>JAQQTP010000074.1:34635000-35835000 GCA_029884605.1 Ormosia emarginata | reverse complement strand
AGTTAAGTGGATTTTAGTGGAGGAAATGGAAAGAGAATCTCTTTAATGTTTGATTAAATTAAAATAATACAGATTTTGGAATAAATGTTAGAAAATGTTATTTACAGAAATTTTAGTTAGAAAAATGGGAATTAAAGTTCAAATTTTATATTACACTGGGGAAGTTTCAAAATTAAATTTAGGAAAATAATAAATGCTTTACGCGATTGAAAATTAATGATAAAACTTTACGTATTTCAAAAATGATAATTTTTTTTGAGTTACGCAATTGAGAAAATGTTTAGAAAATGTTTACGCGACTTAAAAACGTTGATTTTTGAAATGACGTATAGCTCGTTCATCTGGAATTTGAGTGGCATTGGGAATACTGATGTATAGCTCGTTCATCTAGACTTTGAGCACATTGAGTTTTTGTTGGGCCGATGTATTGGACCCAGAGATGTTAAAAAGACTGTTTAGCCAGTGGTGGCTTATATTTGTGGAAAAGCACATTGTTGATAATTATTGATGCATTGAGTCATTTGATCATGTATTGTGAAAGTCGTGGGACTGTGTCTATTAAGACTGTGTGACTCGGAGATGAACTTACACCTTAGTGTGGGTGAAAATTGCGTAGTAACAGTCAATTGTTGATCTTGGAGGTGTTGGGGCACAAGATGTCATAAGTGGCCGGTTGGTAGCACCTCTGCATTATAGCGACCGATGCAAACGCACCGACGATCTCGATAGAGATACTATTCCTTTCGTGATCTGGTGTAGAATGTCTTGTATAAGTCATGTTACGCATGTTGAGAATATTATAGCACTTGAATTGAGACTGACGAGATACAGACATGTCTTCTGATCATTCTCTCCTATGTTAGTTTTAGCTCCATGGAGTAGGGTTTGGTCCATTGTGCATATGCATAGTCAATATACATATTATGGTGGCATGGTCAGTATACATACTGTTCATATGCACAGTCAATATACATATTAATGTGATATACGTTCGTTGAATTATTTATTTTATTGATGCCACAATTATACCTGTTGATTCTGTATTATTTCTGTATTAAATAGTATTGTTGTATTATCGTTTCTTTACTACCATGCTAATATGCGATGGTAGGGATCTCACATCTTTATTGTATTATTCTATTGGTTCTGTTTTATATTTACAATCTGTGAAGATTGTGATAGTGGCGAGGCAGAATCTTCATGGTTTCATTCAGATGCAGTTTCTTGGAAGCATCGACATATAGTTTGCTCTTTTGGAGTTAAAGCATGTTAAGTATGTAACACCCTCCCTAGGGTATCACATGTCTGACTCCCGACTCAAAATCTGTAAAGAAGTTCACACAAGGTTTGAGTTATAAAAAGATGAGTTTTAAAATTTCTTTCTTTACTGAAACATAAACTTACTGAAATTCATAAGTATTACTGAAAATATATTTAAACTGATTAATACACAATATTGACACCAATTAATATTTCACAATTTAAAGAGAAATATAAAATTAACAGACTCTTTTTTTTTTAATAGTAGCAAACCCCATGACGGGTCCTGCTAAATAGCACGGTATAACACTAATGATAAAACTTAACATACTCATTCCTTATCTTGTATCCAGTTTGTTGCATCAGGACTCTACTCCTTGTCTACTCAAAACACCTTCGAACTTGAGACAACCACTCTTCAATGTTTTCATCAATCTCTGAGTATCCATCGCCCGTTATGTCTAAGACAACTCAATCCTTTTATTATTTGATTTTAACAGTACAGACACAGCAAAACAACATAACAAAGAGGTGAGATCACCTACGCTAATACCAACATGGTAGCACAGAGATAACACAAACAACAATATCATATAGGGATATTATACCAAACTTCCAATAATATATTCAATATTAATCAACTATCATCATCCAATCATATATCAATCCAAGTATTCAAAACAGTTGTCATAGCCAATATTCCTCAATTAATATATCATACAGATATAAGTGTTCAGATTATGCATGTACACAAGACTCGATTTCCTACTCCATGGAGCTAAACTTAGGTCGGAGAAATGATCGAAAAGATCTGTCGGTACCACATGCCTCAGACCACGTGCTATAATCCTCATTTTGATTTTGCACATCTAGCATATACGCGACAGTCTTTATCAGATCTTGAATAAGAATAGTGTTTTGGTCAGGATCATCGATGTGTTGCATCGGTCTAACCTACGGGAAGAAGCGCGACCAACCACCCGTGTAGGCAACCCGCACCCCGATGCCCCCAATGTCAACAAGTGACTTACACTACGCATATCGCACCCACTCAAGAGGTGTATTTCTCCTAGGCAATCAGCCATATCCAGTCCTCATCGGACCATTCCAATGCATGTATAATGCACTAAATACCAATCACAGATATCTCTTTCCAATGCATATAAATTGTACCAAATTATACTGTATTTTCAACAGCAAAATCATGTTATCACATTTTCATAGTTATAAAACACTTTCGTCGTGTTTTCACAAAAATTGTGCAACATTTCCGTTACGTTTTCACAATTCCAAAATGTTTTTGCTACGTTTTCAAAATATCGTAACACTTTTGTTACGTTTTCAAAATGCCGCAACTCTTCTGTTGCACTCTTAAATCACGTATTAATTTTTTAACGTTTTTCTCAATCGCGTAAAAATATACGTTTCTCAAATCCCATAATATTTTTCTACTGTTTCAAAATCGCATAACTTAAAAATCATTCTTTTAAGTCGCGTAAATCTTTTTCTTTTATTTTCAAAATATTTAAAACACTTTTCAAATCACATAATGATTTTCTGCTATTTTCACAATTACGTAAAAATAATTCATCACTTTTCCATCACGTAGTGATTTTTCAATAGTAATTTAGATTACGTAAAATATTTAAACGTAATTCAAATCGCGTAGAAATATTTCAATGTATTTAAAATCGCGTAGAAATATTTTACTGTATTTCCAAACACTTAGAAATATTTTACTGTATTTCAAACCACGTACTTTAAAATTACGTTTTTAAGATACGTAAATAATTTTTTCACCACAAATTCATTACAGAAAATATTTCTCAACCTTCAAATATTCCTTTTTTAACTTTTCTTAAAATAATGTAACTTTATACTTCATGTAATATATTTTCTTACTGCTAAAAAAATTTTTTTCCACATGATTCTTTACTCAAGAAATTCTTTTGAATATAATTCACAAAATCACTTTTCCATTCTTTGTAAATCAATGTTTCAAAATCTTAAATTTTCCTAACGTCTTCCAAAACTTGAAAATAAGTTATACGTTAGTAAATTCTCAAATCACCATTATATTCTCCATTTTTCTCAAATCAATTTTAAAATCAATTCTCTTCAAAATAAATTGAAGTTAAAACATTTTCAACCTCTCTTTGTCTTTCGTTTACAAAATTTTCTCAATTGATAAAATATTCTGATTCCCTTTCTAAAATACTTGTATTAAACCAAACTGTATTTTTACTTTGAAAATTACTTTATTTTATAAAACCAAGGCATTACAAACCTTTTAAAACGTAGACATGACTATTGAAACCATCAAATATTTTTCCTTCTAAATTGATATGGTTTTACACAAACAAAACCATTTAAATTTTGTTTTCAAACCGAAATACCAATGGTTATAAAACCAAACCCATTTGTTCAAATTCATTTTTACTTTCCTTACAAATTCTTTTTCACTTTTTTTGCAAATCCGTAAAATCAATGTTTGCCCGTTTTATTCAAAACTCGTGTTTAGAAAAACACTTAGGATCTTTTTACATAAAATAAATCAATAAAAATCCTTCAAAACTATGTTCTTGTTCTCTTGAAAAACATATCCTTTGTTTATTTTCCATACTCTTCAAATCAATCCAATTTTTAATCTTTCATGAAAATCTTAAGTTATAAACACCTATGTTGAGGTGTCTTGACCGAAAATCCCATAGCCTTTAGAACCAAGAAAATTCATTTTTTTCTCCACTTCATAATATTCATTAAATAAATCAACTTCCTTGTTCTTGAAAAATTTCAACATGAATCTCTAATTATAGGCATCAAAACCGTAGCCCTCTCTCTTGGCCATTGAAGCCAAAAATTGGCTTCCTTTCTATCATCAAATCATGGCATACATGCATACATACACATCATATATATATATATATATATATATATATATATATATATATATATATATATATATATATATCAAAAGTATGCCATATTATCATCATACATAGTATAAGCATACCATTAAAATCATAAATTCATGCAGAGCATGTTAAGCATAGGCAATTAATCAAAGCTCATAAACACCCACAAATTAATTATATGACTATGGATATGAATCCTCACATGGATTCAACATCCATCAAATATAAGACCATCTCTCACCACCATGCTTGGTTGGTGAGATGGATCTCCCTCTTACCTCTTGAAGATCCTCAAAAACTCTTTGTTTTGCTTCTTTTTCCAAGTCCTTCATCACCAAGAGTTTCTCAAATACAAAACAAAATACATAAAAATTAGTATACTAAGCTTGATTAAGAGGAACCATGGATCAAACATGGTTTAGATCATGAAAAAGAAGAGAAGAAATGAAGTCTTCTTACATTTCACCACAAATACCCTATAACTTTGATCTTGAAGAAAGTCCATGAAGATGAATGATTTAGAGAAAGTCTCCAACATGAAAGTTGTTTAGAATATCATGTAGATTCAAGATCTATGGTTGGATGAAATTAAAAGAGATTGGATGGTGGTTTTGAGGGTCTTGACCGAATGGTTTCTCTTGAAACACAAAGATGGAATTTTTTATTTTTTATAGAAACTTGAAGCTTGGATTTGAAGTCCAAGATGAATGATTTTGGAAAAACTCATAACTAGAGATGTTCTTAGAATGGTGTTTAGGTTTAGAAAATCAAGTTGGATGAAATTAAAAAGTGATGGAAGGTGTTTTTGATGGTCATGACCGAAACTTGCTTGGAGGAGAGGTGGAGAGAAAAGTTTGATGGGTTTTTGCTTTTGGAGGACACAAAGATGATCAAGAATGATCAATAATGACCAAGATAGCTAATAATAGTCTTCAAAGCCCCTAAATTCAGACCAAAACCGTGCCCCCCCTTCATGCATTCTCCTAAGAGTGCAAAGTACTCAATAATAGTCAATAATGATGCATAAATTGACCAAGACCTCAAAGAATGACATAAAGTTTTTCTTTAGCTCCAAAATGAAGCTCAAAACCGTCCCCCCTCTTCCTAATGCATTCATGTAGTTGTCATCTTTTTCAAGCCATTATTTGAAGCCTTTCTAGCCATTGATTAATTCAATGGTTAGGATTTAGGTAGACTTTAGGTAGGTTAGAAGACTTAATCTAGGCCATTGAATCTTTCTCCTTTAAATTCTAGTCATTGGATGTGTCTCCAAAATTAAGGGTCAAGATTACTCCTTCTTACTTTTAATCCAAGGGTCATAATTAGTCTTTGTCACTTTTTAAGACTAAATCTTCACCATTGATTAAATCTTCGTCCAATGCTCATAAATGGTCCTTGTTACTTTACATGACCAAATCTCCACCCTTAATCAATTCTATATCCAATGGTCATAAATGGTCTTTGTCACTTTTTGAGACCAAATCTCTATCATTGATTAAATCCATATCCAATGGTCATAATTGATCCATCTCCACCGTTGATTAAATCAAGATCAAGTCTTTACCGTTGATTAAATCGGTGGTTGATATTAAAGTCTTCAAATCTTAGATTTATTTCCTATTGGTCCACTAAAAATTGTCACAATCACTAATGTTGACTTAGCAATATAATTTATATTTTTATTTGCTAAAAACCCTATGAAAGAATATATTTACTGTATTTTTATCGTCCGATAAATAAATACAGTACAAAACACAGTACAAGAAATTTTCTAAAACTATTTTCGGATTCAGGTTTAGTAAGATCTCCTGTCTCCATCTAAACAGTACAAATTTTTCTATGCGTAAAAAAATTTTTGCTTTGCGGGACCCACCTGGGTCCACATACACCCTTGGGCCCACAAACAGTAAAAAAATTCATAATTATCCACAAAAATCACAAAAATTATAAAATGCACAAATATCAAATCAGATTACGTAAAATAATTACCTAACGGTAAAAATTAAATTACGTAAAGTTTTTTCTGGGCCGAAAATTTTTATTTTCCTGACACGGAGTAAATCACTCAAAACGATTAAATACGCTGACGGAATAATCAAAATAATTTTACAGTGCACAAAATTACTAAACAGTAAAATTATGTTAACTGTCAAAATTACTGTTTAAGAGATACGGAAATTTAGGGTGTTACAAAGTACGTCAGGAACGTTACCTTGTCTATGAGTAGGACCTGTCATGGGTTGCTACTTCTTCGTTTGATACTGCTATTTAGCTGGAGTGCTTTGGTTTGGGTCAGTTTAGGCTTGGTTGTGGTAGTTGTATATATGTTTTTGAATAAGTAAGTTTTACATTTTGTATGTGTTAGTGTATATATATATGTATATATGGAATGTAATTTTCCTTTAGAGGATGTTATGGTGTTGTGTAATAAATATATTTATTCGTAACTCATATTTTCTGTATATGTATAATGGTTATATTTAGAAATGCGTCGTTGTTCTGTAGCAGGCCTGAACTTAGTGACTATGGTATAATGATGATTATATTATGGTTATTAAATTTGAGGTGTTACACTTTCCAAGAGAGTCCATCCATGGTTTAGCATAGAAAACTAAAAGAAAAATAGCATAATAAAATAAAAAACAGAATAGATAAGAGAATAGAAGAAAGATCAAGATGTATGCAAGGAAATACTAGAGCTTGGTGTATCCTCCCAAGACCAAAACAAAACTATCCCTCAAGAGGGTTGCAATGAAGAGTCACCACTACTCCAAGACCTAAATGAAGAGTCATACAAAGGTAGAAGAAAAACATAAACAAAGAAAGCAAGTCATCTTCATTTTAAGGCTAAAAATCTAAACTTTCACCCCTGCATGATACCCAAACAGTTAGGGTTCTTCATGCCTTGGAAAATAACAATGAAAAAGGAAGTACAATAGTTGAAAAGGAAACAATTTTAAGGAAGAGAAGGTTTTCTAAACTTCTACCTTGGTTGGATGGCTGAAACTTGAAAAAGAGAACTTGGAAGAAGGCTCGGTTGATCTTGATCTTAGTTGAGTGAAGAATGGAACAAGAAAAAGTTAGATTTTATAGGATCTATATTAGGAATTTAGAACTCCATAATTAAAATAAATTATGTTAATATTGATAAATTGCGTAGTTGAGAAGTCTACCACTCCAAGCCTTTGTCTTTATAACTGTCACTTTGATGGAGTCGTGTGCAGTCAAGACGTGCCAAGAATGGAGTAGGAATCCTGCCCTTTATATAATATATTAGTAACCTAGTTCTTCCATCATAGACATACTACTTGACCTACACCGTAATCTAGCACACACATCATTGGGCACAAACCCAATGACAATAATAATGATGACTCATAAACCCATAATGGATCACATAATTAATATGGACTTCCAAGGAAAACACCAGGCTATCCATTCAACACGTTTTTAATAAAACAAAATGCACTAATCAATAGAAGCCCAAACCCAAAAAATTCTAACATTCTCTCATTTAGGCAATATTGATTGGATTTTAATTATTTTCAAAATCATTTTGAAAATAATTCTCAGGATGAACAACTTTGTGGCTACTAACAAAACATGGTAATAATCACCATAAAACATGATCATATTCACCAACAAAAATATAAGCTAAGAGCCATAGGCGAATATAAACTTTTTAGAGTTTAGTTCACCCATGACCACATAACTAATAACCTTATTGGCATGATCATAAACAAGTGTGCAAGTATAGTACACGTCCATAGCATAGTATGTGATCCCTTTCATGCTATCATGTATGGATCCTCATTGTGCTTTCCCAAACAAAAATACAACTCAATCTCTCCAAGGAGATCATAACATGTTTCACATGAAACACCATTCCCCAAAGGCTTCAAAACATCTTTCTCATGAAAGATCAATGTTTTCCCAAGAAAAAATCCATATATCGAGATATAACAATGATACCAAAATAATAATATAACATAATAAAGTCACATTTTCATGAAATTATCATCATGTATAAATAGAAAAGTTTGCGATATTCACTTGAGTTTCAATTATAAAAATCTCTTGCAATCACAATTTTATCAAGTCTCACTAACCAATCACATCAAAAGACATGAACCACCAAGGTTTAAATAAGTGATTTGGTAGCAATTTAACCAAGCTAACATAGCTCCACTGTTAATTCCAACATTAACAGCACAAATTTCATCTTTATAACTTTGACTATCAAGGATGTTCAAAATCATATATATAGCATATGATCAACCAGTTGTTTAAAAAAACACCATTAATTAATGAATGTACAAATGAGATCAATAACAAATGTATACTTTTATGAATCCCAAGGGACCATGCATTTTAATGCATTGAACATGTTATCACAATCACATTAAATGAAGTATGGGAAAAATTAAAGACAAATAAAGACAACTAGTCCTAAGCGGCCAATACTTTTCATTAAGCCACAAATTTTGCCCAAAAACTTAAATAAAATTATTTCTATAAGAGCACATACTCCAATTACTTCTAAGATCAAGGAAAAATTTTAACAATATAAGTCCAAACTTATATCTATAGTACAATCTAATACCTACAAATAATTTGTTTAAATCCTTTAAAAGCAGAGCATAGATCAACATGTGATTAATTATTTCATAAACATATATTTACATTTACAATAAATAAATAAACCATGCTCCCACATTTCTTTAGAAAACCAAGAAAAAACATGTCTCGTATCACTTTTACTTATTCAAAAATGAATAAATTTTATTATATCTTAAATAAATTCATAATGATATTTTTGCAATACATTCTAATTAGAAAAACATTAATCACATATAAAATTTATTTCTAAATTTCAAAACTGTTAACTAGTACAAAAAATACATGCACCACAAAAGAGCAATATATCATAGTTAAATATATCAAAAACAACTCTTTTAAAGAAAAAAATGCCAAAACCAAAACAATTGGCTCACACCCAATTTTACATGCAATTGTAATTCTTGCACAATATATATAAGTAATTACAAGAATATGATCTAACAACATTTAATTGGGTACAATCATATTGATTACAAGAGTTTAAGCATATGATTGTACAATCACCTATGGGCAGAATACACAGCACATATTATAGCTCTCACTTATTGTAACAATTTTTTAAAATTTCCGTATCTCTTAAACAAGAATTTTGATGGAGTTAACAATTTTCTTGTTTAGTAATTTAAATGCATTGTAAAATTATTTTGTTTATTAGTCAGCGTATTTGATCGTTTTGAGTGATTTCTCCATGTCGGGAAAATAAAAATTTTCGGTCCTAAAAAACTTTACGTAATTTAATTTTTACCGTTAGGTAATTATTTTACGTGTCGATTTGATATTTGTGCATTTTACAATTTTTGTGATTTTATGGATGATTTTAAAATTTTTTCCTATCTGTGGACCCCGTAAAGTATGTGGGCCAATGGCCATATGTGGGCAGTGGGTCCCACAAAAGTGAAAAATTTATCTACGCATAGAAAAATTTGTCTTGTTTAGGCGGAGACAGGGGGATCTTACTAAACCCGAATCTGGAAACAGCTTTTAGAAAATCTCTTATCTTGTATTTCATCTTGTATTTAATTATCGGATGATAAAAATACAAGAAAAAATATTATTTGTAGGATCTGAGAATAAATATTATCTTTGCGTAGTCAACAAAGAGAGCTTGACTTGATTTATACCCTTGGATGAGAATACTTAGTTTGAATATTAACCATTGATTTAATCAAAGGTTAAGAAACAAACTTAATAAAGAAAGCTTGGATAATAACAATTGATTTAATCAATGGTGTGAGAATAAGCTTAGTTAGGAAGGCTTTGATATCAACCATAGATGTAATCAAAGGTGTAGAATTGGTCTTGAAAAATGACAAAGACCATTTATAACCATTGGATTTAGATTAAATCAAGGGTGGAGATTTAATCTTAAAAAGTAACAAAGATATTTATGACCATTGGATGAAGAATCAATCAATGGTGGAGATTTGGTCTTCTAAAGTAAGAAAGACTAATTAGGACCCTTGGATTTAAAGTTTGAAGAAACAATCTTGTGCTTAATTTTAGAGACACATCTGAAATTTAGAGTTTAAAGGAGAAAAATCCAATAAATTTCAGATTTAGTCTTACAAAATTAAAAGTTTACCAAAATCTTAACCATTGAATTTATCAATGGCTAGAATTAATTTAAATAATGGTTAGAAAAGATACATGACATGATTTAATGCGCATGGAGGAGGTCACGGTTTTGCATGCTTTTGGAGACAAAGAAAAAAAAAATATTTCAATGCATTGATTAATTCTTTATGTCGTTGTTAAGTAGTCTTGGTCAATATTGCAATATTATTGATCATTATTGATCAATATACATGGAAGAAGAAAGCAAGGAGGGGGACGGTTTTTGGCTTATTAGAAGACAAAGAAAAACAAATTTCAATCCATTAAATGATCTTTATGTCATTGTTGGATGTCTTGATCAATGTTTCATCATTATTGAATTTTTGAAGAAGCTTGGAGGGGGGCTACGGTTTTGGTCTGAATTTAGAAGCATTGGAAGACCATAATTGAAGACTTTAGACTATAGGAAAGTGTTTCATTACTATCATCACTCATTCTTGGTCATTTGTGATCATTTCAAAAACTTAAAACACTTAGAAAAAATTCTCTCCTTCTCCTTCTCTAAGCTCACGGCCATGGCACCATCATCTACCTTCCATCACTCAAAAATTTCATCCAACTTGATTTTCTAAACCTAAACACCATTCTAAGAACATCTCTAGTTATGAGTTTTTCCAAAATCATTCATCTTGATCTTCAAATTCAAGCTTCAAGTTTCTATCAAAAATCAAAAATTTCATCTTTGTTCTTCAAGAGATATCATTCGGTTATCTACCCTAAAATCACCATCCAATCTCTTTTAATTTCATCTAACCTTGGATCTTGAATCTCCATGATATTCTAAGCAACTTTCATGTTGAAGATTTCTTCTAAATCATTCATCTTCAATGAGTTTCTTCAAGATCAAAGTTATTGGATTTTTGAGGTGAAGTATAAGGAAATTTCATTTTCTTCTCTTTTTCATGATCTAAACCATGTTTGATCCATGGTTCCTCTTAATCAAACTTGATATGTTAATTAACTTGTGTTTTGTTTTGTATTTGAGAAGCCCTTGGTGGTGAAGGACTTGGAAAAAGAAACAAATCAAGAAGCTTTGGAGGATCTTCAAGAGGTAAGAGGGAGATCCATCTCACCAACCAAGCATGGTGGTGAGAGATGGTATTTTATTTGATGGATGTGAAATCCATGTGAGGATTCATATCCATGGTCATGTAATTAATTTGTGGGTGTTTATGAGCTTTGATTAATTTTCTATGCTTGATATACTTTGCATGATTTTATAGCTTTGATGATATGTTTGATATATTATACATGCTTTTATGGCTTTGATGGTATGCTTATATTATTTATGATGAAATATATATGTATATCTGTGACTTGATGGTGGAAAGGAAATTGATTTTTGGCTCCAATAGCCAAGGAAGAGCTACGGTTTTGATGCCCTTGATTAGGGTTCATGTTGAAAAATTTCAAGAACAAAAAATTGATTTTTGAGTCTTAGAACATGGTGGATTTGAACAAGACACCTCAAAATAGGTGTTCACAAATTAATATTTTCATGAAAGATGAAAATGGATGATTTGAAGAGTATGGAAAATAAACAAAGGATTTGTTTTTCAAGAGAACAAGAATATGATTTTTGGAGGAATTTTTATTGATTTATTTTGTGTAAAAAGTTTCTAAGTGTTTTACTAAACATGAGATTTAAATGAAAATAGCAATGATAATTTTAAGGATTTGCAAAGAAAGTGAAAAAAGATTTGTAAGGAAAGTAAAAATGAATTTGAACAAATGGGTTTGGTTTTTATGACCATCGGTATTTCGATTTTGAAAATAAAGAATTTTTAATGGTTTTGTTTGTGTAAAATCATATCAATTTAGGAGGAAAATATTTGATGGCTTCAATGGCCAAAGACTCTACGATTTATGGAGGTTGGAATAAATTTTGATTTTTATGAAACAAAGTAATTTTAAAGTGGAAACAAAATGTTTTAGTATAAGGATTTTAGAAAGGGAAATCAAAGTATTTTATCACTTGAGAAATGAACTTTCATATGAAAATGAAAAAGAAAAGTTGCAAGGGTTTGAATCTTAATTTGCTTTGAAGAGAATTGATTTTAGAATTGATTTGGGAAAAATGGAGAATATAATGGTGTTTTGAAAATTTACTAACGTATAACTTATTTTCAAGTTTTGAAATACGTTAGAAAATGTTAAGTTTTCTAACGTTGATTTACATCAATGAAAAAGTGATTTTATGAATTATATTTTGAAAAGAATTTCTTGAGTAAAGAACTGTGAAAAAAATATTGTCTTGAGTAAGAAAATATATTAAATGAAGTGTAAAGTTATATTATTTTGAGAAAAGTTAAAAAGGAATTTTTAAAGGTCAAGAAATATTTTCTGTAATAAAATTGTGGTGAAAAATTATTTACGTATCTTAAAAACGTGATTTTTAAGCTACGTGATATGAAAAAATATTTCTACGTGATTTAAAATAATTATACACAATTTGAATTACGTTTAAATATTTTACGTAATTTGAACTATTGTTGAAAAATCACTATGTGATTTAAAAGTGATAGATTATTTTTACGTGATTGTGAAAATGACGGAAAATCGTTATGAGATTTGGAAAGTGTTTTAAATATTTTGAGAATGATAGAAAATGATTTACGTAACATAAAAGAATGATTTTTAAGTTACGCGATTTTGAAACAGTAAAAAAATACTATGCGATTTGAGAAACATATGTTTTTACGCGATTGAGAAAAACGTTAAAAAATTAGTACGTGGTTTAAAAGTCAATGTGAAGAGTTGCAACATTTTGAAAACGTAACAGAAATGTTACGAAATTTTGTAAATGTAACGTTAGTGTTACGGTATTATGAAAACGTAATAAAAACATTTTAAAATTTTAAAAACGTAACAAAAGTGTTACGGTATTGTGAAAATATAAGAGAAGTGTTATGGTATTGTGAAAACATAACGGAAACGTTTTTGGATTGTGAAAACGTAACGTGAAATGTTACGCGATTGTGAAAATACGGTAAAAGTGTTTTATAACTATGAAAACGTGATAACATGATTTTCGTTGTTGAAAGTACAGTATGATTACTGTTGAACCAGTGTCCATACACTGTTTGTGAGAAAATGACATATTTGTCTGTGATTGGATTTGGTGCATTATACATGCATTGGAATGGTCCGATGAGAATTTGGATATGGTGATTGCCTTTAGGAGAAACACACCTCTTGAGTGGGTGCGATATGCGTAGTGTAGGTCACTTGTTGACCTTGGGGGCATCGGGGTGCGGGTTGCTTACACGGGTGGTTGGTCGCGCTTCTTCCGTAGGTTAGACCGATGCAACACACCGATGATCTGACCGAGACACTATTCTTAATCAAGATCGATAAAGATCGTCGTGTATGTCTTAAATGTGCAAAAATTAAATTGAGAATTAAAGCACGTGGTCTCGAGGCACGTGGTAGAACCGTGAGTCTTTTCGATCATTTTCTCCGACCTGAGTTTTAGCTCCATGGAGTAGGAAATCGAGTCTTGTGTACATGTATAATCCGAACATTTATATCGTGTGATATATTAATTGAGGAATATTGGTTGTAATGATTGTTTTGAATACTTGGATGATGATGATGATAATTAGGACATTATCGTAATTGTTGTTTATGATAATTGAATTGATAAATGATTTGATGATGATAGTTGATTAATATTGAATATATTATTGGAAGTTTGATATGATATCCCTGTATGATATTGCTGCTTGTGTTATCTCTGTGCTGCCATGTTGGTATTAGCGTAGGTGATCTCACCTCTTTGTTATGTTGTCTTGTTGTGTCTGTATTGTTAAAATTAACCAGTAGAAAGAATGAGTTGTCTTAGACATAACGAGCGATGGACACTTAGAGATTGATGAAAACATTGAAGAGTGGTTGTCTCAAGTTCGAAGGTGTTCTAAGTAGACAAGGAGTAGAGTTCTGATGCAACAAACTGGATACAAGATAAGGAATGAGTATGTTAAGTTTTATCGTTAGTGTTATACCGTGCTATTTAGTAGGACCCGTTATGGGGTTTGCTACTGTTGAAAAAAAAAGTCTGTTAATTTTATATTTCTCTTTAAATTGTGAAATATTAATTGGTGTCAATGTTGTATATGAATTAGTTTAAATATATTTTTCGTAATACTTATGGATTACAGTAAGTTTATATTTCAGAAAGAAAGAAATTTTTTTTTTTAAACCCACGTTTTTAACTCAAACCTTTTATGAAAACATTTTCAGATTATGAGTCGGAAGTCAGAAATGTGATACCCTAGGGAGGGTGTTATACTTATCAAAACAATTAACATTTTCTTCAAAGGAAGAAAATTCACTTAAGTATGAACTTAAGCATATTTCCATGAATAAATATACATATTCATCATGACTAAAGCCACCACTATATATACATTTCATCCTTTATAAGATTTTCAGTTAAAGTTTGAAACATTGCAGTCTAATTACTTTGCTAAGGGAAAATATGATATGAAGTTGAAAACAAACATAATTAACCATTGGTTGATTAAATGGACAAAATAGCGAGTGACAATGGTCACTCTAACAAGGATTTAAAACATATGAATTTGAACTCTCTTATGGGCAGAGAATATACTACACACAACAGTTTTAGAAAAATCAACACCTATGGGCAGAAGAATTTTCACTGTTAAAATTTATCACAAGTTTTCAATGTTACTTTGAATTAATTAGTACAAAAGACTTCCTGTAGGTAGGCTAATGCACTGATCGATTTAAGCAACACAATTATCCCAAAATAAATAGACAAGTAGTTCCATTAACTTCAAGAATGAGTTACTGTGGTGACAAACACTCATATTTGTTAATAAGATTCCAAAACAGGGATGAAGTTACAGTGCAAAGAACCATTCTCTATCATGAAGTTTTTACTTCACATAATTACATCACCTAAGTGACAAAGAAAAAATATTTATATCAATTTGCACAAAATCGACATCCCATAGATATAGCATACAAATCATAGTAATCAGTATTAGACTACAAATTCAGAGAATTCAGAGAGCCAACCAAGTTAATCCAAGCAAGGAAAAAGCATTACGAAGGTTTCATGAATTTTTTCATTAGCTTAATAAACAGACTACTGTGGTAGTCATCATTTACTAGACTAATAAAATTCATTTCCCATAATAAAATTTAATATTAATAATAATTTATTCATTCTTTCTAAATTGACATTTTGTCAATAAACATCATAAAAGTAACTCTCCTCATGCACTTATCAAATAACAAAGTACATTGTCAAAACATATAACATCTCACTTAAATGATTTTTATGAGGAAACATGTAACATCATACCAAGAACATAAAATATAGTATAAATTAAAAATCATTCAAACAAGTTGAATGTCTACAAAATTTGTCTATCATGTTGCATATAAAATAACACATATTAATCATGACTATGTTGCAACTTTTTTCCTTGACTGTCACACAGTCATAATCAATAATAGTCATGCTCTGCTTCTTAAACATGCAATTATGCACTAAATTTTAACATACAATATTACTTTTTATGATTTAAGCAATTTTTAGAAGGACCTCATTCCCATCATAAAGACTTTTTATTTTTAACATATAATAATTTTCATAGACAAACTCTTGCCCATAACATTGCCAATACAAACAATTTTAATTTCATATCCATTTACTGAACAAAATGATATAACATAATGCCCAAAGAGTTAATAGCCAACAAATATCATGTGCTTCTTATAACAAAGAGACAAAGTCCATATAATACGAAGCCACACATTAAAAATAAATTTTATTGGCAAACATAACCCTCACATTTCACGCTAATAGCCATGAAATTAATGCAATAATTATATACTAACCAAAAATACCAAGATATTTTATCTCAAAAAACTTCTCTCTCTTTCTCTCTCTCTAAAAAAATCATAAACAGAGATATAGAGCAATAATATTTTTAACAATGCTTTAAACATAATTATTACATATACAGTTCAAATCAACATGCCAAATTAACATGACAACTATAAAACCTTGCACTATCACATAAGAGATTAACGCAACTTATTCAATTTAAAATGGTCAATGCATACTTTTAACCACATGCTAAATTTAAATAATTCGTATAATAAAACATGAATAAATCCTTTACCCACTTTTATAAGTGTACTACCATATAAATATGGCCCTACAACCCAAGTAATTAATAGCTTATTCCCTCTTATGCTTACATTAAAAGTTAAATTTTAATTATATAAATGCAAGATTTATATTTCCAAAACATGATCAACTCTCATGATCAAGAAAATAAATTTTCACGTTAGGTAGAAAATTGACATTATTAATTGCGTTATTAAAGAAAATGAACTTTTGAAACTAAAATTATAGACAAGAAAATGATAACATGGGCAATAAATAGCAATAATAATTGCCAAAATAGAGGTCTAGCTCATATGGAAATAAATTCACCTGTGGGTGGAGAAAATTTTATACAATAATAATTATACAATAACAATAGTCAAAAAAATCCAAAACTTGTGGGCAGAAGAAATTTTTTTTCTGTCCCATTATCCCAAAATATAATTACCAAATACCGAGATACTCAGGGATTCAATACATATAATATAAACTCACTTATGGATAGAGAATATAATATTCAATAACAACTGTTACAAAAAATTCAACACCTATGAGTAGAAGAATTTTTTCCCGTCAAAGTCATCTCAAACATGCCACAATATATTAATATATGAATTTACCACTTGTGGGTGAGTC
This sequence comes from Ormosia emarginata, assembly GCA_029884605.1. Taxonomy (NCBI): domain Eukaryota; kingdom Viridiplantae; phylum Streptophyta; class Magnoliopsida; order Fabales; family Fabaceae; genus Ormosia; species Ormosia emarginata. The sequence continues at coordinate 35,817,807 of JAQQTP010000074.1, read as the reverse complement.
AAAACATATTCAATCAATAGAGCCCCTTCCTGGAATAAACAATTGCCCCAAAATCATTTTCTCATACATCCATAATTTCTTAACACATTTTAAAGTATTTCAATGAGACTTAACCACCATGAAAAGGTAAATAATTCAAGGTCACAATAATAATAAAAAAAGAATCTAAATAAAATTCTTCTATCTTTTATTATTATTATTATTTAAAAATTTAATAATTAACCCTTAAAACAAAATCGGGTCAGATGACCTGATTAAGAAGGACGGAGGTCTAGCTGACCCGTATGTCATCTTCTTCCTCGCAAAAAGCTGCGAGCGCAGCCATAGAGGAGAACCCATTATGGGTTACAGTGCAATAGCTCCAACAACCACTTTATTGTTGGATCTCCACCAAAAAATGAGTTGGCAACTTCAGGAAGAAGAGGAACTCCTTCTTCTTCCTCACAATGGAGGATCATGCGACAACTATGGCCGCTGTTGGGTTCAACGCACAGTGGCTAAAATAGCCACTTCCTCACTGGAAAATACCGCAAAACATGAGGGGAAATAATCCCCTAACAGCTCAACACACCAAAGAAGGGAAAAGATTCCTAATGAGTGTACAAAAGTGTTATCTAAATACCATATTATTAGATAAAATGCTAAAATATGAATAGAAATCATTGAAATTATTGTGTGTTTTTAAATTGAGTTTCTATTTACTTTAGAATATTTTTAAACAATAATTTGTATATATATATATTTTATATATTTAAACTTGATAATTTTCTATTCTTATATTTATTTTAATCAATTTAGTCTCACTATTTAATTATTTTATTTTATAGACTAATATGAGTAAAAAATAGACAAGATGACAAAAGTTTAATTAAGCCCACATGACAACGAAATTGGGGTTGTGCTTTGTTTTCAAATGTTTGAAGGCCAAAGAATTTGTTGGCTTAAGTCACGTGGGCCCTTGACCAATACCAATAACAAAAAGAGAGAAATTAAAAAAGAGTGTGATTAAAGCGCATAAGACTTGAGTAACCCACGTTAAAGCATGCAGGAAACAAAGGAAAGAATAGTCAAGTCCCATAAGACTTGGACCCACAACAAATGAAAGAATTGAAGCAAAGATTAACAACGCCCTTACCCAACTATTTAAAGAAGAAGTGCCGCACAGGAGAAGTCACGCTGCAGTAGCCGCACAACACACGAAGAAAGAGAAAAGAAACGCTCAACATCGTACAGTGTGCACAGCCCGGTGAAGTGCAGAAAAAAGAATACAATTTGTGTGTAATGGATAATTTTAGTGAGATAATTTTATTGTGTTCTAATTTTATTATATTTTGTTAAATTTTTTATACTAAGGGGATGATATAACCTTGATTATTTTGGTGTTACTATATTGAATTATTTTTACTCAAGTTTAAGATTTAATGCTTATTGATTTAATTTTCCTATAAGATTATATAAATAAATTCTAAGATAAGTTCAATCATGTTTTTGTCATGCTTTGTAATTTATTTGTATTATCTGAATGTTAGTGGTAAATATTGGATATCAATTATGGTTTCTTATTAGGGATACATTTGATGATTTGATAATTTATTATTAATTAAGAAAATTTTATTATACATTTGATTATTATTTTTAATGTTTTATTGATATATTTTTCGTAAGCACATTTTGCCGCTAGATGTTCACGAGTTAAATTATTTGGGTATAATAATTTGACTTAATTAATGTTAAAATTAATCTTGGTGGATTCTAAACCTTAGTCATCTTACATCTAGTAGAAACCAAATTTGCTTTACTTTGCTTTACTTAATTTTGCATTCAAATTAATCTTTATTTATTATTAATCATTTAATACTTTTTTTTAGTTTCTTTGTTTCTTTAGTTATTCTTTTAACTGTCTCTTTATGAAATCGATACCCTAAAGTTGTGCTACAATTACCGTAGTATTCTTTGGGCATAATCAATTCCTTTTTTTTGCCAATTCTAGTAGCCCAACTGAGATAAGTTTTCCATTAATGGAGGACGGCCATGGAGCCTTCATCACCTCATCGAATCTAACGCATATCTGACCGGAAATTCTATCCGCAACTCTCAGTGCATCACCTGAGAGGAAAGGCTTCCTTCTTTTGCGACCTACAACGACCCAACAGAAACTTTGATCCGCCATTAATGGCAGACGCCCAAGTTTCTAGCGACAGCGACCCAACCTCCAAGATCAGCCATTAATGGTGGGTGTTCAACCTCCACAAAGCAGTGACCCAAGCCTTCAAGTCACTTCCAAGCCTCGGTTTAGATTCGATTTTCAACCTAGAAAAGCAAGCAACGCAACAGACCGCGATTCATGCATATGTAATTTCTGCTTTATTCTCCATTCGAACCGGGTCTCATAACACATAATTTTTAGGGATTGAAAACCCTAAATTTGGCAATCAAAACAAACTCTCATTATTCAATCTAAAAGAAATTAGAATTTTACAAACCCTAAATTCCCAAATTTCAAGCAATTTGAGAAAAATCTCAAAATTATTAATTTTAACATTAATTTCAGGGTTCTAAACCTAATATAACCCACTTTGATACCATATGTTAGATTTTACATGATCTATACTAGGAATTTAAAACACCATAATTATAATAAATTATGTTAATATTGATAAATCGCATACCTGAGTAATTTACCACTCCAACCCTTTGTCTTTCTAACTGTCACTTTGATAGAGTGATGTGTAGTTAAGACGTGCCAAAAGTGGAGTAGGGATTCTGCCTTTTATATAATATATCAGTAACCTAGTTCATCAATCACAGATAGGCTACTTGACTTACACATACTCATCATTGGGCTCAAGCCCAATGACAACAAACATGATGACTCCTAAATCTATAATAGATCACATAATTAATATGGGCTTCTATGGAAAATATCAAGCTATCCATTTAACCTATTTTTAATAAAATAAAATGCACTAATCAATAGAAGCTCAAACCCATAAAATTCTAATAGAAAAGTCTCTTTCCCTTTCTCTCCTAATGTTTCACGCCTTCTCTCTCTCTAGTGTGATATGCATTTTTTTTTAGTGCAAGAGACAAGAAGTGGTTTTTGCTAAATGTGGTTTGAGGAGAATGGTGACTTGACACCTACACCCTAAGTAATCATTTTACCTAGCCCTTCACACTTCCCCTTTGAGTGACACCAAATCAATATGTGTCAACGGAAGGAGGCATGGGCTCTTGCCCTTCCTTGATTGGTGGTTTCCCAATGCCACCATCATTAAGAGTCTTGGCTTTTATTGCTTTATGGCTCCTTAATGGATCATTAGGAGATGATTTCAAATTCTAAGTGGTGGCATAAATCCCCATGAATGGCATGCACTCACCCTTAATTGTGCTTTTATGGTGGCTTTAATGCTACGCTAACCACCATCTTCTAATTAACCTCCATTAATTATTTTAAAATTTCAAAATTTTCTAAACTTATTATTATTATATCTATTTAATTTTCTCTTCTTCTAATTTATTTTATTTAAACTTCAAAAAATATATATTTATGTATTTATTTTATTTCTTTTATTTACATGTATTTATTTAAATATAGCATGTTACAAAAAACAATGCCCCCAAATAAGTTTGTGAGAAAAAAAAATTCTCCTTTTGGTCCCTAAAAATGGTAATCATGAGTCATGAGACATGTTAGTCCCTTAGTTACGTTAGCTTTGTTAAACTTAATAGAGTTTCACACATGGCACGTTAGCTCTCTTGTGTGACACTCATTCTTTTCCAATTTAGAATTTTAATCTTAGAATGAATTTATCTTCGTAAAACATGACGTCGTTTGGAAGTAAGGAGTTAAAAAACCCTACACGTTCTTTCCTTTTCTCGTTCTTCCTCTTCCTCTCTTTATTTCCCCTTTCCCCAATTCTTTTTCCACTAACAAAGGGGCACGTGTTGGTGTTGGAACTTTGGGTGGTGCTGGGTTTGGCATGGGAGTTTTGGGGGGTGTTGGGGTTGGTGTTAGGCTTCTAGATATTACCATGTTTTTGGCAAGTTACTGTAGCAATTTTTTTCTCTAAATTTTTCCTTTGTTACCAGAGCATTGTATAAAAGGAAAGCAAAAGGGTGGCGAAAAAGCAAAAGCTTTGTTCATTATACAGTAGAGGAAAAAAGACGCCAAAAAGGGAACACACATTAGGTGAAGTTAAGGTAAATTTCAACTTGAATATTGAACTAGGAGTTCCTAAAGCACTTTTAGCCATAGGGCTATGATCCCACACCCTTCTAGAAGATTCCATACTCAACCTCCTCATCTTCAAACCCTACTCCACTTGAACCTTCCCACCATCATTCTTCAAAGGTGAAGCACTTTTCAACTTTGCCTTGCAAACCCTTTTATATTTCTTCAAGTTGAAGCTGTTGTTGCTACCCTTGTTGTTACTCACCTTCTTAGGTTCTCTAAACTCGAGAGTTGCATTTGCATTTCCACCAACATGCAACTAATTGCTAGGAACCAAGTCAACTAGGTTCTTAACACAAGGTCTCCTCTTCGAAACAAGCTTCAACCCACGATCCAGCGGATAGGTTGCTCATTAACGGGTGTGGTGGTGGAGGCGATGCAGATGGCAGAACAAAGGTTATTGCAGAAGAGGTGCACCTTCTTGGCAAGTTTGGAGTTGTCCACCTTGGATGACTCGGCCTTTTAGATGGAAGTAGGTAAGGTGGATTTGCATGGGGTAATTATTTATTTAAGTTTCATGTTCAATGGATAATCGAAATGTATTTGGCAGTAATTCTCGTGTAGGGGTTAGTGTTGTGGTAGTAGCTTTAGGTGGACAAAGGTTTGGTGTTAGGGTAGGAGCTTTGGGTCATGCAGGGAATGAGGTGGGAACTTTAGGTGTAGAAGGAGTTGGCGTGTAGGTGGGAGCTTTAGGTGGAGAAGGAGTTGAAGTAGGAGCTTCTGGTGGAGAAGAGATTAGGTAGGAGCTTTAGGTTGTTTGATTGTAGGGGACAAAGAGAATAAGGAAGAAGATAAATAATCAGGGATTTGAGAGTTTTTTTCCAGGGTTTTTCACCAAACAACGTCATTTCATTAAAAAGGGAATCTATTTCAAGCCCACTTGAAAAATAAAATGCTAAGTTGAAAAATATTGAGCCACGTAAGAGAGTTGATGTGTCACATGTAAAGTTCTACTAAATTTAATAAAGATAACTTAACTGAGGGACTGACGTTTCTCATGATTTTCATTCCTATGAACTTAAAGGAGGTTTGTTTTTCTTAAGGACTAATTAGGGAGACATTATTTTTCTCATATTGGGAGGTTTACTCTTAGCCTTTGTTTGGATGCAAGAGAGAAAATGAAAAGAAAGAAAATGAGAAGAAAGAAAATGGGAGAAGAGAAAATAGATGGAAAATTATGTTCTCTTCACATGTTTGGATGAAGAGAAAAAGAAGAGAAAGAAAATGAGAATCAATAATAGAAAAAAAAATATAATTCTTCAAATGACATATTTACCCTTATTATTATATATAATGAAATATTAATATATGTTATTTTTTATTTTATATATTTTTAATCACTACTCATAAATTATAAAAATAAATATTTTAAAATGAAATTAATTTAAAACTTTAAATTATTGAATACTAACACTTAAATTATAAATAATTATTTATAATTTATTTTTTTATAATTATTTTAAAAATATAAATATTTTAAGAAATATTATAAAATATTTTAAAAATATATTATAAAATATTATAAAATTATAAATAACTAATTACAAAATATTTTTAATTAAATAAAATTTAAAATCAGATTTTATAATTTAAGTGTTAGTATTCAATAATCTAAAATTTTAAATTATTTTCATTTTAAGATATTTATTTTTATAATTTATGAGAAGTGATTAAAAATATATAAAATACAAATAACATATATTAATATTTCATTATATATAATAATAAGGATAAATATATCATTTGAAAAATTATATTTTTTTTTATTATTGATTCTCATTTTCTTTCTCTCCATTTTCTCCTCATTCAAACATGTAAAGAGAAAACATAATTTTTCATCTATTTTCTCTTCTCTCATTTTCTTTCTCCTCATTTTCTTTATTTTCATTTTCTCTCTTACATCCAAACAAAGGCTATTTAGTTTTCAACCGTCAATCGTTTTAGGAAATAGAATAAAGTGGGTCATATACTTGGGTACCACCTCTGTGATATGTGATGATCTTTGCCAAGGTTCACCATCTTTTCCAGTAGGAGTGAAAATAGGTCAAGCAGCCTATCAGGGGCCTATGACTTAGCTTGACTCATTTAATAAAAAGACCAGGTCAATACTTTTTAAAAAGTTTATTTAATTAAATAGATCAGGTTTTAGGCCTTTGGAAAAGTCTTTTAGGCCTCTTTGGGACAACCTATTTAATTATATATATTATTTTATATATATTATGAAATTTTAAGATTTATATAATATAATTAATTTAATAAATAATATAATATTTTTTTAAAACCTTGGTCCATTAGCTTATATAAAGGCTTTGACTTATTAGCTTATCTCGTTGCTTATTTAGAAGTAGACTTGTTAGCCTATTTAGAGGTAGGTCTGTTAGCCTATTTAGAGGTAGGTCTATAAGCATATTTAAATACTTTATTGTAAAGTAAACTTTTAAATAGGCTTTCAGGTCAGGTCAGACTTTAAAAAAAGTTAAGTCAAACCTTGAAAAATGACCTATGTCAGGTAAATAGGTCAGACTCAGGCTTTGCATTTAGGAAATAGGCTAGGTCCATTCAAGGTAAGGCCTAATCTGGTCTATTTCCACCCCTATTTTCCGATGATTATAAGGTGTTGGCCGCCGTTATTCTGTGTGAAGAAGGACATAATTATAAATTAAGCAAGTTTACATCGTTTTGAGTTTTCTTTGCACTTTTGCAGAGAAAAATTTTATATGAGTCCCACGTTCTTTTTTCTTTCTTCCTTCTTTTCTCTCCCATCTAGAAGAGAAAAAATTCCAAAATTTCTTATTTTCTTTCTTCCCATTTTCTATCGAACCAAACATAATGTTAATGTGTGTGTGTGTGTGTTTTTTTTTTGTAAACTCCTTGGTATCCGGAAGTCACGTTATGGAGCTCTTCCAGAGCTAGTTTTTTTTTCTATTTATAAGACTCGAACTCGAGACATTACCTAAGAGAAATAAGTGTTGAACCACTTGAACCAACCAAATGTTGGTTAGTGTTAATGTTTTAACTAACATAACATGTATTTGGATTAGTTATGAAAATTTGTTATTTCAATAATCGATTATATGTATAATTAATTATAATATAATTAGTTTTATGTTTAAATTGTGTATTTGGGATAGTTGTGAAAACTTAATTATTTCAATAATCAATTATTGTATAAAAGCTTTTTGTTATAATCGATTATAATTGAATCAGTTTTATGTTTGGCTATGTTACCTGAAATACGATTTTAAGCTAATCTGTTTTGTTTGGATATTATAAAAAAATCACTTTTATGCATTAAATAACTAGAATAAGTATAAAATGATTAAAAAAATTATTTGATTGAGGACAAAATAGAATTTACATATCAAAGTGTAAGAAATAATCTATAAGCTAGAATCATAAGTTTCAATCTTCAGTATTATGAAAAAAAAACTTTTATAATGTATTGAATTTCGTGTAAAAGTTGAAGCTGATTTTGTCAAACATATTATAACATTGTTGAAATAGCTTTTTTTCAAGAAAAAAAGCTAATCTAAGCTTTACCAAACATGCCCTAAATATGTTAGCTAAAAAATGATTTTAAAATAATCTGTTTCGTTTAGATGATATAAAAAGAATTATGTATTAAATTACCAAAAGATGTATAGTGTTTGTTTGGTAAATATTATATTTTGTCAAAAAAAGCTTTTTCATGGGTTAAAGTGATGTTTAGGTAAAATTGATTAAAGTGATAAAAACTTTTTCATGGGTTAAAAATCTTTTCTTCATAATCAACAGCCTTGAGTGTAACACCCCAAATTTTACTAAGTTACGGTATTGTCTGAATTGAACTATTTTATATTTTCTGTGCGCTGTAAAATTATTTTGACTGTTTTGTGATTGTATTTGATTGTTATATGTGATTTACTTCGAGTCAGGGAAGTAATAATTTTTGGGCCGGGAAAAATTTTTATTTGAATATTCGGAGTTAGGAGATCCTATTAAACCTAATTTCGAGTGATACGTGTATCAATTTTTTAATTTTTAAAAATTATCTATGAAATAAAAATATACAGTATATTTTTATTTTACAGCAGACAAATATTTACTATTTTGTAAGCAGTAATGTTCTGTTCATAAAGTAATAATTTCTGTAGCTATTATCTGGAAAATAATTTTTGTAAACCAATAGGAGTTAGTCAAAATAAATGGCTTGAATTTCTAAACCAATAGGAAGAGGTCAATAAAAATAGTTGGACTAGTTAGATTAGTAACTAGAAAACCTAACTAAGTTAGCCTATATTCTATGAAGTAACTAAATGGAATGAAACTTGGTTAGCTTTTCCTTTGAAACCATAGTTAGGAAGCTTCACCATTCTTCTAGACATTGATGATTCACACCCAAGTAACTAGGAGATCAAACTAGGTTAGCTTGGTTTCATTAGAAGCAAAGGAAACCTAACTAGAATGACTTAAGCATAACTAGGAAAACAAATGAACCAAAACTTGGTTTGCTCTCCCATTGAGCAATTCGGTTATGGCACCTCCAAGAAGCTTCAAGAAACTAAATGACTCAAATGTCTAAACCTACAGGAAACAAGCTTGGAGGCTGACGAGCGCCGAACTCAGTCAAAATTATAACCGAAGTTATTACCTAAACTTGTAGTATAGTGAACAACACCGGATCGTCTCCTCAAGGATCGTAGATGCAATTTGATCAAATCAAGTGAAAGTTAGAAAAAAGGGGGGTTTTGATGGTTCAAGGATCGCGATGTGGATTTAAAGAGAAATAACAATTAAAAGAACAAATCAATTAAAATCTATCCGAGATTGGGTGGATTTAATCATAGACCTTTCAACAAACACCGAAATACATTTGAATGGTTAACTTGGATCTAACCGAGATCTCGCATCGATCCAAAATTCATACTAGACAATCGTCCAGAATTCAATTGACAAGTGATAAACACAAATCTGCAATCGCACCATTCATGTAAATATATGTCAATTTAAGCACCGAATTCAATTAACCTAGGCACAAATCAGTAACCTAACCTCTTCAATTACGTGATTAATTCAGATCAATCAGTTCTAAATTTCATCACAATACTTAATCTTAAACCAAGATCAAATCAGATCAAACATAAACATAATCACCATTCATGCATTCAAGATTAAGAGAACAGAAGAAGAAGAGAAGAGGAATTCAAATATAAATCAAATACATTACATAACCAAGGTCTCAAGAATCCAAGCCACAATCTCTTCAAGAGTCCCGAATTGACTAGAAGTGACTTAGCTTCTCCATTCAATGAAGGAAAAATATACAAGAACTATGAAAAGCTATTTCTAACACCAAGTGTATGTTGTGTTTAGAGCTCTCCTCATGCTTCCTTTTATAGAGGATTCAGAGTAGTAGTAGATGGGTAGATGAGATTAGTAGGTGGAATTAGTTGGTAGGTGAGCTTGGTAGGTGAACTTGGTAGGTGAGCTTGGTAGGTGAGCTTCCTTGTCTCCGAAAGTATTCATTGCTGAACTCATTGATTTCGTCATTTTTGAGCCAAATGGTCTTCATAAAAGTTCTAGGAAATTGTCTAAGCTTTCCAATGGCTCTAGAAGCACCCAAAAATTCGTCCTACAGCCCAAGATATGACCCAATTACTACAGACTGCTCAGGACCAGTTTCAGCACCTCTGTTTTGACTTTCAGACCCAATATCTCCATCAAGGAGCCCGAATCAAGTTTTGTGTTTGTCATGAAAGTTGTACATATGGGTCTTAACTTTCAGATCACCAATTTTCAGCCCATTCTATAAACCCAAACTCGAATTATGTTCTGGTTACTACACACTGTTCGGGTTCCAGTTCACAAATCCCGTATTCTGATTTCCATGCCCAATTAGCTCCACTAGATGTTTGAATTTGACTTCGAGCTCTTCATCAAAGTTGTAGAGCTCTCTTTTATCTTTCCTACAAGGTAAAATTCATAATTATCAGACATTTAGAACTCAAGATATGGCCAAAATACAGAAACAGTGTAAGACTCGAATAATGCTGAAAAATCAATTAAGTCTGATTCGAGTTCAAACTTATAAAACATAATCAAATTCAGTCAATTAAGTACATGAAGAGTGTAAATGACTAATAATGAGGGTTTCTTAATGAATAAAATATGTGATTATCAAATTCCCCCACACTTAGCTTTTTGCACTCCTGGGCAAAACATATAAAACTAAAGTTAGAAGACAAAAACAAACGACACAAACTTAAAAGTTAAAAACTCTAAAGGACTCAATGAAGCAAGAAGAGCAACAAGAAATTCAACGGATCAAAGCATAAATGAGGTAACATTTCTTCACATCTCAAACCAACAAGCAAGGAAACTTCCGTTGAAAAGAATGAATTAAGAATGATGGATCTTCATAAGATTCCCTCTCAATCTCTCAAGTGTTTAAAAGGTAGGTATTTCACTCAATTCAACCCATGAAAATTGCACTACCATAAACTTGCTTATCTTCTACTTCTCCACTACTCAAAACACATGCACACACAAATCATGAGGACTTTATTCAAGGTTGTAGTGAGGTCAAGGTAACAGAAGAGGATAAAATGGATATGAGAAGATAAATACCAAAGAGAATAAAAGCAAATGAGAGTTGAGTTCAAATAACGAGCATAAAAGTTCATCTCAACTCTAATGTATATCCCTTTACATATTCATTTCCCAATCCTTTTCTCTCTTTTTTTTTTTTTTTTATATATATGAACATAACTATATACATACATTTCTCTTTTTTTTTTTTTTTTTTCAACAACCATTTTGTACACACACCCCCACACTTGTTCAAAAACTTATCCATTAACCAGGGCTAATGTTCTTTTATTTCCTAAGGTACAGTAAAAACACGATTTTTCATTTAAGGCACATAATGAGCTAGAAACAAGGAATGGTCAAATAAGCTCAAAGGGGTTAAGCAAAGGAAAATATACAAGGTTGGCGGGAATTAGAGAATTTTCGAGAGATCAAAAGAGTGCTTGATATCATATTGAAAACAAGGTTGGCTATTTGGTTAAACTAGCTAAGAAAGAGGGCCTCAATCATGTTCATGCATGCAAGTGAAATGTAGCCTCAAAAAGAATCAAAGCAAGTTCTAGAGTGGTCATTAACATGAGTGAAAATCACACAAAAAGAAGAGAATGACATAAATGTTGAATCCATCCATTAGGCTCAAAATCTCACAAGGTATGCATTCATCAAACTCAATTCATCAGTTCAATCATCCATCACCAAGCATATCAGTTCAAGAAGGGAGAAAAATTATTCAATCATGCAATGAACCCTTTTTTTTATTATTTTTTTTTTTATTTTTTATTTTTGAATTTTTTTTTTAATTTTTTTTAACAAACGAAAAAAAAACTGCAGAAACATGCTAAAATCTCTCCCCCACACTTAATGTAACATTGTCCTCAATGTGAAAGAAAGAGATAGAAAAGAACAACACAACCCGATAAGAAGTGAATCAACGCCAGCGAAAAAAAACACACGTCGTCGGTCTTTGCATCGTGAACCCGAAAAGAAATCAAACAAGAAAACGTTAGTACTTCCACAAGTCAATACTAATTAATTACTACCTAAAAAACTCTTTACTCTGCCACCAATTAAGATGCGTCTCAAGAGTAAAATTACTCCTTACTCTGCCATCACTAATTAGTTTAATAAGTCCATAACAACCATATCATACTAAACAAAACAACAACAATTTTTTTTTTTTTAAATCAAACCCATTAAAGAAAGTTTCAGATCGGGCTCTTGTTTCTTGTTACTTCCTTCGCCGCTTCTGTTGACCAATCTATACGAGCTAATACCTGATCAGTACATACTCAAAAGCTTCTAATTTATCAATGAGCTCATCAACAAGTGGAGGCGAGAGATAAGAAGTTGTCTTGCCGAAGGAGTGATAAATTTATGTTCCACAACTTTGTCAAGAAAAAATAACAGAAGATCAAAGAAATTATTAACATTCAACAAACCAATGGGTTTATGGTGGATGTTCAGTTCGGCCCAAGAGACAATTTGAAAAATTTCTTCCAAAGTACCAAAACCACCTGGTAAGGCAATGAATGCATCAGAGTGTTCAAGCATTATCTTCATGCGTTCATGCATTGATGATACCTTAAGTTCCTCCCCAATTGTCTTTCCAGTGATGTTCTGTTGAGCTAAAGTTTCAGGAATGATACCTAGAACTCCACTGTCTCTTACAAAGGCAGCAAGTGATACAGCCCCCATTAACCCACGACAACCTCCCCATAAGATGAATATTCCTCGCAGCAAGTGATCGACCAAGAGTGCTAGCTGCGTTTACAAACTCTAATCCCTTCCCATAACTCGACCCACAAAAACACGGACATTTTTGAGGTTACGAATAGAAGGCCTCATTCTATACTCTTCCTCCCTTTGAGTGTTTCGAGTTTGAAGGAAAATGGAGAAAATGGAGTGTTTAAACAGGAAAAAGAATGGAAAGGGGAATAATTGCACCTATGAGGGTAGGTTGGCGGTTGTCGAAAAAGGTTGAAATTAAGAGACACAGAATCTTTTTTTTTTTTTTTTTGACTTCAAGAAAACCATCAAGGTAAAGAAGTCTAGAAACCCCGAAGGACCACGCTCAAAGGATCGTCTGTACAAAAATCAAAATACAACAAAATGATACAAAGATAAAAGAAATAGAAAATGATGACATACCCGTATGTACAGTCTCCATGGCGTATCTTTATCTTTACATGCGTCATGAGTGCAGTAGACATCACGTCCTTTTTTTTTTTTTTTTTGAAATTGTTAAAAAAACTTGATGAAAGATGAGTGTATACTTACTTAAGATTGGGATGGAGGTAGTCTGCTCTTTCGGCTTTGTGCCAAAGCATTGTTGACCAGGATTCGACCCATTCAAGACCAAATAAGAACATAGGGCTCCCAAAAGGGACAAGTGGCTATAATACGACCGTACCTCACATGTGGGATACAATCTACCTTCTTTGTTTTTCAATGAAGAAGGCTGGATCAGATGCATGCATTTCCCCATTCACGGTTTGTGTTACCAAAGCCAACCCTAAGAAGTATACATTTTTTTTTTTTTTTTTTTTTTTTTTTTTTTTTCTCATTTTTTTTTTTTTTCATTTTTTTTTTTTCATTTTTTTTTTTGTAAAATGCCATGAAGAAGAAGAAGAAGAAGATGATATGTATAGATTGTTTGTGGATATGGCTCACATCTGCCTCTGGTTTAACGTCCGATGCGCTTAAACGTCTTCTATGAGTCGAGGATAAGCTTCCCATCCAATTTTCTTATAAATTGGCAAACAGGTCTTTTAGAGTCGATTCCCAAGATCGTAGCGTTGTTGTTCATCCTTGAAGAGATTCCACAATTTAAGAATTTCACGATGCACCAATCCACAAGAATGCGTCTCAAGAGTCAATAAGATATCATCTAATGACTCCTTACTCATCCATTCATAATGAAGAAAATTTTATCTTCTCTATTTGCGGAAACCATCCCCTTAGTACGACATCGCTTGTTACGGTTCCATCGTCCACATTTGTGACAGACTTGTAACCTTTTTGCTCTTCTCCTTTTAGAATATGAACTTCTTCCAAGACCTAGGGCATATATGAGTCAAATGAAATTGAGGACTCACCGCTAATCGGACCTTTGCTTCAATTATCCAACGTACATCTTCTGCATACCCTTGTGCATTAACATTCTCAATCTCTCACATCGAACTTTGTAGATTTTTTTCGAGCATTTTGAGGAAGAGAAGGAAAATGTTTTCTCGTGGTTTGAAAGAATGACATCCATTTTGAAGGAGAAGAAGGGTTCATTATTTTGGGAAACGAAGAATAAACCGACTCAAGAGTCACTGAGTACCGTATCCGTCACTTAACCTAAGCAACACAAATAACTCAAGAACTTGGTTTTCCAGGGAATGATTGAGTCTTTGTCCATTAACCTTAAGCGCATTACCATTCCTAGGATCCTCGGTATCGATCTTTGAGAGGATACGCGTGTCCGACAACAAAAGAACCACGCCACCTAGATCTCAATTTTCCAAGGAGTAGGTGCGATGATAATCTCAAAGCGAACTTTTTGACCAATTTCTGCAGCTTTTGCAAAAGGTGTAACAAACCTTTAATAAAGTAGGCCAATAAAATCCATACTACAAGATTTTCGCAGAGCTAGTTGTCGCTGAAGAAAAATGACCTCCACATGCTTCTCGAGCGACTCTACCTACCTCATTGTCGGGCACACACATTGTGTTTTTTTTTTCTTCTTCTTTTTTTTTTTTTCTTTTTTTTTTTTTTTTTTTTTTTTTTTTATTTTTTATTTATTCATAATGCGGATGGAGAAGGTTCATCACCTCCACTTCGCATTCTCTGAAGTTCATGATACTGTTTGAGGCGGTGTCCATTTACGATGAAAGCTTTGGCGGTGACCTCACTTTTAATCGAAACGACACCGTAAGGAAAAACATTAGTAACAATAAATGGTCCATCCCATCTAGACCTTAATTTACCGTGCATGAGTCGGAGGCGGGAGTTATAGAGGAGAACTTTTTGACCAATCTCAAATGTTTTCCTCATAATTAACTTATCATGGAAGGCTTTGGTCTTCTCCTTATAAAGTTTGGAACTTTCATAAGCCTCCAAGCGGATCTCCTCCAATTGCTTTGCAGACATGCAGCTTCTTCCTCTCCAAACCTCGCTTGATCTAGGTCCAAGTTGCACCTTTTCACCGCCTGAATGCTCGATGCTCAATTTCCACCGGTAGGTGGCAGGCTTTTCCAAGAATAATCCGATACGGAGACATCCCGATTGGTGTCTTATAAGCGGTCCGGTAAGCCCATAAAAGCATCCTCAAGCCTCTTGCTCCAGTCCTTTTCTGTTAGGTTGAACTGTCTTACGGAGTATCCGCTTAATTTCTCTGTTGGAGACCTCACTTGCCCATTGGTTTGGGGGTGGTAAGGTGTAGAAACCTTGTGTTGGACTCCATACTTCTTCATCAAAGCCTCCATGCTTCGATTGCAAAAATGTGAACCTTGATCACTAATGATGGATCTCGGGACTCCAAACCTACAGAAAATCGTGATCTAATAAAATCCACAACAACTTTAGAATCATCGGTCAGAGTGGCCTTAGCCTCCACCCATTTAGATACATAATCCACAAAGAAGCGAATGTAAACAAAACCAAATGATACAGAAAAGGACCCATAAAGTCAATACCCCAAACATCAAAAATCTCACGGAATAATAAGGGTTTCGGGGCATTTCATTCCTACGAGAAGTATTCCCTCGTTCTCGGCATTGATCACAAGATTTGCAAAACATATATGCATCATGAAATAGAGTGGGCCAATATAATCCGAGTCTAAAACTTTCCTAGCAGTCCGTTGAGGACCGAAGTGGCCGCCACATGCAAGTTTATGACAAAAGCTAAGAATGGAATGGAATTCATCATCGCACACACCTCCTAATTACTTGGTCACCGCAAAATCTCCATAAGTAAGGATCATCCCACACATAATACTTTGACTCACTTTTCAATTTATCAATCTTAGCCTTAGTGAAATGTGCAGGTATTGCGTTAGCAACCAAGAAATTAATCAAATCGACAAACCAAGGGATGTTGCCTTGCGGCTTGAAAAGCTGCTCATCAGGGAAAACATCATGGATGGGAAAAACATCTGCCTCCCTTTCAATTCGACTCAAGTGATCAGCCACCAAATTCTCCACTCCACTCTTGTCACAGATCTCAATATCAAACTCCCTTTGTGCAAGAACAGCTCCCAATGCATAATTAGAGGCATCACACATCAGCTCAAATGGAAGTGTCCAATCCGGCGGTTGGATGATAGGTGTACTGGTCAATGCCTGCTTCAATTGATTGAAGGCATCCTGACACTTCTTGTCAAAGTGAAACTCCACATCTTTTTGCAGTAAGTTGGATAGTGGAAGTGCAATTTTGCTGAAATCCTTTATGAACCGCCGATAGAAACCTGCATGACCAAGGAAAGAACGAATCTCCCGCACGCATGTGGGGTAAGATAGGCATGAAATAGCATCTATTTTTGCAGGATCTACCTCAATACCCTCACGAGATATCACATGCCCTAAGACTATACCTTGTTCTACCATGAAATGACATTTCTCAAAATTTAGAACGAGGTTAGTCTTAATGCATCTATGCAAGACCTCGAGCCGGACTATCTAAACATGCATCAAAGGAAGATCCATAGACAAGAAATCATCCATGAATACGTCCATGCAATTTTCTAAAAAATCGAGAAAAGATACTTACCATACACCTCTGAAAGGTGCCTGGAGCATTGCATAGACCAAAGGGCATCCTCCTGTATGCAAATGTGCCAAATGGACAAGTGAAAGTAGTCTTCTCTTGGTCTTCTGGGGCTATATGAATCTGAAAATAGCCGAATATCCATCCAGAAACAATAATGTGACTTGCCAACTAACCGCTCCAACATTTGATCAATGAAGGGCAGCGGAAATGATCCTTTCTCGGTAGCCCGGTTGAGCGCCTATAATCAATGCAAACTCGCCAACCTGTTTTGAACTCGTGTGGGCACAAGCTCATTATTCGATTCGCAACCACCGTGACCCCGCATTTCTTGGGAACCACTTGCACAGGGCTCACCCATTGACCGGATATGGGATAAATAATGCCGACTTGAAGTAGCTTTGTAACTTCCTTCTTCACCACATCTAGAATCGGGGATTTAGTCTCCTTTGGGGCATGTCTAACTAGTTTGATCCCTTCTTCCAATAAAATCTTATGCATGCATGTGGAGGGACTAATACCAGGAATATCTGCAAGAGTCCATCCGATGGCTTGCCTATTCTGCCTCAAAATCTGCAGTAATTTTTCTTCTTGATCAGGTTGTAGGTTTTTAGCAATGATCACCTAGGAAGTGTCTCACCATCTCCCAAATATGCATATTTAAGATGGTCTCAGTAAAGTCTTCAACTCCAAGGATGGAGGTTGTACAATGGAAGGTAACAAGTGATCTCAAACTTGCCTAACTCAAGAACATTAATTTCAAAGATGGTACGACTCTCATTCTCAATTGTTGCATCATCAAGATCTCAGTATCATTACTCATAACGAGAATAAATCTCAAGACATGCAAAGACATGGTTCAACATCACAAGTGGCACATGTATCACAAGAAACAGAACCAAGATAGTCAACAATATCGGGAATTCAACATATAAATCAAGTATAGACATCATCAACCAAAGATCTCAATCATATCAACATGGAAAATGAATGCTCCTCTAGGGGGTGTCTCATAGCATCAAAAATGTTAAATTGTACCAAATCGTCGCCAAACTCCATAGAAAGGGTGCGGCATGCACGTCTATCTTGGTCTTAGCGGTCTTGAGGAATGGTCTGCCTAGAATCAATGGAGCATGGTTTGTTGGAGACTCATCTTCTATGTCCGAGAATGTAGAAATCTGCTGGAAAAATCAACTCATTCACCCTGACTAACACATCTTCCAAAGACACACTGCGGATGAGCAAAGTGGCTCTATTTGCCAACCGAATCACGATACCGGTGGGTTGCAAAGTACCAATGTTTAAACACTTATACACCGACATGGGCATGACATTGATCGAAGCACCCAAATCTAGCATTGCATGCTCAAATCTAGAGTTGCCAATTGTGCAAGAAATTGTGAAAGTTCCAGGATCTTTGCATTTCGTGGCATGCTTGCGAGTAATCATTGCGAAAACATTTCTTCCCATGCCGATCTTCCCATCCCCTTTCAACCTTCTCTTATGAGTGCACAACTCCTTGAGAAATTTAGCATATTTTGGAATTTGCTTGATTGCATCTAGGAGGGAATATTGATTTCCACTTTCCTGAATGTCTCCATGACTTCTTTTTCCATTTCTTGCATTGTTCTCTTGGATTGTGTGATCCTATTTGGAAAAGGTAATGGAATGGCAACATCTGAATTCTCTGCAATTTTCTTCAATGGCACGTTTCGGACTGAATTATCCATTTCCTGCCGTTTTTGGTCAATTTTTGATTCTTTGTAAGGTTGGAACATCAACTTCTTTGCCACTTCTCAAGGTAATTGCACTTACGTTGCCTCTTGGATTGTTGATTTGTTTGTGAAGGCAATTGGCTAGAACCTTGACTCTTTAGCTCGCTCACGGTGGTTGCCGGTACCGCCCAATTTGAGTTTGTAAATTCTAATGTTGGCACCGACGTTCTGCCGGAACTAAATGTTATTTGTGGCCATTTGTTTCATCGTCTTCCAATGATGGCTCACCGAGTGGATTGACAGATCGCCGAATGTTGTCTTGTTGTCCGAATGCAGGGGGGTATTTGTTGGTATTTGTTGCTTGGACCCGCAGACTTGGTATCTAAATTGTTGTTGTTCTTTGGTGGGGCCATTGTTCTTCTTGGTGGTGGGGTTGTTGCTTGGCTAGGATTCCCATATCTCAAATTGGGATGGTCTCGCCAACCAGGGATTATAAGTACTAGAAAATGGATCATATCTAGATTGTTGCGTGTTGTTGCCGATATTGGGGTCTACCAGGAAAAACCACCGCAACAACACATTGATCTGGAAAGGCGGGACCATCTTCCCGAAGTGTAGGGCATGAATCGGTAGGATGAGATGAATTAGAGCAAATTCCACACACCGATGCGGTCATCCGCATGGGTGGTTGTTGACCCATCGCTATCTGTCTTACCAAAGAAGTCAATTCATCTAGTCCGTGTTCCATTCTTTGTTGGTCCATATGAGATGCTTGAATTTCATTAACTCCTCCGGTTGCGGTGATGATCCGCGAGCCAAACTGTTGGGTATTGGCTACCATGTTTGCTATCGATCTCTTGCGGCGGTAGGAGTTTTGTCTACTAAGGCTCCTCCAGAGCAAAGATCGATCATGCTTCTATCATTTGGCAAAGAAGCCCTCATAAAAGTATTGAATCAAGAGTTGGTCACTAATTTGGTGATGAGGGCGGCTCGAACACAACTTCTTGAATCTCTCCCGGTATTCATGCAAAGTCTCACCGGACATCCGTACGATGCCACATATATCCTTCCTAATTGCAGCGGCTCTCGAGGCGGGGAAGAATCTCTCCAGAACAACCTCTTCATGTCATTCCAACTTCGACCGAACCTGGTGAAAGATAAAACAACCAATCTTTGGTCTGCATCGCATCGACAAGTGAGAAGGGAAATGCCCTTAACTTGATGTGTTCCTCGAGATGCCTTGTGGCTTCATGGTTGAACACACAACATGGAACTCTTTCAGTGCTTATGAGGATCTTCACCCGCAAGACCATGAAACTTTGGTAACAAGTGTATCAAACCAGATTTCAACTCAAAATCTGCATCAAGATCGAGGATATTGAATGCACAAAGATTGGTAAGATACATCAGGAGAGCAAAGAAGTTCCTTAAGGGTTCTATTATGCATGTTATCAGCCATGATTTCAGGATTACTTAAGTTATCAGGTTCACTCCCAAAATTAGGTTCAGAATTAACTCTGGAATTTATCACACGAGCTCTAATTAATCTATGCAAGGTCCTATCAATCTCAGGATCAAGATCAAGCAAGATATCAGAATTGGACCTAGTCATGCATCAACTAAAACACAAAAACTGCAACTAAGCAAAATACACTAAACAACACTCAAAATATGCAAAAATAATTCTAGTTAATATGTCTAAACTTTTTTAAAAATTATGGAATCAACACAGAACAAAATCTACATAAAAATGAAACTAGAAAATGTACTAAAAAATATTAAAAAATTGAAAAAGTGGTCTAAATGATAGAATTTCGAAAAACCAGGGGTGACCTCACAGTTTACTGTGAGTCTTGTTTATCAGGCTGTTTTCCTTCAACCGACGAAGTTTCAGCTCATTCTGGGCATGTTGCAGTTCGAAAATTGCAATAGTTACCCGTAATCACCTGTTTTCAGTCTTTCCTAAATCGAAAAATTCAAAAGCTAGGATAAAAATGTTAGTATGGTATGAACAATGTTAGTAAATGAAAAATAACTGTTAGAATAGGTAAGAAAGAACAAAAATTAGTAAGGTTACTCAAAATGAAAAGATTACACCTACGAGGTCCCCAAGAATGACAAGCCAAAATTCTCGACGAGCACCGAACTCGGTCAAAATTATAACCGAAAGTTATTACCTAAACTTGTAGTATAGTGAACAACACCGGATCGTCTCCTCAAGGATCGTAGATGCAATTTGATCAAATCAAGTGAAAGTTAGAAAAAGGGGGTTTTGATGGTTCAAGGATCGCGAGCGACAGGATTTAAAGAGAAATAACAATTAAAAAAGCAGTCAATTCGAAATCTATCCGAGATTGGGTGGATTCAATCATAGACCTTTCAACAAACACCTGAAATACATTTGAATGGTTAACTTGGATCTAACCGAGATCTCTGCATCAGATCCAGAATTCATACTAGACAATCGTCCAGAATTCAATTGACAAGTGATAAACACAAATCTGCAATCGCACCATTCATGTAAATATATGTCAATTTAAGCACCGAATTCAATTAACCTAGGCACAAATCAGTAACCTAACCTCTTCAATTACGTGATTAATTCAGATCAATCAGTTCTAAATTTCATCACAATACTTAATCTTAAACCAAGATCAAATCAGATCAAACATAAACATAATCACCATTCATGCATTCAAGATTAAGAGAACAAAAGAAGAAGAGAAGAGGAATTCAAATATAAATCAAATACATTACATAACCAAGGTCTCAAGAATCCAAGCCACAATCTCTTCAAGAGTCCCGAATTGACTAGAAGTGACTTAGCTCTCCATTACAATGAAGGAAAAATATACAAGAACTATGAAAAGCTATTTCTAACACCAAGTGTATGTTGTGTTTAGAGCTCTCCTCATGCTTCCTTTTATAGAGGATTCAGAGTAGTAGTAGATGGGTAGATGAGATTAGTAGGTGGAATTAGTAGGTGAGCTTGGTAGGTGAACTTGGTAGGTGAGCTTGGTAGGTGAGCTTCCTTGTCTCCGAAAGTATTCATTGCTGAACTCATTGATTTCGTCATTTTTGAGCCAAATGGTCTTCATGAAAGTTCTAGGAAATTGTCTAAGCTTTCCAATGGCTCTGGAAGCACCCAAAAATTCGTCCTACAGCCCAAGATATGACCCAATTACTACAGACTGCTCAGGACCAGTTTCAGCACCTCTGTTTTGACTTTCAGACCCAATATCTCCATCAAGGAGCCCGAATCAAGTTTTGTGTTTGTCATGAAAGTTGTACATATGGGTCTTAACTTTCAGATCACCAATTTTCAGCCCATTCTATAAACCCAAACTCGAATTATGTTCTGGTTACTACACACTGTTCGGGTTCCAGTTCACAAATCCCGTATTCTGATTTCCATGCCCAATTAGCTCCACTAGATGTCTGAATTTGACTTCGAGCTCTTCATCAAAGTTGTAGAGCTCTCTTTTATCTTTCCTACAAGGTAAAATTCATAATTATCAGACATTTAGAACTCAAGATATGGCCAAAATACAGAAACAGTGTAAGACTCGAATAATGCTGAAAAATCAATTAAGTCCGATTCGAGTTCAAACTTACAAAACATAATCAAATTCAGTCAATTAAGTACATGAAGAGTGTAAATGACTAATAATGAGGGTTTCTTAATGAATAAAATATGTGATTATCAGAGGCAAAGCTTTGAAGATCAACCATTGATCTCATCCAAGGCTATTAGGAGGTCTTGAGTAGTCAACCAAAGTAGTCACCTCCTTTGGGAGCTCCACAGCCAAAGGGCTTTAGGAGGAAGGATCATTTTTCACTTCATCTTCATCTTATCAAAAACTAAAAGCTATTCTCTCCTTTCTCTCTCTTCCAAGAACCAAAAACACCATTGCTTCCCTTTGTGAAGCTCACGGCTATCACACCAAATCCATACCTCCACTCTTCTAAAATTTTATCCAACACCACTTCTAAAACGTAAACACTATTTTAGACATCTTTCATGTTATAAGTTTCTTCAAAATCATCCATCTTGTGCTTGGAAAACAACCTTGATGTTTTTTCTATACAAGATAAAAATCCTTGTTTCTTGTTTCTAACTTGATTCTTTAAGTTCTAAGTCATGATTGATCCATGTTTTTCTTTTTTAACCATAGTTTATGACTTTATAAATTGTTTAAGTTTGTTAGGGTTTTCTTTGGAGCTATACGAAATCCCTAGGAGGAAGTCCAAGAAGAGTTTATCTTCCTTAGAGGTAAGAGGGAGATTTAATCTCATCAACTATGTATTGGTGGTAAGAAAATAGATGTTTTTGTGGTGAAGAATCTATAAGGATTCATTCACTTGATTGTTTAAAGTTTTTCCTATTTGTGATGATTTTTGATGCAAGCATGTCTATAGCTTTGATATATGTTTTGGTATGTGTTTATGGATGCATGATAGTTATTATATGTAATAAGATGTGAATAACATGATGAGGAATTACATGAGTGTTCCAAAGAACACATGAAGCTCACGGCTTCACCACCACAAAGAGAACCAAGATGTTCTCAAATATTTTCTAAATCATGGATTAATTAATTTAATTGGGTTAATAATTTTTACAAGGACTTATATAATAGAAAATAATTTAAAGATGATTTATAGAGAACATAGTGAATTTCGGCCGACATGTCATTTATGATATCTTTGATCCAAAATCATTTTCTAAGTGAGGACTATGTAATTAATTTAAATGAGAACTCAATTTAATGAATTTTAGAGAATAAAAGAAAGTGAAGTTATTTTAGAGCTTAATTAGAGAAATTAAATAACGATGAGAAATAAAATAAACACTTGAAAAGTACTAACGTATAGCTCACCCTTTGGGTTTTGAAGCGTGTTAGTAAGTTTCGAGATGTAAATATTGGTTAAATCCATAAATGGTAATTTTTAAAGGAAACAGTAGAAAACATTACTTAAAGGATTTTCAAAAGGAAATGTTGTAAATAAAGCTAAAAATAAATATATAATGGAGAAAGTTTCAAAATATAATTTAGAAAGTAAAGAAATATTTTACGTAGTTGAAAAATATTAGAAATACCTTACGCGTATTTAAAATAATGATTTTTAAACTACGCGATTGAGAAAACGATTTAAAAACATTTCGCGGTTGAGAAAATGATTTAAAAATACTACGCGATTTCAAAAATGTCAAAAAATATTTATGCGATTTGAAAACGTTGGAAAAAGGTTACGCGAATGTCAAAATGCAATAAAATATTTACGCGATTGAGAATAACAATAGTTTGCTGTCGGGTTAAAGTGGTGGACTCGGTTATGTTGAAATATGATACTGCCAAGTGGTGGCATATGGTTGTGAGAAATAATAGTATTATGTTATGTGTATTTTGGTTCATGCACCATGCATAGTGAGATGTGTTAATTTGGTTGATATTGACAAGTTGCCTAAGAGATGAATTACACCGTAGTACAAGTGCGATAGACATAGTGTTATTTATTGAGTGAACTTGAAGGCGTTAGTGTGCGAAAGATTCCACAAGGGATAGTTGGTAGCTCCTCTGGGCCGTGGTACCGAGCAACGTACTAGCGATATCGACAAAGCACTATTTTTAATCACGATCTAGTAAAGACTGTCTGGTATAATGCCTGTTGTACACGACGTTTTGACTGTGTAGTACTTGGTTGGGGTAGCCGGAGCTACGGACAGACCTTCCAGATCATTCTCTCTGATGTTTGTGTTTAGCTCCATGAAGTAGGAACAAGTCTGTGTACATCTGCATATGTGGTCTGCATCTTGATGTGATATTTATATTTGAATTGAGATATTATGAACGATGTGATAATATGATTTGTTGTATTAATTGCTATATTTGTATGTACTGTCGTTTTCTGTACTGTCATGCTGGTAGTGATGTAGATTGTCTCACCTCTTTGTATGCATTTTTGTATTATTATTTATGTTCGGTAAAGACTTTGAGGAAGAAGAAGAGGAGCAACCTCCTTATTGTCAGTATGAGGAGGAACATCATCAGAGTGATCAGTGCGAGGAGGGCGAGCCTCTAGATCATCCTTATCATTTGGATTGATTTTGACGCCATAACACCCACTGTAGGGCATTACATTTCCAACTAAAAACTTAAAAACTTAGAAATCATTTCATAAGAGCTTTGAGTTCTAAAATATGGATTTTAAAATTTCTTTTAGCTGACAATATAAATTTACCGAAAATATAAGTAATACAAAAAATAGATTGAACTGATTAATACACAGGTTACTTATATCACATAATATTCAACAACATTTTAAACATAACTTACAGACTCAAGAAATAGTAGCAAACCCAATGACAGGTCCTACTCAATAGCACGGTAACAATACTAACGAGAATACTCGACATACTTGTTTCGTTCCTCCACCGAACTGCACACTGTCAAAACTGAGAAGATTACTCCTCGATGCCGTCACCAAACTCAGAACATTGCCTCCAGTTAAGTCTAAGAAACTTGCTTTGCCTATTATACAAATTTTAACAATACAAACACAACAAACAATATAGCAAAGAGGTGAGATCCCCTTTCATTAATACTAGTATGGTAGCAAAGAATGATACGAATGACAAAGTCATTCTATACACACAAATATCACAAGTATAATCATGTTAACAATTTAAAATTATGTTTAGAAAACATATTTCACAATAATATAAACATTGACAACATTTCAACAACAGATATCAATAATATATATATATATATATATATATATATATATATATATATATATATATATATAATGATTATGTCACCATGATATGTACCTTGACAATGCCACAACAATATGTATACCAACTATGCATATGCACAATACATCATTTTATTATTTCGGGTCCAAGATTGTCCAACAAGATTCACCGTTTTCTCTCAATCGCATAACCTTTTTATCGCATTTTTATAATCACGTGACCTTTTTCAAACATTTTCAAATCACGTAAATATTTTTTGACATTTTTGAAATTGCGTAGTGTTTTTAAATCATTTTCTCAATCGTGTAACGTTTTTAAATTATTTTCTCAATTGCGTTGTTTAAAATCATTATTTTAAATACACGTAAGGTATTTCTAATATTTTTCAACTGCGTAAAATATTTCTTTACATTCTAAATTAAATTTTGAAACTTTTTCCATTAAATATTTATTTTTAGCTTTATTTACAACATTTCCTTTTTGAAAATCCTTCAAGTAGTATTTTCTACTGTTTCCTTTAAAAATTACCTTTCTTAGTCATAACCAATATTTACATTTCAAAACTTGCTAACGTGCTTCAAAACCCAAATGGTTAGCTATATGTTAGTACTTTTCAAGTGTTTATTTTATTTCTCATCCTCACTTACTTTCTCTAATTAAGTTTCTAAAATAATTTCATTCATTTTATTCTCTAAAATCCATTAAATTGAGTTCTCTTTTAATTTACATAAATCTATGCTTAGGAAATAATTTTGAATTAAAAACATCATAAGTAGGCATGTTGGCCAAAAATCATTCTATGCTTTATAAATCATACTTACTTATTTTTCCATCATCTCATCTCTTATAAAAATTCTTAATCCACTTTATTATTGTTAAATCACTTAATCCATGATTAGAAAATAATTTAGGACATCTTGGTCCTCTTTGTGGTGGTGAAACCGTGAGCTTCATGTGTTCTTTGGAACACTCATGCAATTCTTCATCATGTTATTCACATCCTATTACATATAATAACTATCATGCATCCATAAACACATACCAAAACATATATCAAAGCTATAGACATGCTTGCATCAAAAATCAATTACAAATAAGAAAAACTTTAAACAACCAAGTGAATAAATCCTTATGGATTTTTCACCACACACACAAATCCACTCCTTACCACAAATGTAATACCCTTAAGCACATGTTAGACTGGTAAATGGTTACCAAAGGTAGCATTTGACTTGTTTAGCATGTCAGTCAAGTTTTGTGACAAATTGAGTTCATTTAGGCATTTAGTTGCAACACATAAGTTGTAAAGTGGCTTAAAATGACTCAGATAATAGCATAAGTTGTTAAATCACTTAAGATGAAGGGAAATAAACATAGAAAGTTTATTTCTGGTCACAAATAAGCTAAGTAAGATGTGGTAAAAGTTTCAAGAGAATCAGAGTCAGGTTTGGTATTTTTAGGCATCTTGGTTGTGCATTTTAATACCGAATGACTAGCAGCAGATATAGAAAATGAGGAAATGGTGAAACAACAATTTAGATGAATCTTATGATTATTCTAAAGTTGTTGGAAGCAGGAAAACTCGAATTAGCATAATTCGGGTGTCCATAGTAGATATAAGTTTCAGTGTAGAAACTTAAGTTAATCTTTTATCATATTTCCCTCTGCGTCCCACCCCCTTATTTCTCCCTTCTCCCTCTGCAGAGAGCCGAAAACCAGAGAAAGAGAAAGAAAAGAAAGAAAAGGGGAGAAGAAGAAGGAGAAAGGGGAAGAAGGGAAGAAGAAGAGGAAGAGGATCAAGCTTCAAGACTTCGAGTCTTCAAGAGGTAATGGGATTTCTATTCATTGCTCCCTCTTTGATTTCTTTGAATATAGTTTGGGGTTTTGAATAGAAATAGGGGTTTGGATAGCCAAATCCATGTTCTTAACTCGGTTCTTGATTCTGAGGACTAGGTTAGGATATTTTAAGCCTAGAGAATGCTAGATGGTCACTTATGGCTCAAGAATAATCATAGAATCCATAGAAAATGGATTTTAAGAATAGTTGGTGTTATGTGATTCTGGACTTAGATTTATGCCCTATGAGAATTTATAGGTTGTAAAAGAGTTACAACAAGTTAAAGGACATAGATTAATGCTAGAAATTACTTAGAATCTATGAGAAAAGGATTGGAAATTGATTTTTGAACTAATTATGCAAAAATCGCATTCTGCAGAACTGCTGTTCTGTCATGGACGCCGCGGCGTAGGTGGTGCATACCGCGGCGTGAGATAAAAAATCAGCCCAATATCAGCACCCGAGAGCAGGGTGCCGTAGCGTGCCATATGCCGTGCCGCGGCGTGAGACCCTGAAGATCAAAAATGTTATTTTTGGATGTTTTGAAGTTCCAAAGTAAAGGAAATCATTTATATATGTTTCCTAAAGTGTGTTAAGGCACAAATGTGGATATTTTGAAGTGGAAAATATTTACCTATCAAGTATAAGAAAGCATAGGTTTTTAAGCATCCTAAAGGAAAGGTTTGATTTAGGTAATGACATTGCACCTTAGGCAACTTGACGTTGTAATTGATATCACTCAAGATGTGATGAGATAGTGCAATGAAGATAAGTATACTAGGATGAATAATAGTATTCACTCTAGTAGAGAATGAGAAAGGTATGAACCTTAGGGGATCCAAGAGAAGTGGATTACCTTAGGAAGGTACCTAGAACCTTAGGCAACAAAGAGTTACAAGTAAGAACCACTCTTGCATTAGATTCACTTGAGTGGAGACAAGATTGTGTATTAGTTCCAAAGAGGGAATATTTAGGTACTAAGTCTCTAGGTAAGTGAGACTTAGTGCATTGCTAAATACACAATAAGATGATTTGTGACTAAGAAGATGTCATAATCATAAGGTAGAATAGAAATGTGTAATAACTCATATATTAGCAAAGATGAGTTAGAAGTACAAGATAAAGGGAATTTACTTCCTTAGATACTAACAAAAGTATGGAAGTTAAGTTCTTAAGCATTCCATGAGTTTGGAATAGTTAAAGAGGTATCTGAAACCTTAAGCACACAAGTGTAGTATAAGCTACTACCAGAAGTGTGATAGAAAGGAAAGTTAGATGCATGAATTACTCTCTTTAGTTAAAGTTGAGTTAATTATGCAAAGTTTTAGAGAAATGCTCATTTATTTCCCTAAGTAAGAGTAGATGAGGCATTAGTTAAGACAGACTCTTTCACTAGGATGAGTGGAGTTTATAAGAGAGTAAGATAGTGTTTATGTAAGAGTTAAACATAACACTAAGCTTTTCACGCACTAATCAGTTAAGCTAGTATGTATGTGAAGAGAAAGAACCTAAATGCGACCAAGATTAGTGGTTTGCCATAGGTAAGTATCTAACACCTCAGCATCATAGTGTTGCGTTAGAAATCACTTAAGAGATACGAGTGATGAGGTGGTGTTTGGATACAAGTATGAGGAATAGTTTGGTAATGTTTACCTGAGAATGTTACGTTATATGACGTGAGGTCATTTAGCCAGAAGGTAAGGAATCAGAGAAGTTCCTAAGGGGACAAGTATTTTTAATCAAGTGCTAAGGTTACATGTAGTATGAGGTTACAGATTCTCCTCATTACAAAGGGTAAACATAAGAAGCCAAAGTTCCTAGGAGAATATACTTAGATCGTAAAGGAACTAAGTATATAAGTACGAATGTAAGTCTATGAATTAGTCAAGTAGGATCGATCTGGTGAGCATCCTTTGATGTCATTCATGGAGGCAAAAAGAGATAGATGGGTGTCCGAAAGACTTTTGAGAAGGACATAACCCTAATGTCTCGATATTGCCAAGGCCAAAGGAGATAAGTGGGAAATCCAAAGACGCTCTTTGAGCAAGGATGTAGCCCAAATTTCTCAGCGTGACAGGATATGTGTAATATGAGGATAAGCTTTTCCTCTAATTACCACTGGATGATATACTGACTAGTTCCTAGCAAACTTCTTTATTTTCAAAATAAACTTCTGCATGTATTTCAAAATAAAACCCTGCATTTGCATTTCATTCACATACTCTTAGGATTTTTCTAAGCATATTCATATTACATATCATTATCATTGCATTCACAGACAGTTGTATGGGCATTGTCCATCACTGTTGGTATGTACAGCTGTATGGGCGTTGTATATATGAACAGTGTGTAGGCTATCGGTTGATATCACACTATAAGAAAGTGTGTAGTTATGAGAAAAGAAGAGGAAACTCCTAAGTTATGAGAAAAGAGGAGGAAACTCCTAAGTTATGAGAAAAGAGGAGGAAACTCCTAAGTTATAAGAAAAAAGGAGGAAGCTCCTAAGCTAGAAATTATAGCATTTGTTATATACAATGTTATAGAGAACTGGTATTGGAATTGCTTTTACTGAGAATGTTAATTCTCACCCCAGTTGCTATTCCATGTAAATCCAGATGCAGACACAGATGCAATCATAGATGCGAGGCACGGTGCGATGCAGATACGATACAAGCAAGGCACCGATACAGAGGTACAAACCCTGCTAAGGGTGAGAAGATAAAGCATGAAGACTAGAGTAGTTTTTATTGCTTTAAGTAGATAGAACTTATGTAATAAGTTTATGTTTGTTCTGTAAGTTTTATGTTATATGTATTACAATAAGCCCTCATGTGGCTAAGTTTGTATATATATTTATATGTATGAGTTTAAGTTTTTCTGCAATCTCTCTCAAGGCTTTCTATAATTACTCAGTTGTGATTATAGATATATGTTAGTATGTAGTATAGAAGTGACGTCTCTAGTACTGGTTGTCTTTATATATCTCTGTCTATCTAGGATATATCTAGATATCTGTATTAGGATGTTACAATCAACACATGATTGATGAGGGTAATCTCCCTCTTACCTTGTTGTGAAGCCTCCAAAGCTCCTTGTATGCCCCATTGTTATCTCCTTTAAGATGAACTTCAACCACCAAGCAAACTTAAAAACAAAGAAAACATACAATATTAATATCTAAGACTTTATCTAAGATAACCATGGATTAGAATCATGGTTAGAACCTTGAAAATCAAAAGAAAAGTGAAGATTAATGAACTTCACCTATAAAGCTTCAATCTTTAGCTTGAAGAACAAGGTTGAAGATGGAAGAATTAGGGAAAGTCTCCAACATGAAAATTTCTTAGAATTGTATGGAGATTCAAGATCTACAGTTGTATAGAATTATAGAAACTTGGAGAGTGGATTTAGAGGGTTAGGCCGTGAGCTCCTCTAGAGAGGAAAGGTGAGAGTTCTTGTGTGTAGTTTTTGCTTTGAAAGAATTCCTTGAAGATGGATAATTTTGATCAAGACTCCAACTACAAAGTGTCTTGAAATAAGGTAAGAATTCAAGAAATGAGATTAGATGAAATTTAGGAAGTTGGGAGGTATGTTCATGGTGCTTTGGCCATGAGGTGTTCTTGAGAGAATGAGAGAGAATTTGTGAAATTTGGTTTTAGGAAATGATGAAGATGAGATCAAATGACTGAAGAGTCTTCCTATAGCTATCCTAAAGCCCTAAAACCATGAGCCCCCCCTTGTACACCAAGGAAGTGTCTACATTCATTCTAGCCACTTTTTGAAGCTTCAAGAGCCATAGATTGAATCAATGGTTGATCTTGGTAGATGCTTCCAAGTGACAAGCTTGAATTTGAACCATTGGATCCTTCCTCCATGAAGTATTCTTAAAACGTGATATCGCATCTTCAAAATGAAGGCCAAGTCAAACACCCTGCTTTTGTTCATATTTTTTATCAAAATAACAAAAAGTCTTAAAATTTTTATAGATTAATCTCCACCATGGAATTAAATCAATTGAATAGATATTCAAAGCCTTCACCTTTAATATATAAAAATAATTTTTTTTAAATAATTTAAACAAAACAGATTATTTTAATATCTCATTTCAACTAATATATCCAAACATAAAATCGATTTTATTATAATCAATCATAACAATATTTGATTATACATATAATTAATTATTAAAATAATCTTTTGTTTACAATTAATCCAAACACACTCATAGAATAATTAAAAATATTATTTGATTAAGAACAAAATAATATTTATATCTTAATTTTTTTAAAATAATTGATAATTAAGAATAAAAAATTAAAGTTTCAAGCTTATAAAAATAACTATTATAATGCATTAAATTTCATAAAAAAAAAAAAAATGGATGGGCCCAAGGAAAATTCTTATATCCTCCCAGAGGAAGAGCTTTTTCTTCCTCCGTAGAAGATCTAAGCCAGAACATAATTTAATAAACATAATTGGAATAATAAAAAAACTTTTTCTCAAGAATTAAGCTGTTACAACATTATTATAATATTGTTTTCAAAAAAAAAAAAACATTATTATAATATCGACCAATCACATTCTAAGTACTCATTAAAAAATGCAACCGTTACAAAAAAAAAAAAAAAATTAAACGGCGGCGTTCATATCCATGCTCGTCATTTCGAAAACATTACGATGTCATTTTCGTCAAGCCAATCTTCTTTGTTTCTTCTCACGTCGAAACACAACCAAACAATTTCAAGCTCAAAATCGGAACTTCAAATCAGAGTCCCATAGCCGTAAGCATAACAAACAAACAAACAAAATAAGGCTCAACTCAACAACCAAAATCTCAGACTGTACTCCATCCATTTATTCATTCATTCTTCGCCTCTGTCTTTCCGAGGTTGTCTGTCGCTTAGTGAACAACACAAGTTTACACACAACGTCAATTTCTGAGAATGTGCTGAGAATTTCCAAAACTTGTTCATTCGATTCACACCAAAAACAACATTGATTCAGAAAATCGATATTTCTTTTCCACTTCAATGATTCTTCTGAATCATTGAGGGACTGAGAAGAACAGCTTCTTGGTCCCTGGCAGATGAGACAAACATAATGAGCCTGAAGAACCACACCTCGTTTTTTGGGACTAACCTTCATGGTTCTTTGGAAAGTAGCACCAGCAAGAGGAAGCTTTTTCATTTGGAGAGAAGGAAGTTGCCAAAGAAGGGTCTTTGCAGGTGCTGCGTGTCTGCAAAACATGGTCATCTGGTAAGCCAAGCGTTTAGGTTTTCGTTTTTTAGTGGGAAAAATTTGGAGTTGTTGAGAAAAGACGTTATTTTGAGAAATGGGTCAAAGTTAAAATGTGCCAAGGAACCCTTTTCTAGAAGTGAGGCTCTGGTTAGTTATTTGACCCCTTTATGGAAAGAGGGGCTTCTTTTGATTAGGGCCTCTGTTTACACTGCTGTTATCTCTGGGATATGCATGTTGGTGTGGTTTGGGCAGAATAAAGCCAAGTGTTTTATTGAAGCCAATTTATTGCCTTCTGTTTGTTCATCAATCAGTGAATACATTCAGCGTGACCTTGTGTTCGGCAAGGTTCGGCGAATTTCGCCATTGAGCATTACATTGGAGTCATGCTCATTTGGGCCTCATAAGGAGGAATTTTCTTGTGGTGAGGCTCCCACGGTCAAGCTTCGCCTCTGTCCTTTTGCAAGTCTGAGGAGGGGAAAGTTGGTCATTGATGCAGTTTTGACACATCCAAGTATATTGGTAGTGCAGAAGAAGGACTATACTTGGTTGGGATTACCGTTATCTGAAGGTGGCAAAGAGAGGCACTTCTCAACTGAAGAAGGGATAGATCATCGGACAAGAGCTAGGAGGCTTGCACGAGAGGAAGCAATTGCTCGTTGGGAAAGAGAAAGGGATGATGCAGCTAGGGAAGCTGCAAAGGTGGGTTACTTTGTTTCTGAGCGTAATTGTGGTCTATCCAATGGTGATGGTTTAAAGGAGATTGAAACTCATTCAACAGAATCAACCGAGTCCACACCCTTTTTCTGCATGACTGATGGGAAGCACGATCATCGGTGCATGGACACAGGTATTGATTATGATATGAAACATGCAGAATTAGAAAAATCATTTGGAGTGAAATTTCCTGGTTCAGGACTTCGATTTTGGTTCAGAATGATAACAGGGCGTAGGAAACATAAATTTAAGAGGAAGGCTATTGGGAGTGACATCTGTGCATCTAGTTTTGCTATCAAAGGAAGAATGTTTGAACGTAGTGCATTAGCAGCTCATACTTACTTTCGTGATCAATCACATGGGAAGTTTGGGGAGCCTTCATCACCTTCTGAATGTTTTCATTTTATGAATCATGATATGCATTTGGTGAAAACTGAGGTTGACAGAAATGCAAAATCTGTTGCCACTGGTTATGAAAATAAAAGTGATGATAACCAAAGTGGAACACAATTTGGAGATGTGGGAATCTGGTCTCCTTCAGTAAATGAAAATGTTAGCGGTCATTCAGATTATTTAAAATTTGTCTGTGATCCAACTCTACAGACAAGAGAGAGTAAATTTGAAAATTTGCAATCTAGTGAGGATGTTGCAGAACCTGCAAATGCTAATAGTAGTACAGAGAAAAATGAGGAGTTTGGACCTCATGTTGCAGACAATCATATTGATGATGATAATTTGTCTGGGGGCCAACGTGGTTTGACATCTGAAGATTTGGTTTTTGTGAAGCCTAAGCCTCGATTGGCTACTTATTTTCAAATTCCATTTGAGCCATTGCTTGTGAAATTTGGCTCAACCTCATTTTTTAGAAATATTGAGGAGTTTATATCTTGCTTTCTTTCTGGTCCCATTGAAAAGTTGAAGTCTGACGTGGGTCTGAAAGTTGAAGATATTGTTGCAGAACATATTGATGGGGTAGATTTTGTGCAGTCTCAAGGCATTACTAAGATGCTTCCTGTTACATTGGATTCTGTTCATTTCAGAGGTGCAACGGTGATGCTACTTGCATATGGTGACAGCGAAGTTAGGTGAGAGCCTGTCTTTTCATTTATTACTTAATCTGTAATCATTCTTTAGATGAAGTAATGGACACACCTCTCCTCCACCAGCTTATGATTTTAATATTATTTAGGTACTTAGAGAGGTTCTGTTAGATTCTCTTCTAGAAGTGTATGACAGTTAGCCTGCTAATGCTAATAGCTCGGTTTTGTTAGCAGTATGACAATTAATTGATCTTCTAAAAGTGTGGATCTAAAGTTGACATATTTGATGAGCCATCCTTATAGGAATTTAAAAGGAATTTAACCCAGCTATTATTAGAGAGCCAGAAGTATGAAGGATTAATGTTATGTTGTATTCGATAGAACATCCTCTAGATGCCAGGCATAGGATGTTCAAATAACATAAATCAAGCTACTGTAGGTCTTTATTTTCGGTTGTTTCTATGTGTTCCTTTCAAGAATTTATTAATTTATTATTTTTGATAGAAAAAGAAATTAAGAAGGGGAAAATACAAGTGAGGATAAGGTATCCTTCAAAAGAAACCACAAAGCTGAGGGAAAATGAAAAGTAAAAGCCCCCATAGGAAACCACAAAACAAACACACCCGAAGGTGAAAACAGAAATAGAAACCACCACAACTGCCCCAAAACCTTCCAAGAAAAGTCCCTCCACAAAACACACAACAAAAAGGAAAAAACTAATGTCAGAACACCCTGCTAGAACATTCTGTTCATCATGTTCAGCCCTTAATACATCCAGAAGTAGACATTCATTATCTTCATAAAAGGAATCAAGATCATCTTCATCGCACCTCAGTGCCTACAAAAGAAGAGTCCTCTTAAACCTCTTCAATGGAATTTAATCTTGAATTACACGGGAACTGTTATCAACATTATTTATTTGAACTCTGTGTAAACCAGCTTTGAGTGCAGAGAAAATTCTAGAAACCCCCACAACTGCAGAAAAAAGCTTTAACATCTATCTCTTTCCCTTCAGAATTCTGAACCTTGTCACCCTCTTTTTAGGAATTATGATGATTTTTAGCATTGTCAACGTGACCAGACATTGTAATTGGAACTGCCAATGCTGAGCATTTTTCCAAATGCTGAAGCGCATCTCCATCTTTAATTGCACCCTGTGACTGAATCTGTGATGCTGCACTTGACATGGTTGATTCCTTTCTCAAATTAGGGGGCTGAGTTCCAGAGTCATATTGAGCTTCACAGAAGAATTTGTGATATTATAGAATTGAGGGGTTTTCTGGGGCTGACTGAATATTATAGAAGGTTTGTACAAAATTATGGCAAGGTGGCTTGACCTTTAACCCAATTACTAAAGAAAGATAGCTTCCACTGGGATCAGGAAACTTAGCAGGCCTTTGATGAATTGAAGAAGGCAATGGTAGACCTATCCATCCTTATAGTTCCAGATTTTTCCAAGACTTTTATGATTGAAACTGATGCTTCCAATAAAGGGTTAGGGGCTGTTCTATTACACGAAGGCAGACCAGTGGCTTTCCTAAGCCAAACATTGTCCGAAAGAAACCAACAGAGGTCAGTTTATGAGAGGGAGCTCATGGCCATTGTCCTAGCAATTCAGAAGTGGAAACATTACTTACTAGGAAGGCATTTTGTGATAGTAACTGATCAAAAGAGTCTGAAATTTTTAACTGATCAAAGGGTGCTAGGAGAGGAACAGTTCAAATGGACTTCGAAATTGATGGGGCTGGATTTTGAAATACAATACAGACCCGGGGCAGAAAATGGAGCAACAGATGCATTATCTCAAAGAATGACATATGCAGCCCTCTCTGTGGTTCAGTTTTCAGATTTGGACACTTGGGAGGAAGAAGCTCAAAAGGATGAGAAATTGAAAGAGGTTATACAGGATCTCATTAAAGATCCTGCTTCACATCTAGGATTCATATTTTGGCTCTAGAATGCAGAACAAAAAAAAAATAAAGAAAGAATCGAAGTCTGCTCTATAAAGGGAAGTTGGTGCTGTCTAAAACTTCCCCTAGGATTCCATTACTCTTATAGGAATTTCACAATTCTTCCCTAGGAGGACATTCAGGTTTTTTTAGAACATTCAAGAGAATTTTTGCTCTGGTTTACTGGGAAGGTATGAGGAAAGACATTCAGCAATTCGTAGCTACTTGTGAGATCTGTCAGTTGAATAAGTACCAAACTTTGTCCCCAGCTGGTCTACTACAACCTCTTCCCATTCCCACTCAGGTTTGGTCAGACATTTCAATAGATTTCATAGAAGGACTTCCCAAGGTACAAGGGAAGAATGCTATATTGGTGGTAGTGGATAGGTTCACCAAATATGCACATTTTATAGCCTTCAGTCATCCATTTATTGCAAAAGATATTGCAGAGATCTTTACTAGAGAGGTCGTCAGGTTGCATGGTTTTCCAGCTACCATTGTCTCTAATAGAGACAAAATATTCCTCAGTCACTTTTGGACTGAGTTGTTTAGGTTGGCAGGTACCAAATTGAAATTCAGTTCTGCTTATCACCCTCAAACGGATGGGCAGATTGAAGTGGTGAATAGGTGCTTAGAGACCTATTTGAGATGTTTGACAGGTTCCAAACTCAAGCAGTGGTCTCAATGGCTTGGATGGGCAGAATTTTGGTTTAATACCAATTATAACAGTTCCACTAAACTTACTCCCTTTAAGGCCCTTTATGGAAGGGACCCTCCTATGTTACTAAAAGGGACCCACTGTTCCCTCTGTAGTGGCAGAAGTTACACGATTGACAGAGGAAAGAGATCAGATCCTCCTTGATCTCAAGACCAATTTGATAAAGGCACAAAACCAGATGAGAGTCTATGCTGATCAACACAGAAGGCTTGTTACATATGAGATAGAGGATTGGGTGTACCTAAAGCTACAGCCCTATAGATTGAAGTTGTTAGCAAAAAAGAGGAATGAAAAGTTGAGTTCTCGTTTCTATGGCCCTTATCAGATCATTAAGAAGGTGGGACTGGTTGCTTATCAGTTAGATTTACCTTCAGACAGCCGTATACATCCTGTGTTCCATGTGTCCCTTTTGAAAAGAGCTTTTTCTGCTTCAGCTACTCCTTAGCCTCCGCCCAAGATGTTGTCTGATGATTGGGAATTGCAAGTGACTCCTGCTGAAGTTTTACAGGTCAGAAATGGCCCTTCTGGTGCCGCTAAAGTCCTCTTCCAGTGGCATGGTCTCCCGATTTTGAAGCTACTTGGGTACCCATTGAGGTGATCTTAAACCGGTTCCTTCCTTTCACCTTGAGGACAAGGTGAATCTTTTTTGGGGGGGGGTATTGTTAGACCTCATATTCAATCAACCTATGTCAGGAAAGTTAGGCACCAACCTAAGCCAATTAGGCCAGCTTTAGGCTATGGGCCGGTGGATCCAGATCCAGTTGATCCTACTAATTAGGATCTATTGTAATAAGCTAGGACTTATTGTAACTAATAAGGACCAGCATGTATGATAGCTGGACTCGTTAGCAGTACTGAATAAATAGAGAAAAGAGAGGGAAAAATGGTTAGGAAATTAGTTGGGACTGGATAGGGAGAGGCTAAGCTCTCTGATTCTTGGCAGGGCATTCCTTCATTTCCCTCTCTATCACATTCTCTCTCTTCTATACACTTCTTGTATCTTTTTCTCTGATTTGGGAACATTTTCCATAGAGAATTCTTCAATACAATTCAGTTTCTATTCAGTAATTCAATTCCAATTTACCAGTATCTATCAGAATGGTTTTGGACACAGGTTCAGACACAGGTTCAACAGTGACTTAAGGAGGAGGATTAAGGACAACAGAAAAGTCATGAGAAGGACCATTAGACACAGGAAGTAAGGACAAGTCAAGCAGGAAATCTTCCTTATCTTCCCTCATTGACTTCTTCCCTTGAAGATAAGGATGAGAAAAATAGGGTTCTTCTTCACTGAATGTAAACATCCTTGGAGACAGAGAATTTTTTGGATGGAGGGTGATAACACTTGTACCCTTTCTGGGTCGAAGAATAGCCCAAAAAGATACATTTTAGAGACCTTAGATTAAGTTTCCCTTGTTTGGACTGGAACATGGACAAAAGATACTAATAGGAACTGGAATGTACTATAGAAAATATAAAGAAAACTCAGAGGTTGAGCTCTGATTTACAATGGAAAAATGCGAGAAATGAGAATAGAAGCTGGAAAAGGAAAAATATCGGTTGATTACATTGAGTAAAGAACTTTACCTAGATAAATTCCCTATTCTCATCATTGATGAACAAGATGAGTCACCCCAAACTACCCTTGAGTGATTTCCTACCCTCCCCACTCCCCTCCATTCCCTCATATTCTCAATGATTCCAACACCCTCTTCTCCTCTCTCCAAATGCTCCCACGTGTCCAATTTGTTAGAGTTCTTAACCCTATTTGAGGACTCCTCCCTTCCATTTCCTATGTCATTTCCCGCCTACCCTTGTTCCTCTTCCCCTTCTTTGGTAGACCTTAATTGGAGGCCCATGATGAGGCCCATCAATACCTCCCCAATGAGATGCACCTTGTCCTCAAGGTGAAAATCCGGGAAAGCTTCTTGCATTGGAGCAAACTCTTCCCAAGTGCTGTCTTCCGGAGGCAAATGAGTCCATTTTATGAGAACCTCAATGTCTCCATTTAATAACTTCCGCACTGCCAAGGCTGCTTCAGGTTCAACCTGTAGCTCCCAATCTACTATTAAAAAGGGTGGTAGTTGCTAGCTGGTTTGACTTGCTGGAAGAGCCCTCTTTAGCTGTGAAACATGGAAAACAGGATGCAATCGTGAAGTTTCTGGCAGTTTCAGCCTATAAGCCACAACACCAATTTTGTCCACTCTTTGATATGGCCCATAGAACCTCGGACTAAGTTTCTCATTTACTCTCTTTGCCAAGGGCTTCAATTTGTAGGGTTAGGCCTTCAAATAAACCATGTTACCAACCTGAAACTCAACCTCCCGTCTTCCCTTATCTGCCTGTTCCTTCATTCGCAGTTGAGCTTTTGACAAATTCTGTTTCAGCTCCTCCAAAATGCTGTCTCGTAACAGCAGCAGCTGATCAACCTCCTTAACTATCGTGCTGTATCGCTGATAAGGGATAATAGAAGGAGGATCACGGCCATAAAGTGCTTTAAAGGGAGTCATTTTTATAGAAGCATTATAAGAGGAATTAAACCAAAACTCTCCCCAAGGTAACCATTTCACCCATTGACGAGGGTGGTCATTGATAAAGCACCTTAAGTAAGCTTCAATGGTCCGGTTTGCCACCTCTGTTTGACCATTAGTTTGAGGATGGTATGTAGAACTAAACCTCAGTCTGGTGCCTGACAGCTGGAATAATTCTTGCCAAAATGTGCCAATGAACACCCGGTCTCTGTCTGAGACTATAGAGCTAGGGAAATTGTGCAACCTGATGATCTCCTTCACAAAAGCTGCAGCCACATCCTTAGAAGTGTAGGGATGGAGTAGGGGGATGAAATGAGCATACTTACTTAATCTATCCACCTCTACCATGATTGTATCAGCTCCCTTAGCAAGTCCACTGATAAAATCTATAGAGACATCTTCCCAAACATGGTTGGGAATGGGTAAAGGATGAAGTAAATCAGCTGGCTTAAGAGCCTGAAATTTGTTCTGCTGACAGACCCCATAGGCTGCCACAAATTGTTTCACATCATGCTTCATTCCATTCCAGTAAAAGGCCATGGCCAGCCGCTTATAAGTTCTGGTTACTCCCAAATGACCACCCTAAGGTGAAGAATGGAACTCAGCAAGTGAAAGTGGAATTCGTGCAGCATACTAGGCAAAACCAGCCGCTGTTTGAACCATAGACACCCTTGAGAAACTGAGTAATGCGGGTGAGAAATCGGATTCTGCACCACCTCCTATAAGATCAACCTTAATTGCTCATCCTCGAGAACTTCCTCAGCTAATTCCATCAAGTCTGAACTTGTGACCATAGAAATAGCATGATAATCCATTACCTGAGACAAAGCATCGGTTGCCTTATTCTCTAAACTTGGCTTATATTGAATTTCAAAATCAAAGCCAAGCAATTTTGTCACCCACTTCAATTGCTCTCCTACCAAAACTCTTTGCTCCAAAAGAAATTTGAGGCTTTGTTGGTCGGTCCTAATAATAAAGTGATGGCGAAGCAAGTATTGCCGCCATTTCTGTACAGCGAACACTATGGCCATTAGTTCTCGTTCGTACACTGATTTCGCCTTTATAGCTCGGAGAGGGCTTGACTAATGAATGCCAAAGGCCTGCCTTGCTGCATAATTACAGCTCCCAATCCATATCCAGAAGCATCTGTCTCGATCACAAATGGTAACTCAAAGTTCGGCATAGCTAACGTTGGTAGACCCTCCATTGCCATCTTGAGCTGAGCAAAAGCCACTTGTGCCTCCTTTGACCACCGAAAATTGTTTTTATTCAAGAGTTGGGTTAGAGGTTTAGCTATAACCCCATAATTCTGCACAACGTGGCGATAGTAGCCTGTCAACCCTAAAAATCCCCTCAAACTCTTGATATCGTTAGGGACAGGCCAATTCCTCATGACCTCCACCTTTGCAAGATCTGCCATAATACCAGCAACTGAAATGATATGCCCAAGATATTCCAACTGTTGCACTCCAAAACTACATTTCTTATAATGGACCTATAACTCATGAGTTTGTAGCAACTGAAAAACCATCTGCAAGTGGTCAAGATGTGAGGAGGAATTAGGACTATTCGCTAAAATATCATCAAAGAATACTAATACAAATTTCCGCAAATGTGGTCTAAAGATATGGTTCATGAGAGACTGAAATGTTGAGGGTGCATTTGCAAGCCCGAAGGGCATTACCAAATACTTGTAATGTCCGTCATGGGTCCTAAAAGCTGTTTTGTGGATGTCTTCTTCCTTCATGCGGATTTGGTGATAACCAGACTTCAGATCCAGCTTAGAAAAAATAGCAGCCCCACCCAATTCATCCGATAACTCTTCTATAACCGGAATGGGAAATTTATTAGGAATGGTGATGCTGTTGAGAGCTCTGTAATCAACACAGAAACTCTAGCTACCATCCTTTTTCTTGACCAAAATTAGAGGGCTAGAATATGGGCTGGTGCTGGGTCGAATCAAACCTGCAGCTAACATGTCTCGCACAAATTTCTCAATCTCTTCCTTATGACTACAAGGGTGTCGATAAGGTCGAATGTTAGGAATCTGTGCTCCCCCTTTCAATATGATGGCGTGATCACACTCCCTCCTTGGAGCCAAGGTTGTAGTCTCCTTGAACAAGTCCCCATATTCCCTTAAGAGTTCCTTTAGACCTTCTGGAGAAGTATTAGGTTTAGCTGTGCACACCACATTCATCATCCCTAATTCCACGTAATATGCTTCAAATTCATTCCTTATTTCTTTCATGACAGCTTTTAAGGATGCCACGGTTCGAGACAGGGCTGGATCCCCCTTAATCTCTATGATCCGCCCATCCTCCTATACTTCAATTAGGTGCTACCTTAAATCAACACTGAACTTGCCCAAGCTTTTGAGCCACTCATACCCCAAAATCACGTCCACACCCACCAATTCGAATAAGAAAAAATCCTGCACCACCGTCAGAATTGGTAGTTGCAGTTCCACTCCCCTACACACCCATTGGCTTCCCAAACGTTGACCACTGCCTACTTCCACAAAATACCCCCAAGTGGCCTCTGTTGGAATCGCCAACTCCTCCACCAAACTCGGAGACAAAAAATTGTGGGACGCTCCAGAATCTACCATTACAATGACTTTTCTTCCATTAATAGTTCCCCATAATTTCAATGAATTCTTTCAAGTCATACCTGCGATACTACTGACATTCAGCTGCAAGTTCACCTCTTCTTTAGGTCCGTCCACCCCCTTCGGTTGCTCATCAACCCCTTCCTCCACCTTCCCAAGCAGAATGATGTGTAGCTGCTTATTGCGGCATACATGGTTTGGAGAATACCGCTCATCACAGCGGAAACATAGACCCCTTCTTTGCTTGTCGTTTTCCTCTTCTTCTGTTAACTGCTTAAATCCCGTAGCCCTTCTGTTGGTGTTGCTTGCACTGCCCTCTCGTTGGTATGGTGGGTTTCCTCTAGTTGGGTCTATCCTCCCACTACCAGGCCGAGGCAACCCCTCTGCCCATCCCAATAACTGGGTTCAGTAGGTGTTGGAAACATATATAATTAGGTGTAATTAGTTGTACAACTATTAGTCCCACATCATGTAAATTGTGTAATTATTTATTACTTGTTGAGTATATATTCAGCCTCTGTTGTGCAGTTGAAACACATGGTTCAGTACATGTCTTTCTTTTTCTCTCTCTCTCAACATGGTATCTAGAGCCTAGAGAAAGGCAACCTTAGAACCGTGCTTACCCAAAGGACCCACTGTCCCTCGGTGCCAAAATTTTTTTCCGGCAACTCGTGTCATCACTCTGGGTATTGGATCTCCTCTGCCGTGTTCCATTCCGGCCAATTTCAGCCCCTGCCGCCGCCACTGACGTCCTTTTCGGTCATCGCTGCCATCGCTCGGAGCGCCTTCCTCTGCTAGGCCCGATCCCCGAAGCGCAGACCCAGCCACCCAACCACGCGCCTGCACGCGCAAGATTAGTGGGTTGCATTTCGCATCCAGGCGCCTCTCTCCAGCCGCCCGTGACAGCACGTCCGGTCGCCTTTTCGGCCGCCGTTTGCCCTGCCGTGGTCGGCGGCCCCTCCTCCGTTGAGCCCCGTCCTCCACCTCCC
The DNA here is from genome assembly GCA_029884605.1 of Ormosia emarginata. Classification (NCBI taxonomy): domain Eukaryota; kingdom Viridiplantae; phylum Streptophyta; class Magnoliopsida; order Fabales; family Fabaceae; genus Ormosia; species Ormosia emarginata. The sequence goes on along the minus strand of JAQQTP010000074.1, from coordinate 35,775,156 downwards.
CAAACGCATCCTTCAGACGTGTCGTACCCCTGCCCATATCAGTTTCAGGTACTGTTCATTGCGTTTTTTGGGTTCTTTGTCATCTGATCCATGGCTTCCTTGAGTCCTACAGATGCTCTGAAGGTGGAACTTGGTGTTTTTACTAATTATATCAGTGCCCATCTCTCCACTGACAAATTGGATGGCACTAATTATGATTCCTGGGCCTCCGACATCAAACTTTGGCTTACTGGTCAAGGGTACGAGGATCATCTCACTACCAAGGTTGATTCTGTGCCTGAGGCCGACCGTCCCAAGTGGAAAAAGATTGATGCTCAGTTGTGCAGTGTGCTCAAGTCCAACATCCACTCCTCTTTGAAGCAGATTTTTCGGGCTCATTTGACATGTGAATCAGTTTGGGCGCAGGCCAAGGTCCTATACACAAATGACACTCAGCGCTTGTATGGGGTTTGTCATGATCTTATGAGTCTTATTGCCCCGAGGAGGTTTGATGGCCCTATGTCCGCCTACTTGGGCAAACTTCACGGTGTGCTCCACGATTTCAATGAACTGTTGCCTCTAGCAGATATCCTCGGCACAGGAACTTGAACAACGGAACACCTTCTTCATGCTTTTGGGCCTTTATGGTTTACCTGCAGATTACTCCACTATTCGTGATCAGATTTTGGGATCTCCTACTATTCCTACTCTTTCTGCGACATGTTCTACCTTGCTTCGGGTTCCAGCTAAGCACAGTTCTGATTCTCCTGTTGCTTCTCTCACCGGTGACACATCTGCCCTTGTCTCTCAGACCAACAGTCGTGGTCATTCCCGTGGGGGTCACTCAGGTTCCAAACCTCGTCCGAAATGTGATCATTGTCATCGCTTGGGTCACATCATTGAAAAATGTTGAACTTTACATGGTCGTCCTCCCCATACTGCTAATGTTGCACAGACTACTCAACCAGACACTGCTAAGCCTTCTGAACCACCTAGAGCCTCTCCGGCTGATTATGCAGATTTTCTAAAGTGGTTTGAGCAGCGTCAGTCTTCTGGTTCCACTGTTTTTGTTGCGCACATTGGTAATTCCTATGCTTGTCTCTCTCAGTCACCATCCCTTGGCCCTTGGGTTCTTGATTCTGGTGCATCCGACCACATTTTTGGTAATAAGGTTTTGTTTTCTCAACTCTACTTTTGGTCATTTGCCTATGGTTACTTCAGCTAATGGTTCTCAGACACAATCTCAAGGGATTGGCACTGCTAATCCCCTCCTTCACTCACTGTTGATTCAGTTCTTTATATTCCTGGGTGTCCTTTTAATATACTTTCCATTAGTCGTTTAATTCGTTCTCTTGATTGTTCCATTACTTTCACTAAAAATTTTGTTCTTCTGCAAGACCGGAGTTCAGGACGAATGATTGGCGCCGGATACGAGTCCAATGGCCTCTACCAGCTCTCCAACCCTTCTCATGTTTGCTCTGCCATGGATTCCCCTCTTACCATCCATGCTCAGTTGGGTCATCCTAGCTTTGCCAAACTACAGAGAATGGTGTCGAACCTCTCCAAGTTATCAAGTCTTCCTTGTGAGTCATGTCAGTTAGGGAAACACACCCGTAGTTTGTTTCCTGATCGTTTTGGTTCTCAAGCTACGTCTTCTTTTAGCTTAGTTCATTCTGATGTATGGGGTCCTAGTCGTACTATTTCTACTTTAGGGTCAAAGTACTTTGTTACCTTTATTGATGATTACTCTCGATGTACTTAGTTATTTTTAATGCACAATAGGTCTGAGTTATTTTCCATATTTCAAAAGTTTTATCAAGAAATTAAAACTCAGTTTGGTGTTCCTATTCGTACACTGTGCAGTGATAATGCCAGTGAATACTTATCTTATCAATTTCATACTTTTATGGCTTCTCATAGCATTCGTCATCAAATGTCTTGTGCCCATGCACCTCAACAAAATGGGATAGCTGAACGTAAAAATAGACACCTTATTGAAACAACTCGGACCCTCTTACTCCATAGTCAGGTTCCTTTTCGTTTTTGAGGTGATGCTGTCCTTACTGCATGCTATCTTATCAATCGCATGCCATCTTCTGTGCTTGATAACCGTGTCCCTCATTCCGCCTTGTTTCCCCATCAGCCTCTTCATTCTCTTCCGCCTCATGTCTTTGGGTCCACTTGTTTTGTCCACAATCTATCTCCTGGTCTAGACAAACTCACAGCCCGATCCCTCTTCCTTGGTTACACTCGGTCCCAAAAAGGATATCGTTATTCTCCTACTCTACGACATTACCTTATCTTGGCCGATGTTACTTTCTTCGAGTCTGTGCCATTCTTTGAGTCGTCTCCTTCGACTCCCTAGTCAATCTCTGCGGTCCTTCCGGTTCCTCTTGTCCCTGTCACTGTCGAGTCTGAACCGCCCCAACCACTACCCATACAGGTCCCCAACACCATTGAACGTTTCTTCGACACTTATTACCGTCGACCACAACCTCCAGTGCCCCATGTCCCTCCTCCAGATACTGCTGCTAAGATCATTGCGGATTCTTCTCCGGAACCAACTCCTTTACCAACTCTGGCACTGCCAGATGACTCTGATCTTCCCATTGCCGTGCGAAAAGGTATCCGGTCTACTCGTAATCCTTCTCCTCATTATATTGCTTTAAGTTATCACTGCCTTTCTTCTTTGCACTTTGCTTGTCTTTCTTCCTTGTCTGTTGTTTCCATCCCTAAATCTCCAGGTGAAGCCTTATCCCATCCCGGATGGAGACAAGCAATGGTTGATGAAATGAGTGCATTTCACAACAGTGGTACTTGGGAACTGGTTACTCTTCCTCCTGAGAAATCTGTTGTTGGCTGTCGGTGGATCTATACAGTCAAGATGAGTCTTGATGGTAAAATTGATCGTCTCAAAGCTCATCTTGTGGCAAAAGGGTATACACCGATCTTCGGCTTAGATTATGGGGATACTTTCTCTCCTGTGGCTAAAATGGCTTCTGTCCGGTTGTTTTTGTCCATGCCTGTCATTCGACACTGGCCTCTTCATCAACTTGACATTAAAAATGCATTCCTGCATGGTGATCTAGAAGAAGAGGTATATATGGAGCAACCTCCTGGATTTGTTGCTCAGGGGGAGTCTTCCAGCCTGGTATGTCGTCTCCACAAGTCTCTTTATGGTCTCAAACAGTCTCCTAGAGCTTGGTTTGAACGATTCAGCACTATGATTCAGTAATTTGGTATGATTCGGAGTGAAGCAGATCACTCTGTGTTTTATCGCCACACAGCCCAAGGCTGTATTTATCTGGTCGTGTATGTTGATGACATTGTCATCACTGGAAGTGACCACCATGGCATATGTAAGTTAAAACAACATCTCTCTCTTCACTTTCAGACTAAAGACTTGGGTAAACTTTGATATTTCTTGGGGGTTGAAGTAGCTCAATCTAAGGATGATATAGTGGTGTCTCAAAGAAAGTATGCTATGGATATCCTTGAAGAAACAAGATTGTTGAATGACAAGCCGATTGATACTCCCATGGATCCAAATGTCAAACTCCTACCAAATCAGGGGGAACCTCTATCGGATCCGGGAAAGTATAGGAGATTGGTTGGGAAGTTAAACTACCTCACTGTTACTCGGCCAGACATCTCTTTTGCAGTCAGTGTGGTTAGCCAATTCCTAAACTCTCCTTGTGAGGGCCACTGGGATGCGGTGATATGAATCCTTAAATACATTAAGGTAGCTCTCGGAAGAGGTCTTATCTATGAAGATAAGGGACATACTCAGGTCGTTGGATACTCAGATGCTGACTGGGCAGGTTCTCCTACTGACAGACGGTCCACTTCTGGGTATTGTGTACTCACTGGAGGCAACCTAGTTTCTTGGAAAAGTAAGAAACAAAATGTAGTTGCAATATTTAGTATCGAAGCAGAATACCGAGCTATGGCCTCAGTCACTTGTGAACTCATTTGGTTGAAATAACTCTTCAAAGAACTTCAATTTGGTGAGGTTATGAAAATGACACTCATATGTGACAATCAACCTGCTTTGCATATAGCTTCCAATCCAGTGTTCCATGAAAGGATTAAACATATTGAGGTCGACTGTCATTTCATCAGGGAAAAGATTCTATCAGGCGACATAACTACAAACTTTGTCAACTCAAATGATCAGCTAGCAGATGTCTTCACCAAGTCCCTGAGAGGTGCACGAATAAGTTATTTGTGTAACAAGCTTGGTGCATATGATTTATATACTCCAGCTTGAGGGGGAGTGTTGGAAACATATATAATTAGGTGTAATTAGTTGTACAACTATTAGTCCCACATCATGTAAATTGTGTAATTATTTATTACTTATTGAGTATATATTCAGCTTTCGTTGTGCAGTTGAAACACACGGTTCAGTACATGTCTTTCTTTTTCTCTCTCTCTCAACAGCAGGCACCCCTTTACTTCCCTGGCCGTTGTGGGCTCCAGCCCATCTTCCCATCAAAGCGGGTTTGTTGAAATTGGGCCCAATTCCCCTGGCTGAATTTCCAAAGGGAAAGCCCAACGCTCGGTTCCTATCTTCCACCTTCTGCGCAAAAGTCATCAGCGTGTGCAAGTCTCCCGAGCTCATCATCCTAACTTCCGCCTTCACTTCATCCTTCAATCCGGTCATAAACGCCCCTCTCATGAACTCTTCATCTGCGAAACGTAATGGGGAAGAAAGAAGCTCGAACTGCTCCCTATACTCCATTACAGAGCCTCGTTATTTCAGACCCATCAGAACCTCGTAAGGATTTTCCGATGATGCCACCTGAAATCGTCCCAGAAGTGCTTGACAGAACACCGGCCAAGTCACTGCTGTCATCCTCGGTTCCCACCATTGGAACCAATTCAAGGCCTTCACCTCCAAACACACCACTGCCGTGTCAACCTTCTCTGTTTCGGGAATTCGACTAATCACGAAATAACGCTCCACCCTGTACACCCATCCGTGCGGATTTTCTCTCGTAAAATATGGCACCTCGACTCGATTCATCTGTTCCTCCCTTCGCATTTCTTCTCTACCATTAGGTCCACCTCCGTTGTTCCCTCCACCACGGTTACTGTCTTCATCTTCCATCCCCCCTCGCATAACCCTCATCATCTCTTCCATTTGCCGGCTAATAGCTTCCTGGATGAAAGCTTACAATCCATCCAACCGACGCTCAACACTCTCCAAACGATTCTCCATTCTCGTCGATACCATCCAGATGCTCCTAGGATCGGGAGCTCTGATACCAAACTGATAGGAACTGGAATGTACTATAGAAAATATAAAGAAAACTCAGAGGTAGAGCTCTGATTTACAATGGAAAAATGTAGAAATGAGAATAGAAACTGGAAAAGGAAAAAATATCAGAGAAGGAACTTCCCTGCCCTGGCAACAGCCACCCCAAACTACCCAAGTGATTTCCTGCCCTCCCCACTCCCCTCCATTCCCCTCATATTCTCAATGATTCCAACACCCTCTTCTCCTCTCTCCTGCTGCCATGTGTCCAGTTTGTTAGAGTCTGGTATAACAAACCCCTCCCCTCCATTTCCCAGGTCATTTCCTAGTCTACCCTTGTTCCTCTTCCCCCTTCTGTGGTAGACCTTAATTGGAGGCCCATGATGAGGCCCATCAGATACACATCCAAAAATTTTAAGGACAAGATTATTGGAAGTGTGTAGATCAGGATAGAAAGTAGAGCAGACATCCATAGGACTCTTGAACCCCAGGACTTTAGTGGGCAAGCGATTTATAAGATGAGTAGCTGTCAGAACAGCTTCCCCTCAGAAGGACTTAGGGGCGTTTCTCTGAAACAATAAGGCTCGGGTTTTTCAAGATGACTGTTTTTTCGCTTTGCTAACCCATTTTGTTGTGGGGTATGAACACAGGATGATTCATGGATTATTCCTTCTTTCTGGAAAAAATGCATAAGAGTATGATTAAAATAGTCCTTAGCATTATCGGACTTGAATCGTCTAATACCCACCCCAAATTGATTTTTAATCATGGAACAAAAATTTGGGAGAATAGTACTAATATCAGACTTGTGTTTGAGCAGAAAAATTCAGGTAACACGAGTACAATCATCAATAAAAGACATAAACCATCTTGCCCTAGAGACATTAGGAATGTAAGAGAGACCCCAAACATCACTGTGAATAAGAGAAAAAGGAACAAAACTTCCTGTATTGCTAATTGGAAAATTGACACGCTTATGTTTAGCAAGTTCACATACTTCACAATGAAATTGTTCAACATCAAGACCTTTAAACAAAGAAGGAAAAATACTTTTAACAATAAAAAATGATGGATGGCCTAATCTACGGTGAACAAGCCAAATTTTGTCTTTTTTGGTTGAAAGAAGTTCTGAGGTAAAAGAATATGGGTGTCCAAGTCCGCTCTTGGTCCTATTTACCTGACAAGGTGCTTCAAGGAGGTAGAGGCCGTCCTGCTCCCTAGTAAGTCCAATCATCTTCCTCAAATCCTTGTCTTGAAAAACGCAATGATCATTGTAAAAAATCACTTTGCAAGATAAATCTTTAATTAATTTCTAAACATATATCAAGTTTGTGAACAATTTAGGAACATGAAGGACATTTTTTAAGGTCACTAGGGGGCTTGGTTGGACTTCTCCTACACTGGCAATAGTGGTCAAGGAATCATCAGCTGTGGATATTTTCTTATTGCTTGGGCATGGAGAATAAGTGGAAAATATAGTGGGTTTGTTGGTCATATGGTTTGTGGCTCTTGAATCCATAATCTAGGAGTTGGTAAAAATTGTACCAAGACATTGAATCCAACGGAAAAAGGTAACTTACCCGAATAAGTCAGAGAATAAGTACCTGAGAGCTTTTCAAGGCTGTGTAGAGAGACATTTGAAACCTCACCTTCGGTTGATATCATGAAAGACAAAACAGAGCCGCTAGACTAACAGAGTCAAGGCAGAACTGTAAAAGACGTCGGAGAAGGTGAACCCAATATCCAAACAACTTTGGACTGGAGTTCCAACCACTGAAACAGAAGCAGAGGTTGCTGGCGAGTTGAACGGAACCAACGATGTCGCTCTCTGGTGACCAAACGAACTCCAAACGCGTGTGGCGGCGCGTGACAAGGTCTCCGGCGGTGGAGCTCAGGTTGATGGCTGGTCGGAGGTCTCTGAGTCACCTCGTGGCCTTACTTTGACGGATGATCAGCTATGAAGGCTGGTTGGCAATGAAGGCCGATTGTGAGACAAGAACTGTTTGGGTTTCTGGGTGTTTGGAAGCAATGAAGACCAAAAAAAGAATGTTCAGCGAAAAAAAAAGGGGCAATAAAGGCCAAAAAATAGAGATTGGTTGGCTATGAAGGCCGACCGAAAAAACAAGGGCTCAGTGGAAAATAGAGACAGTCCCGGATCGGAACTACTCTGATACCATCTTAGAATTTGAATAATTGTATATTATTGCATTAACAGAATGTTTACAATGGCGGTAATATATATAGGGAGCTGTACATTAAACTAGTCCCTAGAAAATAAGCAACATAAAACACTGAAAACAATGTCTACACTAAAAACATGAAAACGTGAGAACAAGACCAAGAGGCCAGTGTCCAACAATTAATGTCAACTTTCTTCGAAGGACTAAATTGATGTCACTTGTATCTTTGGGAGATTGAAATGGGTGTTTACTCGATGATATTGTGTGCGTAGTCACAAAACACAGAGAAGAAATTCTTTTTTTCATTCATATGTCAGATGCTACAAGAATTAGGTTAAAATAGGCTGTACAATCTAGGTTAGCTCCATGATTTTAGGAACTACCTAATCGTGATCCCTAAACTATAGGAAAGTCAACTATCTAAACATATCTTTTCTGTTATTTACAGAATCAGAATTAAATCTAATCATATCTTTCTATTTTTCAACACCCCCCTCAAGTTGGTGCATAGATATTGATCATGCCCAACTTGTCAATGAAAGACTCGAACTTTGGCCTAAAATGGCCCTTAGTGAACACATCTACTGTTTGTTGCTCTGAGGTGACAAATGGCATGCAGATAATTCTGTTTTCCAGCTTTTCTTTGATAAAATGTCTATCAATTTCAATATGTTTTGTACGATCATGCTGGACATGATTATTTGCAATGTTTATAGCTGATTTGTTGTCACAAAACAATCTCATAGGAGCTTCAACATCTAGTCTTAACTCAGCAAGGACTCTTTTAACCCATAATACTTCACAAACTCCATTTGCCATGGCCCTATACTCTGCTTCAGTGCTGCTCCTTGCAACCACGTTTTGCTTCTTGCTTCGCCAGGTAACCAAATTTCCCCACAAGGTGCAATAACCAAATGTTGATCTTCTATCACTAACCGAGCCTGCCCAATCTGCGTCTGTAAAGACTTCCACACTCCTTTGATCATTTTTTCTAAATAACAATCTCCTTCCTGGAGAGCTCTTTAAATACCTGAGAATTTTGTGAATTCCCCCAAGTGTTCTTCATATGGTGACTGCATATACTGACTCACAACGCTTATAGCAAAGGTGATATCTGGCCTTGTATGGGACAAGTAAATGAGTTTCTCTACTAGGCGTTGATATCTGCCCTTATCAACTGGAGCTCCGCTGGTTACTTCTCCGAGCATTTGATTAGAATCCATGGGTGTGTCACTTGGTCTGCAGCCACTTATTCCCGTTTCTTCTAGTAAATCTAGAACATACTTCCTTTGAGAAACTGAGATTCCCACCTGTGACCTTGCAATTCCATACCTAGGAAGTAGCGTAATGGCCCCAAGTCTTTAATCTCAAATTTCGAAGCAAGCTGTTCTTTTAATCTACTTAACTCATCATCATCATTCCCAGTCAGCACTATATCATCCACATATACAATTAGAATTGCCATTTTCCCGTTATTTGTGTGTTTTATAAACATTGTATGGTCAGCTTGTCCTTGACTATATCCCTCTTTCTTGACAAACTTGGTGAATCTTTCGAACCAAGCCCGTGGAGATTGTTTCAAACCATAGAGTAATTTCTTCAATTTACAAACTTTCCCTCCGAACTTCTCTTCAAATTTGGGAGGAGCATCCATATAGACTTCCTCTTCCAACTCACCATTGAGGAACGCATTTTGGACATCTAGTTGAAACAATGGCCAATCCAGGTTTACAGCTACAGAGAGTACTACCCGAATAGTGTTTAGTTTTGCCACAGGAGCAAATGTCTCGTGGTAGTCAACTCCATAGGTTTGTGTGAATCCCTTGGCGACCAATCTTGCTTTGTACCGTTCCAAGGATCCATCAGACTTGAATTTCACTGTGAAAATCCATTTGCAGCCAACAATTAATTTTCTTTCAGGTAATTGAACCATCTCCTATGTTCCATTTTTTTCAAGGGCCTCCATCTCTTCACGAACAACCTTCTTCCCTTCAGGAACTTTTAGAGCTTCTTGTATAGACTTAGGTATTTCCACACTTGACAATTGTGAGACAAAACCATGATAAGATGGTGACAGGTTCTTAGATGAAACACAATTTGAAAGAGAATGTTGAGTACATGACCTAGTTCCTTTCCTAAGAGCAATTGGAAGATCTAGAGATTCATGATCTACATGTTGAATAGGTAAAGACACAGGTTCTATGGATTCAGAAGGTGTACGTGGACTTTTAGATTCTGAATTTTCAGGTTTTGGCATAGGGTCAGATTCTTGACCTTGATGGAGTGCATTTGCATCTTTTTTACTTTAAGTCTGGTTTCTTCTTGTGTAAACCTTTCTGAAAAATCTCTCATTTTGGAGATGAGTTTGGTCTATTGAGTACTTTTTGTTCAGGCACTATAGTAGACCTCCCTTCTTCCTTATTTAAAGTGTTAAGATCAAGAACAGCAGTTTCAATATCAAAAACTTTCCTTATACCATCAGTTTCAGTTTCAAAAACCAAGTCTTTATATTCATGCCCCCCTGAAGAGGAGGGCTAAAGAAGGTTTGAGACTCAAAGAAGGTGACATCCATTGTGACAAAGAATTTTTGCTAAAAGGATCATAGCATCGATACCTTTTTTGTGTGGGGGAGTAACCCAAAAATATGCATTTTATTGCCCGGGGATCCAACTTATCCCTATGATGGTTGTGCACATGCACAAATGCAACACATCCAAATACCTTTAGTCGTAAATCTGAAGTAAGGCGTGACAAAGGGGGAAAAATTCTTGAAAGCTATTAGAGGTGTTTGGAAGTTCAAAACTCGTGATGGCATCCTATTAATTAGATAGGCGGCAGTGAGAATTGCTTCCCCCCATAAGTATTTTGGTACTTTAGTGGTAAACATCAAGGACCTAGCAACTTCTAGGAGATGTTTATTTTTGCGTTCAGCTACCCCATTTTGTTGAGGGGAGTCAATGCAAGAACTGTGATGAACAATTCCCTTTTGTAAGAAAAAAGGCCCCAACAGGTTATTAAAATATTCTTTCCCATTGTCACTCCTAAACACTTGAATCCTTGTTTGAAATTGTGTTTCAATCAGATTAAAAAAGTTTTTAAAGACTGTTGGAAACATATGTAATTAGGTGTAATTAGTAGTGCAACTGTTAGTCCCACATCATGTAAATTGTGTAATTATTTATTACTTATTGAGTATATATTCAGCCTTCGTTGTGTAGTTGAAACACACGGTTTCTTCATATGTCTCTCTCTTTTCTCTCTTTCAACATGGTATCTAGAGCCTAAAGAGAGGCAATCCTATAATCAGCACGCCCTGGTGAGCCCATTGCTCTCCGGTGAAAATTTTTCCGGCCAACCGTGTTTCCCTTCCGGTTTGCCGACCTTTCTCCCTTGCCGTGACGTCTTCCCGGCCCTTTTTCTCCCTCGTTCGCGCCGCCACCGCCGTCCGCCGCCTCCTTTCCGGCCGCCGACCACACCATCGAACCGTCTCCCACCGACCGGCCGGACCCCGGAAGCCCGCCCCAACGTCGCCGGACGCGCCCCACGCGCCACCCTTCGCCGTTGCCAAACAGCCCACCGCGCGGCCCGTTTTCCGGCCAGCGTGACGGCGCGTGAGCCACCCCCCCACCGCCGCCGTTTATACCGCCGTGATCGCCTTTCTCTCTTCTATCCGGATCTCGCCCTTGCCTTTTGTGTTCGTGACCGTTTGTCACGACCCCCTTGACTCCTGGTGCATTCGTGCACCGTTTGGTTGTTGCATACCGATCCATGGCTAGTTCTACCTCCTCGCCTAGCTCTAAGGACGCCCGAAGGCCGAGTATGCAGATTTTTTACTGGTTTGCACAATGTAAGTCCTCTCGGTTTCTCTACTCCAACAACCGCCTATGCCGACTTTCTCGAAGTGGTTTCGAGCAACGTCGATCTCCAGCCCACCGCCCTTGCACATATTGGTACTTCATTTGCTTGTCTCTCTCGTTCCCCATCCATTGGTACTTGGGTTCTTGATTCTGAACCGACCATATTTCTGTAATAAGACTCTTTTCTCCAACCTTTCTCACAATGGTTATTTGCCCGTCACACTTTAGCAAATGGTTCCAAGTCTCAATCCCAAGGGATCGGCACTACCTATCCCCTCCCTTCCCTTTCAAGAGACTCGTCCTTTATGTTCCTGGGTCTCCTTTTAATTTGCTTTCCATTAGTCGTTGACCCGCTCTCTTGATTGTATGATTACTTTTACTAAAGACTCGTCATTCTCACAGACCGAGTTCGGGACGGATACTTGGCACCGGATGTGAGTCCCATGGCCTCTACCAGCCTCCCAACCCCTCTCGTGTTTGCTTGTCAAGGATTCCCTCTCACCATCCATGCACAATTGGGTCATCCTAGCCTTCCTAAACTCCAAAAATTGGTGCCCAAGTCTCCCTTGTGAGTCATGTCAACTAGGAAAACACACCCGTAGTCCGTTTCTGGTAAAATCAGCAGTCGAGCGTCTTCTCCTTTTGCTTTAGTACATTCTGATGTTTGGGGTCCTAGTCGACTGTTTCTACTCTAGGATCCAGATATTTTATCACCTTCATTGATGATTACTCTCACACACTTGGTTATTTTTGATGCAAAATCGGTCTGAGTTGTTTTCCATATTTCAAAACTTTTATCATGAAATTAAAACTCAATTTGGTGTTCCTATACGTAGTTTGCGTAGTGATAATGCCCGTGAGTATTTGTCTCAACCATTTCAATCCTTTATGGCTTCTCATGGCATTCTTCACCAAACCTCTTGTGCACATAACCTCAACAAAATGGGGTTGCTTTGAACGTAAAAACCGACATCTCGTAGAAACAACTCTGACCCTTTTACTTCATGTTAATGTTCCTTTTCGCTTCGGGGCGATGCGCAGTTCTTCGTGATGTTATCCGATTAACCGTATGCCCTCTTCTCGTGCTTGATCACCAGGTCCCTTACTCTATTTTATATCCCCATCAACCTCTCGCATTCCCTACCACCTCGTATATTTGGGTCTACTTGTTTTGTTCATAATCTCACTCCCGGTCTTGATAAACTTTCCGCCCGATCTATTAAGTGTGTTTTTCTTGGTTACCATCGGCCCCAAAAAGGTTATCGTTGTTTTTCCCCCGATCTCCGACGTTACCTCATCTCGGCTAATGTTACCTTCTTTGAGTCCGTGCTCCCTTCTTCCAATCGACTTCGAGCCTATCTCTCGAGGTCTTACCCGTCCCTCTTCCTCTTATCTCTGTTGAGTCTACGCACCTCCGACCCTATGTTGAGCACACCACCACTACTATTCGTCCCTTACAGTCTATCATCGTCGGCCACCACACACTCCACCGAAGTTGCAGAGGTCAATGTGGACTCTCCTCCCAGACCACTTCCTTTACCACCTCCCAACCGCCTCCCGACCCTCCCATTGCTCTCCGAAAGGTATACGGTTTACTCGTAACCCTTCTCCTCATTATGTTAATTTGAGTTATCATCGCCTATCTTCTTCGCATTATGCTTGCCTTTCTTCCTTGTCTTCTCGTGTCTATTCCTAACTCTCCAGTGACGCTTTATCTCATCCCGGGTGGAAACAAGCTATGATCGATGAGATGTGTGCCCTTCGGAAGAGTACTTGGGAACTTGTTCCTCTTCCTCCCTGGGAAGTCTGTGGTAGGTCATTCGGTGGATTTATACGGTCCAAGGTTGGCCCCGATGGCAAGATTGATCGCCTCAAGGCTCGTCTGGTGGCCAAAGGATATACCCGTATTTTTGGCTTGGATTATGGGGATACTTTCTCACCCGTGGCGAAGATGGCTTCGCTAGACTTTTTCGTCAATGGTCGCTATTCGCCACCGGCCCCTTCATCATTGGACATCAAAAATGCTTTTCTCCATGGTGATCTAGAAGAAGAGGTTTACATGGAGCAACCACCAGGTTTGTTGCTCGGGGAAGTCTTCTCGGCCTAGTTTGTCGTCTTCACAAATCTTTGTATGGCCTTAAACATTCTCCTAGGGCTTGGTTTGGCCGATTTAAGTACTTAGTTCAAAAGCTTTGGTATGACACGCAGCCGAGGGCCGACCACTGCAATCTATCGCCATTCAGCTCAAGGGTGTATTTATTTGATTGATATGTCGACGACATTGTTATTACTCGGCAGCCGATCACCACCATGGCATAATTCGGTAAAACAATATCTTGGTCATCACTTTCGCACCAAAGATCTTGGCAAACTTCGATACTTCGGGAATAGAGGTGGCACAATCCAATGATGGTATAGTAATTTCACGTGAAGAAGTATGCCATGGACATTCTCGAGGAAACAGTCATTTGAATGCAAAGCCTGTCGACACTCCTATGGATCCGAATGCTAAACTTTTACCAAATCGGGGGGCTATTCTGATCCGGGAAGATACGTAAGGTTAGTTGGAAAACCGAACTACCTCACATTACCCGTCCCGACATCTCCTTTGCGGTTAGTGTGGTAAGTCGGTTTCTAAATTCACCTTGTGATGCACATTGGGATGCAAAGATTCGCATCCTAAAGTATATTAAAGCAGCTCCCTGGAAAAGGCCTCATCTATGAAGATAAAGGACATACTCAGTGTCGTTGGATACTCGAATCGACAGACGGTCCATCATTGGAGGCAACTTAGTTTCCTTAAGAAGCAAAATGTAGTTGCAAAAGATCTAGTCTTGCCGAAGCGAGATCCGAATATGGCCTCCACTACTTGTGAACTCATTTGGTTGAAAAACAACTCCTCAAAGAACTTCAATTTGATGAGGTTATGAAAATGACACTCATATGTGACAATCAAGTCGCTTTGCATATAGCTTCCCAATCCAGTGTTTCATGAAAGGACCAAACATATTGAGGTTGACTGTCATTTCATCGGGAAAAGATTCTATCGCAGACATCACCACAAACTTTGTCAACTCAAATGATCAATTACTAAATAGATGTCTTCACCAAGTCCCCGAGAGGTCCACGAATAAGTTATTTGTGTAACAAGCTTGGTGCATATGATTTATATGCTTCCACTTGAGGGGGAGTGTTGGAAACATATGTAATTAGGTGTAATTAGGTGTAATTAGTAGTGCAACCAAGTTAGTCCCACATCATGTAAATTGTGTAATTATTTATTACTTATTGAAGATATATATTCACCGTTACAGAATAAACACACTTTTCTTCATATGTCTCTCTCTTTTCTCTCTTTCAACAAAGACAGATGCAACTACAGATTTGTCGTTTAGAAGATAAACCCAGCTTAGGCGAGTATGATCATCAATAAACGTTATGAACCACCTTTTTCCAGAATTTGTTGGTGTCCTGGAGGGCCCCCACACATCACTATGGATTATACTAAAAGGTTTAGAAGATTTATAGGGCTGAACAGAAAAAGGTGTACGATGATGTTTAGCTAGTTGACAGATATCACACTGAAAAGATGAAACGATTTTATTTTGAAATAAATGTGGAAACAAGTACTTTAAATATTGAAAGCTAGGGTGGCCTAACCTACGGTGCCATAACATTATTTCTTCATCAATAGAACTAAAGTATGCTCCTTGATTTGAGACTTGTGGTTGTGGAGATAAAGAATTCTTAGTCTCAAAGTAATAGAGGCCCCCATACTCTCTAGCATTGCCAATCATCCTCCCCATATCTAGTTCCTGAAATTCACAACAATGAGGAGAAAATTTAGCACAACACTTTAAATCAAGAGTGATTTTGCTAACAGACAAAAGATTACAAGAGAGTTTTGGGATATGAAGAACATTATGAAGAACAAGGGTAGGTGAGATAATAATAGACCCTTTCCCAGCAATGGCTGAGAGGGAGCCATCAGCAATCTTAATTTTTTGGTTGCCTGCACAAGTACTATAGGATGAAAAAGATTTCGAACACCCTGTCATATGATCTGTGGCTCCTGAATCGATTATCTAGGGGCAAGAAGTGATAGTAGACACATTTAATGCAATGGATTGAAGATAATTACCTTTCTAGGCTAAGGAACAAGAAGAAGGTACAGAATTAGTGAATTGTGTGGACTGAAAAAGTCTATACAGTTGTTCTATCTGTTCCTTACTAAACAAAGATGTTGTGTCTGAGGTTTCTGTAGGTCCATTTTCCTCTGTGATTGAGTGGTAAGCTTTCGAATCACGGTTTGACTGACCCGGGTTTCGTGGTTTCCAGTTGGGGGGCTTGCCATGTAGATCCCAACAAGTCTCCCTGGTGTGTCGTGGCTTGTGGCAGTGATCACACCAAACTTTTTCATTTTTTCTGTTCAATCGAGCTGGAGGCTGAGTATTGTTGTGGCTGTTTCTACTGATCAAGGCTGACACTTCAGGGGTGGAGGAGTTCCTTTCACCTAGCATTACTTTGCGTCGGCCTTCCTCGCGTCTAACCTCTGAAAAAACTTCCTGGATTGATGGCAATGGGTTTCGGCCAAGAATCCGGCCTCTAACTTCATCAAGGCTCTTATTCAAGCCTGCCAAGAACTCATACACACAATCATTCTCCATTCGTTTTAGATGACAAATGCTGTCAGCTTTACAGGCCCAATCGTCTTCGTAGCAGAGGTATAACTCTTGCCATAACGTCTTCATCTTGTTGTAATACTCAGTAACCTCGCGCTCACCTTGCTTAGTTTGCCACAGTCTTGTCTTCAACTAAAAAATCTGGGATGAGTTTTTGAGGTCTGAATATGTTTCCTGGACTGCATCCCACACATCCTTAGCAGTGGGTAGGAACAAATACGTTTTCCCTATTGAGGCCTCCATGGAATTGATCAACCAGGTCGTAATGAGGGAATTTTCAGATTTCCACATCCGCCATGTCGGATCAGTCTTCATGGGCTCCTTCGTCTCACCGGTGAGGTATCCAATCTCCCTTTGCCGTCGACCACCAGCTTGATTGATTGGGCCCACTCTAGGTAATTTTTCCCGTTCAATTTGTGAACGGTTAGTTGGATTGGCAGATTTTCAGTTCCGGCAGCAGGGTGTAAAGACCTTGACGGCGGCAGCACCCCAGTACTTACACCTGACTGGACGCTTACTTCCGGGGAGGTGATGGTGGGACCATCTTCACCAGTCATCACCCCCTCAGGCATGGCTGTTTGCGCCATCATAGTAGAACCAGAGAAAAGAAGGAAAAGGGACAAAAAGGGGTTAGGCTAGGTTGAATACGCCATAGCTCTTGATACCATGTGCACAGTCACAAAACAGAGAGAAGAAATTCTTCTTTTCATTCATATGTCAGATGCTACAAGAATTAGGTTAAAATAGGCTGTACAATCTAGGTTAGCTCCATGATTTTAGGAACTACCCAATCGTGATCCCTAAATTATAGGAAAGTCAACTATCTAAACATATCTTTTCTATTATTTACAGAATCAGAATTAAATCTAATCATATCTTTCTATTTTTCAACATATTGAATATCTTAATTATCATTTTTAGTCTTGAAATGGAGACTGTAGCTGGCTTTTCTGTTAGTTTAACTGCAAAATATTTACTTTGATTGGGCGTAGTTTTTAGATCATAAAGGTTTCCGATTTAGCCTGTCATGTTGGTATAATAGACGATTGTATATAGTTAAGTCACCGTTGTATCTTGAATTGGAGTCACTGAACTGATGTGGAATTTTTTAATATTTGATGTGAATAGTATTTAATCTTTGTATTGTAAGGTAAAAGGTGGAGATATGGATTTTTTAAGTTGAATGTTGTAGATTGTTGAGTATAAACTTGTGTCTGGTAGATGAAGTCATAGTGATTGTAAATGATACAAAAATGCTTTTATATTGGAAAGTAAAGTCTTGCACCAAAAAATGATGGTCTGCATGAATTCAAGTGTTCTCTATCTCTTTCAGGGAGATGGAGAATGTCAATGGGCATGTGAAGTTCCAAAACCACTATAGCCGCATACATTTGCAGCTGAGTGGAAATTGTAATACTTGGAGATCGGATATAATATCCGGAGATGGTGGCTGGTTGTCTGCCAATGTTTTTGTTGACACTATTGAGCAGAATTGGCATGCTAATTTAAAAATTGACAATCTTTTTGTCCCGGTAAGGTATATAGTAATTTGAAGTTCCAACATTTTCCTACTATGCCATTTTAAGTTGTATGGATTGCTTATGTAGTTTGTCTGGCTTGAGTTCTGTGCAGCTGTTTGAAAGGATCCTAGAAATTCCAATTACATGGTCTAAAGGGAGGGCCAGTGGCGAGGTGCTTCTCTAACTTATAGTTCAGTTATTTTCCTATTCTATTTGGAAGTGAAGGAAGATTCTTTTAAGTTTGAGTTATGGGAAAGATTCTTAATTGCATCAGTTAAAAGCTGTGTTTCTGTCATTATAATGTTAAATAACAAATGCTGCATTTACTTATATATATTTGGAAATTATAGTACTGGTGACTGGTTTTTAGTGGTGCTATAAACCTAAAATTTGCCTCCTGACTTGAACAATTAGTTCGAGTTAAAGAACCAAAGTGACCTGAGCAATGTGAGTTGGCTGTCATTTTTTTTCTCCCTTCATCAATACATTTCTTCTTTTTCTGTCAAAACAAAAATGTCTAAAACCAAGTTAAACTTGTTGGGTTCAATGAGATACTTTGGTTTGAATAGGTCATGTTCAATCCTAGAAGATATCTTCCTTAGCTTTTGCTTGGAATTATGTTCTGGCATGGTTGAACCCAACTGGAGTTTCACTATCCCTGATCATTACTCTTTAATATGATTATTTGATTATTTAATTTCCTGTGTTATAACGTAGTTCAGGTTTTCTGTTTAATACTTCAAAGTTTATTTCCAGCTTTTTTTGACAATACATATGTCCGTATGTGGAGATTGGTTTGGATATGTCAATGGAAGCTCCTTTTCGAACTGTTTTATAGATTCATCTGCATAGTAGATCATTCGATACTGAACTTGTATGGTATTTCATAAGCACAGAAGTGCTATATTTTTCGGCTTAGGTTGTGGAACTTTCTAGATCTAATGTTACCTCCAGTTCTTCAGACTGTGTTATAATTATCTTGGCATGATGCTAACTTTTTTTTTTTTTTTTTATATAACTTCACCTATGTAATATATCGTTACCCTATGTTTAGGTTCACTTGTGCATGTCAAAGGGTGAAACTTTTCCAAATTTTCATGGACAGCTTGATGTGACGGGGTTGGACTTACAACTATTGGATGCTCCATCATGTTTTTCTGTAGGACTTCCTATACTCTCCTCGTTTGACACTTGAAGTTTTATTTTCCCTAAATTTGGTTTTTTAGTGTGTTTAAAAAGGTTAGGATTGGTGTCTTTTGAAAGGCAACTCAACCATTGCATATTATATTGCTCACCAAAAGTATGCTTTATATCAAGGTGATAGATGAGTAATGAACTTTATGTACATTAGGTCCCTTATCCATCTTGAAATAATAAATAATGAAATATTAGAAGTGCTATTTATGAATTATGTACAATTGCAGTACTAAAATTAATACGTTTTTTCTTTTCCTTTATTAGATAAGGAGTTGTGTGAAGCTAGGAAGGAAAATGGCAACATTTGTATGAATAAGTGCCCTTTCTTGTTTGATGTGGTGCGTTGATTGAGAATCTAAAAATGGGATTACTTGAAATTAGAGGAGAGACTATTGTGACTAAATTGCTTGAGAGAAAACCCTCTCAGCATTGTATGTTTATAATAACAAGATATACACTTAACCCTAAACTAAATCCCTGAGATTTGGATTGATATCCCTATTTTCGGTAACTAAATATTCTACTTCTTATATTCTAATTACAGCTGATATGACAAGATACACTATGATATAATACAATATTAAAAGATATTCAACACTCCCCCTCAAGCTGGTGCATATATATCATATGCACCAAGCTTGTTACATATGTATGTTATCCTTGGATCCTAGAGAGACGTAGTGAAGATATCTGCTAGTTGATCATTAGAGTTCACAAATGAGGTAGTGATTTCTCCAGAGAGAACCTTTTCTCGAATGAAATGACAGTCAATCTCTATATGTTTGGTTCACTCATGAAAGACTAGATTGGAGGTGATGTGTAAGGCTACTTGATTATCACAAATGAGCTCAATGGACCCTGTTTTGCAAAATTTCAACTCTTGGAGTAGTTGTTTCAAAAGAAGATGTTGCACGATTATTGACCTTGCTTGGAAATGATGCTTGAACGTGTTTTCCAAGTTGACACGTCTCACACTCTAAAGACTTCAAATGAGGGAGGCAAGGGACCATCTTCTTCAGCTTATAGAGACTCGAATGACCCAAACAACGATGAAGGAAACTAGGAGATTCTATGGCAGCACATATGGCAGAGGAAGAGGGCTGAAGATAATAGAGTTCACACGATTCAGATCCTGCTTCAATAGTCTGCCATACTTTGGTCCTATATAAGAAAAGATTCAGTAATAAATGTTATGGAACAATTAAGAGTGCGAGTAAGTTGGCTAATAGAAATTAAATTAAAAGGACAGCTAGGTACAAAATGAACAAAATTTAAGGATAAAGATGGAAGAGGTGTGGCTTGACCAATGCCAATGGCCTTAGCTTTAGAGCCATCGACGAGATTAATGTGATGTGGTGTCTTAGGATAGGATAATTTTGAGAAAAGGGAAGGATTATCAGCTATGTGATCGGAAGTACTAGAATCCAAAATCCAAGATCCAACAGATGAAGAATGAGAGACAAACCGTAGAATTATCAATATAGACTACAGTGGTTGACGATGAGGCTTGTTGGGCTGCCTTGAGTTGAAGGTATTCCTTATATACATTATGACATAATATTTTGACTCATTCTTTTTCTCAATATCTGGCCCCTTAGACTACGTTACATTTGGAGACTTCTTTGGAAAACCATGTAGAGAATAACGCCGATCCTGAGTATGTCCAGAGCGTTTGCAATGAGAACAATAATGGCGATTACCACGGCCTCCTCTACCACCATGACGACGGCCTTGGCCTCCACGGTCAACTGTATTAGAGATGAAAGCTGAGGATTCTGAACCTGTTTGAGAACTGTTGGACGGTGGTGTTGGACGATGGTCTATGTGGACGGTGTTCCCACGATTTTTAGTGTAGATATTGTTTTGTGTTTTATTAATTTGCTGCTTATTTTCTAGGAGCTAGTTATTAATGTACAACAACTGCCTCTATATATAATCTTCATTGTACATTTTGTTTAGAGATGAGAAATAATATACAATTGTTCACATACTCATATTTTGAGATGGTATCAGAGCAGTTCTGATCCGAGACTGTCTCTATTTGCTGCTGAACTTTTTTTCGGTCAGTCTTAATTGCCAACCAATCTCTGTTTTTTGCCTTCATTGCCCTTTTTCTTTTGGCCTTCATCGCCAAAACAGTACCTGAACAGTACCCAAACAGTACCGCACAAGTATCCAAATAGTACCGAACAGTCCCAAACAGTACCGCACAGTATCCGAACAGTACTAAACAGTCCCAAACAGTACCGTACATTATCTGAACAGTAGCCAAAACAGTACCAAACAGTACCCCAAACAGTACCCAAAAAACCCAAATAGTCGGCCTTCATTGCCAACCAAGGCCTTCATAGCCATTCTTCTGTCCAAGTAAGGTCACGAGGCGTCTTAGAGACCTCCGACCGGCCATCCACCTGAGCGCCACCACTGGAGACCCTGTCACGCGCCACCACACTCATTTGGAGTTCCCGGCGTGTGGGAGTCACGCGCCACCTTCCGGTCACTGGAGAACGACGCCGTTTGTTCCGTTCAACTCGCCGACGACCCCTGCTTCTGTGTCAGTGGTCGGAACTCCGGTCCAAAGTTGTTTGGATAGTGGGCTCGCCTTCTCCGACGTCTTTTATGGTTTTGCCTTGACTTTGTCACTCCAGCGGTTCTGTTTGTCTCTCACGATGTCAACAGAAGGTGAGGTTTCAAATGTCTCTCTACACAGCCTTGAAAAGCTCTCAGGTACTTGTTCTTTGACTTATTCGGGTAAATTACCTTTTTCTGTTGGATTCAATGTCTCGAGTACAATTTTTACCAACTCCTGGAATATGGATTAAGGAGCCACAGACCATATGACCAACAATCCCACTATATTTTTCACCTATTCTCCATGCCCAAACAGTAAGAAAATATCCACAGCTGATGGTTCCTTGATCACTATAGCCGGTATAGGAGAGGTCCAACTAAGCCCCCTAGTGACCTTAAAAAATGTCCTTCATGTCCCTAAATTGTCCACAAATTTGGTTTCTGTCTAGAAATTAATTAAAGATTTATCTTGCAAAGTGATTTTTTACAATGATCATTGTGTTTTTCAGGACAAGGATTCGGGGAAGATGATTGGAAGTGCTAGGGAGCAGGATGGCATCTACCTCATTGAAGCACCTTGTCAAGTAAACACGACCAAGAGCGGACTTGGACACCCATATTCTTTTACCTCTGAACTTCTTTCAACTAAAAAAGACAAAATTTGGCTTGTTCATCGTAGATTAAGCCATCCATCCTTTCTTATTGTTAAGAGTCTTTTTCCTTCTTTGTGTAAAGGTCTTGATATTGAACAATTTCATTGTGAAGTATGGGAACTTGCCAAGCATAAGCGTGTCGGTTTTCCAATTAGTAATACAAGAAGTTCTGTTCCTTTTTCTCTTATTCACAGTGATGTTTGGGGTCCTTCATCCATTCCTATTATTTCTGGGGCAAGATGGTTTGTGTCTTTTATTGATGATTGTACTCGTGTTACCTGGATTTTTCTGCTCAAACACAAGTCTGATATTAGTATTGTTCTCCCAAATTTTTGTTCCATGATTAAAAATCAATTTGGGGTGAGTATTAAACGATTCAGGTCCAATAATGCTAAGGACTACTTTAATCAGACTCTTTTGCATTTTTTCCAAAAAGAAGGAATAATCCATGAATCATCCTGTGTTCATACCTCAAAAGGGTTGAATAGTCTAACATTTCAAACTATTATATCCAAGCTAGGAATGGAGAGTACATATTCACCAGCTTGAGGGGGAGTGTTAGACGGTGGTGTTGGCCGGTGGTCTATGTGGACGGTGGTCTATGTGGACGGTGTTCCCACGATTTTTAGTGTAGATATTGTTTTTAGTGTTTTATTAATTTGCTACTTATTTTCTAGGAGCTAGTTATTAATGTACAGCAGTTGCCTCTATATATAATCTTCATTGTACATTCTGTTTAGAGATGAGAAATAATATACAATTATTCATATACTCATATTTTGAGAAGAACCAATCCCAGTTGATGCCTCCAGTGGGGGAACCCGTAACAGACGATCAATGAGATCCACCGCCGAAGGGATATTTGGATTTGTCAGGACTTGGTTCTAAATAGATTCGAAATCCTTATGAAGACCATGGAGAACAAAGACCATGTACATGTTATCAAGCTTATCCAACATCTTCTCAAGGTCATCACTAGTGAGGATCAACTTGATTTGTGCTATGGTTGTCTGTGCTTTGTTGTGATATGAAGGTAGGTCATGATCTGTCATTTGGAGCATTGCCAAGTTATGAACTCAGTCATATTGATGCTATATATCATTAGCATAGACATTACGAGCTTTCTTCCATACAACATAGCAAGATTTATAAGAGCAATAGTGCACCAACAACTTGGGGTCAATGGACTGCCACAATAAGGACACCAGTTGATAATCGGCTCTCTGCCATTCTTCCCTTATATTGGCATCGATTTTTTCAGCCTTCTTGGTTAAATGATCTGGGAGCCCCTGACCTAAAAACCACACATCAACAGCAGCATACCAATCCAAATAATTCTTATTGTTTAGTTTCTCAGACATAATTGTGGAAGTGCCCAAAAAAGCAAAGGAGATAAGACTTTTCTTCACAGTTTCAGAATTGTCATTGTGGGAACATTGTGGAGGAAGAATCTCATGATTTAGGGTTATTAGCATTAATATCGAGGTATAGATATGTTTTTTATTCTTGTTTTATTAGGGCTGATTTTTCTCCCTTATTTTTAGACATGATTAATAGATTAGAGATATTGTAACCTTCCCCGACGTAAAATACTTTCTATTCTCTATATGGGCAAAAGCCGAACCTAAAGCAGTAGAGATGACGGTGAAGAATACCTCATTTTATTGAGGTGTATGAGCACAAGACGTTTGGTGAAGAATGCCATGAGAAGCCATAAAAGTCTGAAATTGATGAGATAAGTATTCACTGGCATTATCACTGCAGCAGAGTACGAATAGGAACACCAATCTGAGTTTTAATTTCTTGATAAAACTTTTGAAATATGGAAAATAACTCGGACACAGGTGCATTAAAAATAACCAAGTACAAGTACATCGAGAGTAATCATCAATAAAGGCAGTACGAATGGGAACACCAAACCGAGTTTTAATTTCTTGATAAAACTTTTGAAATATGGAAAATAACTCGGCACACTAGAAGGGTTAGAGAGCTGGTTGGCCATTGGACTCATATCCTACACCAATCATCCGTCCCGAACTGCATTAAAAATAACCAAGTACATCGAGGAAAGTATATTAAAATGACACCCAAGAATAATCATCAATAAAGGTAACAAAGTACTTTGACCTTAAAGTAGAAATAGTACGACTAGACCCCATACATCGAATGAACTAAGCTAAAAGGAGATGCGGCTCGAGAACCAAAACGATCGCATAATCACCGAAACGGTGGTTACGGGTGTGTTCCCTAACATTAGCGACATGACTCACAATGGTATGAAGACTTGATAACTTGGAGAGGCTCGGCACCATTCTCTGAAGTTTGGCAAGGTTAGGATGACCCAACTGAGCATGGATGGTAAGAGGGGAATCCGTGGCAGAGCAAACACTAGAAGGGTTAGAGAGCTAGTAGAGGCCATTGGACTCATATCCGACACCAATCATCCGTCCCGAACAAAGTCCCATTCAATCCTGGCTCCCTTGGCCTCGCACCCAAACTAATTCACATGTCAAATGAGCCCGAAAAATCCTTAAGCACACCGCACAACCGAGCATCAATCTTTTCCACTTGGGACGGTCGGCCTCGAAGAACATAATTTTTAGTGAAAGTAATGGAACAATCAAGAGAACGAGTTAAACGACTAATGGAAAGTATATTAAAATGACACCCAAGAATATAAAGAACCGAATCAACAACCTCTGAGTGAAGGATCATTTGAAGGGATTAACGATAGAATCTTTTCCCGCCAATCCCTTGAGATCGTGTCTTTCATGAGAACCATTAGTCAAGTAACCATAGGCAAATAACTTTGAGGAAGTAGAGAGTTGAGAAAACAAAGCCTTATTACCGTAAATGTGGTCGGATGCACCAAAATCAAGAACCCGAGGGCCAAGGGATGGTGGTATTTGAGAGAGACAAGCATAGGAATTACCCACACCGGCAAAAGAGATGCGCAATGTTTAAAACAATCTGGAACTCCCCCGATTTGGTAGGAGTTTGACATTTGGATCCATGGGAGTATCAACTGCTCAAAATCCACTTCTTTCTTTGAGAAAATCTGCATAATCACCCAAGTCTTTGAGAGGCTCTAGGTGGTTCGAAGGCTCAACAGTATCCTGTGGCGATTGAGTAGTAGTCTCACTTCGAATCATACCAAATTGCCGTGCAACATTAGCGTTTGAGACGGGGGAGGACGACCATGTAAAGTTAAACATTTTTCAATGGTGTGACCCAAAAACAACCTGCGATGACAATGATCACATTTCAAGGAAGAAAGACAAGCAAAGTGCAAAGGACGAGGTTTGGAACCCGAGTGATCTCCACGGGGAACGACCACGATCCGTTGGGTAGAGGGTCGGTTCGAGAGACAAGGACAAGAGGAACCGGAAGGAACGTATGTGTCACCGAAGAAAGTAACATGAGAGGAGCAACAGGAGAATTAGAACCAAGTGCTTTAAGCCTAGACCAGAACCCAAGAAAGCAAGGTAGAACATGTCGCAAGAAAGAGGAGGAACGATTAGGTAGGAGATCCCAAAATCTGATCACCGATAGTGGAGTAATAAGGTGTCTATTTTTACGTTCACCTACCCCATTTTGTCAGGTGTATAGGCACAAGATGTTTGGTGAAGGCAGTAAACCACTGTAATCAAGGAAGACCCAAAGTTTGTCTCAGACCGGAGAGAGATTATGGACAAAACAAGTGGACAAGACAAGGAGGCGGAAGAGAATGAAGAGGTGATGTGGAAACAAGGCGAGGGAATGAGGGACCGGTTATCAAGAAGGGATGGCACGATTAATAAGGTAGCATGCGTGGGAAGGTCACCCCAAAAGCGAAAAGGAACACTATGGAGTAAGAGGGTCCGAAAGGCCATAAAAGTCTGAAATTGATGAGATAAGTATTCACTGGCATTATCACTTTGCAGAGTACGAATAATAGGAACAAAAGCATGAAGAAGGTGTTCGTTGTTCAAGTTCCTATACCGAGGTATCCGCCAAAATACTTGGACCCTAAAGTAGAAATAGTACGAGGCAATAGTTCATTGAAATCGTGGAGCACACCATGAAGTTTGCCCAAGTAGGGGAATCACGTGGACATAGGGCCATCAAACCTCCTCCCGGGGAGAATAAGACTCATAAGATCATGACAAACCCCATACAAGGTAGGGGGATTAGCTAAGTGTCATTTGTGTATAGGACCTTGGCCAAAGCCTTATTACACCCAACCGATTCACATGTCAAATGAGCCCGAAAAATTTGCTTTAAAGAGGAGTGGATGGTGGACTTAAGCACACCGCATAATCCGAGCATCAATCTTTTTCCACTTTAGGGACGGCCATGTAAAGTCGGTGACCTCGATGACAATGATCACATTTCGGACGAGGTTTGGAACCCGCGCCCCCACGGGAACGGCCGAATCAACCTTGGTAGTGAGATGATCCTCGTACCCCGAAGCAAGACCGTCGTAAGCTAAAGTTTGATGTCGGAGGCCCAGAATCATAATTAGTGCCATCCAATTTGTCGGTGGAGAGATGGGCCCGGAGTAGGCGGGAACATTAGCGATGCAGTGTTTATCAACACCAGGCGATGACAATGATCTGAACACGAGTGACCCCCAGCGAGGAAAGGCCACGGCTGTCTGCGAGAGGCAAGGGCAAATGTGTCCTTAGGGATGGGAGCAACAAGAGAATGATATAATTAGTGAAAACACCGGAGTTCCACCTTCTCCGCGCCCACACGGATTCACGGAGCATCTCTTCAAAGTGGATGGACTCAAGGAAGCCATGGATCGTGAGATGACAAAAAGAACCAAAAAAAAAAAAGCAATGAAAACACCAGTTCTACCTTCTGAAATTGACTAAGGAAGCCATGGGTTACGACCCACGTATACGAAGGTGTACGACACGTGCGTTTGGGGAGGTGGAGGACCGGGCTCAACGGAGGAGGGGCCGCCGAGCACGGCCGGCGGCAGTGAAGCGCATGGGTGGCACGACCCACCGTACTCGCGCGTGTGGGTGCGTGGACGCGCGTCACGCGCGGCGAGCGGGAGAGAGGCGCACGTCGGGGTGCGAAACGCAGCCCACGGATCTTGCGCATGCGGGCGCGTGGCTGGGTGGCTGGGCCTGCACTTTGGGGATCGGGCTGAGCAGAGGAAGACGCTCCGAGCGGTGGTGGCGGTGGCCGGAAAGGATGTCGGCGGCGGTGGCCGGAAAGGACGTCAGCAAGGGCTGAAATTGGCCGGAATGGAATGAATTAGCATCACGGTTTAGGATTTGCCTTTCTCTGGCTCTGATACCATGTTGAGAGAACACGGCAGAGGAGATCCGGTACCCGGAGTAATGACATGGGTTGTCGGAAAAATTTTTTTGGCACCGGGGGACAGTGGGTCCTTCGGGTAAGCACGGCTCTAAGGTTGCCTTTCTCTAGGCTCTAGATACCATGTTGAGAGAGAGAGAAAAAGAAAGACATGTACTGAACCATGTGTTTCAACTACACGACAGAGGCTGAATATATACTCAATAAGTAATAAATAATTACACAATTTACATGATGTGGGACTAGCACTTGTACAACTAATTACACCTTATGTTTCCAACACTTTCCTTGGTGAGTTCGTAGAGAGAAGTTGAGATAGGGGGTGAACTTGTTCTCTTTTCCTTCTTTACCTATGAACTCTATGATCATGGCTATGGTATTTTTTTGAGAATTTGAAGAGTATATATGGATTAAGAGCTTGATTGATCGTGTTTAAATTGGAACCTAGTGGCTATCTTCCTTGCATGTGATCCTTTGAGTCCTTAAGAGTAACTAAGCTCATATATGTGTATGAAATGGATAATTGATAAAGTTTGAGGTTGAAATCTTCCCTTGAGTTCATGGGAGAGTTTCAGCCAAGTGAGGAGTGAGAGAAAGAGGGATTTTGATTAATCAAGTTTTAGCTCACCCATGTACCAATTAGACAGCAAATTGGTTAGAAATAGGATTGGTGTAGAAAATTTAAAGCTTGAAGTTGAAATTTCTTAAGCGACCCCTTTATATGTGTTTAGGCCAACCTAGCTCTAATTAGCTAGATAATTCTTATGACTCAAATAGAGGTACACTCTTATATCATGAATAGTGTAATTAAGCTAGCCTTTGAGATAAGTGGAAATTCATGCCTCCTATAGTTTCACTAGGGAACTTAGCACCTATAATTCGGCCAAGTTTATAACTCAAGGTAGAAAATTAATAATAATAGTCTAATTTGATTTATAAGGACTTTAATATAAGATTGGTCAACTTAGGGAAGAAAGAGGTATCTTAGCCAACTAAGGTAAAATGGAGAAGTCCTCTAGTCTAGGTAAGTTATTTGGCCATGTATAGATTAACAGAGATAAGATTTCCCTTGCAATGTACATGAATTTCCTTCTTGATGACTGTTGAGATTATGTATCCCTATAAATCAAGGATTGTATATAATTAGGATTTGTAATCATATAATTAGGAGCTGGTTGATTTGTTTCCTATTTTAGTATAGATTGACTTTAATATAAATACACAGCTGCTAAGGAGATTTTCCTTAAGCATTCATCATATTTTCTATTCAACGTGGTATCAAAGCGGTTCGATCTTGGGGATGTCAAACCCTATATCACCCATAACAGCCACCGTCAAAGCTGAGTCATAGCCACCGTCGAGGTTGAGTGACGACTATCCAGCCACTGTCAAGGCTGGACTGTTGAGCGAGTGAAGGAGCAGGTGGGTTCGTGAAGGTCCGACCGGCCAAACCCTTCAAGTGTGTCACCGGAAAATTGCCGACACGCTGCCACACGCATCTCTCTCTGTCGGCGTGTGTGAGCCACGCACCACCCACCGGTGGTCTAATCACCTCACTGGAGGCACCAGTCAGCTCGCCGGCGTCCCCTGAGTAGCTTCTGGTGGTCTGTAGCTTCAGTCGCACACTGTTGGGTTGTCGTTTTGAGTGCTTGCAGTCACGTCCCCTGTTTTTTGCGTGAAACTGCCCCTGTTTTCGCTCCTGTTCTTGGTAAAATGTGCAGCAACTAAGGTTTACTCTAGAAGGAAATGTTTGGGCCCTGAAAATGAGAAAAAACAAATAGGGCCTTAATTGTAACTAACTTGCTGAGTTGGCAGGGAGCAGTAGGGTGAGGATTCTGCTGAGGATTCTGTTGAGTGAGAAGGTATATCTCGTGGGTGGGTAATAAGCGTAGGTAGGCAAGTTTTGGCATGGGAAATGGGAGGGCCTAGACACCCTTTACCTGTCTAGAATTTTTTTTCCTCTTGTAATCAGTTTTTCCATTCTAAGAACACACACCAGAGCAAGATATCATACTAATTTCTGCTTGTAAATTCAGTAAATTCATATTTCTTCTGTTCTGAGTTTCTGGGTTCTATCAGTGATTTGCAGAAGGGCTTTCTGCATTGAGTTGGTATGGCTGAAGTACCATTGGGCCAAGCTTTAGTTCTTCAACCTAAGTTCTAGATTTTATGGTTCCCATGAACTTAGCCTTTGATTTCTTTTTTTCTTTTTCTTTCCTCTAAGGTGTTTTAACATTTGTACCCAATTGGAGTAGTTGGTTCACCCTTCCTTGGTACTTTGATAGTTTTAGTCTTTGTTGAGTTGTAGATTGTGTTTGCCTTATGCTCATAGAGGGTGCTGGTTTTTGTATCTGTTTTTTTGTTTTGGGTTTACAATATATGTATTTTTTTTTAGTGTTTCTGGTATGGACTGCATAGGTATAGCTGTTGATGACATAGGCATCTTTTATCACACATGCAGTACTTTTTTTTGGTTTCTCAGAGTATTCTCTTACCCGATAAGTGAGAGACTAATAATCTCCCGGGACACAGTCAGACATCTAAGCGGGGACCCCTTCCAATGTTGTTATTTCCATACACATGAATCTTGAGATCGAATCCAGGATCACATGCTTAAGGGACTCGAGCCCCTTCCACTCAGACCAACACACGTTGGTATCACACATGCAATACTTAGGCATATATATCTGCAACCATACTAAATATTGTTCATGTTGGTGAACGTGAAATTAAAATTTGGTTGATTTCCCCCATTTTGTTCAGTCTTTTGTGCGCCTGTTGTTGCAGAATATATCAGCGAGTTTATGCTTTCGTGGTCAAAGAATATTTTTACACAATGCAAATGGCTGGTTTGGCAGCATTCCTCTAGAAGCATCCGGAGACTTCGGCATTCATCCCGAAGAAGGAGAATTTCATCTTATGTGTCAGGTACTTATATCTCTCTCTCTCTCTCTATATATATATATATATCTATATAGCTCTAGGCTTGGTCAAATATAATTTGTACTTTGTTTAAGAGTTGATTCAAATAATTAGGTATTCCTAACTTTCAAGAAGTCATCCTGTGAAGTTGGCAAGAATTTTTCACCAGTGATTGCAAAATTCTCCTACATTCCACAGTCAAAATAGATTTATTTCCGAATGTGATTTTTTTTCAAGAATTAACTATCCAAAAAACTTATTCCTTGATTTGTTTATGATATGTATTGATTCTTGCTGTAAATAGAATAGGAAACTTATTGTAATTAGATTGATTCACCAATCCCTACAATTAAGGGATTTGATCATTGTACTATAAATCAAAGAAGCTGAGAGGATACTCTCAAGCAATATTGAAATCACTCTCAAGTTGGTATAAGAGTTGTTTCTGTAACGTCCTATTCTAATTTTTAATTATTATTTTTGATATAGTATTATAGTATTTAACTCTAATAGAGTAATACGTTTTAAACAACTTCTAACATTATCATAATCTTGTATAAAAAGTAAAATTACATAATATTGAGGATTACATCCTTAGGTAAAACGTACAAATACTTAATTTAGATACTTATTTTCTACATATTGACTCTGACAAAAGCCTTATTCACTATTTACAATATAAAACTCCAACTTTCAGCATATAGACTTTCTAAATACAAAAATCTATCTGAACTTCTTCAGTTGGCTTAACTTGAAATGTTAAATCACAAAGGAGTGAGATACAAATCTCAGTAAGAAGATGCAAAAATAGGTATACAGTTACCATTCAATGAAAGAGAAAGTATCTCAATTTAAAGATAAAAAGAATATTTATCTGAAAAAAGGAATAAGAATTTGTATAAAAAAAGTAAAAGAAATAAATTCCATTTGAAAATACAAGTAACTTTTCATCATCTTTTTGAAAAAATCCTCATCTCTTTTTAAATCATCATCATCATAAAAAAACATCATTTTAAAATATCTCTTTATCATCCCTGTTTAGTACTCTTAACCAAATGTGCATCCTTTTCTTCATCAAGGCGTCCCCTAATGCTCTAATCATGACCACAGTAATTTTTGATTAAGCCATCCTTTAATCCTCTAATCATAACCAATAATTTTGATTAAGGTGTCCCTTAATCCTCTAATCATGACCACAATAATAATTTGACCAAGGCGTCCCTTGATCCTCTAATCATGGTCACAATAAATTGACCAAGGCGTCCCTTGATCCTCTAATCATGGCCACAATAATAATCTCTAATTGAGGTATCCTTCAATTCTCTAATCATGACCGCAATAATTCTCTTCTCTTTTGCACATTGATTCATTTTTATTCATGAGATGATATTTCAATAATTACTTTCTCCATAGGACAATATTTAACATAAAAATAAACTTATATTAAAACAGGTATCATTATAGTATAATAAGAACATTGATAAAGAACATTAATAATCAATAATTAACACATCCAATATAAAGAATAACTTAAAAATAGCTCATAATAAAATTGGTTAGATGAAAGATTGATAAAAAGAGTTAAAAAAATAGTTCACAAGAAATTAATTATATTTAAAATCTCAATTCTAAAGTTTTTCTGTCAAAATCGTTATCAGAATAACATAATCGATATTAGAATAACAAAATCGTTATCAGAATAACAAAAGTGTCATCAGAATAACAAAGTCGTTATCAGAATAACAATCTTACTTTTATTCGAATAACACCACTGTTATTCGAATAAAACAGTCAAAAATCATATTACAGGAACCGGTAAAAGCATTTTGTCTATGTTTATTCAAATAATGCAGGGTTTATTCGAATAAACCATTCAAAAATACATCATTTCAAGTTATTTTATCAAGGTTTATTCGAATAACATCATAGTTATTCGAATAAAACCTTCGAAAATCATTTTACAGACATGAGCAGAGTCACTGTTTAATTGAGATTAAAACCAAGTAAGTGAGGATGAATGCAAAGTGATGGACTAGGAGGTATGGGTAGAAGAAATAAAGAGAAAAGAGTAGTGTTTTGTCATTTCCTACCTAGTTTTCAGAATTCGAATTGGTGATGGTGATGTTGAAGATGATAGAAGTGAAGATGGCAGAAAACAGGGGTTGCTTATATGGCTTGATTTAGATGCATTTCTGATGAGTTTGGGAGCTTGAAGGGGTATTTATAGGGCCAAATCTGATCTTGGCTTACGTATGGAGATGATGCAAGGTGTGAAGTCTGCTGCTTTGTTGTCAATCCGTGAGAAGATCAAGCCTTCATTCTCTAGAATTTTCTCTTGCAACACCTATGTGGTTGCCTTGTTTTCCTGCCTACTGTCTCCTTCCTTTCTCCTTGAATCAGATTTTTATTCTTTTGTAATCATTGGCAGTCATACTACAAGAGTTTCTATTGTGCCACATGTCCATATTCCAGAATTTTGATGATTTCAGGTGTTCTTGCTTTCTGACACTTGGCTTTTGATCTTATCAAGCTTGCTTCATCATTTAGTTATGGTTTAGTTTCATTTGAGCCAGGCTTTTCATTCTGGTTGCTTGAAACGTGCTCCTCCCATTTATACTGATATTGGTCACTTTATTCGAATAACAAGAGTGTTATTCGAATAAAATGACAGATTTTCTCTATGTATGCGCACAACAGGAAGCTTTGTTCGAATAACTATGTTGTTATTTGAATAAAAGCTTTAAAATTGTATTATTTGCAATGTTTATGTCTCAAAGAGAGTTTAAGTATTGGTTATTTATTGTATATTTGAACATTACTACTCTGTTCATTCCATACTTAATTATTTAAGTGTGTGCGCGCGCGTGTGTGTGTGTGTATATATATATATATTGTGGGAAAGAATCTCGGTGATGAGATTATAATCATATGTGATTACTGCATGATGTGCAGTTATTTGTTTCCTAGAATTAGTGATTTGATTTTATCCTATTTCCTTAGTTAGTATTGTTTCCTTTTCTAGTGTAGGGTTTCTCTTGTATAAATTGAGACCTATGTAACAGTATTGGATATAGAAAACAGAATTATTCATCAATTTCTGAGATATATTTTTTTTAGGGATGTTACAGTTTCATGGGTCTCCTAACCCTAGATCCACATTTGTCCAGCTATCGTCAAGGTTGGACCTATGTTTCCAACACCTTCCACCATCCAAGTGAGGGCACAGGTAGTTACAAAAAGCTTTGATTAGCCACCCCACAAAGCCTCGTCACTGGAAAGTTTGTCACATGCCTCCACACACGTCTGTTGCTGTCAGCATGTGAAAGCCATGTGCCTCCCTCCTAGCCTCCATTTGTCTTGCCACCGATCTGGTTCTGGTCGCTGGTGTTTCCTCGTTCCGTTCAGAAGGTTAGAGGTCCAGTCAAACACCCTTCAAGTAGTGGATTCATGGTGGTGCCCACCGGTTTTCATACGTTCCAGGTTCGTTTGTCAAATGTCTTGAGTTCGTTTTTCTGACTTCTAGTCAGACCTCCAATCACTGTCTAGTCAGACCTCATGGCTTCATCATATTCATCCTGTGTCACTTCTGAATCTTCAAAAAAGGGCCTTATTTCCTTTGCTTTCTCTGGCACTCACTATAACGTCAGAGAAACTCAATGGTAAGAAATTTCTAGATTGGTATGATGTTGTTACTTGAATATCAGAGAACTTAGAGAGAATTTCTAAATTGCTTGAGTAAATTGTACTCAGCAGATTGGGTTTATATATACACAACGAATTAATTACAGTATGATATTTCCAAGGATAATAAAAGAAGATAAACATTTCCTAGAATGCTAAGGTTTCAATGTTACTAGAAATACACAAACTATAAATTGATCAAGTTCCAATGATATGTAAATTCCAACACTCCCCCTCAAGCTGGAGCGTATATATCATAAAGCATCCAGCTTGTCACAAATGTATGTTATTCTTGGACCCCGAAGTGACTTGGTAAGAAGATCTGTCAATTGGTCATTAGAATTTACAAACGAAGTAGAGATTTCCTTTGAAACAATCTTCTCACGGATGAAATGACAATCAATATCTATATGTTTGGTTCGTTCATGAAAGACCGGATTTGAAGTAATATGAAGTGCTGCTTGATTATCACAAATTAACATCGTAAGTCCTACCTCGCAAAACTTCAACTCTTTCAAGAGTTGTTTTAACCATATGAGTTCACATGTAGTGAGAGCCATAGCTCGATACTCGGCGTCAGCACTCGATCTAGCAACAACATTATGCTTCTTGCTTTTCCATGAGATAAGGTTTCCTCCAATAAGAGCACAATATCCAGAAGTTGATCTTCTATCACTGGGAGACCCGACCCAGTCAACATCTGTATAAACAACTACATTTGTATGTCCCTTATTGTATACACTAACCCTTTTCTAGGGAAGCCCTTAATATACCTCAAAATTCGAATAACTGCATCCTAATGATCAACACAAGGAGAGTTAAGGAATTGACTTACAACACTAACAACAAAAGATATGTCTGGTCTGGTCACAGTGAGATAATTAAGTTTTCCCACCAGTCTCCGATACCTTCCTGGATCTGAAAAGGGTTTTCCTTGATCTGGTAGGAGTTTAACATTCGTGTCCATAGGAGTATCAACTAGTTTGTAGCTTAACATTCCAGTTTCTTCTAAAATATCAAGAGCATACATCCTTTGTGAGATAGCAATACCATCCTTTGATTAAGTTACCTCAATCCCAAGAAAGTATCTTAGTCGACCAAAATCTTTAGTTTCAAAATGACGAAACAAGTGTTGCTTCAGTCTTTGAATTCCTTCATGATCATTTCCTGTGATAACGATATCATCCACATAGACCACAAGATAGATACACATGTTAGATGAGTGTGTATAAAACACAGAGTGATCTGTTTCACTGCGGATCATATCCAACTGCTGTAAAATTGTACTGAATCGTCCAAACCAACATCGAGGAGACTGTTTTAGACCATACAAGGATTTGTGTAATTTGCAGACCAATCTCGACTCCCCCTAGCAACAAACCCCGAAGGTTGTTCCATATAAACTTCTTCAGCTAGATCACCATGTAAAAAGGCATTCTTGATGTCCAATTGATATATGGGCCAACGATTCATGGCTACCATGGATATGAGTAGCTGAACAGAGGCCATTTTTGCAACAGGAGAGAAAGTATCATCATAGTCAAGACCAAAAATCTGGGTAAAGCCTTTCGCAACAAGACGAGCTTTCAAATGATCCACCTTGCCATTAGGACCCACTTTGACAGTGAAAACCCATCGACAATCAACTGTTGATTTCCCAGGAGGAAGGGGAATGAGTGTCCATCTATGGTGAGATTCTAAAGCTGTCATCTCATCAATAATTGCTTGCTGTCATCCTGGATGGGATAATGCTTCCTGGACAGGTTCAGGAATAGAAATAGACGACAAAGCAGATGTAAAAGTATAATGGGATGGATACAAATGATGACAATTCAAAAAATTATAAATGGGATGAGGATTACAGGAAGAACGGATACTTTTACGAAGTGCTATAGTGAGGTCTGTAGGAGAGGAATACGGTGCAGGTGTGGACGCTGAAGCAGGAGATGAATCACTGGATTCTGGAGTAGGGACATTTTCTGGAGGTCAAGGACAAGGACGACGTTAATAGGTGATGAGAGATCGAGGTGTAAACTGTTGAGAAGAATTTTCTGGTTCTAGTGGACTCCAAGAATGAGGAATAGAGATCGGAGTGCTCAGGTAATGAACTGGTAAGACTTGAGATATGGAGTCTAGTTCAACCTGTATAGTAAAGTACGGTGTTTCTTTGAAGAATGTGACATCAGCAGAGATATAAAAGTGATGAGAGGTAGGAGAATAACACCGGTGTTGAGATTATGTATCCTTATAAATCTGGGATTGTATATAATTAGGATTTGTAATTAGGAGCTGATTGTTTTGTTTCCTTTTTAGTGTAGATTGACTTTAATATAAATATACAACTGTTAAGGAGTTTTTCCTTAAGCATTCATTATATTTTCCATTCAACGTGGTATCAAGAGCAGGTCGATCTTGGGGCTGTCAAACCCTGGATCACCCATAGCAGCCATCGTCAAGGTTGAGTCACAACCACCGTCAAGGCTGAGTCACGACAATCCAGCCACCGTCAAGGCTGGACTATTGAGCAAGTGAAGACGCAGGTCGATTCGTAAAGGTCCGACCGGCCAACCCTTTCAAGCGTGTCACCGAAAAAATAGACATCTCTTAGAAACAGCTAGAGCACTTTTGTACTTGAATATCAGACCACTTAGAGAGAATTTCTGAATTGCTTGAGTAAAAAATACTCAGCAGATGTGATTTATATATACATCAGAATTACAACTTACGAAGTACAATTTACAAGGTAATTAATAAGATAGCTTATTCCCTATGTACATGAATCTAATAGCTGGCTTTTTACCACCCAACATTCAGTACCATACAACATCGCGAGCCTTATAGCTGTGTGGTAAAATTTACCCTAAAGCTTAAGAGGCACTTTTCTATCACAAATCACTCCTAAAGCACTCCTCCATTTCATCCATCCAGCTTGAATCTTATGATTTACATCTCCCTCTATCTCAGAGAAAATATGTTCTTGACTTGTTAGAAGAAACTGGGTTGTTGGCAGCAAAGCCATGTGACACTCCACTAATGCCAAACATAAAGTTAACGCAGATGATGGAGAATTATTAATAGAGCCTGAGAGATGTTGGAGAATTGTTGGGAAACTCAATTATCTTACAATGACAAGGCCAGATATTGCATTCTTTGTCAGTATTGTTAGTCAGTTTATGTCTTCACCTAGAAGTGCTCATTGGGATGCTATTATTCACTTCTTGAAGTATCTCAAGGGTTTACCTGGGCGTGGGATTCGGTACCAAAATCATGGGCAATGTAGGGTGGAAGCTTTTTCAGATGTTGATTGGGCAGGCTTTCCAGATGATAGGTAATCTACTACTGGGTACTGTGTCTTTGTTGGGGGAAATCTGATTGCATGGAAAAGCAAGAAACAAGGTGTGGTGGCTCGATCTAGTGCTGAGTCTGAGTACAGACCAATGGCACAAGTTACATGTGAACTTACATGGGTTTATCATCTTCTAGGAGAAATTGGTATGACTAGCCCGTGCCCTATGTAGCTATGGTGTGATAACCAAGTAGCAAAACACATTGCTAATAACCCAGTCTTCCATGAGCGCACCAAACATATAGAGCTTGATTGTCACTTTGTTCGAGAAAAACTTCAGCAAAAGTTAATCTCGTTAAGGCATGTTCGAACTGGAGAACAACTAGCTGATGTGTTAACCAAAGCTCTGCCTGGGAATAAGGTCATTTAGATTTGTAACAAGATGGGCATGATTGACATCTATGCTCCATCTTGAGGGGGAGTGTTACGGATAATATCTTGGTGGTAATTAGGACAATATTTAGTTATTAAGATAGAATATTTTGTTTCCTTATTAGATGTAATTTACCTCGATCACTCCTGTATTGTCTCCTCTATGTAAAATGTTCAGTATTAGATACAAAATACGGGTGCCTGGGCAGATTATGCCTCATGGCTTCAGCTCATTCTCTTTCATTACCTCATAACAATTTGCAAAAAGATTATCTAAGAAGAAATCACTGCCTCTTTTGTGAACTTCAATGATCAACTAGCCGATCCCTTCACTATGTCTCTTCGGACTCCAAGGGTAACATACATATGTAACAAGTTGGATGCTTATAATATTAATATATATGTACTAGCTTGAGGGAGAGTGTTGATATTATTTCTTGATTCGTTTATGATATTTATTGATTCTTTTTGTAAATAGAATAAGAATTACTGTAATTAGATTGATTCACCGAGCCCTACAATTAAGGGATTTGATCCATGTATTATGTCAATATAAATCGAAGAGTCTAAGAGGATACTCTCAAGCAACTCTGAAATCACTCTCAAGTCTCTGACATTCTCCTCACACAAAAGCCCTTTGAGCTTGAAGCATGGATAAAGCGTAGGCCCACCTTATTTTTCTGACAAAAATTAGTTTTAACTAAATTAAAAAGAGTGGTGAACTCTGTCTCAGCAGAAAAAAAATAAATAATGAGTGGTGAACTCTTGCCCGCTTGGTGGAAGATGCTTTGATAGCATGTCAAGGAACCAACTATCCTAAAAGCTTAAGCATTCTCTAATGATTTTTAGTTGAGAAAATGTGTTTTTCATATAGAACGAAAGTGAAGTTCTTCATATTCCAAACCTGATTCAATTCATGACAGATAGTAGGAATGGTTTTTCTTAGAATTTGAAGAATATGAATATTGTGTATTATTTTCTTCACTTATAAAATGTTTACAATGAAGATTATATAGAGGCAGCTACTGTACATTAAACTAGTCTAGAAAATAAGCAACAATAAAAACACTAAAAACAATGTCTACACTAAAAACATGAAAACGTGGGAACAAAGAGACCACCGTCCAACTTAGGCCACCGTCCAACACTCCCCCTCAAGTTGGTGAATATGCATTCTCCATTCCCAGCTTGGATACAATCGTCTGAAATGCTGGACTACTCAACCCTTTTGTAAGTACATCAGCAAGTTGACCTTGTGTAGACACATAGGGTGTACAGATTAAACCACTCTCTAGTTTTTCTTTGATAAAATGTCTGTCAACCTCAATATGTTTTGTCCGATCATGCTGTACCGAATTATGAGCTATGCTGATTGCAGACTTGTTATCACAATAAAGTCTTATCGGACCATCCCACTTGATCTTCAGATCTTCAAGAATAATCTTCAATCATAGTAGTTCACACATACCTTGAGCCATAGCTCTGAATTCTGCCTCCGCACTAGATCGTGCTACCACATTCTGTTTTTTACTTCTCCAAATGACCAGATTTCCACCAAGAAGAGTGCAATATCCTGTAGTTGATCTTCTATCCACTGGTGATCCAGTATAATCCGCATCACTGTATGCCTCAAGTACCACACCTCCATTTCTCTTAAATAGAATGCCTTTTCCTGGTGTTCCCTTAAGGTACTGTAATACTCGATATGTTGCTTGCAAATGAGATTCCTTTGGACTGTGCATGAATTGGCTAATCACACTAACCGCATATGTTATATCCGGTCGTGTGTGGGATAGATAAATAAGTCTTCCGACTAGACGTTGATACATTTCTCTATCAACTGCAGCATCTTCCTCTGCCTGTCCAAGTTTCATATTGGGATCTATAGGAGTATTTGCCGGTTTGCATGCTGTATGACCTGTTTCTTTTAGGAGATCCATAACATACTTTTGTTGAGAGATGAATATACCTTTCCTAGAATGAGCAACCTCAATTCCAAGAAAGTATTTTAACCTCCCCAATGCTTTAATTTCCAGCTCCTTGGCTAAGCACTAATTCAGAATATGTTTCTCCTTAACATCATTTCTTGTTACTATTATGTCATCAACATACACCAAGAGAGCTATGACTCCCCCTGAAGGAGAGTGTTTAACAAACAGTGTGTGATCCCCTTGGCTTTGTTTGTATCCCATAGCCAACATAATTCTAACAAACCTTCCAAACCACGCTCGTGGTGATTGCTTGAGGCCATATAAGGCCTTTTTTAGCTTACACACAGTATTAGCATGCAAATTCCTCCGATATCCTGGTGGAACCTCCATGTAGACTTCTTCTTCGAGATCTCCATGTAAGAAAGCGTTCTTGACATCATACTGCTGTAAATCCCAACCATAATTAGCTGCCAATGCCAATAATACCCGAACTGTGTTCATTTTTGCAACTGGTGCAAAAGTCTCCTGGTAATCAATTCCATAAGTTTGGGTATACCCTTTGGCAACTAATCGTGCCTTATACCTCTCTATGGATCCATCTGCTCTATATTTCACAGTATACACCCATTTACAACCCACAATTTTCTTTCCTGCCGGTAACTGCACTAGCTCCCAGGTTTTATTCTTTTCCAATGCCTCCATCTCCTCATTCATGGCTTGTTTCCATTTTCCATTGGACAAGGCCTCGGGTAGGGTGGTAGGGATGGCAATGGTATTTAGGCTTATAAGGAAGGCTTTATGGGATGGTGAAAAATTCTCAAAGGACAAGAAGTGTGAAAGGGGGTATAGTGGCCGTTTTGTGCACTCTCTGGTTCCTTTTCTGATGGCTATAGGAAGAATTTGGTCACTACTATCCATATGAAATTCAGATTCATCTTGCTATAAAGGATTAGATACTATTACCTCATTCGAAGGCTCCGAGTTGGACTCTTGGGCCTGCACAGGTTCAGGAATAGCCATCTTCCTTCTTATAAACACTTTGCCTTTGCCATACCTTCCATTCTCAAGAGCAAACTCAGTCACTAGGTCAGGAATGGTTTTGGACACAGGTTCAGACACAAGTTCAACATTAATGACGTCAGGAGGAGGATTAGGGACAACAGGAAGGTCATGAGAAGGACCATGAGACACAGGAAGTAAGGACACGTCAAGCAGGAAATCTTCCTTCATTGACTTCTCCCCCTGAAGATAAGGATGGGAAAAATAGGGCTCTTCTTCACTGAATGTAACATCCCTGGAGACATAGAATTTTTTAGATGGAGGGTGATAACACTTGTACCCTTTTTAGGTCGAAGAATAGCCCAAAAAGATGCATTTTAGATCCCTCGGATCGAGTTTCCCCCTGTTTGGACTGTGAACATGGACAAAAGATATACATCCAAAAATTTTAGGGACAAGATTATTGGAAGTGTGTAGATCAGGATAGAAAGTAGAGAGGAAATCCATGGGACTCTTGAACCCCAGGACTTTAGTGGGCAAGCGATTTATAAGATGAGTAGCTATCAAAACAGCTTCTCCCTAGAAGGACTTAGGGACATTTCTATGAAACAATAAGGCTCGGGTTTTTTCAAGAAGATGACCGTTTTTTCGCTCTGCTAACCCATTTTGTTGTGGGGTATGAACACAGGATGATTTATGGATTATTCCTTCTTTCTGGAAAAAATGCATAAGAGTCTGATTAAAATAGTCCTTAGCATTATCGGACCTGAATCGTTTAATACCCACCCCAAATTGATTTTTAATCATGGAACAAAAACTTGGGAGAACAGCACTAATATCAGACTTGTGTTTGAGCAGAAAAATCCAGGTAACACGAGTACAATCATCAATAAAAGACACAAACCATCTTGCCCCAGAGACAGTAGCAATGGAAGAGGGACCCCAAACATCACTATGAATAAGAGAAAAAGGAACAAAACTTCTTGTATTACTAATTGGAAGATTGACACGTTTATGTTTGGTAAGTTCACATACTTCACAATGAAATTGTTCAATATCAAGACCTTTACACAAAGAAGGAAAAAGACTCTTAACACTAAAAAAGGATGGATGGCCTAATCTACGTTGAACAAGCCAAATTTTATCTTTTTTGGTTGAAAGAAGTTCTGAGGAAAAAGAATACGAGTGTCCAAGTCCGCTCTTGGTCTTGTTTACCTGACAAGGTGCTTCAAGAAGGTAGAGGCCATCCTGCTCCCTAGCACGTCCAATCATCTTCCCCAAATCCTTGTCCTGAAAGACACAATGATCATCGTAAAAAATTGCTTTGCAAGATAAATCTTGAATTAATTTCTGAACAGAAATCAGATTTGTGGACAGTTTAGGGACATGAAGGACATTGTCTAAGGTCACTAAGGGACTTAGTTGGACTTCTCCAATACCGGCTACAGTGATCAAGGAACCATCAGCTGTGGATATTTTCTTACTGCTTGGGCATGGAGAATAGGTGAAAAATATAGTGGGGTTGTTGGTCATATGGTTTGTGGCTCCTGAATCCATAATCCAGGAGTTG
This sequence comes from Ormosia emarginata, assembly GCA_029884605.1. NCBI lineage: Eukaryota > Viridiplantae > Streptophyta > Magnoliopsida > Fabales > Fabaceae > Ormosia > Ormosia emarginata. The sequence continues at coordinate 35,733,123 of JAQQTP010000074.1, read as the reverse complement.
GTGCAAATTGTACCCGAGACATTGAATCCAATGGAAAATGGAAACTTATCCGAATAAGTCAAAGAACAAGTATCTGAGAGCTTTTCAAGGCTATGTAGAGAGACATTTGAAACCTCACCTTTGGTTGACATTGTGAGAGACAAAACAGAACTTATGGAGCAGAACAGTCAGGCCAGAACCGTCAAATACGTCGGAGAGGGTGAACCCACTGTCCAAACAAGTTTGGACAGCCTTGGACGGAAAAAAGGAATGGGTTTCTGTTTGGGATACTGTTACGGGGTACTGTTTGGGTACTGTTATGGTACTGTTTGGGTACTGTTACAATACTGTTTACTACTGTTTTGGATTGTTTAGGTACTGTGCAGTACTGTTTAGGACTGTTCGGACTGTTTAGATACTGTTCAGGTACTGTTTGGGCGATGAAAGCCAAAAGAAAAGGGCAATGAAGGCCAAAAAACATAGATTGGTTGGCAATGAAGGCCGACCGAAAAAAATCAGCAGAAAATAAAATCAGTCCCGGATTAGAACTTAATCTGATACCATCTTAGAATTTGAAGAATATGAATATTGTGTATTATTTTCATCACTTATAAAATATTTACAATGAAGATTATATAGAAGCAGCTACTGTACATTAAACTAGTCTAGAAAATAAGCAACAATAAAAATACTAAAAATAATGTCTACACTAAAAACATGAAAACATGGGAACAAAGTGGCCACCGTCCAACTTAGGCCAGCGTCCAACAGTTTTCATGTATCTTTTTAAGCTACGTTCCAAATATATGCAACAGTTGAAAACTGAATTTGAATGACCCATGTGATGTAAAGTAAATATGGTCAACGCTTATCTGCTGTGAAAACTACAGTTGATACTGCTTTAATGGCTATTCAGTGAGAATATGCGGTAAACTCCCAGTCTAGATTAGCAGGATTCTTTGCAGTTTATTTCACATATTCATTCCTCATTCAATTTTGTGAAATATAGTTGGTTCTGTTTAATGTTTTTATGATCAAATTTCCAGGTTCCTGGTGTCGAAGTGAATGCCTTGATGAGAACTTTTAAGATGAGACCTCTCTTATTCCCGGTACAATTCTTGAGTTCAGTACATTAAAGTTTTGAATAAACTAGATTATTTGCATATTCATGTTCAGCATTCTTTCTGTTTCTTGCAATTTTTAAATTTGAAAATAGGAACAGTAAATTTTTATGCAAGCTTACCCTCTACACATTCACAAGATTCTTTTATTTTGCTTTTTTTTTTTTATTAATTTATATTTTGCAAGTGCAGTTCCATACACCTGATAGGTAGTGAGCTTTTGATCAAAAATTAGTTTGGATGTTTCAAAAAATACTACAAATTTACCAAGCTATTTATAACATAAATAATAAGAGTATAACGTAGATGTTCAAAATTTGTAAGTCATGACAGACACCCCTAAGATCAATTTAAACTTCTTTCCTCTCTTAAAAAAGGAAGTTATGTTAGCTTATTCAATATCGATCCCTTTTTTTCCCATTTCCTTTCTGATAATTGTTGATTGCAGCTAGCTGGATCAGTAACTGCTCTATTTAATTGTCAAGGCCCACTGGATACTCCTGTATTTGTGGGCACTGGAATGGTTTCTAGGACGTTCTCTTATTTACAAATTGACACTCCTGCATCTGGAGCATCTGAAGCACTTGCTAAAAGTAAGGAGGCTGGTGCACTGGCTGCATTTGATCGCGTTCCGTTTTCATATGTATCTGCCAATTTCACTTTCAACACTGATAATTGTGTAAGTTGACAGGGATAATAATTTAGCATTGGCCAGTTCAGAGTAGTGACTTATTGTAAAAGTGTTAATGTTATATTTTGGTAACACGTACTCTGCATATTGCAGGTTGCTGATTTATATGGAATTAGGGCATGCCTTGTAGATGGTGGTGAAATTCGAGGGGCTGGGAATGCATGGATATGCCCAGAGGTATACTGCTTCCTGTTAGAAAGCCTGTCTTTTTGGCTTCACCTGAGATAGCATGCTTTGGTTAAACCAATAGTTCACGTTTCTTTTTTCATTTTTTTTTTAAATTTTCTGGAACTACTTTGATGCATTAGCATAGTCATGTAATTTGGACCACCATTATATACACTCACTTTTTGACCTTAGAGGGAAAAAGGAAATTTTATCAGCAAATTTTTGCATTTTCTGTCACTTTCCGGTTTTCTAAGGGTACTAATTTAATCCTCTTCATGAGCTGTAAATGTCTGTCATATGACACAGTGAAGTGATAGTCACACACGGAGAGGTAGTGATTATCACACTCACAAATCTGGAAATTAGGAGGTTGAACCATTTGGCTAAAATAACTTCAGAATGTGAATATCTTTTCCTATTAGTTTACCTTCCCAAAGAAAGAGAAACCATTTCTCTCTAGAATTTGTCCCCCACCCCTACTAATGTATACTATTTTGCTCTCAGGGTGAGGAGGATGAGACAGCAATAGATGTGAATTTCTCTGGAAGTTTGGCCTTTGACAACATTTTGCTTCGTTACATACCAGGTTATTATCATCAGATGCCACTCAAATTAGGGGTATTAAATGGAGAAACAAAACTTTCGGGATCTCTTTTAAGACCGTAAGATGAGCCTTTCTTCAGTTTTTGATAATTAGTTTTTATTGACTAAGATTCAGCAATATTGTTGCTTATGATATTATCTGCTTTTGAGAGTGAAGCTTGGCGTAATGGTAAGGTTGTTTCCTTGTGACTTGGTGGCCTTGGGATCTAGTCATGGAAACAGCATCTCCTTTCATCGGGTCAAGCTTGCATAAGTCTGACCTTCTCCATAACCCACAATGGTGGGAGCCTCGTGCCCTGGGCTGCTCTCTTATATTATCAGCTTGTGCTTTTTTCCCCATGCATGTCTATGGATGTTTCTTATACTTTGAGTTTAGTGTCGTTAAACGCGGATAGCGATGGCAATTTTCCAGAGAACCGCCACAAAAAGCCATGGCCTGGCGGGTTTACCATAAGCATGGTACTATGGCACAACTTGGGTTGAAATGGCGGTCCTCTTCTGCATCATATGAGGACTCCACTTTAGAGGGTATTTTGACGTTTTCGGCTAGTCTGTAAGAAAAATAGAAGAAAAACCTAATTTGACCATCATCTTCCTTTGCAAACATCATCTTTTTTCCTCTTATGATCTTATCTGTATCTCTCTCAGTAGCCAGCTGCATCTCAGCTCTACGTCTCTCTTTGCACTCTTGTTCCTGGCTTCTTGCATCTCTCTCAAGTCTCAATTACATGATGCTCTCATTTTTATTATCTTTGTAATAAAAATACAGGGCACCCCCTTTATTTTTATTTTGTAATTAATCCACCCATCCAACCTTAACCTGCCCAGCCTTGATCCACACACCCAGCCTTCCTCTTGCTCTGTTATTCTTTTCTTGCTGCTGTTACCTTTCACTTGCTCTGTATTTTTTTTTCTTTCCTCTTCAATTTGATTTTTGAAATTCAGTTTGTTAGAGATTGTTGGACTTTATTGTATAGATTTATTTCTTTATTGTACATATTTATTATATAACCTCCTGGGAAGTCATCGTGTTGCACCTCTTTAATGATAGGGCACAATGGCGTCGTCTGATCCATGTAACCGACTCCACTTAGTGAGAAAAGGCTTGGTTGTTGTTGTTGTACATATTTATTATATGATTTCCATTATTAGGGTAGATTTTATTCTTGTATTAGGACAAATTTATTTCTTGTAATTTAGCTTTATTTTAGGCAAGTCATTATTGTCACAAGTCTATATAATGTATATCATGCTTGTACAATTGTAATTTAGCAATAATATTTAGAAATATTCTTTTAAGTTGGTATCAGAGCTCCCGATCTGGGAGCTTCTTGTTTCTGTTGCAATCAACCTTCATTGCTTATCGAACCAACCTTCATTGCTGGGTTTGGCACCAGCCTTCATCGCTGGGATTCTAGCAGCCTTCATTGCTGACTTCAATCAGAACCTTACGGTCATCTTTGTTGTTGTCGCGCCATCACAAACCACCGTACCAAAAACGCACCACCACCGAGGTACAATGCTCTTCCGCGACCCGCAAACAGTGCCTATGACCTGCAAGATCTGACCAGAACTGCGAACAACAGCACACCCCAAGCTCGCTACCCAATTGAACTTGCCGTTCAAGCTGCTGCCACCGACGACCTTCATGTTTGTTCAGCCTCAGCTAAACCAAGTGATTTCAGTCTCAACCTATTTTTTATATATATTTTGGTTTCTTTTACGTTAGTTCGTTCTTCTTGCTTTTAATTTTAGTCTCAGCCTGTCCACAAGAAAAAAAAGGAGAAAGTTACAAAAAAAAAAGCAAAAAAAAAAAAAAGGTTGGAAATTGACCATGAGTATGTCAGACAATCAGACTGCCAAAGCCATCCCATAGCTCAGTGCGGCACCGCCCCTACCTTTGAATCCCAATGATCTCCCAGTCTTGCACCTCACTTATCGCCTTAATAGAAAAAATTACTTGCAGTGGGCCCAAGTCATTCGTACTACGCTTAAGGCCCATCGGAAGTTAAATCACATTGAAGGGACTACCCTTGTGACGGATGATCCTCACTTTGAGACATGAGATGATGAGGACTCTCTTATTATGACGTGGCTCGGGTCCATGACTCTTGAGATTAGCAGAAATTGTATGTTCCTTCCTTCCTCCCGTGAAATTTACGATAATCTTCGCCAGACTTTCTCTATGAAACAGGATGTCGCCACTTGCTATGAGTTGAAGACTAAAATCTTTGCTACCAAATAGGGGGCACTCTCCATTACTGATTATTATGGAACCCTTAATGGCTTGTGGATTGAGTTGGATCAATACCAGAATCTCAAAATGGAGTGCAGCAAGGATGCTTCCACGTTGGCTAGTTTTGTGGAAAGGGATCGGATCTTTGAGTTCTTCTCTGGCCTGAATTCTGAATATGACCCTATTCGAATTCAGATTCTGGGCAAGGAGACACTGCCATCACTGTCTGAGTTATTCTACACTGTTCGGGGAGAGGAAAGTCGTAGAGCTATCATGCTTGATGATAAGTCCACTGGTGGATCAGCCTTGGCTACAGGTAAGACAACAAAACTAGGTTCTTCTTCTTTCTCCAGGCCTAACCGAGAGGGTCGCTGGTGTACCTATTGTAAGATATCTGGTCACACCAAGGAGAACTGCTTCAGACTCCATGGGAAGGACTAGATTCTTAACCGCACAGGAGGGTTCAAGAGTATGCAGTAAAGTCAGGCAAATATGACCACTTCGGATTCTATGCCTCCAGGTGAAGACTCAAATGTGGGTGATGATGTTCCAACTCTTAGTAAAAATGAGTTGGAGTGCTTGCGAAATCTCATTGACTCTCTCAGTAAGCCTTCTGGCTCCTGTTCTCTGACCATGACTGGTAAGAATTTTTGTTTTCAATCTTTTAATGCTTCTGGTTCTGAGAATTTATGGATTATGGACTCTGGTACAACTAACCATATGACCTTTTATTCACCACCGCTATTATCTTATTAACCCTCTTCTAGTAAGCATTATATAACCGTAGCTGATGGCTCTCACACCTCAGTTGCAGGTTCTGGTACTATTAAACTCCAGCCCTCTCTACACTTACACAATGTGCTCCATGTTCCCAAGCTTTCTAATAATCTTATTTCTATTCTTAAGCTTACTAAAGACAATAAATGTGCCGTAACATTTTTTTATTCTCATTGTGTCTTCTAGGATCTTGTCACAAGGAAGATGATTGGAGTAGCTAAGGAACTGGGAGGGTTGTACTATCTCCTTATGCCAGCTAATGGTGGTCTTGATCAGAAGTTGCTACTTTCCTGTCATCAGTCCAGTTCTGAGTCTCTTGCTTCTCAAATTTGGCTACAACACAAGCGTCTGGGACATTGTCCTTTTTCTTTGCTTAAGTCTATGTTTACGTCTTTATTTTTAAAAGTATCTATTGAGTCTTTTCATTGTGATGTTTGTGAGTTTCCCAAACACCATCGTGTAACCTTTTCACCTATTTCTAATAGAAGTGTTGAGCCTTTTGCACTTATCCACTCTGATGCTTGGGGTCCTGCATCTATTTCTAACATTTCTGGTACTAAATGGTTTGTTTCTTTTATTGATGATTGTACTCGAGTAACTTGGCTTTTTTTAAAGAAAGACAAATCAGATGTGTTTCGGTTGTTTGCTCAGTTTTATTGCATGGTTTAGACCCAATTTGGAAAATCCATTAAATGTTTGCATTCTGATAATGGTAAGGAGTATGTCAACCAAAATTTCTCTACATTTATTAAAGGGCATGGTATTAAGCATGAACTCACATGTGTTGATACTCCTCAGCAAAATGGTGTTGTAGAACGAAAAAATTGTCATTACTTGAAATCACTAGAGTTTTATTATTCTAAATGTCTGTTTATAGTTCATACTGGGGGGGAAGCTGTTTTAACTGCTGCATATTTAATTAATCGGTTACCATCTCGTGTCCTGGGGAATGTAAGTCCAATCCAACTCATGACCTCTCACTTTCCATCAGTTCCTATTATGCAGAGTCTACAATCTCGTGTCTTTGGTTGTGTGGCTTTTGTCCATGTACATCGCCAACATCGCAGCAAACTTGATTCCCTATGCTCATAACAAGAAGGGATACAAATGCTATCACCCCTCAAGTCGTCTTTTTTTTGTATCTGTTGAAAAAGTGTAAATATCTTTTGTATTTATGTAGTTTCCTTGTATAGGCTAATCAAATCATAATAGTAATCTTTGTATTTATTGTCATAGATCTATATAAATTGCTTTCCGTCGTGTAGTTGAGACACGCGGTTTCTCAATCCCTATGCTTCTGTTTTTCTCTCTTAACATGGTATCTAGAGCCTAAACAGAGGCAATCCTAGAACCGCGTATACTCGGTGGGTCCACTGCCCTCCGGTGAAAATTTTTTCCGGCCAACCGTGTTTTCATTCCGGTTTGCCGGCCTTTCTCCCTTGCCATGACGTCTTTTTGGCCTTTTTCCTCCTTTCTCCGTCGCTGTCACCACTGTCCGCTGCCTCCTTTCCGGCCGCCGACCTCACAGTTAAATTCAAATATGAATGTATTTCTCTCTGTATATTGCTATATGAGACTACAAAATATATACACTTGACTACTGGCTAGAACATGAATTATCTATGCTAATTCCTAAAAGTGTAAGTACAATGAATACATAAATACAATGAATAGAACTCCACCGTCCACACCATCCACTAATTATAATCAACACTCCCCCTCAAGCTGGAGCATATATGTTTGATGCAACCTGCTTGTCACATATGTATGCTATCCTAGGTCCCCGTAAGGACTTAGTCATCATGTCTGCTAGTTGATCTTTAGTACCCACAAAAGAAGTCTTAATGATGCCGGAGAAGATCTTTTCTCTAATGAAGTGACAATCAACTTCTATATGTTTAGTCCTTTCATGAAAAATTGGATTCGAAGAGAGATACAAGGCTGATTGGTTATCATAAGCAAGTTCCATAGGACCTATCTCACAAAACTTCAACTCTTGGAGCAAATACTTTAGCCACAAGAGTTCGCAAGTAGTATTAGTCATAGCACGATACTCTGCTTCTATGCTTGATCTTGCAACAACAGTCTGCTTCTTGCTTTTCCATGAAATCAAGTTACCTCCAATAAGCACACAATAGCCTGAAGTGGACCTTCTATCACTAGCATCACCTGCCCAATCTGCATCTGTATATCCAATGATATTAGTATGCCCCCTATCCATATAAACAAGCCCTTTACCAGGTGATCCCTTGATGTATCTTATGATTCGAACAACTGCATTCCAATGACTGTCACATGGTGAGTTGAGAAACTGACTCACAACACTGACAGGAAAAGCAAGGTCTGGTCGAGTCATGGTGAGATAATTTAACTTCCCAAATCTTCTATATCTGCCTGGGTCAGGATAGGATTCCCCCTGATTAGGTAGAAGCTTCACATTTGGGTCCATAGGAGTATCAACAGGTTTACAATCAAGCATCCCTGTTTCTTCCAGAATATCAAGGGCATATTTCCTTTGAGAAATAGCAACACCTGTTCTTGATTGGGCTACTTCAATCCCAAGAAAGTATCGCAATCGGCCAAGATCTTTAGTTTTAAAATGTTTAAACAGGCATTGCTTCAACTGCTTAATGCCTTCTTGATCATCGCCTGTAATGACGATATCATCCACGTACACCACAAGATAAATAAGTTTATTCAACGGTGAGCATTTGAAGAATACAAAATGGTCTGCCTCGAAATGAATCATACCAAACTGCTGAATAACTTTACTAAACTTCCCAAACCAAGCGCGAGGTGACTGTTTTAAGCCATATAAAGACTTTTGTAGTCGGCAAACAAGACATGACTCCCCCTGAGCAACAAACCTAGGTGGTTGCTCCATATAGATCTCCTCCTCCAAATCACCATGTAAGAAGGCATTTTTAATAATCCAGCTGATACAAGGGCCAGTGTCTCATGGAAGCCATAGACAAGAATAAACGTACAAATGCCATCTTAGCAACAGGAGAAAAGGTATCACTGTAATCCAAACCATAGATTTGAGTGTATCCTTTTGCTACCAGTTGGGCTTTCAATCGGTCCACCTGCCCATCAGGGCCAACTTTAACAGTAAATACCCATCGACAACCAATTGTAGATTTTCCAGGAGGAGGAGAAACAAGTGTCCATGTATTATTAGATTCCAAAGCAGTCACCTCATCAATCATTGTCTGTCGCCATCCTGTATGAGATAATGCTTCCTGAACAGTCTTAGGAATGGTAACAGATGACAAAGAAGACACAAAGGCACAATGGGAAGGAGATAATCGATGGTAACTTAGAAAATTGTAAATCAGATGAGGATTGAGAGTAGAACGTTTACCTTTACGGAGTGCAATAGGTAGGTCAGCAGAAGTGTCAGGTGGGACCGCAGTGGGAGAAGCGATTGGAGTGGGAGCTGAATCATGAGAATCAATAGTAGGTGTGAGCTCGGGAACTTCAGGATGCCGACGCTCATAAGTAATACCAAATCGACGCAACGGACGGTCATCCTGTAACTGTGGAGCTTGAGGATTAGAGACAGGTGTTGCAAAAAGAGGAATGGGTAGTACCTGAGATGGAGTAGAGTCGGATGCAGCTAATGTGACAAAAAAAGGGGTATCCTCAAAGAATGTAACATCTGCAGATACATAAAAGCGATGTGTAGAGGGAGAATAACATCGATATCCCTTCTGAACTCGAGAATACCCAAGAAAGATACATTTAACAGCCCGAGCAGACAATTTATCACGGCTAGGAGAGAGATCATGAACAAAACAAGTGGAACCAAACACACGAGGAGGAACAACATAAAGAGGATCTGTAGGAAATAAAAGAGTGAGGAATTTTATTACCCAAAACAGAAGATGGCATTCGATTTACCAGATAACAAGTTGTAAGAACAGCATCACCCCAAAACTTCAAGGGTGCATTAGCATTTATTAAGAGAGTCCTAGCTGTATCAACAAGATGACGATGTTTTCGTTCAGCCACACCATTTTGTTATGGTGTGTGAGGACAACTGGACTGATGTATGATGCCATGAGAACTCAAAAAGGATTTAAAAGATGCAGAAAAATATTCTTTTGCATTATCGTTGCGCAAAACATGAATTGTTTTCCCAAACTGATTCTTTATTTCGGAACGAAAGATTTTAAAAATATCAAATAACTCAAAACGATCTTTCATTAAAAATAGCCAAGTACATCTTGAAAAATCATCAATGAAAGTAATATAATACCTATAGCTAGAAACAGAAGGAACACGACTGGGACCCCAAGCATCAGAATGAACGAGATCAAAAGGAGACATAGTTCGACTATTGACACTACTAGGAAAAGATACCCTAACATGTTTTCCAAGTTGACAAGATTCACAGTTCAAGGTCTTCAAATGTGAAAGATAAGGGACCATCTGTTTTAACTTGTCTAAACTTGGATGATTAAGACGACGATGTAGAAGATCGGCAGACTCAGAAACAACACATATGGTGGAAGAGGAAGGTTGAAGGTAGTAGAGACCTCGTGATTCAGATCCAGCTCCAATCGTCTGTCCCGTACTCCGGTCCTGTATAAGAAAGGAATCAGAAGTAAAGGTTATGGAACAATTTAAAGTACGAGTAATTTGGTTGATTGAAATTAAATCAAAGGGACAACCAGGTACAAACAAGACTGAATTTAAAGGTAAGGATGGAAGAGATGAAGCTTGACCAATACTAGCGGCCTGTGCCTTAGACCCATTGGCAAGAGTAATATTGTGAGATGTTTTAGGGAATGACAATTTAAAGAAAAGAGAAGGATTACCAGCTAAGTGATCAGAAGCACCAGAGTCTAAAATCCAGGATCCAACAGACGCGGATTGAGAGAGACAAACTGTAGAATTACCAGTGTGAGCAATGGTGGCCGAAGAAGAAGAAGCCTGCTGAGTGGCTTTAAACTGAAGATACTCCTTATATTCATTGGCAGAAAGTAGGTGATCTTTCTCAGACTCGATCTTGTGCTCAACAACTGGTTCAAGAGACTGAGTTACATTGGCAGTTTTATTCGGAAATCCATGTAGGGAATAGCACCGATCTTGAGTGTGTCCATCTCGCTTACAGTAAGAACAGTGGAGATTACCTCTACCACCTCTTCCACGACCACCACCTCTACGACCACGACTTCGGCCTCCTCGGTAAGTGGAATTAGAGACAAAAACTGAAGACTCGGATGCTGTTTGAGAATCAAGGGAAGCTGTCAGAGAAGGAACTCGAAGCAAACGATCAATTAGATCCTCCACCGTAGGAATATTAGAATTTGTCAGAGTCTGATTCCTGACAGGTTCAAAGTCTTTGTGGAGGCCATGAAGAACAAATACCATGAGCATATTATCAAGCTTATCCGACATCTTTTGTGCATCATCATTAACCAGCATCAATTTAATCTCTTCACAAATGGATTGTGCTTTTTTCAGATAGGAGGGCAAGTCAAGATCAGTCATTTGCATTGTCGCCAAACTATGAATTGTCTCATATAGCTGCTGTATATCATTAGCATAAACAATTTGGGCCTTCTTCCAAATTTCGCAACATGTCTTGTAAGGACGGAAATGCACCATTAATCTAGGTTCAATAGACTGCCATAACAACGATACAAGCTGATAATCTGCTCGTTGCCACACTCATCCTTCTCAGATTCAGCAATGTCAGTAACCTTTTTAGTGAGATGGTCAGACAATCCTTGACCCAGAAACCTTATCTCAACAGCGTTATGCCAATTCAAATAATTCTTACCATTCAACTTCTTGGTAGTAATGATCGGGGACCCGGAAAATGCAAAAGAGATCAGACCCTTCTTAGTAAATTCTGCCATGGAAGAAGTTCAGAAGGCAGAAAAGTACCCAAAAACCAGAGACCAAACCAAATGGGCAGAAACAGAAACCAACCAGCGGAAACGAAACCAAACAAGGTGAACAGAGGATTCAACGACAAACCCGTAAGCCAAACAGGGGCAGAACAGAACCGGGAGGAGACGGCGAACACAACGGCGGAAGCAGGCGTGCAGTCGTCAACGGTGGCGGGAAGGTGGCGCGTGGATCACACGCGCCGTCGAACGAAAATGTCGAAACGGCGAAGAGGCACGTGAGAGTTACTACTTACGTGTGACGACCGAGATGATCTGCGGCTCTAGGGACATCGGCGGCCGGCCACCACTTTTCCGGTGAACCACCATCGTGTCACTTTGGAGCACGGGACGTCATGGGACTCTTATTCGGCACCACCTCCTAAAACCCAAGAACACAAAACAGGAACGAACCGTACTCTCTGGTACCAAGTTAAATTCAAATCTGAATGTATTTCTCTCTGTATATTGCTATATGAGACTACAAAATATATACACTTGACTACTGGCTAGAACATGAATTATCTTTGCTAATTCCTAGAAGTGTAAGTACAATGAATACATAGATACAATGAATAGAACTCCACCGTCCACACTGTCCACTAATTATAATTATAATCAACACCATCGGAACCGTCTCCCGCCGACCGGCCAGATTTATACCCCAAGGTTGGCCCGATGGCCTCTTGATCGCCTAAGGCCCGTTTAGTGGCAAAAGGGTATACCCCGGATATTTGGTTTGGCGCCGCCTTCACCACGGCCGAAATAGCCACCGCGCGCCCGTTTTTCCCGCCTCATCCGCCACCGGTCCCTCTCGCCCGAATCGTCTCGCTTTTCTCTACGCCGATCCGCCCTCGGGTCCTCCATCGAGGACATCTCTTTGTCCCAAGTTGTTCCCTTGTGTTCAAACCTTCGGTACCTTGTGTTTTCCATTTTCGCCTTTGTATTCGACCTATGGCGAGTTCTACCTTCTCGATGGCTCTAAAGACAACCCAAAGGTATCTATTTGAGCCTTCGTATGTGGACGACAAGTTGTCTCAATAACCCTCTATCTGCAAGGTGATAAGTTAGATGGCAGCAACTATGATACTTGGGCTTCAGACATCAAGTTGTGGCTTGAAAGTCAAGGCTATGAAGACCACCTCACCACGGACCTTACCTCTATGCCTGCGAAAGAACAACCCAAGTGGAAGAAGATTGACAAGCAGTTGTGCGTTGTCATCAAGTCCACCATTCACTTGTCTCTCAAGCAGATCTTTCGTACTCACACTTCTTGTGCTTCTGTTTGGGAGCAAGCCAAGGTTCTTTACACTAATGACACTCAATGGCTATATGGGGTTTGTCACAACCTTATGAGTATTATTGCTCATTGTCAGTTTGATGGACCTATGTCTACTTACTTGGGAAAGGTTCACGGTACTCTCCATGATTTCAATGAGTTACTACCCCCATCGTGCTACCCCAGAAGAAAGAACAAAGCAACGCATCAAGACCTTCTTTATGCTCATGGCTTTGTATGATTTGCCTCCAGAATATTCTGCCAACCGTGATCAGATTTTGGGTTCGCCTACTATCCCCACTCTGTCCTCCGCTTGGTTTACTTTGCTTCGGGTCCCGGCTAAGCAGCCCTTTGGTTTTGTCCTAGCCCCGGCTCCGATTGATACTTCTGCCCTCGTCTCTTAAGTACCAATTGTGGTCGTTCTCGCACTGGCACCTCAGGTAGGCCTCGTCCGAAGTGTACATTCTGTAACAGGTTGGGTCATACTGAGGATCGATGTTGGACCAAACATGGCCGTCCTCCACGAGCTGCCAATGTTGCCCAGGCTACTGTACGTGATTTACTTGAGCCTTCTGCACCACCGTCCCCATCTCCGGTTGCCTATGCAGATTTTCTGAAATGGTTTGAGCAACAGTAGGCTTCTAACTCTACTGCATCTGTTGAACACACTGGTAATGCATTTGCTTGTCTCTCTCAATCACCACCCTTAGGTCCTCGAGTCCTTGACTCGGTGCATCCGACCATATCTCTCTCCTGGTAATAAGCGTTTTTCTCCCAAATTTTCTAACTCTAGCTATTTACCTATAATTACTTTAGCAAATGGTTCCCAAACAGCTAATGAAGGGATTGGCACACCAAAATCCCCTCCCTTCTCTAGTCTCGTTGATTCAACAACAACTTTATGTCCCTAGATGTCCTTTTAATTTACTATTTATTAGTCGTTTGACACGTTCTTTAGATTGTCGCATTAGTTTCATTAAAAACTCTATCATTTTACAAGACTAGAGTTTGGGACAGATGATTGGCGTTGGATATGAGTCTAATGGCCTTTACCAACTCTCTGCCACTTCTCGTGTGTGCTCTGTTACAGATTTCCTTCTCACCATCCATTCTCAGTTGGGTTATCCTAGTCTTGCCAAACTACAGCAAATGGTGCCAAACTTTTCTAAGTTATCTAGTTTACCTTGTGAGTCATGTTAACTTGGGAAATACACCCGTAGTCTGTTTCCCGATAGAGTGTGTCGTCAAGCTACGTCTCCTTTTGCTTTAGTGCATTCTGATATTTGGGGTCTTAGTCGTGTTGAGTCTACTTTTGGGTCCAAATACTTTGTTACTTTTATTGATGATTATTCTCGGTGTACTTAGTTATTTTTAATGAAAAACAAATTAGAGTTGTTTTCAATTTTTCAAACCTTTTATCATGAAATAAAAACTCAGTTTGGTGTTCCGATTCGTGTTTTGCGTATTGACAATGTCCGTGAATTTTTATCTCAAAATTTTCAAGCTTTTATGGCATCTCATGACATTCTTCACCAAACATCATGTGCCTATACCCCTCAACAAAATGGGGTTGTTGAGCGCAAAAATAGACATCTTATTGAAACAACTCGGACCTTTTTTGTATCATGGTCGTGTTCCCTTCCGTTTTCAAAGGAAATGCGGTTCTCACCGCTTCTTATTTGATTAATCATATGCCCTCTTCTTTCTTGATAACCAATTGATAACAGGTATCCCATTCTCGAAGTTGTTCCCTCACCAAACCATCCACTCTCTCTAGTCGCCTCGTGTCTTCGGATGACGATCTAGTTTTGTCCATAATGTCACTCCATGTCTTGACAAACATCGTCTCGCTTCGCTCCATCAAATGTGTTTTTCTCTGCTTACCATCGGTCTCAAAAGAGGTGTTACTATTTGTTTTTCACCCACTCTGGAGCGCTATCTAGATCTAGTCTCTTCAGCCGATGTCACATTCTTCGAGTCCGTTCCTTTCTTTGAGTCTCCCGACCCGTTACTTACACCCATTACGAGGTCCTTCCTATTTTTCCTCCTCTTGTCCCCGTTGACCCCGCTCCATCACCACCTTCCCCATTGGTGCCCATTGAGATACTACGGCCCTATCAAGGTCTATCATCGTCGGCCACAGCCACCACCACTTCTGCCACCACCATCAGAGGTTGTAGAGGTTACTGAGGCCCCTGTGGACTCTTATTCGGCACCACCTCCTTTACCAGCTCCGGAACTGCCTCCTGCGTCAGATCTTCCCATTGCTCTTCGAAAAGGTATTAGATCCACTCGTAACCCTTTTCCTCACTATGTTACTCTAAGTTACCATTGCCTCTTTTTATTGCATTATGCTTGTCTTTCTACCTTATCTTCTGTGTCTATTCCTAAATCTCTAGATGAAGCTTTATCCCATCCTGGGTGGCGACAAGCAATGATTGATGCAATGTGTGCACTTCAAAGCAGTGGCACTTAGGACCTTGTTCCTCTTCCTTCTGGGAAGTTTGTTGTAGGTTGTCAGTGGATTTATACGGTCAAGGTTAGCCCTGATGGCACTCTTGATCGCCTAAAGGCTCGTTTAGTGGCAAAAGGGTATACCCCAGATATTTGGTTTGGATTATGACGACACTTTCTCACCAGTTGCGAAGATGGCTTCTGTTCGGCTTTTTCTGTCTATGGCCTCTATTCGCCATTAGTCCCTTCATTAGCTAGATATCAAGAATGCTTTTCTTCATGGTGATCTGGAAGAAGAAGTCTACATGGAGCAACCTCCAGGATTTGTTGCTCGAATGGGTCTTCGGATAATCGTTTGTCCTCTACACAAGTCCTTGTATGGTCTCAAACAATCTCCTGAATCTTGGCTTAGTCAATTTAGTTAAACTCATTGTTCAACAGCTTGGTATGACTCGCATGATATGTCACCACTCTGTCTTCTATCGCCATACATCGAACCTTATTAATGAATTTTGTTAAACCCATCAGCTCGTTATTCTCAACACTCCCCTCAAGTTATATGTATAGAGGTTGTATCTATTTGATTATGTATGTGGACGACATTGTTATCACGAGATGTGATCACCAAGGTATAACTCAGATAAAACAACACCTCTGTCATCACTTTCAGACCAAAGATCTTGGCAAACTTCGTTATTTCTTGGGAATTGAAGTGGCACAATCCAAGGATGACATAGTAATCTCACAAAGGAAGTATATTATGGACATTCTTGAGGAAACAGGACTATTGAATGCAAAGTCGGTTGACACTCCTATGGATCCCAATGTTAGACTTTTACTGGATCAGGGGAAGCCATTTTCAGACCAAGGAAGCTATAGACGATTGGTTGGAAAACTTAACTATCTTCTCAAGATCCGTGCACTCGCGTCCCATATATCTCCTTTGCGGTGAGTGTAGTAAGCCAATTTCTAAACTCTCCTTGTGAAGGACATTGGAATGCAGTGATTCGTATTCTCAGATATATTAAGGGAGCTCCAGGCAAAGGCCTTGTTTATGAAGACAAAGGATACACTCAGATTGTAGGGTACTCCTTTACGGATCCGGAGGCTGGAGGCTAGGAGTGTCAATCGATTGGGCGGTTCCTGTCCTCCAAAATATCAAGAGCATCCACTTCTAGTTATAGCAACACCATCTATTGAGCTAATCTGATATCCTAGAAGATCGTAAGAAACAAAGTGTGATTGCAATGATCAAGTGCTCCTCGAAGCGTATCGAGCCATGATTCATACTAATGACTATCATTTGGTTAAAACAAGATTGCTTAAAGAGCTTTAGTTTGGAAACGTTATGCAAATGACTCTTCCGATTTGTGATAACCAAGCTGCATTAAATATCGCTAAATCCAAGATTTCATGAGAGGACCAAATACATTGAGATAGATTGTCACTTTATTGAGAGAAGATCTTGTCCGGAGATATCACCACTAAATCACCGTCAATTCAAATGATCAACCTGCGGATATTTTCACTAAGTCTTTGAGAGGTCCTCGAGTAAACTATATTTATAACAAGCTTGGTGCATATGACTTATATGCTCCAAATGAGGAGTGTTGAAAACGTCGGAGGTTCATATAAACCTCTCTTCTAAATCAGGCCAAGTGAAGGAATGCATTTTTAATGTTCAAGCGATGGAGAGGCCAATGGCGCATGTGTAAATATCTTTTGTATTTATGTAGTTTCCTTGTATAGGCTAATCAAATCATAATAGTAGTCTTTGTATTTATTGTCATAGATCTGTATAAATTGCTCTCCGTCGTGTAGTTGAGACACGCGGTTTCTCAATCCCTATGCTTCTGTTTTTCTCTCTTAACACTATCCTTGGATGTCACTTTTCATGAAAATGAGTCCTTCTTTACTCGTCCTCAGCTTTAGCGGGGGAACACTCAGGAAGTTGAGGCTGAGTTCTTCTCTCCTGGGTCCTTCCTTCCTTTACCATCTGACTCTACACAGGAATTGACATCTTCTTCTGACATCCCACCTGAACTAGCTAATGTCAAGGCCAAGGTTAGCACACCAAAATTGGTGTGTTAGAGGAGAGAGAAACCCGAACTGGCCCAACAACAACTTCAGCTGTCCGAACCAACGATAAGTGCTAAAGATACAAGTTCTCATGTCTCTGAACTTCCTGTTTTTGAACTTGACCCAGATAATACTGTTTCTGAACCTGATAACATGTCTTTGAATAATTGTAAACCTGACTTAGATGACTTACCCATTGCATTGAGGAAAGGGAAAATGTATTGTCCCAATCCCAAGTACCCTATTTCTCAATTTGTCTCTTCTAAACATCTTTCCCTGTAGCACCGGAGTTTCATTTCAGCCATAGATTCTATCAAAATCCCAACATCAGTACAAGAAGTATTGAAAGATAAGAACTAGATTCAAGCCATGAATAAAGAGATGGGTGCATTGGAAAAGAATGGAACATGTGAGATGGTTGAGAGACCAGGTGACAAAAGGACAGTAGGGTGTAGATGGATATATACTTCAAAATATCGGTCTGATGGTATACTAGACATGTATAAAGCAAGGTTGGTGGCAAAAGGATACACTCATACTTATGGAATTGACTATGAGGAGACATTTGTTCCAGTAGCCAAGATGAACACTGTAAGAATCTTACTCTCCCTTGCTGCCCACTTTGGGTGGGAGTAAATTACACCAGTTTGATGTTAAAAATTCCTTTCTTCATGGAGACTTAGAGGAAGAAGTTTATATGGAAATTCCCCCTGGATACGACTCCACTAGTGGAAGGAACAAGGTGTGCAGGTTAAAGAAGGCTTTATATGGGTTGAAACAGTCTCCTCGTGCTTGGTTTGGAAGATTCACAAAAACAATGGTGTCCCTGGGATACAAACAAAGTCAAGGTGATCATACTCTCTTTTTTAAACATTCACAAGAAGGTAAACTCACAGTCCCACTTGTGTATGTTGATGACATCATTATATCAGGAGATGATCTAGTTGAGAAACAACTCCTGAAGAAGAAATTAGCAGCTGAGTTTGAAATGAAAGGTCTTGGAAAGCTAAAGTACTTCCTTGGAATTGAAGTTGCCTACTCCAAGCAAGGTATCTTCATTTCTCAAAGGAAATACGTCCTAGATCTTCTCAAAGAGATTGGAAAGCTTGGGTGTAAGGCTACTGGTGTACCAATTGAACAGAATCACAAAATGGGAAGTGATGAAGAGAGCCCTAAGGTGGATAGAGCTCAATACTAGAGACTAGTAGGGAAATTGATATATCTGGCACATGCTAGACCAGATCTAGCGTATGTTGTAGTATTGTTAGCCAATTCATGCATGATCCGCAGGAGAGACACATGCAGGCTGTGGATCAAATTCTACAGTATCTTAAAACCACGCTTGGAAGAGGGTTACTATTTAGAAAGGGGGGGAAACCTATCAATGGAAGTGTACACAGATGCTGACTATGCAGGTTCAGTTACTAATAGGAGGTCAACATCAGGTTATTGTATGTTTCTGAGTGGAAATCTGGTAATATTGAGAAGTAAGAAACAAAATGTAGTGGCTCGATTTAGTGCAGAAGCTGAATTTTGAGCTATGGCATAAGGAGTTTGTGAGTTGCTATGGATGAAGATCATATTAGATGACCTGAAACTAAAGCATGAAGTGCCTATGAAACTGTTTTGTGACAACAAATTAGCCATTAGCATTGCACATAATCTGGTTTAACATGATAGGACAAAACACATTGAGATAGATCGATGATTTATCAAGGAAAAATTGGATAGTGGACTTATAACCACAACATACTTTCCTTCAAGATATCAGTTGATAAATGTATTAACTAAGAAACTACCCACAGAGCGCTTCTAGGATCTTACTGGCGAGTTGAGAACGATAGATATCCATTCACCAACTTGAGGGGGAGTGTTAGACTTTATTGTATAGATTTATTTCTTTATTGTACTGATTTATTTTATGATTTCCGTTATTAGGGCAGATTTAATTCTTGTATTAGGACATATTTATTTCCTGTAATTTAACTCTATTTTAAGCAAGTCATTATTGTCATAAGTCTATATAATGTAGATCATACTTGTACAGTTGTAATTTAGCAATAATATTCAGACATATTCTTTCAAGTGAGATATAAAACCATTCACGAGCTTGCACCTAATAACTTGAACTTTTAGGAGAGTTGGTCCTTGATATGGTATTAGAGCCTCTATGACCAAGTGGTCAAGAGTTCAATCCTGTTGCCCCCATGTTCCAAATAAAGTTGAATTTCAGCACAAGGTAAAATGGGCTTGTGCATTATCCATGCATCCACCTAATATCTTAAGCTTTTTGGACAGTTGATCCTTGACACAATTCTTTCTTTTTCTTAATTTATTTCTTTGCTTCATAGTATTTAAGATAATGGCGACTGAGGAGGAGGAGGATGATTAAGGAATAAGCCAATGAGAACCAAGAGGCTTAGCCACTTAGATTTTCATTGTCTTGAATTTTAGGAATTGTTGTCACTTGTTAGTCTCTAGTGAGATTATGACCTTATCATTAATCGTTTTATGCTTTTTCTCTGTCCTTTTTCCTCTCTAATGCATTTATATTTGAGTTTTTGATACTTTTGTTAATTTATTTGCTAGAAAATGTTTCAATTATGTTTATTGCTCTTGATATAAGTTGTTAGATTTTTTTTTATTTATATTCTGCAAGTCTTTAGTATTGTTAGAATATCTCATAATATCTTGAGAGTATTTTAGAATGTCTTAGCATATCTTCAAAATATATTTGTAATATCTTAAATATCTTTAGATTATCTTAGAATCTTAGGAGTATTTTAGAATGTCTTAGCATATCTTCAAAATATATTTGTAATAACTTAAATATCTTTAGATTATCTTAGAAGATCTTTAGAATATATTGTGGAATCAATTAATCATCTATTTGAGGAAGCAATCTTAATAGTTATTTCCTATTCATTATGTTTCTTGATTTATTACCTTATTTAATTAGGGTTAGTAGTCTTATTGTATTAGTGGGCTTGGGCTTGCACTAGGTAGTTCTACACTAGTACTTGACCTAATTATTAGTATAAATATGTGCTAGTTCTTTATATTTTACACGCACCATATACCAATATAATCTCATATTATTCAAAGTCTATAGTTCTCTCTTTTCCTCCTTCCCTACCTAAACCCCATAATTTCAACAAATATATTCTACATTTTTTTAACATGGTTGTCATGGTTCTGTTCACCGTTATGGCATCCACCATACATCTATGGCAGATTTTTAGCTTGCCACCATGGGCCGCCACACTTTGTGCTAATGTTTTTCTTAATGTCTTTCCCCTCTAATATAACTTTTTCCTTTATTAAAGATTATTTATGATGCAGAAGGTTTGATATAAAATGGACTGCACCTATGGCAGAAGGGTCATTTAGCGATGCTCGAGGAGATATCATAATCTCACATGATTTCATTACTGTTAATTCTGCTTCAGCTGCATTTGATCTGTATATGAGGGTTCAAACATCTTATCCTGGTGATTTTTCTCTTGAAAGAGAAGACTTTTATGCACCTAGAGCCATTCCATTTACTATTGATGGAGTTGAGTTGGATTTGCGTATGCGTGGGTTTGAATTCTTCAATTTGGTTTCTACATATACTTCTGATTCTCTAAGGCCTTTGCATTTGAAAGCAACTGGAAGGATCAAGTTTCAGGGGAAGGTTTTAAAACCCAGTGACAATATTAGCGAACAAAATTTTGAGAAGAATAGGCAGCATGTGCAAATGTTGGAGAAAAGAAGTGCAGATAGTCTTGTTGGTGAGGTTTCAATCTCTGGTCTCAAACTGAATCAATTGATGCTTGCACCTCAGTTGTCTGGGTTGTTGAGAGTTTCTCCTGAGCGTATCAAGGTGATGCATAATATTCTTAAAAAATGTTTCATTTCGAGATATGGATTTGTTAAAGTGCACTTGACTGCTTGACTGTATCACATCACATTGTAGTATCATCATTCATGTGTTAGAATTTTTTTTTATATAGACTAGCATAAATCGTATTATAATTTTATAAAACCCAGATTAATTAGATATCAAAATTATTAGAACATTTTGTTTAGCCAAAATTCTAATCAGTGTTGTTATTGAGTTTGTTGTTAAAGCACTGCTCATATATGGGTTTTGTTTATAGGTCCTTTATATAGACTTACCATAGTGGGTTGATTTAGCCCATTTTACTTATTATATATATACAGGGAAAGACCCTTATTCCTAGTTACTCTAGTGCATGCAGTTGCTCCATTGATACTGACGTGTGAGTGACTACTGTAGGATAGGAATAATATCTCTCCATCACAGAGATCGCTTTTAAAGGTTTCTATCATGGCAACTTTATCGGCACCTTTTCAAGATAACCCTATAACTCATTATATATTTTTGGGTATGTCATAAATTTGGAATTAATTGATCCAGGGGTTTTAGCAGTTGGTATCAGAGCAGTTTTAATCCTAATTATGACTATTAATTTTATGTTTTACCTAAAAATCATGAGGTTTAAAATTGAAGAAACTCGAAACCCTAATGTATGTGATGTTTAATTCAATTTTTTTTTAGATCGATTTCAAAAATAAAATTAGAGCTTTTGTAGATCGTGATTTGGGGAATCTATATGCATAAGAATTGTGTTAAACGGTAAAGCAACCAGTGAGAATTTCCCAAAATAAATTTGTGATTTTAATTCGTTTTTTGTTCAAAGCCAATATTTTTTTCTCGACCATTTTCAAAAATCAATTTAGGGGTTTCGTAGATCTTGTTTTTCCAAATCCAATGACACCAGAGTCATTCGTTTTTTTTGAAGGATTCAAGATGAAATCATGAAATTACCGAAACCCCAATTTTGTTCTCTGCGTTCTTCGAACATTTTTTTTGAACTTTTCAAAAATTAAAGTTGGGAGTTTTGTAGATCTTTGTATTTCGAGTTGAATAGCACGAAAATCACTTATTTTAGTTGAGAAAGGAGGAATAATTGGCGTCCAAGTTCCGGTTTCCGTAATGGGTCACGTGACCTAATTTGTGTAAACGGGTAAGGAAGATGTTGTTTCCTTCCTTTTCCCACGAGCAAGTCAAGCACGTGTAGGCGCGTGCAGAAATTCCATGCATGATTTCTCAATTCTGTTTTTTGGGTTGTTATCCACGCACCCTAATTTATTTTAGTGAATTTTAACTTTTTTTTATGACCATTTATTATTTATTCCATAATTTCTAGAGTTTAAAATTGTTAAAAATGTACGTTACTCTCCTCTTTTGCCTATGGAAATTTTTGTGAATTATTGTGTTGCAGCTAGGCATGATATATATTGTGTACTCTCAGGGTTGATGTTGTTTGGTCACTGAAATAATTTTCGGTGTTATTTTGTGCATAAAAAAATATTTAATATTTTTGTTAAAGCAATTTATCTTCTTGTTATTTATGCAATTTGATTATGAGAGTTGTTGTTTAAAGTATTGTGGTACTGTTTTAGGGTACTTTGCATGATTGTGAACGTACCTTCGCGGGACCAATTATGTTGAGGTGTCATTTTGTTAATATTTTGTCAATAATAATGCGTTGGGAATTGTATTGATGATGCACTTAACCTATTGGTTTGTCTTCATTAGTATGATTCCTAATGATTTGTTAAAGGCATTAAGGTTGTGTCTTTAGAGTTCTTAGTTTCCTCTTGATACTAGCTTTAGGGACATGATTTTGATATCCGTGGAAGTCTGCTCATGTGTTGTAATTCGGGATTGCAATTGCATGAGAGAGCTCCATTATGGTTATTTGCTCAAATATTGTACATGTTGATATGCTTGACAAAATCTCCCTTTAATATATCATTCTTTTAGCTTTATCAATGCTGTTGAATTGGAAGGTTTTAGGTAGGGAAGGAGGAAAAGAGAGAAAAGGAATACTCAAAATAATAAGACTATATTGATATTGCTGTGACGATAATGTGATACAATTCTATAATCTAGTACTCTTATTTATACTAATACTTAGGTCAAATACTAACACTACTAGTACTGACCCAAGCCCACTAACATAATATTAATAACCTAGTAAGTAATGGCCCTAATATTCTCTAACACTCCTCCTCAAGTTTAAGCTTACTAAGCTTTAAGCTTGTTACAATTACATCTTAAAGAAAATAAACTAAAAACATAATGCGCCAAATAGTGTGACAGTGGCAGGCAACTGAATTTGGGATGGAGATAGGGCCAATGCATCTGGGACTAAGACGAACAGGGCTAGTGCATCTAGGGCAAAAGCTAGGGTCAGTGCATTTGGGACAAAGTCGAGGCCAGAGCATCTAGATTTTATAAATCATATTATAATTTTAAAAACCTAGATTAATTAGATGTCAAAATTATTAGAGCATTTCGTTTAGCCCAAATTTTGATCAGTATTGTTATTGGGCTTCTTGTTGTTAAAGCATTGCTCATATGTGGGTTTTGTTTATGAGTCCTATATGGGCTTACCATAGTGGGTAGGTTTAGCCCATTTTAATTATTCTATTTATACAGGGAGAGACCCCTATTCCTAGCCACTCCAGTATGTATGGTTGTCCCATTGATATTGACGTGTGAGCGACTACTGTAGGATAGGAATAATATCTCTCCCTCACAGAGATTGCTTTTAAAGGTTTCAATCATGACAACCTCATCGGTACCTGTTGTAACCGTCTCCTTTATGTGTATTTATGTTTAATTATTGTAAATTATTATGAGTATCATTAGTTGCCATAGGTCAGGTTGTATATTTTAGGAAAATAGTTATTGCTATTGATTGTCCTGAAGTCTATATATTGTAAGAAATTATGTACAAAAGTTATCAAGAAATAATATACAGTTTTTACCCTTTCCAGTTGGTATCAGAGCTCCCAATCTAGGAGACTCTGCTTCCGCATTCAACCCTAGGCTAGTTTGCCTTCATCGCAGCTGCCTCTGCCTTCATTGCGGCTGATTTCCTTGGTCCTTTTTTGCGCCTTAATCGTGCCCAACGCCACCACCGCCCGCCGCCAGTCACCGCCACCATTCACTCTGGCGACCCTACGGGACAGATCGTCGTCCCTAGTCCGGCCGACCACCGAAAGCCCACCGCCGGAAGCCCTCCCACGCGCTCTCATACGCGGCCTCCCTTCTCTGCGCGTGAACCCATGCGCCGCCAGTCTAGCCGCGCATGGCGGCGCGTCCGGCATCCGTTCCCGACGTGGTTTGTCTCCTCTGACTCATCTTTCCCTACTAGAATCTGCCACCACCTTGCCCAAACAGCAACCCGTTACTCCTGTTATAAGCCAAACAACAACCTTTCCTCATTCTATCAGCCAAACAGTGACCTTAGACCACCATGTCAGAAACCGAGACCACCATCACCTCCACCACCACCCAGAAAACCACTCTCTGCATCACCACGCCTCTTAACCCCAATGACCTACCTGTTTTCCATCCTACCTATCGTCTTACAGGCAAGAACTATTTACAGTGGGCTCAAGTTGTTCGTACCACCCTTAAAGGTCGTCGAAAATTAAGTCACATCAAAGGTATAGCCCCTAGTAAGACTGACCCAACATTTGAAGAATGGGATAATGAGGACTCTCTCATTATGACATGGTTATGGAATTCTATGACACTAGAGGTTAGTAGAAACTGTATGTTCTTGCCTACTGCCCAGGACATTTGGGACAACCTTCGTCAGACATATTTCATGAAGTAGGACATAGCTACATGCTATGAGTTGAAAACCAATATTTTTTCCACTAAGCAGGGGGCTTTATCGGTCACAGACTACTATGGGATCCTTAATGGGTTATGGATTGAGTTGGATTAGTATCAAAATCTGACAATAGAGTGCAGTAAGGATGCTTCCTCTTTGGTCAGTTTTGTTGAACGAGAACGTATCTTTGAGTTCCTCTTTGGTTTGAACTCAGAATATGACCCTATCAAAGTTCAGATTCTAGGTAAGGAGAAGCTTCCCTCTTTTTCTGAAGTCTTCTACACTGTTCATGGAGAGGAGAGCAGACGGGTTGTTATGCTTGATGACAAACCCTCTAATGGGTCAGCCTTGATCATGGGCAAGCCTCCTAAACCTGGCTCTTCCTCTTCCTCTTCTTCTAGACCTAACAAAGACAGCCGCTGGTGCACACACTGTAAGAAATCTGGTCACACCAAGGAAAACTGTTTTATTCTCCATGGGAAGGACCAGGTTCTTCGGCGTACAGGTGGATTCAAGGGTATTTAGCGTGGGCAGGCCAATCTGATGGCCTCAAATGAAGTCTCACATGTGATCGATGAAGTTCCTGCTCTCAGTCAGGATGAATTAGAGCGCTTACGGTCTCTTATTGACTCTCTCAGTAAGCCTTCGGGTACTTGTTCTCTAGCCATGACTGGTAAGAATTTATGTTTTTAGTCCTTTAATGCTTCTAGTACTACTTCTGAAGAATCATGGGTTGTTGACTCTGGTGCTACTGATCATAAGGTTTTTTCTTCTTCACATTTGTTGTCTTATAAACCACCTTTTGGTATCCCTACCATCACTGTGGCTGATGGCTCACCCACCTCCTAGCATTAATAAAAGTGTTGAACCTTTTGCTCTTATTCATTCTGATGTTTGGGGACCTGCAAATGTTTCTAATATTTCTGGGGCCAAATGGTTTGTTTCATTTATTTATGATCGCACTCGTATAACTTGGTTTTTCCTCATGAAAGACAAATCTAAAGTGCCAAAATTATTCGTTCAATTTTATCGTATGGTTCAGATCCAATTTGGAAAACCCATTAAACGACTGCGCTCTGATAATGGTAGGGAGTATGTCAACCAAACACTTTCTAACTTTCTTAAAGAGCATGGTATTGTTCATGAGCTGACATGTGTTGATACTCCTCAGCAAAATGGGGTTGTCGAGAGAAAAAATCGTCATTTACTTGAAATAACCAAGGCCCTGCTTTTCCAAATGTCTGTTCCACATTCATATTGGAGGGAAGCTGTTTTAATTGCTGCTTATCTGATAAATCGATTACCATCTCGTGTCCTTGGAAAGTCTGAACTCATGTCCTTTTTCCTTCTTTCCTATTAATGCGAAGTCTCCATGACATCCATCGGCGACATCGCGATTTTCCTTGTCCGTCAAGTTGTCTTCCTATTATGATCCTTATAAATGCTATCATCCTCATCATTTCTTTGTCTCCATGGATGTCACTTTTCATGAAGCCGAGTCTTATTTTTCTCGTCCTCAGCTTCAGGGGGAGAGCTTTCCGAAAGATGAGCCCTTTGAGTCTTTTTTTCCAGAGCCTTTCGTTCCTTTGCTGCCTGGGTCCAAACCTGTCCTAGACCCTATCTCTCCTAGTCCACAGGAGTTAGCATCCTCTTCTGGTACCCCACCTGAACCAGCTAAGGTCAAGACCAAGGCTGGCACACCGAAACTGGTGTATAAGAGGAGACATGAACCCGATCGAGCTCAACAGCAACTCTTGTTGTCTGAACCTGCGGTAAGTACTGAAGGTATAGTTTCTCATATTTCTGACCCTAATACTTTCAATATTCCTTTGGATAATTGTGATCTTAAGCTAGATGACTTACCCATTGCCTTGAGAAAAGGGAAAAGGTTTTGTACTCGATACCCTATTTCTCAATTTGTTTCCTCAAAAAATCTTTCTGTGTAGCACAAGAGTTTCATTTCATCCCTTGATTCTATTCAAATTCCAACATCAGTACAAGAAGCATTGAAGGATAAGAACTGGGTTCAAGCCATGAATGAGGAGATGAGTGCTCTGGAGAAGAATGGAACATGGAATATTGTTGAAAGACCTAGTAACAAAAGACTAGTGGGGTGCCGCTGGATCTATACCTTGAAATATCGGTCTGATGGTACACTAGATCGATATAAGGCAAGGTTAGTCGCAAAAGGATTCACTCAGACTTATGAAATTGACTATCAGGAGACGTTTGCTCCAGTAGCAAAGATGAATACTATAAGAATCCTACTCTCTCTTGCTGCACTCCTTGGTTAGGAATTGCATCAGTTTGATGTGAAAAATGCATTCCTTCATGGTGACTTGGAGGAAGAAGTTTATATGGAGATTCCACCCGGTTATGACTCCACCAATGGAAGAAATAAGGTATGCAAGTTAAAAAAGGCTTTGTATGGGTTAAAGCAGAGCATGGTTTGGAAGGTTTACAAAGACAATGGTGTCCTTGGGATACAGGCAAAGTCAAGGTGATCATACCCTCTTCTTTAAACATTCACAAGAAGGTAAGCTCACTGTTCTACTTGTGTATGTGGATGACATTATTATCTCTGGAAACGACTTGGTTGAGTGACAGTTGCTAAGGGAAAAATTAGCAACTGAGTTTGAGATGAAGGATCTTGGGAGACTAAAGTATTTCATTGGGATTGAAGTTGCCTACTCCAAACAAGGCATCTTTATTTCCCAAAGAAAATATGTTCTTGATCTTCTCAAAGAAACTGGTAAGCTGGGTTGCAAGTCTACTGGTGTTCCGATTGAGCAGAATCACAGAATAGGGAATGATGAAGAAAGTCCCAAGGTGGATAAAGCTCGATATCAGAAGTTATTAGGGAAGTTGATATACTTAGCACACACTAGACCAGATTTGGCATATGCTGTCTGTGTTGTTAGCCAGTTTATGCATGACCCAAGGGTAAGACACTTACAGGCCGTGGACAGAATTCTACAATATCTTAAAACTACACCTGGAAGAGGGTTACTATTCAAGAAAGGTGAAAGTTTATTCATGGAAGTATATACAGATGCTGATTATGGAGGATCAGTCATTGATAGAAGGTCAACCTCTGGTTACTGTACGTTTTTAGGGGGAAACTTAGTAACTTGGAGAAATAAGAAGCAAAATGTGGTAGCTTGATCAAGTGCAGAAGCTGAATTTCGGGCTATGGCACAGGGAATCTGTGAAGAGCTATGGATGAAGATTATATTGGATGATCTGAAGATAAAGTATGAGACCCCTATGAAATTGCTCTGCAACAATAAGTCTGCTATTAGCATTGCTCACAGCCCGGTTCAGCATGACAGAACAAAGCATATTGAGATAGACCGGCACTTTATCAAGGAGAAGTTAGATAGTGGGTTGATAACCACAGCATATGTTCCCTCTGAATTGCAGATTGCTAACGTGTTGACTAAAGGGTTATCCATGGAGAGGTTCCAAGATCTTACTAGCAAGCTGGGAATGATAGATATTCATTCACCAGCTTGAGGGGGAGTGTTGTAACCGTCTCCTTTATGTGTATTTATGTTTAATTATTGTATATTATTATGAGTATCATTAGTTGCCATAGGTCAGGTTCTATATTTTAGGAAAGTAGTTATTGCTATTGATTATCCTGAAGTCTATATATTGTAAGAAACTATGTACAAAAGTTACCAAGAAATAATATACAGTTTTTACCCTTTTCAAGGTAACCCTATAACTCATTATATATTTTTGGGTATGTCATAATTTGGGATTAATTAATCTGGGAGTTTTAGCATCATGGACATGGTTTATACTAAAGATGTTTGAATTTAATATTGGAAAAATCACAAAAAATGAATTCTTGGTAAAAATATTTCTAATTCAGGAATAATTAACTAATTAATTGCTTAATGATGTTCAAAGAGTGGTTAATAAGTAATCACTTATTCGCTTAATTTACCAGTAGAGTGGTTAATTGTTTCTGTTCCAAGAA
Source organism: Ormosia emarginata (assembly GCA_029884605.1). Taxonomy (NCBI): domain Eukaryota; kingdom Viridiplantae; phylum Streptophyta; class Magnoliopsida; order Fabales; family Fabaceae; genus Ormosia; species Ormosia emarginata. The sequence continues at coordinate 35,704,145 of JAQQTP010000074.1, read as the reverse complement.
ATCCTTTTTCTAATTTCGCCTATGTTATTATGTGATATCCATTAATTTTGATCATATTTAATGGGTGAAATCTTTGGTTCTATTTCCATAGGGTGCATATGTGATTCACTTAACAAAAACTTTTTTAATGTTCAGTATGTTTATTCTAGGTGCATGTGTTAAGCAGCTGATAGCTAGCATTTCTTTGTAGCCAGGATCAAACTCTTCTCTTGAGTTTGTTTGGGTTCGTCTATGGTAGAACCTGGTGAACTGGGAACTGCTTCCCATTTTGTGGATCTTGCTTCTCTTATGATTTTTGCTACTTAATTTAGACAATTGATTGATATCAACCTAGAGTTTAAGTCTAGTTAGCCAACTCATAAACTAGTGAATTACCTTCTTATACGGTCAGATTACTCCTTTGTACAATATATACGTTCCTTCCCCCATGGTCTATATATTTCGACCAATTGGTCAGTTAACACGTTTTATTTTGAGAGGTAGGCATGTTTATCTCACCAAGTTTTGGCTGTGCTTCTGTGACTGTGAGACAGTTTCAGATTATCTGACTCTATTTAATATATATATATATATATAAAATGAGGTAAGACCAATTGTAATCAAATGATGAAAACTGTGCAGATGAGAGATGATGTGTGTGTGTGTGTGTGTATATGTGTGTGTGTACGTAGCACTATATATATATAGTTCTTCTAACTTACAATTTTTCTTGGATACAGTTGGATGCCTCTGGTAGGCCTGATGAAAGTCTTGCAGTGGAGTTTGTTGGGCCACTACGGCCCGGTAGTGAAGATGGTCTGCAAAGTGGAAAACTATTGTCTATTTCCCTTCAAAAAGGGCAATTGAGGGCTAACATTTGTTTTCAACCATTTCATTCAGCTAACTTGGAGGTAACTATATTTAAAATTTGGGCCCAGTAATTGACTCTAGATCTGTTTGTTTCTCTGCTTGCATAATTTGTGTGTGGCTTACTTGTAGGTACGGCATTTTCCACTTGATGAATTGGAGCTCGCTTCTCTCAGGGGAACTATACAGAGGGTAAGGCATCATATTTGCCTATTTGACTTCATTTTTCCCTATCATCCTTGTTCTTTGCTGTACCCTCTTAAACACATTTAGATCATTATGAAGTTGGTCCGATTATGTCAGGGGAGAGTATCTGTGAGCGATTATGTCAGGGGAGAGTATCTGTGAGAAATCCATCTTGAGGTTTGACCCTGACTTGTTTTTAGGTAGTATTCCAATTTAGGAAGTCCTGGCGAACAAATTCCAATGAAGGAAAAATATTAACCAAAGTCGTGACTTGTGGTTAGTGATTTTAGTTAATGTTTGTTAATTGGTTAACCACTAACCATTCTTTGAACATGGGTTAACCATCATTTCCAACTTTAGTTAATTCTTGATTCTTCCTACATTGGAAATATGTTCGCCAAGATTTCCTAATTTGTAATTCTCCCGTGTTTTTGTTGCTTCATATATCGAACCTGGATATTATTCCACTTAATCCAATTGATAATTTGTTTTGGTTCAAGATTGGCTATCCTGTTTGTTCAAGTTTTGAAAATTAGTGGTTTGGAATGTAGGCGGTATCATCTAGATTTTTGTTCTTCCAAAATCACCAATGGTGTAATTGTTCCTCCTCTTTCTGTGTAGAACGTGAGAGGTAATTGACTCAAAATCTGCTAGTGGCCTCAAGAATTATTCAGTCAAGAAATATGTAGAATTATTTGTTAAATTTTTAAATCTGGCTCCTTTGGCTTAGCTAATTGAATATGTTAAGGATGTTTAATGACCCATTAGTTTAGTGGCAAGAATGAAGTGTCAAGTACCAAGCATTCCAAAATCCTAAGTTGCTAGGAGAAGGTCAAGGAATGGTTTTTAATTAATATCTCTATCTGCCTCTTCATGCAAAAGCCCTTTGGGCTTAAAGTGTGGGCTGTGGACAAATCATAGAGGCTCTAATGCCATTTTTAGGACCAACTATCCCAAAAGCTCAAGTTGTTAGCAGAAGGCCCAGAAAATTAATATCTCTGCATAAAGTACATCAAGATACATATAGAGGAGAGATGGACAGGCAGCATAAAACTGATAGTGGAAAATTCTAATGTGCAAATTTGACTTTTCAATCAGCTTTTTTGCTTTCCCTCGTCTCTGTCCCTCCTTTTTTTTTCAGTTCTGCCTGAATGATAACCTGGTTGTGGCATTATTTAATGGTCATGTCATGGAAAGAATATATTGTGCTTTTCAGCTGGTAGCTTCTTTGCTTTCAGGCAGAAATCCAGCTTAATCTTCAGAAAAGAAGAGGACATGGAGTCCTATCTGTACTTGGGCCAAAATTCAGCGGTGTTCTCGGTGAAGCCCTAGATGTGGCGGCTAGGTGGAGTGGAGATGTTGTGAGTGCATAAGACCATCCTCTTATTTGTTTGCACCTGAATTTGAGTTGCATGTTAGTTTACTTTACTTATTGCTATCCTGGGAATTAAATGAAGAAGTCTATTTAGCATGACCAGAGTTGATTATGAATATGTGAAGGTGTAGTGTTCATTATTCTAATTCTGTTAGTTTATATTTTTTTCTTCAGTTTAAAATTTGACTCCCACAATATTAAATCTTAAGTGATTTCCCTTAATGTTTGCTACTGATGATGCTCAGTAATAGATGTATAGCAACATCCCTTAAATCTTAAATGAAAAATATAGGTGCTCAGTTGATTATCTTCACTGTTAATTTTTTTTTAAAACTTTATGGACCTTAAGCTTACCAACATTTGGCTGTTGAAGATCCTTTTTAGTTATACATTGCAAGGCAAATAACACCATTTAATGAAATCAATATTTGCATATTAAATGAAATAGCGGTGTTAAAACTGTTTTGGGGCTGTGAATGACCTTTTTGTTTGATACTGATTGTCAGTTGATGCACTGTTGTTCAGATCACTATTGAGAAAACTGTTTTGCAACAAAACTACAGTTGTTATGAACTTCAAGGTGAATATGTGTTGCCTGGCACTCGAGATCGTAATCCTGTTGACAGAAAAGGGGGTGGCCTCTTAAAAGGGCTAATGTCTGGCCATCTTGGTAGTGTTATATCCTCCATGGGCAGATGGAGAATGAAACTTGAAGTTCGCAGAGCTGAGGTTGCTGAGATGCTTCCTCTTGCGAGGCTTCTTTCTCGAAGTATGGATCCTGCTGTTCGATCAAGATCTAAGGTTGTATTATTATTTTTGTGTCTTGGGAGGTTACATATGTTCATAATTAATCATCTTAATGCCGCTCAGATGATTAAGAAGCTTTGCTAATGGTTTCATCTTTCTAACATTTGAGTTGGTTAATTCAGCAGTCTATCCATGTTTTTCTAGTGCTCTAGAAATCCGTAGAACGTTCACTTTTTGCTCTTAGGTTTTCAAGTTTATTTTAGTGTACTTCACCCTCCCCCCCCTCCTCCTGGAAATAAAACAAATGTATGATAAAAGCAAAGCGAAATCATAATTTAGGTACTTCATGGTTGGCTTGCTTGGTTTCCCTCTGGATTGTGCTTGAATCAAGTGCAAGTTAGGCTTCAGACTGATCACTCATATTTGAGTTTTGCTTGTTAAGAGTTTCACAACATAGCAGTAACCTTTTTCCTTTTTATTTTAGTTTTTGTTCTAATAATAAAAGTAGTATCTTGCCAAATTTCGAAAGTTTTTTAACCTGTTGAATAACTTTTTGGTAAGGTAACAACAGCCTTTGGCTTATAGAAAGATGGAATCAAACTTATTTTACCTTGATTATCTATCAAAGTTGAAATATAAAATCTGAAGATATAGTTGTCAAACATTTACAGCATGTGTGTACAAAAATTAAATAGTGTAATATCCATTGTGACATAAAAGATTGAGGATAATGAAGCCAAGATTAATCTTATTACTGGAAAGGGTAAAAACTGTATATTATTTCTTGATAACTTTTGTACATAGTTTCTTACAATGTATAGACTTCAGGACAATCAATAGCAATAACTATTTTCCTAAAATATACAACCTAACCTATGGCAACTAATGATACTCATGATAATTTACAATAATTAAGCATAAATACACATAAAGGAGACTGTTACAACACTCCCCCTTAATTTGGTGAATGGATATCTATTATTCCCAGCTTGTTAGTAAGATCTTGGAACCTCTCCGTGGATAACCCTTTAGTCAACACGTCAGCAATCTGCAATTCAGAGGGAACATATGCTGTGGTTATCAACCCACTATCTAACTTCTCCTTGATAAAGTGTCAGTTTATCTCAATATGCTTTGTTCTGTCATGCCAAACCGGGTTGTGAGCAATGCTAATGGCAGACTTATTGTCGCAGAGCAATTTCATAGGGGTCTCATATTTTATCTTCAGATCATCCAATATAATCTTCATCCATAGCTCTTCACAGATTCCCTGTGCCATAGCCCGAAATTCAGTTTCTGCACTTGATCGAGCTACCACATTTTGCTTCTTACTTCTCCAAGTTACTAAGTTTCCCCTTAAAAACGTACAATAACCAGAGGTTGACTTTCTATCAATGACTGATCCTCCATAATCAGCATCTGTATATACTTCCATGGATAAACTTCCACCTTTCTAGAATAGTAACCCTCTTCCAGGTATAGTTTTAAGATACTGTAGAATTCTGTCCATGGCCTGTAAGTTCTTACCCTTGGGTCATGCATAAACTGGCTAACAACACTGACAACATATGCCAAATCTAGTCTAGTGTGTGCTAAGTATATCAACTTCCCTACTAACTTCTGATATCGAGCTTTATCCACCTTGGGACTCTCTTCATCAATCCCTATTCTGTGATTCTGCTCAATCGGAACACTAGTAGACTTGCTACCTAGCTTACCAATTTCTTTGAGAAGATCAAGAACATATTTTCTTTGGAAAATAAAGATGCCTTGTTTGGCGTAGGCAACTTCAATTCCAAGGAAATATTTTAGTCTCCCAAGATCCTTCATCTCAAACTCAGTTGCTAATTTTTCCCTTAGCAACTGTCGCTCAACCAAGTCGTCCCCAGAGATAATAATGTCATCCACATACCCAAGTAGAATAGTAAGCTTACCTTCTTGTGAATGTTTAAAGAAGAGGGTATGATCACCTTGACTTTGCCTGTATCCCAAGGACACCATTGCCTTTGTAAACCTTCCAAACCATGCTCGGGGAGACTACTTTAACCCATACAAAGCCTTTTTTAACATGCATACCTTATTTCTTCCATTGGTGGACATAATCGGGTGGAATCTCCATATAAACTTCTTCCTCCAAGTCACCATGAACGAATGCATTTTTAACATCAAACTGATGCAATTCCCAACCAAGGAGTGCTGTAAGAGAGAGTAGGATTCTTACAGTATTCATCTTTGCTACTGGAGCAAATGTTTCCTGATAGTCAATTCCATAAGTCTAAGTGAATCCATTTGCGACTAACCTTGCCTTATATCGATCTAGTGTACCATCAGACCGATATTTCAAGGTATAGATCCAGCGGCACCCCACTGGTCTTTTGTTACTAGGTCTTTCAACAATATTCCATGTTCCATTCTTCTCCACAGCACTCATCTCCTCATTCATGGCTTGAACCCAGTTCTTATCATTCAATGCTTCTTGTACTGATGTTGGAATTTGAACAGAATCAAGGGATGAAATGAAACTCTTGTGCTACACAGAAAGATTTTTGAGGAAACAAATTGAGAAATAGGGTATCGAGTACAAGATCTTTTCCTTTTTCTCAAGGCAATGGGTAAGTCATCTAGGTCAAGATCACAATTATCCAAAGGAATATTGAAAGTATTAGGGTCAGAAATATGGGAAACTATACCTTCAGTACTTACCGCAGGTTCAGACAACAAGAGTTGCTGTTGAGCTCGATCGGGTTCATGTCTCCTCTTATACACCAGTTTCGGTGTGCCAGCCTTGGTCTTGACCTTAGCTGGTTCAGGTGGGGTACCAGAAGAGGATGCTAACTCCTGTGGACTAGGAGAGATAGGGTCTAGGACAGGTTTGGACCCAGGCAGCAAAGGAACGAAAGGCTCTGGAAAAAAAGACTCAAAGGGCTCATCTTTCGGAAAGCTCTCCCCCTGAAGCTGAGGACGAGAAAAATAAGACTCGGCTTCGTGAAAAGTGACATCCATGGAGACAAAGAAATGATGACTCGAAGGATGATAACATTTATACCCTTTTTTGTCAGGAGCATAACCTAGGAAGACACACTTGACAGCACGAGGATCAAGTTTACTGCGATACTGCCGATGGACATGTACGAAGGCCACACAGCCAAAAACACGAGGCTGGAGACTCTGCATAATAGGAACAGAAGGAAAAAAGGATGTCATGAGTTGAATAGGACTTTCATTACCAAGGACACGAGATGGTAATCGATTTATCAGATAAGTAGCAGTTAAAAATTTCCTCCCAATATGAATGTGGAACAGACATTTGGAAAAGCAGGGCCCTGGTTATTTCAAGTAAATGACGATTTTTTCTCTCGGCAACCCCATTTTGCTGAGGAGTATCAACACATGTCAGCTCATGAACAATACCATGCTCTTTAAGAAAGTTAGAAAGTGTTTGGTTGACATACTCCCTACCATTATCAGAGCGCAGTCGTTTAATGGGTTTTCCAAATTGGGTCTGAACCATACGATAAAACTGAACGAATAATTTTGGCACTTCAGATTTGTCTTTCATGAGGAAAAGCCAAGTTATACGAGTGCAATCATCAATAAATGAAACAAACCATTTGGCCCCAGAAATATTAGAAACATTTGCAGGTCCCCAAACATCAGAATGAATAAGAGCAAAAGGTTCAACACTTTTATTAATGCTAGGAGGAAAAGATACACGATGATGTTTAGCAAACTCACAGACATCACAATGAAAAGACTCCACTGACTTTTGTAAAAATAAAGACGGAAACATAGACTTAAGTAAAGAGAAAGGAGGATGTCCAAGACGCCTGTGTTGAAGCCAAATCTCAGGGCTAGACTGATGACATGAAAGTAGCAACCTCTGACTGGAGCCACCTAGACCATTGAGGAGATGATACAACCCTTCTCGTTCCTCAGCAACTCCAATCGTCCTCCCCGTGGTAAGATCCTGAAAGACACAATGAGAATGGAAAAAGGTTACTGCACAATTTAAATCCTTGGTAAGTTTATGAACAGAGATAAGATTAGTGGACAATTTAGGAACATGAAGAACATTGGTTAAGTGAATGGAGGGGGTGAGGTTAATATTACCACAGCCAACGACTGAGGTGTGTGAGCCATCAGCCACAGCGATGGTAGGGATACTTAAAGGTGGTTTAAAAGACAACAAATGTGAAGAAGAAAAAACCATATGATCAGTAGCACCAGAGTCAACAACCCATGATTCTTTAGAAGCAGTATTAGAAGCATTAAAGGACTAAAAACATAAATTTTTACCAGTCATGGCTAGAGAACAAGTACCCGAAGGCTTACTGAGAGAGTCAATAAGAGACCGTAAGTGCTCTAATTCATCCTGACTGAGAGCAGGAACTTCATCTGTCACATGTGAGACTTCATTTGAGGCCATCAGATTGGCCTGCCCACGCTGAATACCCTTGAATCCACCTATACGCCGAAGAACCTGGTCCTTCCCATAGAGAATAAAACAGTTTTCCTTGGTGTGACCAGATTTCTTACAGTGGGTGCACCAACGGCTATCTTTGTTAGGCCTAGAAGAGGAGGAAGAGGAAGAGCCGAGTTTAGGAGGCTTGCCCATGATCAAGGCTGACCCATTAGAGGGTTTGTCATCAAGCATAATAGCCCGTCTACTCTCCTCTCCACGAACAGTGTAGAAGACTTTAGAAAGAGAGGGAAGCTTCTCCTTACCTAGAATCTGAACTCTGATAGGGTCATATTCTAAATTCAAACCAGAGAGGAACTCAAAGATACGATCTCGTTCAACGAAATTGGCCAAAGTGGAAGCATCCTTATTGCACTCCATTGTCAGATTTTGATACTGATCCAGCTCAATCCATAACCCATTGAGGATCCCATAGTAGTCTGTGACCGATAAAGCCCCCTGCTTAGTGGAAAAAATCTTGGTTTTCAACTCATAGCATGTAGCTATGTCCTGCTTCATGGAATATGTCTGACGAAGGTTGTCCCAAATGTCTCGAGCAGTAGGCAAGAACATACAATTTCTATTAACCTCTGGTGTCATAGAATTCCATAACCATGTCATAATGAGAGAGTCCTCATTATCCCATTCTTCAAATGTCGGGTCAGTCTTACTAGGGGCTATACCTTCGATGTGACTTAATTTTCGACGACCTTTGAGGGTGGTACGAACAACTTGAGCCCACTGTAAATAGTTCTTGCCTGTAAGACGATAGGTAGGATGGAAAACAGGTAGGTCAGTGGGATTAAGAGGCGTGGTGATGCAGGGAGTGGTTTTCTGGGTGGTGGTGGTGGAGGCGATGGTGGTCTCGGTGTCTGACATGGTGGTCTAGGGTCACTGTTTGACTGATAGAATGAGGAAAGGTTGTTGTTTGGCTTATAACAGGAGTAACGGGTTGCTGTTTGGGCAAGGTGGTGGCAGATTCTAGTAGGGAAAGATGAGACAAGTTAGAGGAGACAACCACGTCGGGAACGGATGCCGGACGCACCGCCACGGGCTGCTAGACTGGCAGCGCGTGGGTTCACGGGCAGGGAAGGGAGGCCGCCTGTGAGAGCGCGTGGGAGGGCTTCTGGCGGTGGGCTTTCGTTGGTCGGCCGGACTAGGGACGGCGATCCGTCCGGTAAGGTCACCGGAGGGAATGGTGGCGGTGACTAGCGGTGGGCGGTGGTGGCAGCGGCGTTGGGCGCGATTAAGGCACAAAAAAAGGACCAAGGAAATCAGCCGCAATGAAGGCGGAGGCAGCTGCGATGAAGGCAAACTAGCCTAGGGTTGAATGCGGAAGCAGAGTCTCCCAGATCGAGAGCTCTGATACCAACTGGAAAGGGTAAAAATTGTATATTATTTCTTGATAACTTTTGTATATAGTTTCTTACAATATATAGACTTCAAGACAATCAATAGCAATAACTATTTTCCTAAAATATACAACCTAACCTATAGCAACTAATGATACTCATAATAATTTACAATAATTAAACAGAAATACACATAAAGGAGACGGTTACAACATTATTTAATAAATGGGATCTAAATCTTGTAGAGGGGCTTTGACTCATTTCTGCCCAAATGTAAGAAGTTTATGACATAATAATTATTTTTAATATGATACATTAATGTCATCAGTGCTTTCATTTAGTTAGTTATTATTGTCTGCAGGCCTGCATATGGGTGTATTAGTTTTCTTGGAGATTTGATGGTGTTATTATTATGTATAGCACTGCAATGAATAGTTGTCTACAAAATATTCTTTCTCCCACAAAGAATACTTTTTAGAAGAGCCAACAAGATATGGCAATTGTAGTTAAGATCATTAGCCCTATTTGAATCAATGGAAGCCAACTGGTACGAGAATGTCTATCTAATTTGTAAAATAAGTAAAGCTTCTTTTGGAAAAGTAAAAACGAAAGGAGGAAAATTCTCTCCTAATTTTTTGTTACCTGTCATTTTAATGGCTGAGAGAAAAGAGATATTAACCTCTGCTTAACAAACGGTCAGAGGCAAAGGAACTCGCCTATAAATTGAGCTTCTGTAATTTACAATTCATCAAGTCATCTAGAGAGCATAAAAAGATAAAGCATTTAGTTTCCTTTTGAGAGGTTTTTCTCCTGATTTATTTAGAGAGATGTATTCTCTTGTGTCAAAAGAGAGTGTCATTGTTCTCTCCTTGTGTTAAGAGAGGTGTAATATTTTTCTCAAAATGGAAATTATTCATTTCTTGTCAATATTTTGTATCAATTCATATATTCTCAACTCTATATTTTAGTTGTGTCATATTTCTGGTACCTGATAGTGGTATCAGAGCCAAAGGTTGTGGCTAAATTATTCTTCGTGTTGCGACTTATAGTTAAAAAAAGGAATTCTTGTCAAAATTATGGCAGCAAAATATGAGATTGAGAAATTTGATGGGAGTAATTTCTCCCTATGGAAATTGAAGATAAAGGCAATTTTGAGGAAGGACAATTGCCCAGCATCAATTGAAGGAAGACCCACTACCATTACAAATGACAAGTGGAAGAACATGAATGACAACGCTATTGGAAATTTGCATTTGGCATTGGCTGATACAGTCTTGTCAAGTGTTGCAGAGAAAATGACAGCAAAGGAAATTTGGGACGCTCTCACCAAATTGTAAGAGGTCAAGTCACTTCACAACAAGATATTCTTGAAAAGGAGACCTTATACTCTTCGAAGGAATAAATCCACATCGGTAACAGATAACATTAACAATGTGAATACGCTATTCTCCCAACTTACAGTGTTGGATTACAAAATAGCAGTGAATGAATGTGCAAAACTTCTACTTCAAAGTCTACCTAATTCATATGACCAGCTAATCATCAACATGACAAATAATGTTCTCACTGACTATCTATTACCTAATTCATATGACCAGCTAATCATCAACATGACAAATAATGTTCTCACTGACTATCTATCCTTCGATGATATTGTTGCTGCGATTCTTGAAGAAGAATCTAGACGCAAAAACAAGGAAGATAGATAAGAGATTTAAGGCAAGCAGAGGCATTATTGATGACGAGAGGGAGATTAGCAGAACGTGGCTCTAGTAGGAGACAAAATTATGGTAGATCGAAGTCACGAGGAAGAAATAATTTCAAATGCTATAATTGTGGCATGAGAGGGCACATAAGGAAGGATTGTTAGTATAATAAGAAGAATGTAGATAAGTATCATGAAGCATCAACTTCTCAAGGATGTGTTAAAAGTACCTCTGATGATGGAAAAATCCTGTATAGTGAAGTAGCAATTGGTTCTAAAGGTGAAAAACAGCTCATTGATGTGTGGATAATGGATTTAGCAGCAACTTGGCACATGACTCCATGTCGAGATTGGTTTTTCACTTACGAACCTATCTCAAAAGGATCTATGTTCATGGGAAACGATCATGCCTTGGAAATTGTTGGAGCTGGTACTGTCAAAATAAAAATGTACAATGGTACAGTTCACACAATTCAAGGGATACGACATGTGAAGGGATTGTCTATTGGACAATTAGACAACCTTGGGTGCAAGACCCATATTGAAGATGGAGTTTTGAAGGTTGTTAGAGGTTCCCTTGTGGTGATGAAAGCAAAAAGGATTGTTGTAAATCTATACATGCTTATGGGAGATACACTACGGAAGTTAGATGCATTGGTTGCATCAATTGGCCAAGAAGATTCAACAATAATGTGGCATCGTAGACTGGATCATATATCAGAACGTGGTTCGAAGATTCTTGTAGAATGTGATCTACTTCCTGGGCTCAAATCGGTTAACTTACCTTTTTGCGAATACTGTGTTACAGGAAAGCAATATAGATTGAAGTTTGAAAGATTTACTACTAGGAGCAAACAAATATTAAACTTGATTCATTCTGATGAGTCACCAGAGATATCCCTGGGAGGAGCAAAATATTTTGTTATTTATTGATGACTACTCTAGGAGATTATGGGTGTACCTAATCAAGCAGAAGTCTAATGTATTTTCAATATTTAAGGAGTATAGAGCACAAGTGGAACTTGAATCTGGAAAAAGGATCAAATGCTTGAGGATAGATAATGGAGGAGAATATGTAGACGGAAATTTTCTGGTGTTTTGCAAGCAAGAGGGTATTCAAAGGCAATTCACAGTTACTCATACACCTCAACAAAATGGAGTAGTAGAACGAATAAACAGAACTCTCCTAGAAAGAACTAGGGCTATGTTGAATACTGCAGGTCTAGCCAAGTCTTTCTAGGCATAAGTCGTCAAAACTGCCTATGATGTGATAAACAGGTCGCCTTCAACTGCAATTGGTTTCAAGACACCAATGGAGATGTGGAATGGTAGGCCAGCAAATTATTCTTCCCTACATTTGTTTGGATGTCCTGTGTATGTGATGTATAATTCCCAAGAAAGAACAAAGCTGGATCCAAAATCCAAGAAATGCATATTCTTGGGTTATGCTGATGGTGTTAAGGTGTATCGCCTATGAAGCACGGATACTTCATAATGTCTGCCGTACCCGTGTCGGATACGTACCCGTATCCGTACCAGATACTCGGATACTTGATAAATGTTAGGTTAATTTTTTAACAAAAGTCGTATCCCCGTACCATACACGTGTCGTATCTGATACTCGTACCCGTATCTGTGCATCATAGTGTATCGCCTATGGGATCCCATTGCCCGCAAGGTTGTAATTAGCAGGGATGTGATATTTGCAGTAAATGAATTGCATTGTGAACAAGAAAATGATAGCACTTCTAAAGAGACTACTACAGTTCAAATTGATAGAAAAGTTGGAAAAGATGATTCTTTAGGAGGAGAACCAGAGCATGAGCATGATGAACAAGAAGTAGATGAGGCTGAAACAAATGTTCAATGATCATCTGATCAAATTAGGAAACCATCATTGCACAAAGACTATGTTATGATCAGCCACGATGCATACTGTCTTCTAACATAAGAAGGAGAGCCATCGACTTTTCAAGAGGCTATTAGTAATCCAAATGCTTCTTTGTGGATGACAGCAATGCAGGAAGAAATGGAAGCCTTATATAGAAACATGACGTGGCAACTTGTTGCACTTCCAGAAAGACGAAAAGCCATTGGTAACAAATGGGTCTATAAGATCAAACGAGATGGCAATGATGAAGTGGAACGATATCATGCAAGACTAGTGGTCAAAAGATATGCTCAAAACGAAAGTATTGACTTTAATGAGATATTTTCTCCAATTGTTATGTTGACCACTATTAGAGTAGTCTTGGCTATGTGTGCTGCATTTGATTTACATCTTGAATAATTAGATGTGAAGACGACTTTTCTTCATGGAGAACTTGAAGAAGATATATATATGCTCCAACTAGAAGGCTTTGAAGAATAGGGTAAAGAAAACTTGGTTTGCAGGTTAACCAAATCTCTGTATCGTTTAAAGCAGGCACCAAGGTGTTGGTACAAGAGATTTGATTCCTTCATAATTAGCCTCGGATACAACAGACTAAGTTCAGACCATTGTACATATTACAAGAGGTTTGGTAATGATGATTTTATCATCTTGCTGCTGTATGTGGATGACATGTTGGTGGTAGGCCCCAACAAAGATTGAGTCCAAGAGCTGAAGGCACAGTTGGCTAGGGAATTTGATGTGAAGGACTTGGGACCAACAAAGGGATGTAGATTCACTAAGACAGAAAAGATAGAAAGATTTGGCTTTCTCAAAGGAACTATTTGAAGAAAATCTTACAGTACTTCAACATGCAAGATTGTAAGCCAATTTATACCCACTTCCTATCAATTATAAATTATCCTCAAGTATGTGTCCTAGCAATAAAGTAGAGAGGATGGAAATGTCTCGAGTACTGAATGCATCAATAGTGGAAAGCCTTATGTATGCAATGATTTGTACGAGACCAGACATTGCTCAAGCGGTTGGAATGATAAGTCACTTTATGGCAAATCCTGGTAAAGAGCATTGGAATGCTGTTAAGAGGATATTAACCTCTGCTTAACGAACGGTCATAGGCAAAGGAACTCACCTATAAATTGAGCCTCTGTAATTCACAATTCATCAAGTCATCTGTAGAGCAGAAAAAGAAAAAGCATTTAGTTTTCTTTTGAGAGGTTTTTCTCCTAATTTATTTAGAGAGATATGTATTCTCTTGTGTCAAGACAGAGTGTCATTGTTCTCTCCTTATGTTAAGAGAGAAGGTGTAATATTTTTCTCAAAAAGTAAATTATTCATTTCTTGTCAATATTTTGTATCAATTCCTATATTCTCAACTCTGTATTTTAGTTATGTCATATTTCTGGTACCTAACATAACTCAATTTGGGCAAACATGAATATATTATAATAGGACAGAACTATGGTGCCTGAAGGATGACTTTAGTGGGATGGAGAATCTGAATATTTAAGCATTATATCACTGTCCTTCACTACTAGTTCCCTAATCAGCAATTGTTTCTTTATTTCTGTCAATTTTGTGTGTGATAATTGTATTTTAGTGGATCTTTCGTGTTTTGAACATAATTTAAGTCATTATAATTTTCTGTAATTGCTAGCTATATATATGCAAGCAAGTTGGTATCTGCTGAACTTTTTAAAGCTTGTCAGTTGTTTGTTACATATAGACATAATGAGTAAAAATAATAAGTCTAATGTTTCTATTGTATCCTTCACCAAAATCCCGTAGTTCATCCGGAATACTTATTTTCTTTTCTTGAGAAATACTGATTATGCATGTTGCTATGCCACATGTATGCAGGATTTTTTCATTCAAAGTTTGCAGTTAGTGGGATTATATACTGAAAGCCTTCAGCAACTGCTTGAGGTATTGTCAAAGGATCACTATATCATATTTTCCTTTCAAAAGCTGCAATACCTGTTGCCTCTGAGTTTGTGCTTATAACTTGTAGTGTATTTGTAATTATTTTTTATTCACAATATTAATTAGCCCAATAAAATGCATTGCAAAAATTGAAGTTTCTTTTGTCTATTATTGTTATGATATACACAACTTGCAGATAATGAGGGGGCATCATGCTCCATCAAATGATGTTGTTCTTGAAGATTTAAATCTGCCCGGTTTATCTGAACTCAAAGGTCACTGGCGTGGATCTCTTGATGCTAGTGGTGGAGGAAATGGAGACACCCTGGTAAAATATTTTGATTGCTTGTATTCCTGGGCGTTTGCATGAATAATCTGCTTTTGAAAGTTCTCTTTCTTATTGTATGTCATTTCAGGCAGAATTTGACTTTCATGGGGAGGACTGGGAGTGGGGAGACTACAAAACTCAGCGTGTATTGGCAGTTGGTGCTTACAGTAATGATGACGGTATGCACCTGGAGAAAATTTTTATCCAGAAGGATAATGCCACCATTCATGCAGATGGAACTTTGTTAGGGCCTAAAACCAACCTTCATTTTGCTGTCTTAAATTTTCCCGTTAGTCTGGTCCCAACTGTAGTTCAGATCATTGAATCTACAGCAACAGATGTTGTTCATTCACTGCGGCAATTGTTAGCACCCATTAGGGGTATATTGCATATGGAGGGAGATCTTAGAGGAAGTTTAGCAAAACCAGAATGTGATGTGCAAGTAAGGCTCCTGGATGGTGCCATTGGTGGTATTGATCTTGGACGAGCAGAAGTTGTTGCTTCTCTAACCTCAACCAGTCGTTTTCTATTCAATGCAAAATTTGAACCTATAACTCAAAATGGTCATGTACTCATTCAAGGAAGCATTCCTGTTGCTTTTGTGCAAAATAACATGTTACAGGAAGATGTAGAATTAGATAAGAGTCGGGCTACTTGGTTTCCTGATTGGGTGAAGGAAAAGAATAGAGGGACCACTGAAGATGCCAGCGTCAAAAAAGTTTCTAGAGATAGAAATGAAGAAGGTTGGAATACTCAATTAGCAGAAAGCCTTAAAGGTTTAAATTGGCAAATTTTAGATGTTGGAGAAGTCAGGGTTGATGCCGATATAAAAGATGGGGGAATGACTTTGGTAACGGCTTTATCTCCTCATGCCAATTGGCTTCATGGCAATGCTGATGTCATGCTTGAGGTGGGTGAAGTCAATAATAATTTTCTCATGTAATCTTCATTTGATGTTTCCTTCTCTAAGTCTTGTCATATGGCTTGATTTGATAGGTCAGAGGTACGGTTGATCAACCTGTGCTTAATGGGCATGCATCATTCCACAGGGCATCTATTTCTTCACCAGTGCTCCGAAAGCCACTAACCAACTTTGGTGGAACTGTTCATGTGAAATCAAACAGGTTATGCATCACCTCACTGGAGAGTAGGGTAAGCAGAAAAGGAAAGCTTCTTGTAAAAGGGAACCTACCACTCAGAACTAGTGAAGCAGCCCTTGATGACAAGATCGAATTGAAGTGTGAAGTTCTGGAATTACGGGCACAAAAAATTTTAAGGTTGCTTTCTTAACTTTGTAGAAGGTTTGTTAAGTTATGTCTTGACTTATTCATGGATTTGAAGTGGCTGATGTGACCTTTAAATCATAAATATTATTGATTTTTGGAACCGTAGCCCTTTTAGTTTCCTATACATGATTCCTATTAAAACAAATGTCCTGCTTTTGTCAGTGGTCAGGTTGACTGCCAGATGCAAATAACTGGTTCGATATTGCAACCAAACATATCTGGGAATATCAAACTTAGTCAGGGAGAATTATATTTGCCCCATGATAGAGGTGGTGGTCCTACTTCTAATAGATTCCCATCAAATCAGTCTGTTCTTCCTGCTGGTGGTGTTAGTCGAGTGTTTGCTTCAAGATATGTTTCACGGTTTTTGAGCTCAGAACCTGCTTCTTCAAGGACCAAAATTTCTCGATCCTCTGGCTCTGGTATTACTTTACATGTTCATCAGTTTAACCTGTGATCTCTTTTTTCCTTATAATTAGTACTGAATGCTCTACAATCAGAACGGACTCCCTTACTATTAATTGGAAATGAAAAGCTCTCGCACCCCTTTCTACATCATTAGGTTTACCTCAGGCAGGGTTTTATTGGAACTTTTCAGCATAGATCCATATTCAATCTAATGTGTTAAGAGTAATGTATTAAGCACATGTTTAGTATGCTTGAGGGCAGTTTAGTCCTTTGTACTATACTGTACTACACTGTACTGCTGGCTTATGTTATTCTATATAAATACATGACCTGTACCCACATTAGGTAAGGTTTTTCTCTCATTTCACATGGTATCAAAGAGCTCCCTAATTTTTTCATAAATTTTCTCCTTTTTTTCCCCATTTTTTCCCCTTTCTCTATTTAAAAAAAAAGGGAAAAAAATAACAGAACAAAACAGAAAATGTGACCTAGGTCACACACCAACCTAGGGCAGCCGCCACTGTGGCTGCCATCTAGCTTCTCAGATAGCCAGCAAGTGGACCTCAAATTCGCTTTCTTTCAGCCCTACTTCCTAGCAACCTCAAATTAGCCTTCCAGAAACCAAGAGCTGAATTATGAGATGAAGGGTTAAAAAATTTTAAAATGAATATTATTTTAGACTATTTTTAACCGCGTCATGTAGTACATCACAAACCTTAGCAGATGCCAGGATCAATCATTTGATTGCTTGATCTTCTACTTTTGCTTATTGTCAAGGACCAACTCCCCCAAAAGCTTAAGCTGTTAGGTGAAAGCTCATGAATGACTTTTATATCTAACACAACCCCTCATGCAAGAGTTCTTTGGGCTCGTAGTGTGGACAATGCACAGGCCTACTTTACCTTGTGCTGAAATTCAACATTTATGAATGGGGGCGGCAAGAATCAAACTCTTGACCACTGGTTTTTATATCTGACACTTATGTTCATAATTTAATTGAGTTCATTATGTTATATTTTTCACATCGACTGTTATTGTGTATATTATGATCTCTTTTCTTCCTAAAATACCAGTGGTAGTTAATAAGTCAACTCAGGTTGAAAAGGAGATGGAGCAAGAGCAGATTAAACCAAATGTAGAAATCTGCCTTAGTGATCTGAAGCTTGTGCTTGGACCAGAGTTGAAGATAGTTTATCCTTTGATTCTTAATTTTGCTGTTAGTGGGGAGCTTGAGTTGAATGGTCTGGCCCATCCCAAATGGATAAAACCTAGAGGCATACTGGCATTTGAGAATGGTGAAGTTGATCTAGTTGCAACACAGGTTTGTGTATGTTTTTTTTTTGCAACTCAATTGTAACCTGTGGTTTCTTCTAGGCTAGTTTTGTTTTGATTTGGCTTGTATATTTCTTAACCCATGGTTTGTGTTGGTACAATCCATTTCAAAATTCAAATCAGGTGAGGTTAAAACGAGAGCATTTAAATATTGCAAAATTTGAGCCTGAGTATGGACTAGATCCAATGCTAGATTTAGCCTTGGTTGGATCTGAGTGGCAATTTAGAATTCAAGGTCGAGCTAGCAATTGGCAGGACAAACTTGTGGTGACCTCAACGCGTTCTGTGGAACAGGATGCACTCTCACCTACTGAGGTAAAAGATATGCTCTCGTTGTTATCTTGCATGATCAATTTGGAGCTCAAAACTTTTTTTTCCTGTATTGAATCTATGCTGCTACCATCAAACAAGCACAAATAAGGTGCCTATGGATAGGTTGATATTTTTTAAGAATTACACTTATTAAGTTTAGCCATAATTTTGATCTGAAAAACAACAACCACCAAAGCCTTTTCCCACTAGATGGGATCGGCAACATGGATCAAACGATGCTATTGTGTTCTGTCATAAATTATGTCTTCAGAAAGGCCATTTAGCTCTAAGTCATTTTCAATGGTTTCCCCTATAGTTGGTCTCCTTCTACCTCTAACTATTGGGCTATCATTCATTTAATCTACTCTTCTTATCGGAGCTTCTAAAGGTCTTCTCCTCACGGGCTAAATCACTTGAGGCGAGATTCTATCATCTTTTCCTCAACAGGTGCTACCCTTACTTTCTCTTGAATGCATTCATTCCTAATCCTATTTTGTCTTGTATTGCCCACTCATCTAACGCTACATCCTCATCTCTGCAACACTAAGCTTATGCTCTTGTTGGCTCTTTACTGCCCAACATCCAATACCATAAAGCATTGCAGGTCTTACAGTTGTTCAGTAAAATTTTCCTTTAAGCTAAAAAAACAAAAAGGAAAAAGAAGATGCAAGGGGGAAATATAACTTAACAAATGATTTATGTTGAGAATCACAAGCTTTTCACCATCAGTTCAAAACAGGAAGGTCCTAGCCCTCCAATGGCGTTATTCACACCCATTAAATTCGTTTGTGTTTGACTCCTTGCTCCTGCATTATTGAATCCTTGCTCTTTCTGTTCTAGGAGAGTCCTTGCTCTATCAGTTCTAACAGCAAATCTTCACTTTTTCGCAAATCTTCACTTTTTATTTTTATTTGGATTTGCAAATTCACATTTTTCTAACACACAAATAAACCAAATACAAGCATTCTCAATAACAAGAAAACAATTAACAATTTAACTCATCTCATACCAATTACTAACAGAATAAATCTCATAAATGCATGAGCTAATTAAGTTATTTTCTTAAATATATGAACTAGAGCATATACTCTCTATTTCACACGAGTTGTCGTCGTCATCATCACAAACAAAAAATTGAAATCTTAGATCTCATGTCCTCCTAACTCCTATAGAATTTTGAGTCTTGTTATTATTGGATCAGATCCTTAAGTTGATTAGACTCTTAAAATCCCCAGTTGGGACAAAACAAGTTACTTGGAACCTTGGACCATTGTGTGGATTTTAACAGATTCCCTGTGTTCTTGTCAAATAAAATCTCCTAACTAATTTTAGTGTGAAGTCAGTTAATAGTTTCATCTGTGAAAGATCAATTCCTTCATGATCTGATCTTCAGGCAGAATGGTCCTATTGATTGTTTCTTTCTATGCAGGCTGCTAGAAGATTTGAGAGTCAGTTGGCCGAATCCATTTTGGAAGGCAACGGTCAGCTTGCATTTGAAAAGCTTGCAACTGCGACTCTTGAAAAATTGATGCCACGAATAGAAGGGAAGGGAGAGTTTGGCCAGGCTAGGTGGAGGCTAGTGTATGCACCTCAGATCCCTAGTTTGGTTTCTGTTGATCCTACAGCAGATCCTCTCAAGTCACTTGCCAGTAATATATCATTTGGTACAGAAGTTGAAGTCCAGCTTGGGAAACGTCTTCAGGTAATCATAATAAAACTAGTTAATCTTTCAAAACTTTGCTTTCCAAGACCTATGTTACCATTAATTTCAGCCGACTTCTTTTGTCAATCATTAATTTGGTATCAATAGAGGGAATAGAATATCTATAATATTGCTTTATAACAACAGATGATACCCACTAAATCGGTTTCAGATGACAACTCTATTCTGATCATGATGGCTAAATATGGGAAATTACAAAAAAACAAAAATATTGGTAAAAGTTTTTCCAGTTTAGGAATAATAAGTGGTTACTCATTGATCACTTTTTGAACATTGTTAACTAGCTAAGTGGTTAATTCACTTAACTGTTTGTAAACTAAATATTTTCTTTTATCACAAATTCTTTTTTATTTGTTTTAAATTTTCCCCAAATATAATATTGTAGGATATGGGCTTTATCATTTTTTTTTCTGGCCAATGGGTTTTGTCATTCATTACTGGGGAGATGTTTGGTTTTCATTAAGCAGACATCCTAAAGTAGAAACAGACCATGTTGTTGTTAGTTGCTACATCATGTAGAAGCATCTATTAGTTGTTATATGGTAAAATAACAAATCCTTTCTCTGGTTTTCACTAAGAACCTGTGTCAATGTTATAGCTGCAGGTTTCTACTGTTACTCCCTTGTGCTAGTTTATAATTATCTAAAGTAATTATTTTTCTTCCAGGCCACAATCGTTAGGCAAATGAAGGAGTCAGAAATGGCAATGCAGTGGACCTTGAGCTATCTGCTTACAAGTCGCTTGCGAGTGCTCCTACAATCTGCTCCATCCAAACGACTTCTTTTTGAATACTCTGCTACATCCCAGGATTGACTGGCATCCAAGTAACGTTTGCAACTTCATTTTTCCCTACTTGGATTAAATACATTCCACTTCAAATTTATCTCATATTGTGTTTAAAGGGAAGGGGAATTTTGGGATACTCTTTGAATGTGTAAAGTTAGTATAGATGCATGTTATTTTTTGCTCAGATTTAGCTTGTTAATATGTAGATGCTTAATTCATGAATAATTCAGCCTATTAGTTTTGTACAGAAATTCAATTTTAATGAAAGAAAATATAGCATGATCAGATATTGATGAAGGATGAAGTTAAGCTGTGAGTGTGGTAAGAGCAGTGTTTTTCTTTCTGCATCAAACCATCAAATCCTATCTTGCAACCGTAATTGTCGAGTTTCATTTCTGGATTGCTCCACTGTGGATCATTCTAAAATTGGTGCTCTCGTAACAGCTGCCTTGAAATTTTGATATGTTTGTAAATTCACAAACAACGACATCTGTTTTATTTTTAGGAAAAAGATACTTGAACAAACTATGTGAGGCATGTGCATATTTTGGACTAGTGTGTTATCCATTGGCTTGCATGGGAGTATGTGAGGAGTGTGAGGTAAGTTTGTGCAAGTATCATTACCTGTATTTTTAATGTTAACACTAGTAAATGTATTACGTTATTAATGAAAAGGTACAATTTTGCCTATGAAGTAACATGGTTCTTCATCAAAAACATTTAATTAGAGCATAACTATATTTATCATAATGCTATTTGTTACGAATAAGAATTCGTAAAATGTCGTATGAGTGAAAAATGACTGCACAATTGCATTGCGTTCTATTGTCTCCTTACCGTCTCCTTACCAATGTGACATTCACATGATCGGATAACACTAAGCACTGCTTCGTAAATTTTTTCGTGCCGTGCTATTTAGCGGTGCTGTTATATTTATTGTGTTTTAGGCAGCCTCGGTCTTGATATTTGATTTTGATGAAATTCAGATGGTTATTCAAGCATAGATTTGGCTATTCGAATAACACTACGGGTTATTTGAATAAAGTAACCCAGAAACCATTCCCTAATGTGCTATAAATGCATTTATTCGAATAGAGGGTTATGTTATTCGAATAAACTTGTTTTCAAAAACAAATTAATCGCGAGTTTGGCTGCAATTAATGCTCCAACCACTCCCAACGGTTCTTTAATGCATTGGGCTATAAATACAAGTCTTTGGGCATTAAAGAAGAGTGGGAAATCAATCTGAAAATCCTTGATGAGCATTAATACGAGTTGTTACAGTCTATATCTTTAAACCTTGTTTTTTTAGATTAAAGTGTGATTAATCCTTATACTCATTGAGTTTCAATTTTTAATATCTATTCTTTTGAGATTTATCATTCAATCTTTATTTGATTTCCTATAAAAAAGTGTGAGGTATCTTTCAAGAGATAAAAGGATGAGGTATCCCTTGATAGAGTAAAGGGTGAGGTATTCTTTGTTTGTAAAGAGGGTGAGATATCCCTCTAAAGTTATAAAGGATGAGGTATCCCTATTTTGAGGCCCAATCACAAAGGCTGAGACATCTCAAAGGTGTGTTGAGTGCTCTTTGTTGTAAATGTTTCAAGCACATATTCAAGCTTGAAGGTTTAGTAGAAAATCTCGAATGGTTTACTTGAGAACTAAAGTAGGTCACAAGATGTGGCTAAACCAAGATAAATCCTTGTATTTACTCTTCTCAACTCTATCTCTTTACATCTGTGCTTTAATTTTATATGCTTGACTGAATACTCTTCATCTTGACTTATTTATTTGTGAGTGAAGTGATCAGTCTCATATATTTATTTACTTCAATCAATCAATAGCTTCAACAAAATTGATATTCAAGTGTTTTTCTGAAAAGTTTGCAAAAGTTTTTATAAATTCAATTCATCCCTCTCTTGAGTTTTGAAGCCACTTGGTAACATATGTGACTAAGTTTCCCCATACAAAAGTACAATATCCTGATGTCAATCTCCTATCTGTGATTGATCCAACCAAATCAACATCTGTGTATATTTCAATGATCTGCTATGTAGTATTTTTGAAAAATAAACCTTTACCTGGTGCCCTTTTCAAGTATCTCAGGATTCGATATACTGCCTCAATGTGTTCCTCATAAGGTGAATGCTTAAACTGACTTACTAAGCTTACTACAAAAGTAATATCTGGTCGAGTGTGTGATAAGTAGATTAACTTCCCTGCTAACCTTTGATAACGAGAATTATCCATAGGTTCACCCTTCTTGTCATGTCCAAGCTTCTAGTTAGGGTCAATTGGGGTGTCTGCTAGTCTACAACCACTCATTCTAGTTTCTTTAAGGAGGTCAAGGACGTACTTTCTTTGAGAGATAACAATTCCCTTTCTTGATCGTACAATCTCCATCCCAAGGAAGTTTCTTAAGGATCCTAAATCCTTTATCTCAAATTATGTAGAAAGAGATTTCTTCAACCAGTTTATCTCTGGAAAATTATCTCTAGTGAGAATTATGTCATCCATGTATACAATTAGTACAACAATATTTCCTTCATATGAGCACCTTACAAACATAGTATGATTTGCTTGTCCTTGTGTATAACCTTGATTTTTGATAAACTAAGTGAATTTCTCAAACCAAGCTCTTGGTAATTACTTTAGTCCATACAAGGATTTATGTGACTTACATACCTTTTGATTGAACTTCTTTTCAAAACCTGGGGGTACATCCATATACACTTCCTCCTCTAAATCCCCATTTAAAAATGCATCCTTCATATCTAGTTGTTGTAGAGGCTAGTCGATATTTTTGGCAAGAGACAGAAGGACTCTAATAGTGTTCAACTTTACAACAAGTGCAAATGTCTCTAACTAATCAATGCCATAGGTTTGAGAAAAGCCTTTGACAACCAATCAAGCCTTGTATCTTTCAAGTATTCCATCTAACTTGTATTTAATTGTAAACACCTATTTGCATCCCACAGTTGTCTTTCGTCTTAGCAGTTCCACCATCTCCCATGTTTGATTCTTTTCAAGAGCTTTCATCTCTTCCAAGATAGCCTCCCACTTGGGAACCTTAGAGCATCCTGTACATTTTTTGGAATCTCCATACATGACAATTGTGAGGTAAAGGCACGAAAAATAGGTGAAAGATTTTCATATGACACAAAGTTGGACAAGAGATGTATGGTGCATGACCTTACACCTTTTTGGATGGCAATAAGGATATTAGAATCATTTGACTCGGTAGATTTAGACCTAGGACTCAGAAACTGAAATAGGTTGAATAATATGTGTAGGCTCAAGAAAAATATTACCTGGTGGGTTCACAGACTCATGGTAGTGCATGGGATCATTAAGCTCATTCATTTGAGTAGTTTTTCTACTTGAGTAGACAATGTCAACGAATCTTAAGCCTTTGTTTGCAATACCTATCTCATCTCTATTTGTTACATTGGAATAATGATTTTCATAACTTGGCACTAAAGGTAAACATGTATTTCATCATTTAAAAAACTTGACTCATTTCAATTAGGAAAGTTTGAACTCTCAGTTTAAGTAACAAGGGTAGGCGTGGAATCTTTAAGTTGAAAATGTTGTGTCGAATCTTCAAATTTCCTCCCCCCTAAAGATGAGTAGTAAAAAAAGGTGTTGAGTCAAAAAAAGTGATATCCATAATGACAAACATTTTTTTGGGAATGGGGTCAAAACACTTGTATCCTTTTTTGAGTGGGAGCATACCCAATAAACAAACATTTCTTTGCTCGAGGGTCAAGTTTACTTTGGTTTTGTTCATTTATATGGACAAATACCATGCACCTAATTGTTTTTAGAGGTAAAAATGTTGAAAGCCTATTTGTTGAAAAAACACTGAAAAACACATCCAAAGAGGTTTTAAAATTCAAAACCTTACTAGGCATTCGATTAATCAAATAGGCTATAGTTAAAACGATTTCTCCCTAAAGATATTTAGGTACTATATTTTGAAATAGTAATGCTCAAGCTACCTTTAACAAATGTTTACTTTTTTGTCCAGCCACCCTATTTTATTGAGTATCAATACAAAAACTTTGATGAACAATTCCTGTTTCTATGAAAAAATGCCTTAGATATTTGTTAAAATAATTTTTACCATTATCACTCCTGAAAATCTTAATTTTTTCCTATAATTGTGTTTGCACCATCTTAAAAAGATTTTTAAAAATTGTGTTCACTTCAGATTTTTCCCTTATCAATTACACACAAGTCAACCTAGTATGATCATCAATAAACGTGACAAACCACCATTTACCTAAAGGTGTAGGATCTTAACTAGGTCCCCAGAAATCACTGTGGATTATGGTAAAAGGACTAGATGTTTTGTAAGGTTGAGGCAAATAAGAAGTGCAATGATGCTTAGCTAATTGACAAACTTCGTAAGAAAAGGAAGATGGATTTTTATTCTTGAAAAATTCAAGAAACAAGTGTTTTAAATAAAGAAAACTTGGATGGTTTAATCTATAATGCCACAACATTATTTCATTATCCCTAGAAATAGAAATAGAATTGAAACAAGTACGCTGAGTTTGTCTACTCAAGTCAGATCCATCTTCAAAGATGTAGAGTCCATCAATCTCCCTAGCACTACCAATAGTCCTCCTCGAATTCAATTCCTGAAATCAAAAGCACGAGGAATAAAAAATAGCACGACATTTAGGATCTAGAGTTATTTTACTAATGGATAATAAGTCGCACGATAGGTTAGGAACATGAAGGACAACATGAAGAGTTAATGAATGGGAGAGAGGAACAAAGCCAATTCTAGCTATTGCAGAGAAGGAACCATTAGCAATTTTGATTTATCTATTGCCTGCACAAGGACTATATGATGAAAACAATTTTCAGCAATCTGTCATATGATCAGTTGCTCTAGAATCAATGATCCACAGAGCTTTTGAATTCAGTGTGGTACTAAAGAGAACAGTGATGAGATAAGTACCTTTTTTAGCGAAAGAGCAAGACGAGTTTACTGACATTTTTGGAGAAAAAAAATTTGTACAGGTGCTTCAATTGCTCCTTTGTAAATGGGGTTGCCTCAAATTGATTTGTGGCTCCTGAGTGTCCTCGATGGTGGTTTGCAATGCATGATTTTCCCTACTGCATTTCTTCTTCCAAATCGGTGGTTTTTCATGGAATTTCCAACAAGTCTCATTTGTATGCCATGGATTTCTGCAGTGTTCGCACCATGGCTTCCTCCGTTTATCTCCTTATGAATAGTCTCCTTTAGTCACAAGAGTCAAGCCTTCAAATTCCTGAATTTTGGAGGGTTTAGGATTGTACAACATAATTCTTCTCCTAGATTCCTCTCGTCTGACTTCAGAGAAAACTTCACGATTGGAGGGAAGCAGTTTTCGACCTAGAATCTGACCTCGTACTTCATCCAAACTCTGATTAAGACCAGTGAAAAACATGTAGACTTGATTGTTCTCCTCACTTTTTCTTGAACCGAGTAGAATCATTGGGATTTTCCTAATCATCGTCATAACGTTGATCCAATTCTTGCCAAAGAGTTACCATCACATTGTAATATGTGGTAACATTCTGATCACCTTGCTTGGATTGCTAGAGTCATGTCTTCAAATCAAAGATTTGAGATGAGTTTTCTAGGTCTGAATAATAATCTCGAACAGCCTCTTAGACATCATTGGCTGTCGATAGAAATAGATGATGTTTTCGAATTGCTGGCTCCATTGAATTAATCAGCCAAACAATTATAAAAGAGTTTTTTATCTCCATTTTTTAAGGGAAGAATCATTTTTTTCCAGGTTGCACAATTTCTCCAATCAGGTGCCCTAATTTTCCCTTGTCGTCTATTACCAATTGTACGGATTGAACTCATTCGAGGTAGTTATTTTCGTTAAGCTTATGTACAGTGAGTTGTAGGTTGGGATTCTGATAAAGGACATCAACAAAAGATGAGGAAGATCCTGGTTGAATAGATTGATTACTCCCAGATGAATCTGTAGAGGTAGTTGAGGGGTGTGGGGTTACTCCAATCATCGCCGTTTTCATGCTCTAATACCATGTAATTTTGCATAAGAGAAAATACTTATGCTCTCTTATTATTATTGAGTCATACACTACTAGAATTTTTAGCCAGATTTGGTTAAGAAAGACTAATCAATCTGCTACAACTTAGGAAAATACAAAGGAGAAAAATAAAGGGTAAAAAACTGAAAAGACTTCCTATCTGAATTGGATGATTCAGATTTTATTCTAACAAATAGATTTTCCAAACTTTCCTTATCTAAATCAGATGATTCATATTTTATTCTAACTAACAAATGTTCCTAACAAACCTTGACAAACACCAATATAAATCTATAAATTAATAACATGCGTACCTCTTGAAGAAATTTTACCAAGAAGCAATTCAATGATTCTTGATGCGGAAACGTACACAAGCATATACGTCAAGAGCAGTCTACCACTCTAACCTTCTACTCTATAACTGACACCTCAATGGAGTAGTGCGCAGTCAAAGCAGTTAAGAGAGTAGAGTATGGATCATGTCCTTTTATAACATATCAGTAACCTAATTTTCATTCATCATGAACTCTAGGTTACTAGACCTACACCGTAATCCAGCACACTCACTATTGGGCCCATGCCCAATAAACAATAAACATGATGACTCTCAAACCCATAATAAATCACATAGTTAATATGAGCTTCCAGAAAAAATACTAAGCTATCCATTCAACTCATTTTAATAAAATAAAATACACTAATCAATAGAAGCCTAAACCAATAAAATTTTAACATTTTCCCACTTGGGCAATATTGATTAGGTTTTAATTATTTTAAAATCATTTTGAAAATGACTCTCAGGTTGAACAATTTTGTGGTCACTATCATAACTTGATAATAATAATCACAAAACATGATCAAAACCACCAACAAAACTATCAGCTAAGAGCCATTGACAAAGATAAACTATTTAGAATTTAGTTCCTCCATGATCACGTAACTAATAACCTCATTGGCATGATCACAAACAAGTGTGCAAGTGTATTACACATCCATAGCATAGTATGTGATCCCTTTCATGTTACCATGTATGGATCTTCATTGTGTTTTTCCAATAAAACATGACCTAATCTCCCTAAGGAGATCATGTTTCTTACAAAACACCATTCCACAAAAGGAACAATACATCTTTTTCATGAAAGACTAATGTTTTCCGAAGAAAACATCCATATCTCAAGATATATCAATGGTACCAAAATAATAATATAACATAGTAAATTCACATTTTCATGAAATTACCACCATATGCACATTGAAAAGTTTATAATATTCAAAGGAGTTCAAATTGCACAAATCCCTTGCAATCACAATTTTATCAACTCCCACTAACCAATCACATCAAAAGACATAGACCACCAAGGTTTAAATAAGTGATTGGGTAACAATTTAACTAAGCTAACATAGCTCCATTGTTAATTCCAACATTAACAGCACAAATTTCATCTTTACAACTTTGACTATCAAGGATGTTCAAAATCATATATATAGCATATAATCAACCAGTTGTTTTAAAAATGCCACTGATTAAGAAATGCACAGATGAGATAAATAACAGACATATACTTTTATACATCCCAAAGGACCATGCATTTTATTGCGTTGAACTTGTTATCACAATCCCATCAAATGAAGTACAGGCAAAATTAAAGACAAACAAGGACGACTAGTCCTAAATAGAAAACATTTTTCATTAAGCCATAAATTTTGCCTAAAACCATAAACATAATTATTTCCATAAGTATAATACATACTCTAATCTCTTCTAAGACTAAGAAAAACTTTAACAATATAAGTCCAAGCTTATATCAATAGTACAATCTAATACCCATAAAAAATAATTTGTTTAAATCATTTAAAAGTAGGGCATAGATCAACATGTGATTAATTATTTCAAAAGCATATATTTATCATAAATAAATAAATCATGCTCCCACATTTATTTAGAAATCCAAGAAATAACATGTCTCATATAACTTTTACTTGTTCATAAATAAATAAAATTTATTATATCTTAAATAAATTCATAGTGATATTTTCGCAAGGCATTCTAATTAGAAAAAAACATTAATCACATACAAAATTTATTTTTAAATTTCAAAATTGTTAACCAATACAAAAAAAATACATGTACCACAAAAGAGCAATATATACTGGTGAGATATATCAAAAGTAGCTTTTTTTTTTAAAAAAAAAAAGAAAATGCCAAAGCCAAAACAGTTAGCTCACACATAATTTTACATGCAATTGTATTTCTTGCATAATATATATAAGTAATTACAAGAATATGATCTAACAACATTTAATTGGATACAATCATATTCTTTACAAGAGTTTAAGAATATGATTGTATAATCATATATGGGCAAAATGCACAACACATACTATAACTTCCATTTATCAAAACAATTAACATTTTCTTCCGACAAAGAAAATTCACTTAAGTATGAACTTAAGCATATTCCCATGAATAAATATACATATCCATCATGGCTAAAGCCACCACTATATATACATTTCATCCTTTATAAGATTTTCAGTCAAAGTTTAAAACATTGCAGTCTAATTACTTTGTGTTAGTCATGGCAACCATCACCCAAGAAGGGAAGTGAATTTGGTGATTACAAATTTTTACAAACAACATTAAGAAATTAAGCTTTTTGAAGCATTCAATTAATAAATGCAGCGGAACATGCATAGCAAAAGTACAACAATTATAGATTACTTAAATACAACTTCTGTTATAGGATAAATTAAGCAAATAAGCTAGATATCAAGTTCTTAGAATTAAACATCAAGATGACAAGATATGCAATAAATAAATATACTGCACCAAATACTGAAATTAAAGAGTGTAGGGAAGAGAGAATCAAACTTGAGAATTTATCCTAGTTCAACTACTAACCACTTATGGCCTACATCCAGTCCCCAAGCTTAACTTGAGATTTTCTTCACTATCTCCTAGACTTCACAGGTGTTAGGAAAACCTTTACTACCAAGAGTACTCAGTACACCTTGGGATGTCTCACCCTTTGTGCGTGAGACTAAAAAACAAGGGATACCTTTTCCTTACAACTCTTAAGGGATACCTCACCCTCTTTTTTATTAAGGGATACCTCACTCTTACAACTTTTGAGGGATACCTCACCTTCTTCTTTATCAAGGGATACCTCATCATGTTATCTCTTGAGGGATACCTCACCCTTTTTTGCAGGAAATCAAATAAAGATTAAATGATAAACTCTCAAAAGAGTAGATCTTAATGGAATAGAAATCTTGGCAATTTGACTTTTGCTATTCGAATAGGGAAACCCTCTATTCGAATAGATCCATTTAAAAAAACATTTTAAATAACTTTTAAACTTTCTTAAATGTTTCTAAAAGATCCAACAAACTTTACACACGTAAAGACTTTTTCTTAAGAAACCAACAACCATTTTAAAGCCTTGAAACCATGTGTGCTAATTTGGTTCTTGAAAAACAAGTTTAGAGCTTAAGTGTGAATTATTTTACCTTTACAAAAAGATCTAAGTCTTAAAGCTATTCTTGAAAGGTCTTGAACTTGATCTTGCCATCATCTTCAAGTTTGTTACCATCAAAACAATCTTCAATGACCAATAGCCAATTACACTTTGCTAAGGGGAAAATATAATATGAAGTTGAAAACAAATACAATTAACCTTTTGTTGATCAAATGGACAATAACTAGTGACAACAGCCACGATAATAGGGATTCAAAACATATGAATATAAACTCCCCTGTAGGTAGAGAATATACCATACACAATAATTTTAGAAAATTCAACACCTGTGGGCAGAAGGATTTTCACTTCAAAATTTATCCTAAGTTCTCAATGTTATTTTGAATTAATTCATACAAAAGACTTCCTATAGGTAGGTTAATGCACTGATCGATATAAGCAACACAATCACCCTAAAATAAATAACTATATTAACTTCATGAATGGGTCACTGTGGTGACAAACACTTATATCGATTAATATAGCTCCAAAATAGGAATGAAGTTATAGTCCAAAAAACTATTTTCAACTTCATACATAAGCTTCCTTAAGCAATGTTTCCCAAGAAACACATCATAAAGTATTCAATTCATATAATTACATCACCCAAGTGACAAAGAAAAATATCAATTTGCGCAAAATTAATATCTCATAGATATAGCATACAAATCATAGTAATCAGTATTAGACTACAAACTTAGAAAATTCAGAGAGCCAACCAGGTTAATCCAAATAAGGCAAGAGCACTTAAGAAGGTTTCATGAATTCTTCTATTAGTTTAATAAATAGGCTACCGTAGTAGTCATCATTTGCTAGACTAATAAAATTCATTTCTCATAATAAAATTTAATATTAATGATAATTTATTCATGTTTTCTAAAGTAACATTATGTCAATAAACAAAATAAAAGTAGTTCTCCTCATGCACTTATCAAATAACAAAGTACATTATCAATGTAACACCCCAAAAATTGTTTATTTTATAATAAATATTTATTTTATAATATTTGTGATTTTTAAAAATTTTCTAAAATTATTTGAATTATTTGATTATTTTAATATATTTTCTTGATTTACGTACGCACTGAGCGGAGCCAAAAAAATGAAATATTTTTCCCAGGGCTGGAAAACCTTGAACTATGGAAACGTCGACGGGAGACCTTACTAAATTCGAGGCCGAGCACAGTTTACGAGATTTGCATTTTACGAGATTTTTATCTGATAAATAAAAATCACCAAATAATTTTATTATCCGTTGGATAATAAATATCAGTTTTCGTTAACTGCAACTTCTGTCTACTGATAATAAATTTGATACAGTGTTAGTCATATTTTAGAGGACACTTTAATGACATCACAATGGTGACATCATCACTATGACATCACTTTGACTTTTCAAAAAGTGAAAACTTGGCTTGTTGGAGAAGTTCGGAGGAAGCTTCCTAGCAACTTCCTCATGGCTTGTTGGAGAAGCCAATTCTCTCCCCCCTCCTTGTAGCTCCACGACAATGCATGCCAAAAATGCCACCAAAAGCTTTCATTTTCACTTAAGTCACAAATCACATTTTCATTCAAATTTCCTATCACTTTCTCTCTCTACTTTCTCTTCTTCCATTTTCTCTCATTTTCTTTCTTCTTCTTCTTTTCCTACCTCACGGTCACCTCACCATTGCCACCCTCCATGTTTGCAAAATTTTCATCCACTCACATTTTCTTAATCTTCATTACATTCTAAACACTTTTCTAGTTGAAACCATTTCCAAAAGCTTCCATCTTCATCATCTTTCTTCAAGAGCAAAGCTTGAAGCTTTTAAGGTGAACTTTTGATCTTCACTTTTCTTCTTCATTTTTGTGTTCATGGTCTTTCTTGTGACCATTGATTTACTCTTTTCAAAGCTTGGAATATTGATTTGTGGGGTGAAAATTCTAGGGTTTGTTGGAGGCTTGGATGAAATCTTCAAGGGCCATTAAGGAAGCATTTTTCTTGTCATTTTTCTTTGGTAAGAGGGAGAACATCCTCATCAACCACTCATGGTAGTGGGGGACGAATTTTGGTATTGATGGTGGAGGATCCATGTGGTGATCTCTCCACTTGAATGTTTGTTTTCAATGCTTTGTTGTTATGTGATTGTATGATGTTGTTGTATGAGATTGATATATTATGTGTTATTGGTATTTTGTGATGTATTGTCTACTTGAAATCATATTTGAAAGATCAAGAACACTTTGTTTCTTGATGAGTGGCTCACGGCCTTGTAGCCTTAAAATGAGAACCAAAATGAAATTATTGCCCCAAATTGGAACTTGATGGGTTAATGGATGAAATGATGAAAAATGTGGACTTGAGACCTTAGGTGAGGTCATGGCTAAGAGGAAGAAAATAGGGAAAACTTACAACTAAATTGGTAATGACTTGGAACTTATGAGCTTAAGTGAAAAATGAGTTAATTGAGGAATCAAAATAATGGATTAAGAAGATGAAAATGAAATTCCTTGAACCTAGGGTTCACGGTTAAGAAGAAGGAAAAATGGAAGAGTTGGATAAATTTTAAAGTAATTTAGAATTTAGAAGAATTAAGTTAAAAGTGAGATAATTAAAGAATTGAAATAAATAAGTAAGAAGAGGAATTTTGGAACTTAAGAATATTAGTATTTTTGGACATCTAGGATAATCAAGAGGAAAATTTGTAATCAAAGTGAAGCTTGAAGAACTAAGTGACTAAATACTAAATTGGGAATTCATAAGATGGAAAAATGAAAGGAATGAGGACTTTGATGTAATACCATAATGATTTATGGCCATTAAAGGAAAATGAGTGTAAGTAAGACTTTGAGACTCATAAGACTTTAAATAAACAAATTTTGTTAATGATAAAGAGAAATGTAAATTTGAATAGAGAAATAGGAATCGAAATGATAATATTATTATCGTGCCCGTAAGTGGAATCTTGATTTATTGACAATTACTATGAATTATGATGGTGTATGATCATGGATTGCATGACATTGATGATATTATGTATGCATGTGTGCATTGAGGCATTCATCACACCTTGTGAAGTCATGTGGATTGTTGTATGTTGTATGAGCCTAGGAGTTGAATTACACCTTCGTGTGGGTGCGATGGGCCTAGTGTAGGTCTTTATTAACCTTGGGGACGTCGGGGTGTGGGGTGTCCACAATGGCCAGCTGGTAGCTCCCCTGGGCTGTGGACCAAACCAATACAAACACCGACGATTCGGACTGAGATACTCACCCCAATCAGGATCTGGTATAGAATGTCTTGTATAAAGCCTTGTTGCGCAAACATTGATTTTTATTGAAAACACTTGATTTATGGCTGATGAGATACAGACATATCTTCCAATCATTCTCTCCAAAATATTTTCTACCTCCATGGGGTAGGAATTGAGTACATTGTGTACATGCATAGTGGGTCTACATACCCTCATGACATTTCATATATGTTTAATTATTGAATAACTTATTGAACTGTTACATTATTGATATTATTATTACTGTCGATATTTGATATTATTGATTTCTATAATTGGATGGTATTTTTGTCCGTACTGTCTTTACACTGCCTGTTGGTAATGATGTCTGTAACACCCTCCTTAGGGCATCACATTTTAAACTCCCGACTCATAATCTGAAAATCAATTCGTAAAAGGTTTGAGTTATGAAAATATGAGTTTCAAAATTACTTCTTTACTGAAACGTAAATTTACTGAAAATATTTGGTAATATTGAAAATCATATTTCAACTATTCATTATGCAATATTGACACCAATTAATATTTCACAATTTAAAGAGAAATATAAAATTAACAGACACTTTTTTTTAACAGTAGCAAACCCTATAACTAGTCCTACTTAATAGCACGGTATAACACTAACGAGAAACTTTAACATACTTATTCCTTTTTCTGTCCATCTTGATGCATCAGACATCTGTTCCTTTGTCAACACTGCACACCTTCGAGTCCTGAATGTCCACTCCTTATTGTTGTCACCAATCTCAGAGTATTTATCACCCGTATGTCTAAGACAACTCGATTATTCTATTATTTGATTTTAACAGTACAGACACAGCAAAACAACATAACAAAGAGGTGAGATCACCTACACCAATACCAACATGGAGCACAGAGATAACACACATAGCAATATCATACAGGGATATCATATCAGACTTCCAATAATATATTCAATATTAATCAACTATCATCATCCAATCATATATCAATTCAATTATCATAAACAACAATTACGATAATGCCCTCAGCATTATCATCATCATCATCCAAGTATTCAGACAATTATCATAGCCAATATTCTTCAATTAATATATCACACAGATATAAACGCTTAATTTCATGCATGTGCACATCGACTCAATTTTTCAAAAACAACTCCATGGAGATTTTCACAATTTCGAGAAGAATGCTCTGGTTAATTACCCAGCCTAAGCCCACAGACAATCTCCCAGTCGTAGAAAAGAATCGTGTTCTTGTCGGGTATCGTCAATGCGTTGCAGGACGCATCATCGCCAAGTGGCATATGGTCCAGCCTTAGCCCACAGACAGATATCCACTGGTCAACCGCCGCGCCTTGACGCACCCCAAGATCCATCATAGATCTCACTATCAATTCTCATTCCCCCTTCAACCACAAGGGCCAAAATAGCTTATTAGCTATACTTTATACAATGCACGAATATATCAGTGCAAGTCCAACCCCAAAGGATGAAATCTTTTCAATTTCATTTGTTCAATGTAATCATATGCTTCAACGCATATTTTTCCAATGCACGTATAATGCACCAAATCCAATCACAGGCATATCTTTCCAATACATGTATAATGCACCAAATGTCAATCACAGGCAAAACATGTCTTTTCTCACACAGCATCCATATACTGGTTCTACAGTATTTATATTGTATTTTCAATAGGAAAATCATATTATCACATTTTCATAGTTATAAAACACTTTCGTCGTGTTTTCACAAAATTGCGCAACATTTCCGTTTCGTTTTCACAATTCCAAAATGTTTCTGTTACGTTTTCACAACTCCAAAATGTTTACATTACGTTTTCAAAATATCTTGTAACACTTCATTACGCTTTTCAAAATTAAACGCTTTACATTATATTTTCACAATACTGTGACACTTCTGTTACGTTTTCACAATTCCAAAATATTTTTGTTACGTTTTCACAATATTGTAACATTTTTGTTACGTTTTCAAAATGCCACAACTATTCTGTTGCACTTTTAAATCACATACTAATTTTTCAATATTTTTCTTAATTGCGTAAAAATATACATTTCTCAAAATCGCATATTATTTTTTCACTGTTTCAAAATCGCGTAACTTAAAAATCATTATTTTACG
The DNA here is from genome assembly GCA_029884605.1 of Ormosia emarginata. Classification (NCBI taxonomy): domain Eukaryota; kingdom Viridiplantae; phylum Streptophyta; class Magnoliopsida; order Fabales; family Fabaceae; genus Ormosia; species Ormosia emarginata. Next base: position 35,668,501 of record JAQQTP010000074.1, on the reverse strand, counting down.
TCACGTAAATCATTTTCTATCATTCTCAAAATATTTAAAACACTTTCCAAATCTCATAACAATTTTCTCCTATTTTCACAATCGCATAAAAATATTCTATCGCTATTCAATCACGTAGTGATTTATCAACAGTAGTTCAAATCACGTAAAATATTTAAACATAATTCAAATCGCGTAGAAATATTTTAACATATTCCAAATCACGTAAAAATATTTTACTGTATTTCAAATTACTTTTAAGATACGTAAAATATTTTTTAATATTTTACAATCACGTAAAATATTCCTCAATATTCCAAACATTATTTTGGACTTAAATAAATCAATATCATTTTCAACACATTTTTCAAATTGCGTAAAAATATTTTACTGCATTTCAAATCGTTTTTAAGCTACGCAAATAATTTTTCACCACAATTTCATTACAGAAAATATTTCTTAACCTTCAAAAATTCCTTTTCAACTTTTCTCAAAATAATATAACTTTATACTTCATTTAATATATTTTCTTACTTAAGAAAATCTTTTTCCACAGTTCTTTACTCAAGAAATTCTTATTCAAATATAACCCACAAAATCACTTTTCAATTAATTTAAATCAATGTTTGAAACTTAAAGAATTTCCTAACGTACTTCAAAACTCGAAAATCAGTTATACGTTAATAAATTTTCAAAATACCATTATATTCTCCATTTTCTCAAATCATTTCCAAAATCAACCTTCCTCAAAATAAATTGAAACTCAAACGTTTTCAACCTCTCTTTGTTTTCCGTTACGAAAGTTTCTATTCTCTTAAGTGATAAAATGCTCTAATTCCCTTTCCAAATTCTTGTATTAAATCAATTATATTTCCACTTGGAAAATCACTTTGTTTCATCAAAATCAAGACATTACAAGCCTTCGAAAACGTGGACATGACTATTGAAAATTATCAAAACATTTTTCCTTCTAAGTCAATATAGTTTTACACAAACAAAACCATTAAAATTTTGCTTTCAAAACCGTAAGACTTATGGTCATAAAAACCAAACCCATTTGTTCAAATTCATTTTCACTTTCTTTGCAAATCTTTTTTCACTTTCTTTGCAAATCATTAAAATCAACGTTTGCTCGTTTCATTCAAAACTCATGTTTAGAAAAACACTTAGGATCTTTTTACACAAAATAAATCAATAAAAATCCTTCAAAACCATGTTCTTATTCACTTGAAAAACATATCCTTTGTTCATTTTCCATGCTTTTCAAATCAATCTAATTTTATTCTTCCATGAAAATATTAAGTTATAAACACCTATGTTGAGGTGTCTTGGCCAAAATTCTCAATGTTCTAGGGACCCAAAAATTAATTCCCTTGTTCTTAAAAATTTTCAACATAAACCCTCTTCATGGGTATCAAAACCGTATTTCCTTTCCTTTGGCCATTGAAGCCAAAAATTGATTTTCTTTCCATCATCACATCATGGCATACATATACATAATTTCAACATATTCTCATCATGCATATTATAAACATACCATATTATCATCATGCATATTATAAGCATACCATATAAGCCATAAAATCATGCAAAGCATATCAAGCATAGGCAAATAATCAAAGCTCATAAACACACACAAATAATTTACATGACCATGGATATGAATACTCACATGGATTCACTATCCATCAAATATAAGACCATCTCTCACCACTATGCTTGGTTGGTGAGATGAATCTCCCTCTTACCTCTTGAAGATCCTCAAAAGCTCTTTGTTTTGCTTCTTTTTCCAAGTCCTTCACCACCAAGGGCTTCTCAAATATAAAACAAAATACATAAAAACTAGTATACTAAGCTTGATTAAGAGGAACCATGGATCAAACATGGTTTAGATCATGAAAAAGAGAGAAGAAAATGAAGTTTCCTTACGCTTCACCACAAATACCCTATAACTTGGCTCTTGAAGAAAGTCTATGAAGATGAATGATTTAGAGAAAGTCTCCAACATGAAAGTTGCTTAGAATATCATGTAGATTCAAGATCTATGGTTGAATGAAAATAAAAGAGATTGGAGAGTGGATTTAAGTGTCTTGGCGGAATGGTGTGTTTAGGAGAAAAGAATGGAGTTTTTTGTGTTTTGCTTTGGAGAAGATGATAAATAGAAAGGAAATTATGATACAATGATAGAAAACAACACTTTTGGCCTTCTTTGAAGTGTATGGCCATAGCTTCACTTAGAGAGAAAGAAGAGAATATTTTTGCTAAGTTATTTTGCATGCAACTTGCAATAATGGAAAAAGGTGATAGATTATTGTCTTCATATTTTTCTTTGGCCTAAAAAGCCTACTCACTATTGTCTCCTCCTTCCTATGCATCTCCAAAACCGTCCCCCCCCTCCATGTAGTCTTTCTAAGGATGCAAACAAAACAATAATAAAGCATAATTGACTAAAGCAAAACATAATTGACTAAAGCAATTAATAATGCATTGTAACTTTTCCTGTAGCTTCATAATTCACCACAAAACCGTCCCCCCTCCATGCATGCTTCTCCTTGTGCATTCAAATATTTGTCATCATAATTAGCCACCATCTAGAGCATTTCTAGCCATTGATTAATTCAATGGTTAGGATTTAGGTAGACTTTTGATTTAGAAGACTTAATCTAGGCCATTGGATCTTTCTCCTTTAAATTCTAACCATTAGATATGTCTCCAAAATGAAGGGTCAAGATTACTCCTTCTTACTTTTAATCCAAGGGTCATAATTAGTCTTTGCTACTTTTTAAGACTAATTCTCCACCATTGATTAAATTTACATCCAATGGTCATAAATGGTCCTTGTTACTTTACAAGACCAAATCTCCACCCTTGATTAATTCTTCATCCAATGGTCATAAATGGTCTTTGTCACTTTTTGAGACCAAATCTCTACCATTGATTAAATCCAAAATCCAATGGTTATAAATGGTCATAGCCATTTTATTAAACTTATCCTACACCGTTGATTAAATCGACGGTTGATATTAAAGTCTTCAATATTGAACTTGTTTCCTATTGGTCCATCAAAAATTGTCACAATCATTAATATTGACTTAATAGTATAATTTCTATTTTTATCTGCTAAAACCCTACGAAAGAATATATTTACTGTATTTTTATCGTCCGATAAATAAATACTGTACAAAACACAGTATAAGAAAATTTTAGAGACTGTTTTCGGATTCAGGTTTAGTAAGATCCCCTGTCTCCGTCTAAACAGTACAAATTTTTCTATGCATAGAAAAATTTTCACTTTGCGGGACCCACCTAGGCCCACGTATGGCCACTCGGGCCCACATACACCCCCTGGACCCACAAATAGTAAAAAAATTCATAATCATCTACAAAAATCACAAATATTAGAAAACGCACAAATATCAAATCAGATTATAAAAAATAATTAACAGTCAAGAGAAATAAATATTTAAAGATTTTCTCCGGCTTGAAAATTATTATTTTCCTGACACGGAGTAAATCACTCAAAACGATCAAATACGTTGATGGAATAATCAAAATAATTTTACAATGCACAAAAATTACTAAACAATAAAATTCTGTTAACTATCAAAATTATTGTTTAAGAGATACGAAAATTTTGGGGTGTTACAATACTCCTCCTCTTTATAGAAATTTCATCCTCGAAATTTTGGTGGTCATGATTTCACACTCTCAGAATAAATATGAATATTACTCTTTCATCTTTCCTTCCAGTTCCCATGTAGCTTCCTCTTTTACATCTTTCTATACTATTCTAACCAACAAAATCTTTTTGCCTGACGTTCAACTTATTCTGATCAAATAGATATCTCAAACTCCTAGTTACTGAAGATATTGAATGTTACTCCAGAAAGAAAGTATCTCCATATCTCTGATACCAATACAGCGGCTACTAACCTTCATTCATGCCTAGAATAGTTTTTCTCAAATGACTTCAATTTCCTAAAATCACACCCTACAACTCTTCTATTCTGCATAAGCACATATCTTAAGCTCCGATGTAATACGTCACTGTTCACCTCTAATGGTTCACTATGATTAGATAAAACTAATACTAGAGAAGTACTTCAAACATATTTCAATTCCTAAAACTTTTTCTTATATGCATCAGTCGATACGAACGCTTAATCCTTTCTGATAAGCTGGGTGAGAAGTCCTATGATCCAAAAATTTTCTAGGATTTCCATTACTGTCTTTTTGACTTTCCCATAGAAAAACTATTTTCAAACTTTGAAGGATCCACCTCGCTCACGCTGCGCCACTCCGATACTATGACATGGATATAAATAGGAATATTCTTTCTTGCAAAATATTCTTTCTTGCAAATGCAATATATGAAAGAACATTATAGAGGTTTAGGAAGAAAAGGTAGTCAAATGATCTGATATGTTACCAAACATATTCAACAAGAATTTGATTTTGCCTGATTTTCAGGAATGAATTTTTTTTTTCTGAATTATTAACACCTTATTGAGACAATCTCATAGGATATGGTTGAAAAATAACCAATCCATTTTTCAAAGATCACTTCTATTTATGGAAGAAATAAACAGATTAAACCAACACAAAGATTTAATCCATAATAACAATTTGAATAACATGTGTAGTTCGATAGGGTAAGAATAGAAACAGAAGTAAACAAATCAGAGGTTAACGGATAGCTCTAATATATAATTGATCTACTCAATCATATGCCATAAAGAATATGTTACCCCCAGAAATATACAGGATAGTTTATAGGATTAGCTCCAATGACGCAATCTCCATTATTTAAATCTTCAGCTCAGAACACTCTCGTTCCATTCGACGTATCGACTTTCTCTACTATATGAGATTTTACTAACAGAAAACTCTGTTTTCAATGGAACACAATCTCTAGAAATGTGTCCAAACTTTCTACAAATTATTTTCTTTAACGCACAATCCTTTGTTAATTGCCCCTCTCCACATCACGTACAGCTTCTGGTTTCTCAATGGTCGTAAATACATTTTCCGTTGAAATCAATTACTTTCTCAATATCCTAAAAAAAATACCAGGTTCCAAAATTACGAAATCTTATATTCCAAGACTGATTCTCTTCCATCAGATCCTGAACTTCAACTTCCAGTTTCCGCAGTTCAATGATCCTCTGTTCGTGCAGTCGTCTTTCCACATTGCTCCCATTGCTCCCGTAGTTGCAACTGCATTACTAGTAACATGTTCCACTTCCACACAAGTACAACTATCCCGAGCCATTTCTTTTCTTTTTTTTTCTCAGAGACGAGCGAATCGAAATATAATGGATCTGATATCCATTATAAACAACATTGTTTCCTTTCGGAAAACAATAACACAAAGAACACAACACAAGCAAAATAGATCTAACCACAAACCCCAAAAGACTCAAACCGTGCTCTGATACCAACTAAAGTAACACCCTCCTTAGGGGATCACATTTCCGACTCCTGACTCATAATCTGAAAATTAATTTGTAAAAGGTTTGAGTTATGAAAATATGGGTTTCAAAATTACTTCTTTACTGAAATGTAAATTTACTGAAAATATTAGGTAATATTGAAAATCATATTTCAACTATTCATTAGGCAATATTGACACCAATTAATATTTCATAATTTAAAGAGAAATATAAAATTAATAGACTCTTTTTTTTAACAGTAGCAAACCCTATAACGGGTCATACTTAATAGCACGGTACAACACTAACGAGAAACTTTAACATACTTATTCCTTTTTCTGTCCATCTTGATGCATCAGACATCTGTTCCTTTGTCAACACTGCACACCTTCGAGTCCTGAATGTCCACTCCTTATTGTTGTCACCAATCTCAGAGTATTTATCACCCGTATGTCTAAGACAACTCAATCCTTCTATTATTTGATTTTAACAGTACAGACACAGCAAAATAACATAACAAAGAGGTGAGATCACCTACACCAATACCAACATGGCAGCACAGAGATAACACACACAGCAATATCATACAGGGATATCATATTAGACTTCCAATAATATATTCAATATTAATCAACTATCATCATCCAATCATATATCAATTCAATTATCATAAACAACAATTACGATAATGCCCTCAGCATTATCATCATCATCATCCAAGTATTCAAACAATTGTCATAGCCAATATTGCTCAATTAATATATCACACAGATATAAATGCTTAGTTTCATGCATGTGTATATAGACTCAGTTTTTCAAAAACAACTCCATGGAGGTTTTCACAATTTCGAGAAGAATGCTCTGGTTAATTGCCCAGCCTAAGCCCACAGACAATCTCCCAGTTGTAGAAAAGAATCGTGTTCTTGTCGGATATCGTCAATGCGTTGCAACGGACTGCATCGCCAAGTGACATATGGTCCAGCCTTAGCCCACAGACAGATATCCACTGGTCGACCGCCGCGCCTTGACGCACCCCAAGATCCATCATAGATCTCACTATCAATTCTCATTTCATCTTCAACCACAAGGGCCAAAATAGCTTATTAGCTATACTTTATACAATGCACGAATATATCAGTGCAAGTCTAACCCCAAAGGGCCAAATCTTTTCAATTTCATTTGTTCAATATAATCATATGCTTCAACGCATATTTTTCCAATGCACGTATAATGCACCAAATCCAATCACAGGCATATCTTTCCAATGCATGTATAATGCACCAAATGCCAATCACAGGCAAAACATGTCATTTTCTCACACAACATCCATATACTGGTTCTACAGTATTTATACTGTATTTTCAACAGGAAAATCATATTATCACATTTTCATAGTTATAAAACACTTTCGTCGTGTTTTCACAAAATTGTGCAACATTTCCATTTCGTTTTCACAATTCCAAAACGTTTCTGTTACGTTTTCACAATTCCAAAATGTTTATATTACGTTTTCAAAATACCGTAACACTTCTGTTACGTTTTCAAAATTCTGAAACGTTTCTGTTATATTTTCACAATACCGTGACACTTCTGTTACGTTTTCACAATTCCAAAATATTTTTGTTACGTTTTCACAATATCGTAACATTTTTGTTACATTTTCAAAATGCCGCAACTCTTCTATTGCACTTTTAAATCACGTACTAATTTTTCAACATTTTTCTTAATCGCGTAAAAATATACATTTCTCAAAATCGCATATTATTTTTCCACTGTTTCAAAATCGCGTAACTTAAAAATTATTCTTTTACGTCACGTAAATCATTTTCTATCATTCTCAAAATATTTAAAACACTTTCCAAATCTCATAATAATTTTCTCCCATTTTCACAATCGCATAAAATATTCTATCGCTATTCAATCACGTAGTGATTTATCAATAGTAGTTCAAATCATATAAAATATTTAAATAAAATTCAAATTGCGTAGAAATACTTTAACATATTCCAAATTGCGTAGAAATATTTTACTGTATTTCAAATCATTTTTAAGATACGTAAAATATTTTTCAACATTTTACAATCACGTAAAATATTCCTCAATATTCCAAACATTATTTTGGACTTAAATAAATCAATATCATTTTCAACACATTTTTCAAATTGCGTAAAAATATTTTACTGCATTTCAAATCGTTTTTAAGCTACGCAAATAATTTTTCACCACAATTTCATTACAGAAAATTTTTCTTAACCTTCAAAAATTCCTTTTCAACTTTTCTCAAAATAATATAACTTTATACTTCATTTAATATATTTTCTTACTTAAGAAAATCTTTTTCCACAGTTCTTTACTCAAGAAATTTTTTTTCAAATATAACCCACAAAATCACTTTTCAATTAATTTAAATCAACGTTTCAAACTTTAAGAATTTCCTAATGTACTTCAAAAATCGAAAATTAGTTATACGTTAATAAATTTTTAAAATACCATTATATTCTCCATTTTTCCCAAATCATTTCCAAAATCAACCTTCCTCAAAATAAATTGAAACTCAAACGTTTTCAACCTCTCTTTATTTTCCGTTACGAAAGTTTCTATTCTCTCAAGTGATAAAATGCTCTAATTCCCTTTCCAAATTCTTGTATTAAATCAATTATATTTCCACTTGGAAAATCACTTTGTTTCATCAAAATCAAGGCATTACAAACCTTCGAAAACGTGGACATGACTATTAAAAATTATCAAAATATTTTTCCTTCTAAGTCAATATAGTTTTACACAAACAAAACCATTAAAATTTTGCTTTCAAAACTGTAAGACTTATGGTCATAAAAACCAAACCCATTTGTTCAAATTTATTTTCACTTTCTTTGCAAATCCTTTTTCACTTTCTTTGCAAATCCTTAAAATCCATGTTTGCTCGTTTCATTCAAAACTCATATTTAGAAAAACACTTAGGATCTTTTTACATAAAATAAATCAATAAAAATCCTTCAAAACCATGTTCTTGTTCTCTTGAAAAACATATCCTTTGTTCATTTTCCATGTTTTCAAATCAATCCAATTTTATTCTTCCATGAAAATATTAAGTTATAAACACCTATGTTGAGGTGTCTTGGCCGAAATTCTCAATGTTCTAGGGACCCAAAAATTAATTTCCTTGTTCTTAAAATTTTTTAACATAAACCCTCTTCATGGGTATCAAAATCGTATTTCCTTTCCTTTGGCCATTGAAGCCAAAAAATGATTTTCTTTCCATCATCACATCATGGCATACATATACATAATTTCAACATATTCTCATCATGCATATTATAAACATACCATATTATCATTATGCATATTATAAGCATACCATATAAGCCATAAAATCATGCAAAGCATATCAAGCATAGGCAAATAATCAAAGCTCATAAACACACACAAATAATTTACATGACCATGGATATGAATCCTCACATGGATTCACTATCCATCAAATATAAGACCATCTCTCACCACCATGCTTGGTTGGTGAGATGGAACTCCCTCTTACGTCTTGAAGATCCTCAAAAGCTCTTTGTTTTGCTTCTTTTTCCAAGTCCTTCACCTCCAAGGGCTTCTCAAATACAAAACAAAATACATAAAAATTAGTATACTAAGCTTGATTAAGAGGAACCATGGATCAAACATGGTTTAGATCATGAAAAAGAGAGAAGAAAATGAAGTTTCCTTACACTTCACCACAAATACCCTATAACTTGGCTCTTGAAGAAAGTCCATGAAGATGAATGATTTAGAGAAAGTCTCCAACATGAAAGTTGCTTAGAATATCATGTAGATTCAAGATCTATGGTTGAATGAAAATAAAAGAGATTGGAGAGTGGATTTAAGTGTCTTGGCGGAATGGTGTGTTTAGGAGAAAAGAATGAAGTTTTTTGTGTTTTGCTTTGGAGAAGATGATAAATGGAAAGGAAATTATGATACAATGATAGAAAGCAACACTTTTGGCCTTCTTTGAAGTGTATGGTCGTAGCTTCACTTGGAGAGAAAGAAGAGAATATTTTTGCTAAGTTATTTTGCATGCAACTTGCAATAATGGAAAAAGGTGATAGATTATTGTTTTCATCTTTTTCTTTGGCCTAAAAAGCCTACTCACAATTGTCTCCTCCTTCCTATGCATCTCCAAAACCGTCCCCCCCCTCCAAGTAGTCTTCTAAGGATGCAAACAAAACAATAATAAAGCATAATTGACTAAAGCAAAACATAATTGACTAAAGCAATTAATAATGCATTGTAACTTTTCCTTTAGCTTCATAATTCACCACAAAACCGTCCCCCCTCCATGCATGCTTCTCCTTGTGCATTCAAATATTGTCATCATAATTAGCCACCATCTAGAGCATTTCTAGCCATTGATTAATTCAATGGTTAAGATTTAGGTAGACTTTTGAGTTAGAAGACTTAATCTAGGCCATTGGATCTTTCTCTTTTAAATTCTAACCATTAGATGTGTCTCCAAAATGAAGGGTCAAGATTACTCCTTTTTACTTTTAATCCAAAGGTCATAATTAGTCTTTGCTACTTTTTAAGACTAATTCTCCACCATTGATTAAATTTACATCCAATGGTCATAAATGGTCCTTGTTACTTTACAAGACCAAATCTCCACCCTTGATTAATTCTTCATCCAATGGTCATAAATGGTCTTTGTCACTTTTTGAGACCAAATCTCTACCATTAATTAAATCCAAAATCCAATGGTTATAAATGGTCATAGCCATTTTATTAAACTTATCCTACACTGTTGATTAAATCGACGGTTGATATTAAAGTCTTCAATATTGAACTTGTTTCCTATTGGTCCATCAAAAATTGTCACAATCACTAATATTGACTTAATAGTATAATTTCTACTTTTATCTGCTAAAACCCCACGAAAGAATATATTTACTGTATTTTTATCGTCCGATAAATAAATACAGTACAAAACACAATATAAGAAAATTTTAGAAACTGTTTCTAGATTCAGGTTTAGTAAGATCCCCTGTCTCCGTCTAAACAGTATAAATTTTTCTATGCGTAAAAAAATTGTCACTTTGCGGGACCCACCTGGGCCCACGTATGGCCACCTGGACCCACATACACCCCCTGGGCCCATAAACAGTAAAAAAAATTCATAATCATCTATAAAAATCACAAATATTAGAAAACGCATAAATATCAAATCAGATTATTAAAAATAATTAATAGTCAAGAGAAATAAATATTTAAAGATTTTCTCCAGCCTGAAAATTATTATTTTCATGACACGGAGTAAATCACTCAAAACGATCAAATACGCTGATGGAATAATCAAAATAATTTTACAATGCACAGAAATTACTAAACAGTAAAATTCTGTTAACTGTCAAAATTATTGTTTAAGAGATACGGAAATTTTGGGGTGTTACAATACTCCTCTTCTTTACAGAAATTTCATCCTCGAAATTTTGGTGGTCATGATTTCACACTCTCAGAATAAATATGAATATTACTCTTTCATCTTTCCTTCCAGTTCCCATGTAGCTTCCTCTTACATCTTTCTATACTATTCTAACCAACAAAATCTTTTTGCCTGACGTTCAACTTCTTCTGATCAAATAGATATCTCAAACTCCTAGTTACTAAAGATATTGAATGTTTCTCTAGAAAGAAAGTATCTCCATATCTCTTATACCAATACAGCGGCTACCAACCTTCATTCATGCCTAGAATAGTTTTTCTCAAATTACTTCAATTTCCTAAAATCACACCCTACAACTCTTCTATTCTGCATAAGCACATATCTTAAGCTCCGATGTAATACGTCACTGTTCACCTCTAATGGTTCACTAGGATTAGATAAAACTAATACTAGAGAAGTACTTCAAACATATTTCAATTCCTAAAACTTTTTCTTATATGCATCAGTCGATACGAACGCTTAATCCTTTCGATAAGTCATGAGAAGTCCTATGATCCAAAAATTTTCCAGGATTTCCATTACTGTCTTTTTGACTTTCCCACAGAAAAACTATTTTCAAACTTTGAAGGATCCACCCCGCTCACGCTGCGCCACTCCGATACTATGACATGGATATAAATAGGAATATTCTTTCTTGCAAAATATTCTTTATTGCAAATGCAATATATGAAAGAACATTATAGAGGTTTAGGAAGAAAAGGTAGCCAAATGATCTGATATGTTACCAAACATATTCAACAAGAATTTGATTTTGCCTGATTTTCAGGAATGAATTTTTTTTTTCTGAATTATTAACACCTTATTGAGACAATCTCATAGGATATGGTTGAAAAATAACCAATCTGTTTTTCAAAGATCACGTCTATTTATGGAAGAAATAAACAGATTAAACCAACACAAAGATTTAATCCATAATAACAATTTGAATAACATGTGTAGTTCGATAGGGTAAGAATAGAAACAGAAGTAAACAAATCAGAGGTTAACGGATAGCTCTAATATATAATTGATCTACTCAGTCATATGCCATAAAGAATAGGTTACCCCCAGAAATATACAGGATAGTTTATAGGATTAGCTCTAATGACACAATCTCCATTGTTTAAATCTTCAGCTCAGAACACTCTCGTTCCATTCGACGTATCGACTTTCTCTACTATATGAGATTTTACTAACAAAAAACTTTGTTTTCAATGGAACACAATCTCTGGAAATGTGTCCAAACTTTCCACAAATTATTTTCTTTAACGCATAATCCTTCGTTAATTGCACCTCTCCACATCACGTACTGCTTCTGGTTTCTCAATGGTCGTAAATACATTTTCCGTTGAAATCAATTACATTCTCAATATCCTAAAAAAAATACCAGGTTCCAAAATTACGAAATCTTATATTCCAAGACTGATTCTCTTCCATCAGATCCTGAACTTCAACTTCCAGTTTCCGCAGTTCAGCGATCCTCTGTTCGTGCAGTCGTCTTTCCACATTGCTCCCGTTGCTCCCGTAGTTGCAACTGCATTACTAGTAACATGTTCCACTTCCACACAAGTACAACTATCCCGAGCCATTTCTTTTCTTTTTTTTTCTCAGAGACGAGCGAATCGAAATATAATGGATTTGATATCCATTATAAACAACATTGTTTCCTTTCGGAAAACAATAACACAAAGAACACAACACAAGCAAAATAGATCTAACCACAAACCCCAAAAGACTCAAACCATGCTCTGATACCAACTAAAGTAACACTCTCCTTAGGGGATCACATTTCCGACTCCTGACTCATAATCTGAAAATTAATTTGTAAAAGGTTTGAGTTATGAAAATATGGGTTTCAAAATTACTTCTTTACTGAAAATATTAGGTAATATTGAAAATCATATTTCAACTATTCATTATGCAATATTGACACCAATTAATATTTCACAATTTAAAGAGAAATATAAAATTAACAGACTCTTTTTTTTTTTTTTAACAAAGAAAAACCCTATAACGGGTCCTACTTAATAGCGCTGACAACACTAACGAGAAACTTTAACATACTTATTCCTTTTTCTGTCCATCTTGATGCATCAAACATCTGTTCCTTTGTCAACACTGCACACCTTCGAGTCCTGAATGTCCACTCCTTATTGTTGTCACCAATCTCAGAGTATTTATCACCCGTATGTCTAAGACAACTCGATCCTTCTATTATTTGATTTTAACAGTACAGACACAGCAAAATAACATAACAAAGAGGTGAGATCACCTACACCAATACCAACATAGCAGCACAGAGATAACACACACAGCAATATCATACAGGGATATCATATCAGACTTCCAATAATATATTCAATATTAATCAACTATCATCATCCAATCATATATCAATTCAATTATCATAAATGACAATTACGATAATGCCCTCAGCATTATCATCATCATCATCCAAGTAATCAAACAATTGTCATAGCCAATATTGCTCAATTAATATATCACACAGATATAAATGTTTAGTTTCATGCATGTGCATATAGACTCAGTTTTTCAAAAACAAGTCTATGGAGGTTTTCACAATTTTGAGAAGAATGCTCTGGTTAATTGCCCAGCCTAAGCCCACAGACAATCTCCCAGTTGTAGAAAAGAATCGTGTTCTTGTCGGATATCGTCAATGCGTTGCAACGGACTGCATCGCCAAGTGGCATATGGTCCAACCTTAGCCCACAGACAGATATCCACTGGTCGACCGCCGCGCCTTGACGCACCCCAAGATCCATCATAGATCTCACTATCAATTCTCATTCCATCTTCAACCACAAGGGCCAAAATAGCTTATTAGCTATACTTTATACAATGCACGAATATATCAGTGCAAGTCTAACCCCAAAGGGCCAAATCTTTTCAATTTCATTTGTTCAATATAATCATATGCTTCAACGCATATTTTTCCAATGCACGTATAATGCACCAAATCCAATCACAGGCATATCTTTCTAATGCATGTATAATGCACCAAATGCCAATCACAGGCAAAACATGTCATTTTCTCACACAGCATCCATATACTGGTTCTACAGTATTTATACTGTATTTTCAACAGGAAAATCATATTATCACATTTTCATAGTTATAAAACACTTTCGTCGTGTTTTCACAAAATTGCGCAACATTTCCATTTCGTTTTCACAATTCCAAAACGTTTCTGTTACGTTTTCACAATTCCAAAATGTTTATATTACGTTTTCAAAATACCGTAACACTTCTGTTACGTTTTCAAAATTCAAACGTTTTCGTTATATTTTCACAATACCGTGACACTTCTGTTACGTTTCACAATTCCAAAATATTTTTGTTACGTTTTCACAATATCGTAACATTTTTGTTACATTTTCAAAATGCCGCAACTCTTCTGTTGCACTTTTAAATCACGTACTAATTTTTCAACATTTTTCTTAATCGCGTAAAAATATACATTTCTCAAAATCGCATATTATTTTTTCACTGTTTCAAAATCGCGTAACTTAAAAATTATTCTTTTACGTCACGTAAATCATTTTATATCATTCTCAAAATATTTAAAACACTTTCCAAATCTCATAACAATTTTTCCTCATTTTCACAATCGCATAAAATATTCTATCGCTATTCAATCACGTAGTGATTTATCAACAGTAGTTCAAATCACGTAAAATATTTAAACATAATTCAAATTGCGTAGAAATATTTTAATGTATTTCAAATTGCGTAGAAATATTTTACTGTATTTCAAATTTTTTTTAAGATACGTAAAATATTTTTCAACATTTTACAATCACGTAAAATATTCCTCAATATTCCAAACATTATTTTGGACTTAAATAAATCAATATCATTTTCAACACATTTTTCAAATTGCGTAAAAATATTTTACTGCATTTCAAATCGTTTTTAAGCTACGCAAATAATTTTTCACCACAATTTCATTACAGAAAATTTTTCTTAACCTTCAAAAATTCCTTTTCAACTTTTCTCAAAATAATATAACTTTATACTTCATTTAATATATTTTCTTACTTAAGAAAATCTTTTTCCACAGTTCTTTACTCAAGAAATTCTTTTTCAAATATAACCCACAAAATCACTTTTCAATTAATTTAAATCAATGTTTCAAACTTTAAGAATTTCCTAACGTACTTCAAAACTCGAAAATCAGTTATACTTTAATAAATTTTCAAAATACCATTATATTCTCCATTTTTCCCAAATCATTTCCAAAATCAACCTTCCTCAAAATAAATTGAAACTCAAACGTTTTCAACCTCTCTTTGTTTTCTGTTACGAAAGTTTCTATTCTTTCAAGTGATAAAATATTCTAATTCCCTTTTCAAATTCTTGTATTAAATCAATTATATTTCCACTTGGAAAATCACTTTGTTTCATCAAAATCAAGGCATTACAAGTCTTCGAAAACGTGGACATGACTATTGAAAATTATCAAAATATTTTTCCTTCTAAGTCAATATAGTTTTATACAAACAAAACCATTAAAATTTTGCTTTCAAAACCGTAAGACTTATGGTCATAAAAACCAAACCCATTTGTTTAAATTCATTTTCACTTTCTTTGCAAATCCTTTTTCACTTTCTTTGCAAATCCTTAAAATCCACGTTTGCTCGTTTCATTCAAAACTCATGTTTAGAAAAACACTTAGGATCTTTTTACACAAAATAAATCAATAAAAATCCTTCAAAACCATGTTCTTGTTCTCTTGAAAAACATATCCTTTGTTCATTTTCCATGTTTTTCAAATCAATCCAATTTTATTCTTCCATGAAAATATTAAGTTATAAACACCTATGTTGAGGTGTCTTGGCCGAAATTCTCAATGTTCTAGGGACCCAAAAATTAATTCCCTTGTTCTTAAAAATTTTCAACATAAACCCTCTTCATGGGTATCAAAACCGTATTTCCTTTCCTTTGGCCATTGAAGCCAAAAATTGATTTTCTTTTCATCATCACATTATGGCATACATATACATAATTTCAACATATTCTCATTATGCATATTATAAACATACCATATTATCATCATGCATATTATAAGCATACCATATAAGCCATAAAATCATGCAAAACATATCAAGCATAGACAAATAATCAAAGCTCATAAACACACACAAATAATTTATATGACCATGGATATGAATCCTCACATGGATTCACTATCCATCAAATATAAGACCATCTCTCACCACCATGCTTGGTTGGTGAGATGGATCTCCCTCTTACCTCTTGAAGATCCTCAAAAGCTCTTTGTTTTGCTTCTTTTTCCAAGTCCTTCACCACCAAGGGCTTCTCAAATACAAAACAAAATACTTAAAAATTAGTATACTAAGTTTGATTAAGAGGAACCATGGATCAAACATGGTTTAGATCATGAAAAAGAGAGAAGAAAATGAAGTTTCCTAACACTTCACCACAAATACCCTATAACTTTGCTCTTGAAGAAAGTCCATGAAGATGAATGATTTAGAGAAAGTCTCCAACATGAAAGTTGCTTAGAATATCATGTAGATTCAAGATCTATGGTTGGATGAAAATAAAAGAGATTGGAGAGTGGATTTAAGTGTCTTGGCGGAATGGTGTGTTTAGGAGAAAAGAATGGAGTTTTTTGTGTTTTGCTTTGGAGAAGATGATAAATAGAAAGGAAATTATGATACAATGATAGAAAATAACACTTTTGGCCTTCTTTGAAGTGTATGGCCGTAGCTTCACTTGGAGAGAAAGAAGAGAATATTTTTGCTAAGTTATTTTGCATGCAACTTGCAATAATGGAAAAAGGTGATAGATTATTGTCTTCATCTTTTTCTTTGGCCTAAAAAGCCTACTCACAATTGTCTCCTCCTTCCTATGCATCTCCAAAACCGTCCCCCCCTCCAAGTAGTCTTCTAAGGATGCAAACAAAACAATAATAAAGTATAATTGACTAAAGCAAAACATAATTAACTAAAGCAATTAATAATGCATTGTAACTTTTCCTTTAGCTTCATAATTCACCACAAAACCGTCCCCCCTCCATGCATGTTTCTCCTTGTGCATTCAAATATTTGTCATCATAATGAGCCACCATCTAGAGCATTTCTAGCCATTGATTAATTCAATGGTTAGGATTTAGGTAGACTTTTGATTTAGAAGACTTAATCTAGGCCATTGGATCTTTCTCTTTTAAATTCTAACCATTAGACGTATCTCCAAAATGAAGGGTCAAGATTACTCCTTCTTACTTTTAATCTAAAGGTCATAATTAGTCTTTGCTACTTTTTAAGACTAATTCTCCACCATTGATTAAATTTACATCCAATGGTCATAAATGGTCCTTGTTACTTTACAAGACCAAATCTCCACCCTTGATTAATTCTTCATCCAATGGTCATAAATGGTCTTTGTCACTTTTTGAGACCAAATCTCTACCATTGATTAAATCCAAAATCCAATGGTTATAAATGGTCATAGCCATTTTATTAAACTTATCCTACACCGTTGATTAAATCGACGGTTGATATTAAAGTCTTCAATATTGAACTTGTTTCCTATTGGTCCATCAAAAATTGTCACAATCACTAATATTGACTTAATAGTATAATTTCTATTTTTATCTGCTAAAACCCCACGAAAGAATATATTTACTGTATTTTTATCGTCCGATAAATAAATACAGTACAAAACACAATATAAGAAAATTTTAGAAACTGTTTCCGGATTCAAGTTTAGTAAGATCCCCTGTCTCCGTCTAAACAGTATAAATTTTTCTATGCGTAAAAAGATTTTCACTTTGCGGGACCCACCTGGGCCCACGTATGGCCACCTGGGCCCACGTACGGCCACCTGGGCCCACATACACCCCCTGGGCTCACAAACAGTAAAAAAATTCATAATCATCTACAAAAATCACAAATATTAGAAAACGCACAAATATCAAATCAGATTAATAAAAATAATTAATAGTCAAGATAAATAAATATTTAAAGATTTTCTCCGACCTGAAAATTATTATTTTCCTGACACAGAGTAAATCACTGAAAATGATCAAATATGCTGATGGAATAATTAAAATAATTTTACAGTGCACAGAAATTACTAAATAGTAAAATTCTGTTAACTGTCAAAATTATTGTTTAAGAGATACAGAAATTTTGGGGTGTTACAATGTCGGATTTCTCACCTCTTTTTTATGTTGTATTATTTTACTGTATATCCTAATTAATTAAAGACCAAGGAGGACTTGAAGAGGAACTACCCTCTCTTTGATTTGCGATATCTGTGGTACCAAGATGACGTCGAGACTATGTATTTTAGGTTATGTTCATGTGTACTTTCATGGTGGAGCAGACACGTGGTCAGTCAACTTGGATAATGAGAGAGTTACCTACACTGGAGATTGACATTGGTTTTTCGTGGGGATCTTCACGCCCCCCTGTCTTATCTTTTTCCATATCTGTTCAGTTAGTGTTTAACATACCTATCCGAGAATGATGGAGTAACTTCCACTATACTCCTCATGAGGACAGTGTTGTGTCCTCTGGGCGGATGCCGGTCCGTTAGGGTATACCTCATACTATGGTCATCTCTTCTGAGGAATCGGAAGATGATCCCTCTGAGGACCCTATTATTTAGGTATGTAGGACTTGGACTGATCATGTCTTTTTGCTAATTAGTCTTCATTGATCACCTGTACATTTTGAGTGCGCATATGTTATTGAGCGCCATTCTTTTTGTAAAGTATTTTGGGGTATAGAATTGTATATGATCCACACAAACCAGTTGATGTGAACACTTATGAAAATACAATATATATATATATATATATATATATATATATATATATATATATATATATATATATGATACTTTATGATTTACCTGCTTGTTTGATCTGTTTTCCGCAAGTAAAAGAATATTTTACGTCAAATATTATGATTTTAATAATCACTGATTTTATAACTTGGGTAAAATTTATTTCATATTCCGCGTTAATTTAATTGAAATTTTGAATTCGTAAAGTCTTGACGCCCTCCTCCTCCTAATGAGGAAAGGGGGCAACGCGTCACAGTCAAGACATATAACATCTCTCATAAATGATTTTATGAGAAAACATGCATCATTTATACCAAGAACATAAAATATGGTATAAATAAAAATTCATTCAACCAAGTTGAATATTAGACAAAATTATCTACCATGTTGCATTTATAAAATAACACATATTAACCATGATTATGTCACAACTATTGCGCATGAATGACACACAATCGCAAATAACAATAATCATGCTCTGTCTATTAAACATGCAATTAGCCACTAAGTTTTAACATATAATATTACTTTTCATGATTTGAGCATTTTTTAAAATGACATCATTCCCATCATTAAGGCATTTTATTTTAATATATGATTTTTTTTATGGACAACCACTTGCCTATAATATTACTAATACAAGCAACTTCAATATCCACTTAATGGATATCTAATAATATAGTACAACTTAGTACCCAAAGAATTACAACCAAAGTATCATGTGCTTCACAAAAAATAGACAAAGTCCATATAACATGAAAGCACACTTTAAAATTTAAATTTCATTAGCAAACATAACCCTTAAACTCCTCGAGGATAACCACGAAAAATCAATGCAATAATTACGTATCAAAAGAAAAAAAATATAAAGATATTTATATCTTAAAAAAATTCTAGATATATACTTATACATGCCTCCAAGCACAAAGCATTTATAAAATTTCATATAAAGTAATAAAATTTTTAATAGTGCTTTAAATATAATTATTACATATACAACTCAAATTAACATACCAAATTAACATAACAACCATAAACTTTACAATCACATAAGAGACATGATACAACTTGTTAAATTTATATGGTCTATGCATACTTTTAATCTCATGCTAAATTTGAATAATCATTTTATAAAACATGGATACATCTTTTATCCATTATACAAATATATATAACCATGTATATAAATGTGACCAAACTATCCACGTAGTTGACAATCTTTTACCTCTTGTGCTCACATAAAAATTATATTTTTATCATATATAACATGCAAGATTTATATTTTTCAAACATGATCAAAACTCATGATCAAGTAAAGCAAATTTTGAAATAAGACAGAAAATTAACATTATTAAAGAAAATGAACATTTGAATAAAAATCATAGACAAGAGAATGATAGCATGGGCAATAAATATCAATAACAATTGTCAAAACAGGGATCTAGTATATATGAAAATAAACTCATCTATGGGTGAAAAATATTCCATATAATAACAGTCCAAAATATCTAACACGTGGGAAAGAGGATTTTTTCTGTCCAAATATCTCAAAATATTTAACATATAACTCTGTTAATTTTGTAAATGACTCACTATAATGATAGACACCTATTCTATTAACAGAATCCCAAATAGGGATAAATAATTGCCCAAAAACTAATTTTATCAAGCATCCACAATTTTTCGAACACATCCACATCAGTTACCAATGAGACTTAACAATTGTGAAAAAAATAAAAAAAGTTGGGGAAGTTTTAATTTTAAACATGAATATGCCAAAGCCCATTGGTCCACACTTTCTATTAGCAACCAGCTCACCACGTTAAAAAAGCAAAAGTGAAAATTTCAATCACGGTATGTAAAAGGGTTTGTATAATATAGACTTCAAAATATATAATTTATTGATAGACAAACAATAATAAATTATTAATTTATTAATTAAAAAATTAAAGACTGAAATTAATTATTTAAAATTTTATAGATTTTAATTAATAATATTTAAATTTATATACAAATTTAATCAGATTATTTTTTTTTTTTATAAATAATTATACATATAAAAAATTTATAAATTTTAATTAATAATATTTACATACACTTAAATTTACATAAAAATTTACTAAATAAAAAAATAATACATTCATAAAATTAAACATAATGAACCCATAATGTAACTATACGTACATGTAAAAAACTCATTATGCTACACCGCTGCTGGTCACGCAAGTAAAGGACTTCAGAATTCACTTATTATTATTATTAAGGTCCTAAAAAGCAAAACGGGTCAAAAGATCGGCGGGTGGGGCTAAGCGGGTCAAACACAACCCGAAAGTGGGCCTCTTGAAAACAGAGACCAAATTGGTCTCTTCTTCCTCCCGTAGCAGCTGCAACACGCAGCCATGGAAGGTACCATCATGGGTTACATGAAAACAGCGGCTGAAACAGCTATTCAATGGCCGGGTTCCCACGCAGATCAACTAGAGAACGCTATCCGCGACCTGCAGCGAACCAACAGCGATCTGCCAGCACCTCAATGCGCCATTAATGGCGATTGCCCAAGCTTCACTGCGACTCACAGCCATCGTCCTCACGGTAAAACACCAGAATACGGGCCGAAAACTCCAAAGTCAGAAGCCCAGCTCGCCATTCCAAGGAAAAGCTTCTCTCTTCCGCCATTTTCAGCAGGCTTGCAGCAAGCTCGGTCCGCCATTAATGGTAGATCTTCAAGCTTCACCAAGCGACCACAGCCCTTCTTTCACCGGATTTCCACACGAAATCAGACCAGCAACTTGAATGGAGAATCCCACGGTGGTTCAAGAAAAAAGAACATCAGTTTCGCATGATTTGAAGTGACCCAGAACTTCGATCCGCCATTAATGGTGTGGAAAGGCTAACTCTGTAAAGAAAAGTGTCCAAACTCTTTGATCTCGGATTTGATTAGGTCTCAGTACACACAATTTTTTTTTAAAAGTTTGAAAATCCCAAAAAATTTAGCAATCTAAACAAACCTTCATTAATTGATCAAAAGGAGGTTTGGAAATTCTTAAATTTAATTTTAGGGTTTTAAATTTAGTATAAATCGCTCTAATACTATATATTAAATTTTCTAAGATTTATATTAAAAATTTAAACATCAATATAAATTTATAAATTAATAGCACACGTATCTTTTAAAAAAAATTATTAAAAAGTAACTCCGTGATTCTTGATGTAAAAACATAAGCAAGTGTATATATCAGAAACATTTTACCATTTTAATCCTCTATTTTATAATTGATAGTTCATTTGAATAATGCATATTTAGAATGATTAAGAGAATGGAATAAAGATTCTGCCTATTTATAATATATTAATAACTTAATTTTCATCTCTTATGAACTTTAAGTTATTAAGCTTAAACCATAATTTATTGTAATGCAGCACACTTATTATGGAGCTCACGCCAAATAAAATATAGGCTTTCAGAAAAAAAAATATTAGGCTATCTATTCAACTCATTTTAATAAAATAAAATACACTTATTAATAGAAGTTTAAACTAAAAAAATTTTAATAACTCAATATAAAAAATTTATGTAGATAAAAAATATTTATTTAATTTAAATATTAAATAATATTTTAATTTTTTATAAATTATAATATTAATATCATGAAAGGATAAAACATTATGAGGATTTCAAAATCATAACACAAACATAAATCAAATCATGTTTTTAGAATCTAACCACCATCTTTTTAACCTTATATGTCAACAACTAAATTAGCATAAAAGAATAATATAATAATATGCATAACATACTAAAATAATAAGAAATTAATCAATCTTTTAAATAAAATTACTATTAAAGCATATGACTATACTCATTATTAACTAATTATAAATATATTTAATGTCATAATTTTAATTTTAAAAGATTTTTTTTTTCTTACCCCATATAATATCTCTTTCTCTTTCTCTTCACTTTCTCTTTCTCTTCCCTTTCTCCCGTTCTTCCTTTCTCTCTTTTCTTTTTCTCTACTATGTCACTAACTCACTATTCTTTTTTTAATTTTGTTTCTCTCCATTCTCAAATCATGGCACCCCTATTATAGATGTCCCAGATTAGTTTTATTGTTTCATTTGTGGTAGAATTTGGTGTTAAAAATACCCCATTATGTGATAGTAATATTTAAACGCATAAGGTATATACATTTATAAGATAACATATGTAGTCCAAGTGAAGGATTGTTAAAAATATTCAACATGTGTGAGCTTACTTATGTATCTAATAATATTATATTGCTATCTTAAAAGTATAGTCCAAAATTAATTATGATCTAACAAGGTTAAAGTTAGACTAAGGAGTATTAAATTGTCATGAAATTTTATGTGTAGATATCATTAGGTGATTTCTAATTTAATGAGGGGCTAAATTAAAAATAGCAGAAATATTATAATAACTGATAATTATCAGTTTTTATAAAGGGGATTATGGTCCCCATTTGAACGTATCACTTTGGTTTCTCGATGTACCTTTCTACAGAGAAAACACACCAATATACGTATCAAGTGGAAGATCTTCAAAACTTCATATTTCTTTGAAGAATTACTATGGATCAAGGTACGCTTCCGCTCTTGTGCTCCTTTTATCTCTTTCTCTTTGAATCTAAGTGGAGAATGGTTAAATCTTTTGGGCTTGATCTAAATTGAGATTTGATGTTTTTCTGTGTGAATATTTCTAAAATAAAATTCAACAAGTGGTATCAGAGTCATCTCCTCTCTTTTTTGGATTCTTTGAGAAATTTCAGATTTTGAACTTTTAGGGAAAAGTTTACTATATTAGGGTTCTAAAGTTTTCTAAATTTAATCATATGAAAGTTACGTTACTGGTTTTGTTCTGAAGTGGATTCAAAGGGTACTTGAGATAGGCACGTGTATGGTGGTTTCCACCTTGCGCAACTACTGTCAAGTGTATGGAATCAAGGGGTGGGTACCTGTAATGGGACTCCAACGCTCAAGTCAAGCAATGCACAAGTAGAAGTTATGCAATGGAATAGCAGATATCTTATTAGGTTAACTTAGCCTGGTATATAGAGAGAGCGTGACTGGAATCCTCATGAAATCTATGCAGGACGAACGTACATTAGGATCGTGCCTTGACAGAGGTTTCAACCCATGATCGTTGCGGTCCGTCTCTGACCTGTCGGGACTGTCCCATGATCGTTGAGGTTCGTCTCTAATTTGTCAGGGTTGTCTCCTTAGTGGCCAATCCTTATTGTAGGCAGTTATGGGAATCTGCATAGGTCTGGCTATCGTTAGTGTCCGATGCCGTGGACCGGGGTCATAAGTCCTTAGTCAGGGTGTTTATGGAGGAGTCTGGTGGTTCATGTGTTGGGTCGATTCTTTTCAGATGGGACCCTGGACCACGGTCCAAAACAGTTGCCCCCAGCTTGGCGCTTGGATAAGACCCAAGTGTCAAGGTATAAAATCATTAGGCTCACCACGGACATCGCCCCATCTTCAAAGTCGGGTTTCGCGGTGTCTTGTGTTGAGGCTGAGGTCCATCATTGAGTACGGGGTATCCCGGAGGTTGGGATGTGGTTGTAGACCGCGGTGGGTCTTTGCCTACATTGTCATTCCTTGTCCTTGCCTACATTGTCATTCCTTGTTTCGAGATTTTTCTCCTATTGCCCCCAAGTGTGGTTCACGGGGTCTTTGGATTTGCAACAGTATCCTTCGTTGGTTTTGGATCCTTTGGAAATCGTTGCTCTTGATTTTCTCGAGAATTGAGGAGCCTTTAATGGGGAGTGTCAGCTTCGCACAGTTTCCAACCGTCCACTACTCCTGTAACCAATGGCGATGGGAGAGCATCAAACGCAGTTTTTATGGCTTGACAGACTATTCCTTTCTTAGGAACCAATCAGAGCATTCCATCCTTTCTATAAATAAGGGATGTTTGCGTTTGATTTTGGCATTTCCTTTTTCCTCTCTGCGTCTTTATTTGGAAGTGACTTCTCTCATGGAAATGGTTCCTTCTTTTCCTGTGCGTTTCTAGAGAGTTTTGCCTCTTGCGAGGGTTTTCTTCTTGTTCTTCTCCGAATCTCTAAAACTTTATAATGTCTTTGTGAAGGTTCCTTGAGTAGATATCTCACTTTCTTAGCGTATTAACGGTAGATGTTTCACTTTCCCAGCGTACCCTGATTGCTTGTTTGATATTTATCATCGCTGGGGAGGCTTGAGATATCTATCGTGTTAGACGGAGGCAGCCGGAGGGATAGGGCCCAAAGTCGCTCTCCTTGCCAGCAGATCCTAAGAGCAGTTGGATATGCAGGAGGAACTATTGGGACTGCTCCGTGGTTTGAAGCTGCTTTGGGTGATCAAGGTTCTGGTGGAACGATCTTCCTATGAAAGAACTGTGTCCCGTCCAACAAAGGGGAGTGCTCCTCGGTCTCTACTATCCTGGCGAAGGAGGCTGCGAAGAACGCGACGGGGCTCGGGGTTCGACAACAGTGTTCTGCTCCGGGTTGCGAAGCCTATCCACTTTTTCAAGAGGCCGCTTCGCGGGGGAGGAGACCGGTGCTAGTTCTGGAGGAAATGTGGATGCGACATGGCCCAGGATACAACTGACGATGATGTCGGTTCCCTCCTCTGGGGTCTTTATCCGGGCTGCTCTTTACTTATAAATTCTGTCTCAAATGTTTTCACATCCTTCTTTTTTAATTTTTGACGATGTATGAGATGAAAAATTAATAAAATTCTTCTTTCGCTTTGAATCTCATGTCTTCTATCTTCCTTTCTTCTGAGATTGTGGTATTTATATTATACCGAGGTGAGTCAATGCTCACCTTGACGATGCGATATGTTAAGTTGCCCCCAGCTTGGTACTTAGTCGAGACTGGCGAAGTGCCAAGCTTAAAAACTTGGATCCAGGGTCTTTGTACCTTAGGGGAACTTTAACCGGGGTAGACAAGCTTCTGAGGTTTGAACGAGTTTCCCGAGCTCTTGGGCCCTGCGGTCGCGTGTCTCTTAGTCTACTGGATAACTGTCCTTTGAATTGCCATGACGGCTACGTGGGCCACATGGCATGTTTGGGTTGAAAGGATGTGTATAGTGCTTCGTGCGCCATGATGAATATCTTTTCAAATCTGAGGTGCTCGGACGGAATTGCCCCATAACCATAGCCCCTATAAGTAGGGTGTCAGCCTTTTTGTTTTGTTTTGTTGATTTTCATCAAAAACTTGTGGCCTGAGATGGTTTCTGACGAGCATTGCGACGGTGCGAAGCGTTTCTTGGAGTTTTTGGACTTCCCAAAACTTGATTTCTGCCTTCCATTTCCACCCATTTTTCAAGGTACTTTCTTTTTCTCGACTTTGATTCTGTTTACTTTCATTTTGTGAACGGTTACGCACCCTTCCTCTTCTGCGAACGAGGGTGGGGTAAACCGTTTTAGCCCTCTATCTTCTGATGGTGTTACCCTTCGGAGCACCTCCTCCGTTGTACTGCAAGTGATGGAGGTGTCCTTCCGAGGTTTTAACCTTGGTGGGTGTGGAGGCTAGTGCATGGGTGCATTCAGTCTTCTTCTGTTCGCCCATTGCCATGTTTGAATCTTTGAACTTGACTGGTTCTGACCTTGCACCTCTGTGTGTCTTCCAGGGATTCAAATGGCCAGAAGGAGAGCCCTCGTTCTTGAAGCGCCTGCCCCGGTTCCAGAAGTTCAGGAACCAGAGAATCAAGAGGCCGAAGCCGAGGAGGAGGCAGTTCGTATTCGCCGAGGGCCAGGATTGCCTTATACCTGGGTCGTGGATGATGCCTTCGATAAGATCTCCCGTTATTAGTCTAGGGCTGAGTTGGACAAATTAATAGAATATTTGGAACTTACCGAGGGAGGATCCCGGGATGATGAGTTCCTGATCTTGTCCCCGGGAAGAGAACGAGTGTGTTCGACCTGTCAAGTGGGGGAACACTTCATGTTTCTTTACGAGGACTTCTTCACGAGGTTTGGGTTTTGCCTCCCTTTCAACGATTTCCACATTGTCATCCTTCGGACTCTTTATGCTGTCCCTAGTCAAATCCACCCCAATAGTTGGGCCAATATCATGGCTTTCGAGAGAATATGCCGGTTGTTAGGGTTGTGATGCTCTGATGGGGCGTTCTTCTATTTCCATACAAGGTATTCTATTCATGGTGCCCGTGCTCGTCAACAATCTTGGCTGTCGGTGCGATCCCGACAAGGAAGAACAGACTTCTTTCCATATTTGGAAAGTTATAAGGACTTCAAGGAAAAGTTCTTTAAGTTGATGGAGGCCGGCGACACTCGTCCTTTCTGGTTTGGGAGTGGCGGGGAGCCAACATTCAGCCTGTACTGGAATCCGGCGGCATGGAGTATCCCCACTCAATCATTTGAGAGGGAGATCGACTACCTAGATGACGAAGAGATTGAGTGTGTCAATTTCTTCGAAATGTGGGTTGGTGAGGTCGGTAAAATCCGGCCTAAAGATATACTGGATGCCATGGATGATGTGGAACTTTGGGCTGTGCTAGGTAGTATAGGCCGTTATTCATGTTTATTTTCTTTTCCTTTGCCGTTTATATGGATCTAACTGCTTGTGTTTGCTTTCTAGAGAGCTTGGCCGAGATGTCTCAGGAAGGAAACGCTCTAGCCATTCTTGAAGCTTTGAGGGCCAGAAGTGAATCAGGGCCTTCAAACTTCACCGCCAATGTTGTGCGAGTCTCAGCACCCCATCAGACTGAGGTACCGATTGCGGAGAAGGAACCGATCCAAGTGAAGGATTCCCCCCCGCCTACGAGGCGTAAGAGAAAAGCGGCTGGAGAGGGACAGTCAGGCAATTGGGGTAAGAGGACCGCGGTTGAGGAAGACACCGACCCAAGTAGCGGGGGACCAATCAATCTGTATTGCAAGAATCCGGATCCCCGTGATTTCATCGACTTCTAGCTCTTAGATGAAGAGGTGAGGCTAAACTAGCCCTGTGTAGCATGAGGGATACCTTCTCTTGTTTCGAGACTCTTGGACTCCGTCTTGCTTTGAAGGCTCGGTACTTGGAGCATGTGCTTGAGGACCATAAGCAGAAGTTGGTGGAGAAGGTTGCTGCTGTAACACCCCAAATTTTTCTAAATATTTGATAGTAATTTTGACAATTAACAGAATTCTACTGTTTAGTGATTTCTGTGTACTGTAAAATTATTTTGAGTATTCTATCAGTACATTTGATCATTTTGTGTAATTTACTCCGTGTCAGGGAAATAATAATTTTCGGGTCAGGGAAAATTTTACGTAATTTGATTTGATATTTGTGAATTTACTAATTTTTGTGATTTTGTGGGTGATTATGAAATTTTTATATTATTCTGTTTATTTTAGCGTTATCCGTGGGCCGTTTGTGGGTCCACGGAAGTCATATGTGGGCCCCACGTGAGTCCAGAAAGGTAAAAAAAATTTTGTAGTAAAAAAATTGCATCTTGTTGAGACGGAGATGGGGATCTTTTACTAAACCCGAATCCGAAATAGTTTTAGAAATTTTCTTTTACTGTGTTTTGTACTGTATTTAATTATTGGGTGATAAAAATACAATAAAATATTATTCGAACGGTAATAAATATAAAAATAAATAAATATTGTACTGCGTAGTCAACATTAATGGCTTGGATATCTACTATTGATGTAATCAACGGTGGAGACTTGATCTTGATTTAATCAACGGTTGAGATTTAGTCTTATAAAGTGCCTAGGACTATTTATAACCCTTGGATGTAAAGTTTGAAGGAGTAATCTTGACCCTTCATTTTGGAGATACATCTAATGGCTAGGATTTCAAGAAGGAAAGATCCAATGGTCTAAATTAAGTCTTCTATCTAAGCCTAAACCTAAAACCTATAATAATTTTAACCATTGATCTAATCAATGGTTAAGATTGCCTAAAATGGTGGCTTAAGAAATTTGTCACACTTTGATGATGCATGGAAGGGGGGGACGGTTTTTGATGAAGCAATGGAGGGGGGGGGGGGGGGGGGGGACGGTTTTGTGATGGCTTTAGAAGCTAAAGCAAAACTTGAAGTTAATAATCTATCACCTTCATCATTATTGCATGTTTTCAAGAAAACTAACTTAGCAAAAATTTCTCTCCTTTCTCTCCAAGCATAGCTACGGCCACACCACCAAGAACCACCTTCCATCACTCAACAATTCTATACAACCATACTTCTTGAATTCTTACATCAATCCAAGAACCTTTGTAGTTTACACCAAGCTCTAAATCTTCCATCTTGAAGGACTTTTTCCAAGAGCAAGTTTTAGGGATTTGAAGTGAAATGTAGGGAAACTTCATTTCTTCTCTTCTTTTTCATGTTCTAAACCATGTTTGATCCATGGTTCCTCTTATTCAAGCTTAATATACTAATTTCTTTGTGTTTGTTTTATGTTTAAGAAATTTTTGTTAGTGGAGATCTTGTTCAAAGTACAAAGCAAGGAGCTTTTTGTGGTTCTTCCAGAGATAAGAGGGAGATCCATATCACCAACCAAGTATGATGGTGAGAGATGGTTTGTGTATTTGATGGATGGTGAATCCATATGAGGATTCATATCCATAGTTATGTAATTATTTGTGGGTGTTTATGTGCTTTGATTATTTGCCTATGCTTGGTATGATTTGCATGATTTATAGTTTGATTATGGCATGCTTGTGATATATATGTTGAATATGTATTTGTATGTCATGATTTGATGATGGAAAGGAAAATTATTTTTGGTTCCAAGGACCATGGTAAATTTGGCCAAACACCTCAAAAATAGGTGTTCAGAAATTAATATTTTCATGAATGGTAAAATTGGATATTTGGAAAAATAAGGAAAATGAACAAAAGGTTTGTTTTCAAGGAAATGGAGCTCACAATTTTGTGAAGAATTTTTAATGGTTTTATTTGTGTAAAACCATGAATAGACTTTAGATGATTTAGAAGGAAAAATGTTTTGATGGTTTCAATGGCCATGTCCATGGTTTTTGAAGGCTTGTAATGCCTTGATTTTAATGAAACAAAGTGATTTTCAAAGTGGAAATATAACTTGATTTAATACAAGGAATTTGGAAAGGGAATCAGAGTGTTTTGTCACTTGAGAATTGGAATTTTCATATGTGAATGGAAAAGAGAGGTTGAAAGTGTTTGAACCTCAATTTATTTTAAAGAGGATTGATTTTTAGAATTGATTTGGAATTATAAAGAATACGTTAGTGACTTGGGATTTTCTAACGTGTAATTCATCCTTTGGGTTTTGGAGAGCGTTAGTAAATTTTAAAGTTAAAAACATTGATTTAATTCAATGGAATGATGAATTTATGAAATAAATTGCGAAAAAGGATTTTCTTGAGTAAGAAAATGTGAAAAATAATGTGAGAAGTCATATTATTTTAAAAAAGGTTGAAATGAAATTTTTGAAGGTTGAGAAATATTTTACATAGTTGAATAATGGTGAAAAATGATTTACGTAACTTAAAAACGTGACTTTTAAGCTACGCGATTTGAAAAATATTTAAATATTTTCACGCGATTTGAAAAACGTTGAAATATTTCTACGCAATTTGGAAAGTGTTTAAATATTTTTACGTGATTGATGAAAATGTTGAAAAATCTATATGTGGTTTGAAAACGTAATGGAAATGTTGCAAAATTATGAAAACGTAACAGAAATGTTGTACGATTGTGAAAAACGCAATAAAAGTGTTTCGCAACTTTGAAAATGCGATAATATGATTTCGCGACTGAATAAACAGTAGGATTATTGTTGGACTACTGTGTGAGAAAATGATGAATTTTGCCTGTATTGGCATTGGTGCATTTTATATGCATAAACTGGTGTATGGACACTGTATATGAATTTTTGCCTATGATTGGCATTGGTGCATTGAACATGCATTGGAAAGGTCCGATGGACTGTATGAGGCTATTTGCCTAGGAGAGACGTACACCTCTTGAGTGGGTGCGATATGCGTAGTGTAAGTCACTTGTTGACCTTGGGGGCATCGGGGTGCTGGTTGCTTATATGGGCGGTTAGTAGCTCTTCTTTCCGTAAGTTAGACCTATGCAACGCACCGATGATCCTGACCGATACACTATTCTTAATAGAGATCTCGTAAAGACTGTCGTGTATATGCTAAATGTGCAAATACAAATGAGAATTGTAGCACGTGATCTGAGGCATATTGGTACAGACAGATCTTTCGGATTAACTTCTTCGAACTGAGTATTAGCTCCATGGAGTAGAAAATTGAGTCTATGTGCGCATGCATGAATTTGAGCATTTATATCTGTATGATATAATAATTGGGGAATATTAGTTATGACAATTGTTTTGTTGAGGAATAACTAGATGATGATGATGATAATAATGTTAATGGCATGATAGTAATTATTATTTATTGTATCTGTTATGATAAATAATGTTGATGACATGATTGTAATTATGGTATGATATATCTGTATGATATATTATTTGTGTTATCTTTGTGCTACCATATTGGTATTAGCGTAGGTGATCTAACCTCTTTGTATATTATTTTGTACTGTAATTATATTTGTAAAGACGCTGAGCAAGGCATAATACAAGAGGGTGAAGAAGAGCAGATCCCGACTAAGGAAGCAGAATTTTGAGAAGTTGGAGATGCCCAGTTTTCTAAGTTATATAGCATTACAGTTTCGTGGAGGACAGGAAGCTTGGCATGTTCATTTAGACAGGCAGTGTATTTTCTACATTGGGGACTTAAACATTACTTACAATAAGCTTGATCAAGGGAACCCCTATTTTAATGTAACTATTTATGTACACTTAGAGTTTCCTATATCCATTAGACAGTACTGGGAAGCTTACTACCGTACTCGTAGTGCGATTAGTATCGTGTCGTCTGCTCTGACACCTGTCTGTAGGGCTTCGCATCGTGCTGGATTCCTTCCTGCAGAGGAATATGAGGAGGACCCATCTGAGGGTTCTGCTGTTTAGTTAGACTTGGGCAAGTCTAAGCACTGTTATGAACTATGTCTGTACATATTTAAAATTATGTTTAACTGTTTTAAGAACTTGGTCTGTATATAAATAATGTTGACAGTACGTTTGTAAGGTATGATGATGCAAATTATGTGTGATGATGTATAATATTTATTTTCTACGAAGTTTATTTTATTGTTATCAAAGAGGAAAAACAAATTTTATAACTCGTATTTTTATCACAACATCACATTTTATAACTTGGGGGTAATTTGGTAATTAAGTAACATAAATGTGGCACCCTATGGTGGGTGTTACAGCTGCTGCGGAGCGGGGCGAGAATCAGGCTCTTGGAGCAAAGGAAGAGGCTGTAAAGGCCAAAAACGATGCTAAAGCCCGGGCCTGGGAGTTTGAGAGTGAAGTGGCTGCCTTGAAAGACATGGTGAAGGACAAGGAGGCCAACCTGACAGAGGTCAGAATGTGTATGGCCGAATTAAGAGTTGATAATGAAGGTCTTCGCGCCGAGAACGAACGTCTTGGTGGCCAAGTTACTTTCTTGCAGGGCAATGTCAGGACGCTTATTACTATCTGTACTAATATCAAGGAAGAGTAGTTTCAGAATGCCATTAGCCAAGTCCAGCTCTTCAATCCCAGGGTTGATCTAGTTCGAGATGGCCAACTCGTCCTTCCTCGTCTTGCTGTTGAGGGTCCGAGTGTTGAGGGTTCTTCCGCCGAGGCCCGTGGTTCAGCTCCCCCTGCGGAGTAATTCTGATGTTTTTTCTTGCCCCCTGCGTGGGGTTTTATTTTTGTATGGACAAAAATACTGCTCCATTTTTTGGGGTTTTTTAATCAAGTTGATTTCTGTTGTATTCTTTTTATCTATTTTGGGGTCCAACGCCCTTTATTGACTTTGCGAATTTGATAAGAAGAAAAACCGCGGTCTGGGTCTAACGTCCATTACCGATGAGCGCTTTAGGTTTTTAGGACTTCGTGTGATAAGAAATTTGGAAACCTTGGCTTGGGATCCGATGTCCAACATGGATTGGCATTTGGGATCCATGCCTAAGGTAAGAAACCTTGTCCGGGGTCCATTACCAATTGCTTTAGTATTTAGGATGTCGCATGGCTTTGGTTTAGAAACCTTGCCCGGGGTCCATTACCAGTCGCTTTGGTATTTGGGATGCTGTTTGACTTTGGTTTGAAGGACTAGTCCTTACCGAGGTCTGTCGTGCTTATGGTTTGGTGCGAGAATTTTCCTGAGTCAAGATTTTTCTACTACACGCCCTATCTAGCACAAGACAATTTCCCGGGTGGTACCATGGGTCTCTCGTGCGTATGTTTTGGTGCTGAGAATTTTTCCAAGTTGGGATTTTCCTACTGCACGACCTATTTAGCACAAGACAACTTTACGGTTGGTATCATTGCTTCTTGGGACGTCGTGGTGGGTCTATGAAAATTTCTTTCAATCATAATGCATTAACTCTGTGGTGCTTGTTTCATTAAGTATCTTGAATGACTAAGGTCCATGTGACAATTGGGGCAGATAAAACATAAAGTAGTAGACTAGGAGACTAGGCCTTAAAAGACACTTAGCTGTAGTACTTTCTAAGTTTATCTGCGTTTCAAAAATTCTTTACTGGTTTTCCCATCAACGTCTCTAGAGTGTAAGCTCCCTTGCCGGTACTGACCACGATACGGTAGGGGCCTTCCCAGTTAGGGGCTAATTTCCCTTAGGAGGCATCCCTTCCGCCGATGTCAACTCTTCGGAGTACAAGATCGCCTGGCTGGAACCTTCTAGGAACGACCTTTAGGTTGTACCAGGCTGCCATTCTTTGCTTGGTTGCGGCATCGTGTATATGCGCGATGCACTTTCTTTCCTCCAACAGATCCAAGTCTTCCCTGATTAACCCGAGGTTATTATCTGGTGAAAAGTTCTGGAGACGCCAACTTGGTTCCCCTATCTCCACCGGGATCATTACTTTACATCCATAGGTTAATTTGAATGGGGTTTCACCTGTTGTGGAGTAAGGAGTGATTCGGTAGGCCCAAAGGACCTGGTCTAACTGCTTGGCCCAGTTTCCTTTGGCGTCGTCCAGTCTTTTCTTTAACCCCTTGATGATAACACGGTTGGCCGCCTCAGCTTGCCTGTTTGTACGGGGGTTTTCTACTACACTGCAGTGATGTATTATCTTTAGCCCGTTGAGTAGTTCTTCAAACCTTGTCTTTGAACTGCGTTCTGTTACCTGTCACGATGGATTCTGGGACCCCGAATCTGGTAATAATGTGGGGCCAGGTGAACCTTTGAATCCAGGCCAAGGTGATGGTGACCAAGGGCTCTGCTTCTATCCACTTGGTAACGTAGTCCTCGGCTACGACCAAAAACTTCAATTGCTCAAGCGCTTGAGGGAAAGGACCCAAGATATCCATGCCCCATTGATAGAAAGACCAGGGTATGGATGTTGTGGACAGTTCCTCTGGCGGGACGTGATAGTGCTCAAAATGCCGTTGGCATTTATCGCACACTTGGACATGCGCAAGGGAGTCTGCCTCCATCGTGGGCCAATAGTAGCCTGCTATGAGTGCCTTTAATGCTAGGGCCTTACCTCCTAAGTGCTGTCTACAACTTCCTCCATGGACTTCCGCCAGGACGTATTCAACTTCTTTTGGCGTGAGGCATTTGAGGAGGGATAAAGAAAATCCACACCGGAATAACTGTCCATCGAAGATGGTGTATCTGACCGCGGCTTTCTTTAACTTAGCCGCTTCCTTTGAATCCTCAGGGAGGCTACCAGACTGTAAGTACTCTATTAGTGGCGTGATCCAGGTATGCTCTTACCCATCGACCTGGAAGATGGCTACGTCGGAGACAGCGGGGTGCGAGAGGGTTTCCTGAATCACCGATCGGTTGTTACTCGGACTCTTGGTGCTCGCCAGCTTGGACAAGAGATCAGCCCTAGAGTTTTATTCCCTGGGTATATGTTCTACTTTAACTAGCTGGAAGCTTGGGAGGAGTTCTTGCACTTTCGCCAGGTATTTCTGTAAAAGGGGCTCCTTGGCCTGATATTTGCCTCGGATTTAGGAGGTCACGAGCTGGGAGTCACTACAAAGTCGAATCTTTGCGGTTCCCAAGTCTCTGGCCATTATTAGTCCGGTGATGCATACTTCATATTCTGCCTGGTTATTCGAGGTGGGAAATTCGAATCTTAACGAATTCTCGATAGTCACCCCTTCAGAGTTTTACAAGATTACCCCGGCGTCTCTCCCTTTTGGGTTTGAGGATCCATCCACAAACACGGTCTAGGATATCTCTTTAGCATTACTAGAGTCCGAAGTGAGTTTGACCAGGAAATCCAAGAGTGCTTGTGCCTTGATTGCCACTCTGGGTTCGTAGGTTATCCTGAACTCAGAAAGCTCAATGAACCAAATAATCATCCTTCCTGCTAAGTCCGGTTTATACAATATTTGTCGGATAGGCTGATCCGTCCTTACTACCATGGGACGGCACTGGAAGTATTGCCTTAGTCTTCTGGCCGTGACGATGAGTGCAAAGGTGACCTTCTCTATCTTTTGATATCTGAGTTCGGGGCCTTGCAGTACTTTGCTTACGAAACAAACTGGCTTCTAGCCTTTCGGTGTTTCTCTGATAAGTACCTAACTCACGGCCTTCTCGTGGACGGAGAGGTACACATAAAGGGCTTCACCTGACTCTAGCCTTGTGAGGATAGGAGGGGATGCCAGAAGGTTCTTCAGGGATGCAAAAACATCTTCACATTCCCGTGTCCACTCAAACCCGGTCCCCTTTTTCAATAGCTTGAAGAGAGGGAGGGATTTGTGAGTGGCTTTGGCCAAGAATCTGGTGAGAGCCACGATCCATCCATTTAACTATTGTACCTCTTTGACGCTCTGGGGACTATGCATGTCGAGCACCTCCTTGCATTTGTCGGGGTTTGCCTCAATACCGCGGTAAGTCGGCATGAACCCCAGGAATTTCCCGGCCTGGACTCCGAATGCGCATTTCTCTGGGTTGAGTCTCATGTCGTGCTTTCTTAGTTACGCAAACACTTCTTCGAGGTCTGAGGTGTGTGATCCAGATAATGGGGTCTTGACTATCATATCGTCAATATAGACCTCTAGCATTCTCCCCATTTGCTATTCGAAAATCTTGTTCATCATCCTCTAATAAGTGGCCCCATCATTTTTCAACTCGAATGGCATTACCTTGTAGCAGTAACTTGCTCTTTCGGTGATGAAGACAATTTTATCTTGGTTTCCGCAGTACATCAGAATCTGATTATACTCGGAGTAAGCGTCCATGAAGGACAGTAGCCGGAAGCTGGAGGAGCTATCAACTAGCTTGTCAACGTTTGGAAGGGGGTATGGATCTTTAGGGCACGCCTTATTCAGGTTAGTGTAGTCTACACACATCTTCCATTTTCCGTTTGACTTCTTTACCAGGACAACATTTGAGAGCCAAATGGTGTACGAGATCTCCCTGATGAAGCCGGCGTTTAGTAATTCCTTGACTTGCTCCTCGATGGCTTGTTGCCTCTCGGGACCAACTTTCCTCTTCTTCTGGGAGACTGGCTTTGCATCCCGTTTAACAGATAAATGATGGCAGATGAAGGCAGGGTCGATCCCAGGCATGTCAGCGGATGTCCAAGCGAAAAGATCATTGTTTTTCCGTAAGAGCTTTATCAACTGGGTCTTTTCTTGCTCTTCAAGGTTTGTTCCTATCTTGGTGACTTGGTCGGGGTTGTCACCCAGTTGGAGTGGGATCAATTCTCCTTCGGCTAGGGTCTTGTGCCTCGGATTTCCTCATGGACATCTAACTCGGTCATTAGGATGTTGACTTGATCGCGGGCGGGGTTGGACGTTCGTGCCTTTGTTTTTCTGGAAGCCCTACTAATCTTCAAGCTCTCATTATAGCATTTGCGGGCTGCAATCTGGTCACCCTTGACCGTGACCACTTCATTGTTCCTGTTGAGGAACTTCATGGCCTGGTAGGTGGTAGATACTATAACGGCAATGCCATTTAGCGTAGGGTGGCCCAGGATGATGTTGTAAGCCGAGGGACAATCCATGACCAAAAATCTCACCTTTACCGTTTTGTAAGTGTCGTTGTTACCTAGGGTCAAGAAAGTTTCAAAGTAACTAACCGGGGTAACTTTTTCACCAGAGAAACTGGTTAGTTTGCCTTCATACGGTGTAAGTGCAGATAGAGGAAACTCCAGTCTTTCGAAGGCATCCATGAACATGATGTCCGCTGAACTCCCTTGATCTACAAAGATGCGACGAACTTCGGCGTTAGAGATTATTCTGGATATGACCAGAGGGTCGTCATGATCTCGGATAATGTCGCCATAGTCCTTATCGGAGAAGGAAACGAATGGCACATCCTTGTTCTCAATGTGGGGTCTTCGCGAAGAAGAACCAGATACGCTTAGGACCGTTGTCCGGAGTGCCTTTTTCTTGGAGTTGTTAGATGGACCACCCTCTGCAAATCCCCCCGAGATTGTATTGATGAGTCGATCTTTCCTGTTACTCCTACCTTGAGTATCTCGCTCCTCGTCCTGCCTACTTTCAGTATTGTGGTGTGGCGGGGTCTGGGATCTTCTGACAGGACTCCGGCTTTGTTTTGGGCACTAGTTTGGACTTCACCGGGGGCTGCGACTTCGTCTCTGATCCCTGCATCTACAGTGGTCTTCTCCTCCTCAGAGACCGCTGATGTACTTTTACAACCGTCCCTCCTTGATCAGGGACTCGATAACGTCTCGGAGTTGGTAACAATCTTCCGTTTCGTGGCCATAGCTCTTATGCCACTTGTAGTGTTTCAAATGGTCCCTCTGGAATTGCTTCTTTACTGGTAGAGGCCTCTTGATATCTTGTAACTCGGTTTGAAGGACCTCCTTCAAGATTATCGCTCGAAGGGTGTTTAAAGGAGTATATTCAAAATACTTGGGCCGATACTGTTCGTTCTTGGGGGAGTCACGGGGTTGGTTGGAGTTGTGGTTCTTTTTCTGGTGGGCCGGTTCGCCTTTTTCCAGATTCTCTTTGGCCCTGGTGACTTCCTCCAGCTCAACGTACTTGTCAGCCCGTAAGTGAAACTCATCTAAGCTCGTTGGCTTCTTTTTTGCCAGAGACATGAAGAAGCCCTAGTCAGTTCGGAGCCTGTTTCTGGCGTAATGGAGGGCTATCATGTCGTCCAAGTTTTCAATGCCCACACAGGCTTGATTTAACCTTTTGACATACTCGCGCAAGGATTCAGAACTTCCCTGGTAGATCCCGGAAAAGGAGTTGATCGACTTCGGTTGTTCCTTTGCTGTAGTGTAGTGTTGCAAGAAACATTGCGTGAGGTCTTCCTATCTGGTGATTTTTGTTCGTAAGGTCACGAACCAACGAAGGGCGTCCTTCTTTAGAAAGAGGGGAAAATCTTGGCACAGCAGCTCCGAGGTATATCCGTAGAGCTGCATAGACTGCGTGTAAGCGTCCAGGTGCTCTTGGGGGTCTGTAGTTCCATCATAGGCCTCCAAGTTGCTCGAAGGCTTGAAGTTCCTCAGAACCCTATACGCCATTAGTGCATCCGAGAATTGTTGTTGACAGCCGGGGACCGAGTTATGGTTTCCATAAACCCCGACGCCAGCATGCTGGACGGTGCGCTCATTACAAGCTACATCCCGCTCTCCGTTGTCGTTGTCCGTCCTCACCGATCTTTCAAGGTTCTCTAACTGACGACGTTGTTCTTCCAGCTGACGCCGCTGACCTTCGATGAGCGCTGTTTGTTGACGCAACAACTCTCGAAGGCCATTCTTCGTTGTTTCAAATTCGACATTGTCTTCGTAGTGAGACGCATGGTCCATGTTGTCGTGGGAGGTTCCCAAGAGAGCATGTACAGGGATCCTAGCTCCATGGTTTGCTCCATGGTTTGTATTGTTTGCTCTACCGTGAGGAAAGACAAGTTTGTTACAGATTGAAACCCTTCGAGATGGAGCAGGGCTTTCAGCAGAGGCTGAAGTCTTGTGTCCATCATTGAGAGTTTCCACCATCGCGGGCCTGCTTCTAGCTAAGTAAAGGGGAGGTTTCCTAGGTGGTGTGAGGGCTTGGAAGGAGGGTCGTGAATTAATGTAATTAAACGTAGGTAGGAAACTTGGGCCAATAATTTTTATGATGGATATTTGACCAGGGGCAACGTGTGTAGTGCTTCCCTTCCTCTGGTTGTGTCTTGTGCTCACCATGGTTAATGTGGAAATGAAAGTTTATCAAGTCCCCACAGTCGGCGCCTATGTTCTGAAGTGGATTCAGAGGGTACCTGAGATAAGCACGTGTATGGTGGTTTCCACTTTGCACAACCGCTTGCGCTGCGAGCGTATGGAATCGTTATGACCTTGGGGCGTCGGGGTGGGTACAATGGGTAGTTGGTAGCTAATGGGACTCCAACATTCAAGTCGTGATCTAGTGTAGAATGTCAATGCACAAGTAGAGGTTATGCAATAGAATAGCAAATATCTTATTAGGATAACTTAGCCTGGTATATATAGAGAGCGTGGATGTTATGAATTATTCATTACCTTTATTAATGATTGCATTTGGTTATCGTTTAAAAGCTTATTTATTGCCTTTACATGCTGCGTGGGCGTTATGCGCCGTTCGGTTCTTAGTTTATTGGTATTGATGGTAGGATGTCTTACCTCTTTCCCGTGCTTCTATTATTTGCTTCAGTGCTGATACGACGGTGAAGAGATTGAATGGAATCCTCATCGGTTCATGCAATCCATGTAGGATGAAGGTACATTAGGATCGTGCCTTGATAGAGGTTTCAGCCCATGATCGTTGCGGTCCGTCTTTGACCTGTCGGGATTGTCCCACGATCGTTGCGGTCTGTCTCTGACCTGTCGGGACTGTCCCACGATCGTTGAGGTCTGTTCTCTGACTTGTCAGGACTGCCCCATGATCGTTAAGGTCTGTCTCTGATTTGTCAGGCTATCTCCTTAGTGGCCAATCCTTATTGTAGGCAGTTATGGGAATCTACATAGGTCTGGCTATCGTTAGTGTCCGATGCCGTAGACTGGGGTCATAAGGCCTTGGTCGGGGTGTTTATGGAGGAGTCTGATGGTTCATGTATCGGGTAGATCCTTTTCGGATGGAACCCTAGATCACGATCCAGAACAGGGTTGATATTCAGAAATTTTTTTCGCAAACTTGGATTATTTGATATTAATTACGTGATTCACACCAATTGTTACATTTTGAAAGTTTCAATCTAATTGTAATTTTGCAACTATAGTGCGTGAAATATTGGCTATTACAATTTGAAAGTTACAATTTGTTACAACATTAATTCCTGTTTTACATTGACTTTTTGAATCCACCTATTTATGAATTTACTTTTTGTTGGATCAAGTACGTGAAATACTGGGCATTGTTGTTCTTTTGGTATAATATATATATTGAAGCAATTTATGAAGCAATTTCTGGAACAGTACTTTAGACTATGTGATTTAAATATATATTTTGAAGTGTTTGGGTTTAAATAATAGATATTTCTTAAAGCAATTTCTGGACCATGTGATTTATATATATATTGACATCTTCTGGTATATGATATATATTGATTGGATCAAGATGTGGGCGTTGAGCCCATGGACAAAGACATTGATTTTTTAAATTTTTAAATGATATTTTTATTGTATCTAATGGTTTGTTAAGTTTGTCTAGCATTTAAAAGAATTAATTGAAACAAGATGTCGCCAAAATGAACTCTCTTGTGTAGATTAGCTTATTGAGAATGTTAAGATGTTTCTGTGTATGTGAATTCATGCGGGTATTGGTTAGCCCAAAGGAAAGCTAATATTTGGCCAAATTGCATATACATTTGTGGTGATAAATATGTGAAAATTGTAAGGTTTCTATGTGAATAATAAGTTGATCCAAAGATAAACTCATTGTTTGACCGAAGTTATTTTCAATATTTGATCACATCACCAAGAGTACCACTTACAATTAATATTACTGTCCAAAGACTTGATATTAATGTTGTACTAGGTATCTTAAGATGCATCCAATAATTGTTTAAATTTGAAAGTCATATATTTGGTTTATGATGTGGACTTGT
This sequence comes from Ormosia emarginata, assembly GCA_029884605.1. NCBI lineage: Eukaryota > Viridiplantae > Streptophyta > Magnoliopsida > Fabales > Fabaceae > Ormosia > Ormosia emarginata. The sequence continues at coordinate 35,627,705 of JAQQTP010000074.1, read as the reverse complement.
TTGTTTGTTTCGGTTAAATTCTCTATACAGTTATTGTATCTGCTACTACTATATCTGCAAACACAAATAACATTCCCATGCTTAATGGGACCAACTTCAAGGATTGGAAAGAGAATGTGTTAATCATTCTTGACTGCATGGATCTAGATCTTGCACTAAGGACGGAGCAGCCCACTCCTCTTACAGATGAAAGTTCTTCTGAAGTCAGAAGGTACTTTGAGAAGTGTGACAACTTTAACCGCATGAGTCTAATGATCATAAAGCGCGACATTCTGGAAGCCTTTCGAGGCGCATCATCTGAAGAGGTAACTCTGGCTACAGATTTCCTTGATGAGATTGAAAAACGCTTTGCCAAAAATGATAAGGCGAAAACAAGCACGTTTTTAGCTAACTTGACTTCCATGAGGTATCAAGGCAAGGGATATATAAAGGAGTACATCATGCAAATGTCTCATATTGCTTCTAAACTTAAGGCACTAAAACTCGATTTGTCTGAGGACTTACTCGCACATTTAGTATTGAATTCTCTTCCTGCATAATTTGGTCAATTCAAGGTCAATTATAATTGCCAAAAGGAGAAATGGACTCTTAATGAGCTCATTTCATATGGTGTGCAAGAAGAGGAAATGATGAAGCATGAGAAATTTGATAGTGCTCATCTGTCTACTACCTCAAAAGATAAGGGCAAGAAAAAAAAGAAAGATAAAGCTACTAAGGGTCCAACATAAAAGAAACTTAAAGAAAGCATTGAAGGATGTTTTTTTTTTTTGTGGAAAGCCTGGACACATGAAGAAAGAATGTCCGAGGTATCATGCTTGGCGTGCCAAGAAAGGTATGTTCTTTACTTTGGTCTGTTCTGAAGTAAATTTAGCTTCAGTACCTAGAAACACTTGGTGGTTAGATTCTAGTGCTACTACTCACACCAGTGTTTTTATGCAGGGTTGCCTGAGCTACCGAAGGCTAAGTGATGTTGAAAAACACATCTTTGTGGGCGATGGAAAATCGGTGGAAGTCAAGGCGATAGGGCATTTTAGGTTGTTATTAGGAACTGATTATTATTTGGATTTGAAAGACACTTTTGTTGTACTGTCTTTTAGACAGAATTTGGTTTCTGTTTCTTTATTGGACAAATCTGGTTATTATTGTTCGTTTGGAAACAATCAGTTTAGTCTTTCTTTAAATTCAAATATTGTTGGTACTGGTTCGTTGAATATTTATGATAACCTATATTTGCTTGAAACTATTGGATCATATAATGAAACCTTGCATGTGGAATCACATGGTACTAAAAGAAAGCTAAATAATGAAAAATCAGCAAAATTATGGCACAAGCGTTTGGGTCACATATCCAAATCAAGAATATAAAGACTTGTGTCAGAAGGTATTTTAGATTCACTTGACTTCTCAGATTTAGATGTCTATGTTGAGTGTATCAAAGGAAAACAGACCAAACAAAAAAGATTATGTGCCAATAGATCTTCAGACGTCTTAGAATTGATATATACGGATATTTGCGGACCATTCCCGACTGCTTCTTGGAATGGTCAACGATACTTTATATCATTCATAAACGACTACTCATGCTATGGGTACCTATATCTCATTCATGAGAAATCAGAGTCATTGGACATGTTCAAAGCTTTCAAGGCTGAAGTTGAAAACTAACTTGGCAAGAAAATTAAGTGTATCAGATCTGACCGTGGTGGTGAATATTACGATAGATATGACAGTTTAGGAGAACAACGTCCAAGACCATTTACTAACTTCCTGAAGGAATGTGGAATCGTCTCACAGTATACAATGCCAGGTTCACCTCGCATGAATGGTATAGCTGAAAGACGAAACAAAACTCTTAAAGATATGGTAAGGAGTATGATCAGTCAATCAACCTTACCAGAATCACTCTGGGGAGAAGCAATAAAAATAACAACTTATATCTTGAATAGAGTATCAACTAAAGCAGTTACCAAAACACCTTATGAGCTTTGGACAAGCCGAAAGCCTAGTCTAAAGCACCTTCACATTTGGGGATGTCCATTTGAGGCTCAACCTTATAGGCCAAATGAAAAGAAATTGGACTCCAAAACAGTGTGCAACTACTTTATATGTTACTCTGAGCGATCTAGGGACTATAAGTTTTATGATCCCACAATCAAGTCAATTTTTGAAATGGTAAATGCAACATTTTTTGAGGAAGTTGAGTTTGGGGGGAGAAATAAGGTTAGGGACATTGTCTTTGAGGAGGAGTCGATTCTGATTCCTACTACTACTACTTTTTACAGCGTATAAGTTCTAATACCTATCATTGATCAAGAATCAGTTTTGGAGCCTCAACAAGATAATGCTGAACAACTCCCCAATCAAGTTGGGGTAATTGTTCCTGAAGTACAAACTCAACAACCTCAAGAACCTATGCCATTAAGGAGATCCACAAGAGAGAGGAGAAATGTTATTCCAGATGATTATTTAGTATTCCTCCAAGAACATAAGGACATTGATGGTTTAGTGGAGGATGATCTAATCAACATCCATCAAACTATGCAGGATTCTAACTCTCAAAAGTGGATAGATGCCATGAATGAGGAGTATAAGTCTATGCAAGACAATCAAGTTTGGGATCTTGTCCCATTACCTGAAGGAAAGAAGCCCATTGGCTGCAAATGGATATTTAAAACCAAAAGGGATTCTAAAGGTATGTGAAAAAATATAAGGCTCGTCATGTAGCTAAAGGCTTTATTCAAAAGGAAGGCATTGATTTTAAAGAGACTTTCTCTCTGGTTTCTTCAAAAGACTCTTTTAGGACTATAATGGCTCTTGTTGCACATTTTGATCTCAAATTACATCAGATGGATGTTAAGACAATGTTTCTTAATGGAGACATTGATGAAACAATATATATGGTGCAACCAGAAAAATTTGTGTTTAAAGACCCAAAGAACATGGTTTGCAAATTAAAGAAATCTATCTAGGAACTTAAGCAGGCTTCCCATCAATGGTACTATAAGTTTCATCAGGTAGTTGTCTCATTTGGTTTTGAGACAAATGCTGTTGAGGATTACGTATATCACAAGTTCAATGGGAGTAAGTTTATATTCTTGATTTTGTATGTTGATGACATACTACTTGCCAATGATGATAAGAGCATGTTGCATGAAACTAAGACATTTCTATCAGAGTTTTGATATGAGAGACCTTGGTGAAGCATCTTTTGTATTAGGAATCCAGATACGTTGTGATCGCTCTTGGGGTATTCTTAGATTGTCACAAAAGAGCTACATAGAAAAGGTTCTCAAGTGATATGTCATGCAAGAATGTAGACTAATAGACACTCATGTCGCTAAGGGAGACAAGTTCAGTCTCAATCAGTGCCCAAAGAATGACCTTGAAGTTAAAGAAATGCAGAAGATTCCCTATGCCTCACTTGTTGGAAGTCTAATGTATGCTCAGGTTTGCATACGTCCAGACATAGCATTCATAGTTGGAATGCTGGGCAGATATTTAAGTAACCTTGGGATGGATCACTGGAAAGCAGCAAAAAAGGTTTTGAGGTATTTACAGAGAACTAAGGACTACATGCTCACATGCAAGAGGTCAGATCATTTGGAGATCATTGGGTATTCGGATTCTGACTATGCTGGATGCCATGACAGTAGGAGATCCATATCAGGCTACATTTTTTTTGTTGGCTGAAGGAGCTATTTCCTGGAAAAGTGTCAAACAAACACTCATAGCTTTCTCCACTATGGCAACAGAATTTGTAGCATGTTTTGAGGCATCCAACCATGGATTATGGTTGCGAAATTTTGTCACTGGGCTGCGCATTGTGAGTGGTATTGAAAGACCACTAAAATTGTATTGTGACAATAACTCAACAGTTCAATATTCCAACAACAATAGGAGCTCATTTCGTTCAAAGTTTATAGACATAAAGTTCCTGGTTGTGAAGGAAATGATACAGAGTGGACAGATTTCTATAGAGCACATTGTGACAAATTCTATGATTGCGGATCTGCTTACTAAGGGATTGACACCCAAAGTTTTTCATGAGCACACTACTCATATGGGTGTTTTATCATATGAGGATACTATGGTTTAGTGGGAGTTTGTAATTTTCTATGTTTTGTTGTTCTATTTTGTACTTTAGATATGTTTTGTATATTTGGATATTTTCTACAAAAATAAAGTATTCAGTTCATTCGCACTCTGTTTTATTAAGTTAAACTTTGATCTCACTAAAGTTTAAAGTAGGACCAGTTGGAAATAGACATGTTTAGATCACGTTACATGTAATTTCCATGTTACACATCCATAATTGATCGATGTCATTTGGTTGTATTGGTATATGTGACTACTGATGAATTTAGTTATGCCAAAATGTAACGAAAGTTCCTTTAATCCTATATCAATGTAGTCAATGGACGAGATTGTTAGGAATATCCCATTATGTGATAGAAATATTTAAGCGCATAAGGTGTATACATTTATAAGGTAACATATATAGTCCAAGTGGGAGATCGTTGAAAATATTCAACATGTATAGGCTCACATATGTATCTAATAATATTGTATTGCTATCTTAAAAGTATAGTCCAAAATTAATTGTGATCTAACAATGTTAAAGTTGGACTAAAGGATATTAAATTGTCATGAAATTTTATGTGTAGATATCATTAGGTGATTTCTAATTTGATGAAGGGCCAAATTAGAAATAAAAGAAATATTATAATAACTGATAATTATCAATTATTATAAAGGGAGTTATGGTCCCCATTTGAACGTATCACTTTGGTTTCTCCATGTAACCTTTATACAGAGAAAACACACCAATATACGTATCAAGTGGAAGATCTTCAAAACCACATATTTCTTTGAAGAATTACTATAGATCAAGATATATTTCCACTATTGTGTTTCTCTTATATCTTTCTCTTTGAATCTAAGTAGAGAATGGTTAAATCTTTTAAACTTGATCTAAATTGAGAATTGATCTTTCTCTGTGTGAATATTTCCAAAATAAAATTCAACATTTGGCATTACGTTGCACCACATTCACGCAGTGGACGTAGCTTTTCTTACTTCTTTTTTTATTTAAAAAAATTAAAATAAGGATTACCTTTAATAAATATCACTACCATTTTATTAATAATAATAATAATAATAATAATAATAATAATAATATTAATAATAATAATAATAATACATTTCTAATGTTACCTTAAAGCTATAGGAATACTCTTAGTACTTTTCACAAAAAGTTAATACTAAGTCTTATTTTAATAAATCTTATTTTTAATTTAGTGTTGTCACATATTTTTAACTCATTGTTATCAATTTATTTAAAAAGTTTATTTCAATTTAAATTCTTACAAACTTTATTTATTTATTTTTTATTTAATAACAACTTTTACAAAATTGTCTCAAATAAAATATTTAAATTAAAGATTACTTTATACAAATCATATTAAAAAAATGAGATGTTACGTGGTCCATATCATGTTTAAGTAATTTTGATTACTTTCAAGTAACTTTTTATCGTATTATCAATAATCAGCGCTCATTTCCTCTGATCTTCCTCTCTTTCCCTTTCCTTCATCAAAGTCAATGGTTTACATTTCTCTATGTAATATTATGTGACCAAAAAAATGTGAAACTATCATTACTCAAATGCAAAGCGTAAAATTCTACTATGATCTCTTTGTTCATTCAAAAGAACTTGGTTGGGAAAGAAAACTAAAGAATCTCACTTTAAGAGATAAGATTAAATTTTGATGTATTGATAATGTAAATTTTTTATTTAATACTAACACTCAATTATGTATTATTATATTATTAAAAAAATTGACTATCACAAGTACCTTGAAAGGAGAAATTCTAAAGGACAATGAGAGTAATACACTTAACGGTTGAAATTTGATTTAAATTTTTTTAGATAATATTTTGAATTTAATTTAATGGCATGTGTGGTTATCTGTATAGTAAGTACTGTAATCTTTTATTTTGATAAACCTAAGTATAGTAATATGAGAGTGTATAAGATTTTTTTTTCAAAAGTCACATTCTTTTAATAATGTAGCAATACATAATTAAGTAATAGTATAAATTTTTTTACACTTAATCAAAATTAAATTATATTAGATAACCCGAACAATATGAGATGCAATTCAATTTTCTTTTTCAAGGAAATGCCCATCTGCTTAAAATATATTCGAACATGTAGTTAGAATAACATCCAAGTACATTCAGTTACATCTAGAAAATGAAGCAGTAATTATAGGGCATCACTTTGACATCATTTGATGTCTTTTTAAACACGACTACAAGCCTTTAAAATCATCAAAAGAAATGTAAAAAATCGAATATAAGGCAGTAAGTGGGTTTGCTGTTACCTGCAACTATAAGTCTTCAATCCATTTATATTGAGTTTAAGAATCAATGGCGTAATGGTAAGCGAATTGTAATTTTATAGGAGAGGATAAATGTTAGAACCTTAGAGATGCTACTTATGCAGAAGGCTTAATAATATTATTCCATATTTAAAAGGATTAGTCTTACATTCAAAAAATATTGAGATATCCTGGGAAAAAAAAAACTAGTTTTGCATTGAACAATCCCCTAAGTCTAACACATGCATTTCTAAGCATTTAGCCACATTATTCAGATTGCCATATATATCTTAGTTAAGAATCCGCACATGTCTAGAATTTGGAAACCACCAGATACTAGACTCAACAGACTTCACATGTATTATCAGAACATCCCATCTACTATTCAGATGAATGTGCATGTGAACACACCATTCAAGGAAAAATTCTTATATCTTCTAGGAGGAAGAGCTTTTTCTTTCCTCCATGAAGATATGAACCATTGGTTAAAAAAGAATAAATAAATGAGAGAGAATGAGAAAGAGAAAAGAATGAATGGTTATGATGCTTAACGGAGGAAGAAATTTCTTCCTCCCTGGAGTATAGAAGAATGTCTCCCATGTGAGAGAGATCTTTTCCTTTGTGAGTTGGAATTTTTCTTCCACATATATGTATTTAACTTAGGCAGAGACACGTGTTTATGTGGAATTCATAAAGGGATCTATACATAACAAAAATTTTACAAATTTGCTACTAAATTTAGTTACAAAAATTTTTTGTAACTAATCTGTAACTATTAGTTAATCCGTAGCTAATTAGCTATGAATTAGTTATGGAATAAATTTTCCTAGCTAAATTTCGAATGCATGAAGGAAAAAAAATTATCAAATAAATAGCTACAGATTAGCTACAATTTCGCTACGAAATTTAGCTACGGCTATTTTTGTAACTAGTCTGTAGCTAATTTTCCTAGCTAAATTTCAAATGCATAGAGGAAAAAAATTATCAATCAAATAGCTACAAAATAACTATAATTTAGCTACGAAATTTAGTTAAAAAATATATTTCATAGCTAATTTTTAGTTATTCCATAACTAATTAGCTACAGATTAACTACAAAATATTTCTATAGCTATATTTCAATTACATAAAGAAAATAATTTTACAAAATCACTCATCTCCTTTACCTATGCGCCCAACCCCTCCCTCTCACTTTCCCAAATCTATTCTCAAATTTCTCTTTCAAATTCTCAAATCACCTAGTGACACTCAATCTCCCACTTATGTCTATCGTTATCCGATCTGCGCCGCTCATTCCAATCTCTAGCATCTCCTCATCCCTTCCCTCTCAGCACTCTGTCTCTTCTCTTAATTCCACTTTCACATGTAGGTTAGTCACTACTCTATTCTTTCTTCTCTTTGCAATTTCAATTCTCTCTTACCTTGCTTGTTCAGCTGCTGAGTCACGCTATTACACAAAGCAAAATTTATTTCTTATTTTCTGTTCATGCCAATGTTTTGTATCATCATCGAGCTTTTCTTACTCCAATTGTATAGGGAAAAAAAGAAAGAAAATGAAATTATATTTTTTTTTGTATGGTTTTTGGTTTCCAATTCCCATAATTTCTTATTAGCCATATTGAAATTAAGGTTAGGTATCTAAATTTTCCTTTGGCAATTTTCACTTTTTGCATATGGAAAGTGATAGGATTTTTTCACTTTAGCATTAGCAAGTGATGTTGTTTTTCACATGTTTAAGGAAAATTAGGAAAAGAAAGAGCTTTCAAGTCTGCATATTCAAACTGTTGACTTAGGGTTCCTGAGTGTATTTTTCAAATGAATTCTATTCATAATTCATAAACCATAATTTTGTTACCAAGTGTCCTCAATACTCAAGATAGGGTAAATTGAGTTTATAAAATATTTTTGCAAATCTTTCGCAAAACACTTGATTATCAATTTTCGTTGAAGCTATTAATTGATATAGATGAATGGATAGAGAAGATTGAACACTTTCACTCACAAATGAGCCAACCAAAGCAGAGAGTATTCAAGCAAGCATATAAAATAAACACAAATGTAGAGGAGTTGAGTTTAGAGAATCAATTACAAGATTTATCCTGGTTCAACTACTAATCCACTTGTGGTCTACATCCAGTCCTCAAGCAATCACTCGAGATTTGTCACTATATCTTCAAGCTTTAAAAGGTGCTGCAACCTTTACAAGTTAGAGCACTAAAACACTTTGGAATACCTCATCCTTGTGCTTGAGCCTCAATTCCAAAGGGATACCTCACTTTTACAAATGTTTAAGAGATACCTCACCCTCTTTACAAAGAATCAAAGTGTATAGATGATGAAGCTCTCATAGGAGTATGTAATACAAATTGAAGCTCTATAATGCTCTTCAAGAATATCACAAATTGTTGCAAAAATAGAGCACAAATGATTCAAAGATTGTTTCACAGATTAGAGTGATAGAAATATGTTTTTAGTTGTTGGTTAGCCATAAATGATGTCCCAAGATATGCATTTATAGTGTTCCAGCATAAAGGATCCGTTGGGTGACATTTATGGTAACATTAAATGCCAAGAAAATAGTCGTTGGCCACTGTCAGACCTGTTATAATCGATTACATGGCTCTTAGAATGTGTTCTTGGCTTTTTGGGCAGAATGTAATCGATTACAGCCTTCATGTAATTGATTATAAAGCCTCTACCAGAGATGTAATCGATTACAACACTTGTGTAATCAATTACATGGCCTCTGTCAGGCTTGTTATCGATTACAACCTCAATGTAATCAATTACAAGGTCTTTGTTTGATTTGTAATCGATTACAACACTCATGTAATCGGTTACAATCATCCTTAAACATATTTTTCAAGCCCAATTAAGCTTGATGGCCATTTCCAACTTAGAAAATACTTGATTTTGATAAGATTAAACTTGAGTACCTAAATTCAAGATTAAAATCAACATTACTTTGAAATATGAACTTTTAACTTCAAGTTGATTTATAAAGATCTTTCAAAAACTATTTTAAGATAGTTGAGATATATTGAGAGCATTTTACATTAAGATTCTAAGTCTTACAACCTATACCAAATATACCTCTCTTGAACTTGGTCTTCATCTTGACTTTGTTATCATAAAAAACTTCATTTGATATACTTCATGACATAAGCATTCACAATTTTGCATCTGTTTTGGGTTTTAATTGCTTTTATGTGTTTCTATTTCTATATAATTAAAACATCATAATTAAAAAGAACCCCTTTACCCTATTTTTTAAGATAAAAAATGTGATTGTAGAATAATCCTTTATTATTTCATTTTGAGTATAATTATTAGTTGCTCTGTCATCTGGCATTATTTGTTTTCTAGTTCTGAGTAGTGAAATTGAATGGGTATTCAAATATTAAATTAATAAAGTAAAATGAAAGATTATGCATGGGACTTTCTAGATGAGAATAAAGCTATGTATTTTGGATGAATGGATAATGTGTATCTTGCTATTTTCACCAAAAACTCCCTTCTATACAATCATTCCATTGTAACTATTCTTTCTTCTTCTTCTTCTTCTTCTTCTTCTTCTTTCTTCTTCTTCTTCTTTTTGGGTAGAGGGTGGGGGGGGGGGGGGAGAAGAGGGATAAGAAATCACCAATAATTGGTTGTTTCATGAGTCATGTTCAGTAAAAAAGTAGAAATCTTGTCCAACTTTTAAGAAATCTATAGTGGTAATTGCCATATGCTTGAGAACGAGCTTAATGATTCGAAGCCAATTTCTAAACCTTACACTTTCCTAAATCCAATGTATTTATTCAGAAGTATTAATCTAGGAATGTATTTAGTGTAACAGCCTAATATCGGTACCCTAATATATCTGAAACATACCTGGATAAGCAGTATCAGTCATACTACTTCTAACTTAATCACTAAATAATCTATAATATTTAAAACAAATAATTATGGAGAGCCATAACTAAAGTTATACATATAAACTTTATACATACAACTTTTTCATTTTCAAAGCAAATATAAATTAATACATAAGCTTTGAATTAAGAACATAAAACTAACCTCTTCTAATTCTTTTGTTATCTTCATCTCTTGTAGAGTCTTGACCTGCTAACCATGAAACATAACGGGATGAGAATATAAAATTCTTAACAAAAACATATATCTCATGGTATTAAAACTAAATATATACAAAGATATATTTCTCAAAACTCGTATATGTAACTTAATTATACTTAGGAATTATATCCCTTCATTTGGCGTTAAGCCTCCTTATCCTTAGTTTGACCTAGGATATGTTCATCTTTAGTCTAGCATAGGATATACTGATACACAGCCTGACATAGAATTTCTCATCCATAACCTAGGATATGTTCATCCTTAGTCTAGCATAGGATATACTGATACACAGCCTGACATAGAATTTCTCATCCATAACCTAGCGTAGGATATATTGATCCATAACCTGGCATAAGATTTCTTATCCACAGCCTACCATAGGATATAACTAGTCCACCGCTTAGCATATGATATGCTTATCCACCGCCTAACTTAGGACAAACTAGTCCACAGCCTAGCATAGGATATACTGATCGATAGCCTAACTTAGGACAAACTAATTTGCAACCTAGCTTTGGATAACTAATCCTTTCATGAAACACTCCAGTGTCATCACTTTATTAGGCTTGCCTGGCAATGTTCACTACTTGAAAAACTAATCTTTTCGTGAAACACTCTGGTGTTAGAACTTTACTAGGCTTGCCCGGCAATGTTCACTACTTGGAAAATTAATTCTTTCATAAAACACTTTGGTGTCACCACTTTACTAGGCTTGTCCGGCTATGTTCACTACTTGGATAACTAATCCTTAGCCTGACCTTGGATATAACATCCTTAGCCTAGCTTTGGATAAACAAATCACAACTCCATCTATAACAAAGTGCTTTTCTCATTCTTTTTCCAAGTCAAGGGGCTTGCCTCGCTCCCTTAGTTAGGATTGTGATAAACTATGGTTCATCTTTTCTAAGTAAAAGAACCAACTCTTGCCAACTAGGCCCTATGACGCTTAACTGTTGCCAAATGGGCCCTATGGCGCTCAACTGTTGCCAACTAGGTCCTATGGCGCTCAACTATTGCCAACTAAGTCCTATGGTACTCAATATTGCCAACTAGGCCCTATGACACTCAACTATTGCTAACTAGGTCCTATGACACTCAACTTTAACTATTAAAAGAGTTACTAGTGTTCATAGGTCTCAAACCAAACCCAAAACGCCTCAAATTTTACCTAAAGAGATTGATTTTTAAGATTGCACCAAATGTACATCACAACTTTAAAAATTTTGAAATTTTATGACGGTATAGCTTTCTCTTATATCTTTCCAATGCCATAAACCTTGCTTCATTTGGATAAGTGTAGCCAAAGTTATGTGACATTTGGCAGAGGCCAAAACAGGGCATTCTCTGATTTACCCGATTCTGACATGACTTTAAATTGAAATTGGGAACAAACTACAAGTGGAAAAATTCTGAAATTTTACAGGCAAGAAGCCTTATATCTTAGATTCAAAATGCAACTAGTCTCATATCAATACAGCATCGGAGTGAGAAATTATGCAATTTGGTTTACTGGCTGCCAGAATGGCTTTTTCTACAGAATCTGCCTTAGATTCAAACAGAAATTGGTACTGATTGGATTGCTCAATAATTCTGAAATTTTTATCACATGAAGCCTTATGTCTTATCTTTCAAATGGAACTAGAATCAGGTGATTCCAATATCTATAACTCAAGTTATGCAACAAATAATACAGGCTGTTAGGATATTGCCTTGTCTCACGCCTAGGCTTAGTTTTACCATGCCTAGGCGTGGTGCTCTCTGTCTCGCTGGGCTGAAAACTAAGCAGACCATGCCAAGGTGTGGAAAAGCTGTGCCTAGGAGTGATCATTCTGCCGAAAATTCTACAGAATGCGTTTTTTGCATAAACTTGATCCTAAATCAAGTTTTCACCTTAAACTCACTTTCTATATGATTTCTATCATCACTAAAGGTCTATAATCATGTTATAAACCTCATTTCATCTCTTAGATCAATTAAACTTAGATTTAAAACTCAATCTCTAACCCTAAGAATCCATTTTTCAACTAACTGACCAATAGGAAACTATGCATTCTAAGAGTTCCAAACTATCAACCAAACATCAATCTAGCTAGTATCTAATTCATTTCAACTAATGAGGCAAGAAACTTACATCTAGCTTTTTATTCTCACCCAAAAACCCATTTTTCTTTATTAAATCAAACCAAGAAACAAGATGAAGATTAATGGAAAAGGTTGAAAATCAAGCACCCCTACCTCTTGTGTAGTTGAAGGTCTTCAAGCTTTTGCCTTGTCTTTGATCTTTTTCCCTTCCTCCTCTTCTTTCCTCTTCTGTTTCCCCCCTTTCTTTTCGTTCTTCTTTTCTTTTTTTGCTTTTGGTTTTCAGCCGTGGAGAAGGAGAGAAAATGAGAGATAGGGATATAGAGGAAATTTAGAGAAAAATCTAACTTAAGTTTCTGTACTGAAACTTATATCTGCTAAGGATACTTGAATTATGATAATTCAAGTTTTTCAACTTCCAACAACTTTAGAATAAATACTAGGATTTATCTAAATTATTATTTCACCTTTATTCTATTTTTCTATATATGCTGGGGGTCAATCAGGCATTAAAGCACAACCAATATGCCTCAAAATACCAAACAGACTCCGATTGTTCTCAAATTTTAACTGTACCTTATTTAACTCATTTGTGACTTAGAAACAAGTTATCCATGCATGTTTCCTTCAACTTAACAATTTATGTTATTATTTGAGTCATTTTAGACTACTTTTCAACTTCTGTGTTGCAACAAAGTGCCTAAATGAACTCCGTTTGTCACAAACTAAACTGGCATATTAAGCAAGTATTTGGCTACCTTTGTAATACTAGCCTAACATGTTCTTGAAGGTGTTACATTTCTCTCCTCCTTTTAAAATTTTGTCCTCAAAATTGCTTTTCTCTTGCCACAACTCTATGCAATCTTACTTTATATGGGACTCCAACTCCCAAAAAGGCTTCATTGGTGTTAACTTCACCCTTTACTATTCTCTGGAAAAAGGTACCTAGACATCTATACTGCTATGCTCTTTTTCCTTCCAGGCTACCAAATATTTTCTGAAGATCTTATCACATTTAGTAGCCTCTAGATGGATGGTATACTTTTTTTTATGAGCTTCCTCTAGAATCCCTTCCTTTGATCCTTGACTCTCTTGGAACACAAAGTTTGTCTCTAAACTCTGTCGCTCCATTCTTAGTCATAACCAAAATCCTTTTAGGTTTCTTAGAGGATTTGCTCATGCATATCCCTTAGACTTTCATTCTCTTCTTGAGTTTCAAAAATTTGAGTCCTTAAGTCATTTACTATGCCTACTCTACTCACTATGAGACTATGTGGCATTATAAACACCGCTAGACTCAAATTCCTAAAACTCTCGAGAAGTTCACTCTATCTTGGACCATCATCAGGGACACCTGTAGGAATTTCCTGCCTAGTGTATCAGCCATTGCAATGACTTTACCCGGATAATACTATAACTCAAAGTTATGATCCTATCGTCAAAACCAAGTTCTGCTTAGCATTCCATCCATCATCCTTGTCTCTTGTTCAGCTCTTTCTGACCAAACAAATATTACAAACTCGTATGATCATTGAACATCTCAAGCCATCTACTAGCTTAACTCGTACTATACCTATAAAGAGTTCTGCTTTTCTCTTAGGTGGTACTTATTCATCTTTTTAGGAATTTATTCTAGATGTCTTCTTATCGCAGATATCTTCCCTAAGGCTTACTCAACTTCTACATTCGAGGAGAAAAATGAAAACAAATCTTTAAGCCCCCTCTACTAAGAAGTTGTTCACTTGTTTAACTCTCAAAACATAGACTCGAAAGAGATAGACATAGAAGAATTATTAAATATAAACCTCAATGTCCAATTTTATTAATCCAAAACCATGTCTAGTCTAACGTCTATGTTAAGAAGAGATAAATTGATAAGATTCAGAAAAGAAATCTTACCTTCTATCTTTTTACAACTGTCCAATTTTACTACGAAAGTTGTGAATAGCTTTCCTATTGGTGTAGACAAGGATAAAACATGGGAAAAACTCAAACATAAGTAAATCTAATCTCTTTACATGCTCATATGAAATCAAAGAGTGGGGTACTTTTGAATCATGTACTAAAACTTAGAGGTCATCTTTAACTATGTCTTTATCTCGTATAGGATCGGGAGTCTGAGCCGCCTCTTTACTACTTAGAGTATAAACTCTTACTTTGAGGTTGGACACTACTCCCTACCTCTGCATACATATTTAAAAGTGCTCTGGTTAGCCATAAGTATAATATATTATTTGGCTAACTCAACTAGGTTTGTCCCCATGCGAACTCCCTCATCTATCACACTTTGGTTCCTTCACTTTTTAATGTAGCGACCACCCATTACTTCTAGGGTGTTGTCGTATGTTAGACCATTTGTGTACCGCAAGTGCACAAGTCATTCAAGTAATGCACATACAGAGTAAATTTCGTTCCCACGAGGATGATTGGCTTCCAATACTAAGTATCAACCAATAGCTTATCTAGTTCTATTCAAGAACATAAAAATATGGAAAGAATACAATAAAGCTAATTTACAAATAGAAAAGTGATAAATGAAAAAAAAACATAATGATTTAGAGATTTAGGGAATCCTTCTTCACTTCATACTTCAACTAATGATATGCAATTCTTATAAATAACATTAATGAATAGTTAAGTTAGCTTGAGAATCTACTTTAATCAAAAGCCTATGCCTAGGTCAATAAATCATAGTTAAGTTAGCTTGAGAATCCACTCATTAAGATCTATTCTTAAACACCCGCTATGCATGGCTAAGAGGTATATTTCTATTCCATTAGTAAATCAACTTATCCAAGATAATTGAACTCATCAAACATGCATCAAACATGCATCAACCATACATATGATCTAAAACCCAAAGTCCTATGTCTAGGCTCATTAGATTTCATCAAATCACCTAAAAGTTGGTCAAACTATCAAGAGCATTAAGATCCATATGATTAAACAGAACCAAACATCAATATATACTCAAAGTAATACATAAACATCAATATTCATACAAAGATTCAAAATAACCCCTAAATACAGCTCAGATAATCATTGAACACGAGAATATACACAAAATTAGTGCTCAAAAGGATAAGGAAAGAGAAGAAAACTAAGGGAGAATGAATGAAGCTCATAGATGTGATCTTCTATGCTTGAATCATCCTCTATAAGGAAGATGGCCTCCAACCTTGGCTCCCTAGGCCTCCAATCTGCCCAGAAATGAAGTTTCAGTTGCAGCTTCTCTAAAACCTAAAAAACTCTCCTGTAAAATCTATTAAAAACGTATTTATAGGCTCAGAAAACAGAGTCACTTCGCGACATTAAACATATAGCGCCATGGCGCGTATACAATTTGGTCACTGACGTTGCGACGTCTCTTACTTGCGCCGCGGCGCTCTGTTCTTGGGTCTCTCTACCTGATGCAGGGGATGCACCACGCCGCGACGTTACACAGCCTACACCGCGACGTTGAGTGTTGAGTTTTGAGTTGCACACTTGGGTTTCTCTTCCAGTTTTTGCTCAGATGCTCCATACATCAGCTTGTTTGGAGCCTTTCCTATAATAGAAAAATTACCAAGTCAATAACAGTTGCAAATCCACTCAATCACTAACATAATACGTACAGTTTGCTTAATATCATATTGGAAAAATATCAAAATAGAATATAACAAAATTTAAGCGCAAAACCTTCTAAATATGCATACAATGAGGATTTAAGTAATAAATGAAAGCACAGATATGGGGCACAAATAACTACATTTTATGGAGTTATCATCACATCTACTAAGATATTGTCTAGCATTGGCACAAAAATTCAATTCCCATCTTCGGTCTGCAACTCTTCCTAGGATTTGAACCTGTGACCAAGCCTTTTGTTTCCCTTAAAGGAAACACCTCTCACCAGTTGAGCTGCAGCTCAACTGGTTTTCATCTTAAAGATAACTAGGTCTAGAAGCATACTTCTTATACCTATTATCTTTCCTCTTCCTCTTGTGGAAACCTTACGATTATTGCTTCACTAGAGGCTAGCTATTAGGATCCTCAATTATTCTCTTTGATTGGCACTATCGGCACCATTTTGCCTTTCTCGATCAATTGAAACTAAGCCTCTCTTTATCTGTTTCAACTAATCAAAACTATACTAATCGAATAACTCTTATAGTATATTCGGTTAACCTTGAACTCTTGCCAAAAGAATAGTTCCCTTTATTTACTCAGTTAAATTAACATACCATTCTGTAATGGCCTATTCTAGTAGTTCTCTATCTATTCAATCACCTTTGATAGTACGTCATTCTGAATTACTACTCGAAAGCTAACCTCATTTTTCAATTAACATCGAAATCTTACTTAATTGAATAACACACTTAGTCTACTCGATTAAGGATAGTCTGTCTATCCAAACTGTGCCAATCGAATAGCTCTCTTAGTCTATTCAATTGGCCTTGAAGTCTATGCTATTCGAACTTTGCCTACTTGGTAAACTTTGGCTCACTACTGAGATCTTGCAAATTCGAATAACTAGTGTAAAATAAAAATCTAATATCATCTATTCTCTTTGGGTTATAGATCTAATCTGATTTGAAAAGAATATTGCAAGAGGATAAACTGAAAACTTTCAGAACAAAGACTTTCTTATTCTTTCACTTTCCTACCAATCCTTTATTCTACAAGTTTCTAATAACACCATAGCTTATGTAGAAAAGGATTGGAAGCTCAACTTCACTTATTCGTGATTTTGCTTTGAGTATCATGAAGAACTCGATACTATCCATCCTTCGTCAACCTTCACAAACAAAGAATGGTGAGTACAGAAAAACGAATGCCACAACCCCTTAACTCAGAGTTCTATGGGTTGAAGTTCAATTTTGTAGCTTGCTCTGTACTTATCGCTTACTTCTATGAACTTAGCCATTTATTAGCGCACTAACATGCCACCTTATTCAGGTCTTGAGAACTCTATCTCATTGACATTCTATTCACTAAAGCTCTACCTCTTTTCTAACATATAGGAGATAACCAAAACTTTCAGATCATTTAAACAAACCTCAACTATAGAGATTTCATCCATTTTCTAAAGCCACTTCACCAACTCCAAACGAGTCTTTCTTTCCCTTATAGGATGTAGGATTGGCCTTTCTAAACCTTGATAGATTTAGGGAGTTTCAGCCTCTTGCTACCACTATTGTATACACTGACTGTATTAGTGGTACAAGTTGTTGAGATGAAATTACTTTTATCCTTTCTAAAATTCTGCTTGTGATAACATTATGCTTCCTCCTAGCAGTTTCCATCTCTAATAACACTTCAGCTATTGTAACACCCACCATAGGGTGCCACATTTAAACGTTATTACTTACCAAATTACCTCCTTCCATTATAAAATATGATTTGTAATATAAATATGAGTTATAAAATTTCTTGATGTCGATAAGATAACCTTAGTGGAAAATAAAAATATTCCAACATTATCACAAATAATTTACATCATTTAGACATTACAAAAGTACGGTCAAGATTATTTATATACAGACATAGTCCTCAAAATATTTAAACATTATTTAAAACTAACATACTGCCCAAGTATTACTAAGCAGCAGAACCCTCAGATTCCTCAGCAGGTAGGAATCCGACTTGACGCGAAGTCTTAGGGACAGGTGTCCGTGCAGACGACACGATACTAATCTCACTAGGAGTACAGTAGTAAGCTCCCCAGTACTGCCTAATGGACAACGAAAACTCTAAGTGCACATAAATATTTATCCTAAAATAAGGGTTCCCTTGTTATAGCCTACTCAGGGTAACATTCAAGTCTCCTATATAGAAAATACACTCTCTATCTAGATCGACATGCCATGCTTCCGATCCTCCACGAAATTGCAACCTCATATAACCTAGGAAACTGGGCATTGCCATCTTCTCAGAATTCAGCTTCCTCCACAGGAATCTGCTATTCTTCACCCTCTCGTTCAATTCCTTGCTCAACGTCTTTACAATATAAATACAGTACAAAATAGGCATACAAAGAGGTGAGATCACCTACGCCAATACCAACATGGTAGCATGGAGATAACACATACAACACATCATACAGATAAATCATATCATAATTATAATCATGCTATCAGCATCATTTATTATCACAATAGATGAAATAAATAATAATTACGATCATGCCCTCACATTTTCCAAATATTCAATAATTATGATAATGCCCTCAACATTATCCAAATATCCAACAATACAATTATAATAACCAATATTCTTCAATTATTATATCACACAGATATAAATATTCATATTATGCATGTGCACAAAGACTCAATTTCCTACTCCATGGAGCTAAAACTCAAGTCGGAGAGATTGATCCAAAAGATCTATCTATACCAACATGCCTCAGACCACGTGCCATTATTTTCATTAGTATTTACATATCTAGCATATACACGACAGTCTTTAAAAGATCTTGATTAAGAATAGTGTCTCGGTCCGGATCATCGGTGTGTTGCCTCGGTCTAACCCACAGTACAAGAGAGCTACCAACTGCCCACTGCAGGCTACCCACACCCCGATGCCTCCAAAGTCAACAAGTGACTTACACTACATATATCGCACCCACTCAAGAGGTGTACGTCTCTCCTAGGCAATTAGCCTTATACGGTCCATCGGACCTTTCCAATGCATGTTCAATGCACACAAATCCTTTCAATTCAAATTCATAATCTCATATACAGGGTCCACACACTGACCCATTCTCAGTTTAAATTCATATTCTCATATTCAGGGTCCACACACTGACCCAACAGTATTTTTACTATATTTCCAAACGCGTAATCATATTATCGCGTTTTCAAAAATTGCGCAACATTTCTGTTGCATTTTCAAATTGCGTAGGGATTTTCCATCGTTTTCTCAATCGCATAAAAATATTCCATCATTTTCCAATTGTGTAGCGATTTTTCAACGTTTTTTTAAGAATCGCGTAGCTTAAAAATCACGTTTTTAAGTTACGAAAAATATTTTCACCACCATTTCCACTACGTAAAATATTTTTCCAACCTTCTAAACATCCTTTATTCACAAAATCACTTTTCCTTGTTTCAAATCATGGTTTATCACTCAAAATTTCCTAGCGCTCTCAAGAAAATAATTGAGTGAACTATACGTTAGAAAATTTTAAATCACCAATATATTTTTCATAATTTCAAATCACTTCTAAAAATTAGTCCTCTTTAAAATAAATTGAGGCTCAAATACTTTCGACCTCTGATTACCATTTATATACAAAATTTCCATTTTTCAAGTGACAAAAACACTTTGTTTTAATCCTTGAACTAAATCAATTTAATTTCCACTTTAAAATCACTTTATTTCATAAAACAAAATCCTTCCAAAAACCTTCTCAAAACCGTGGAGTACTTCGGCCATTGAAACCAACATATCTTTTCTTTTCCTTTTCCTTCTAATCATCCAATTTTACCATTCATGAAAACTTTAGTTTGGAAACACCTATTTTGAGGTGTTGAGGCCGAAATCCTCATGGTCTTTGGAATCAAAAATTGTTTTCCTTTCCAACAATTATTATGGCATACATAACATATAATCAACATATAATATTTCAAGTATACCATAAAGCAATAAAAATTATACCAAGCATATAAACACAAATATATCATGCAAGGCATAAAAACAGATAAACACCCACAATTAATTACATAACCATAGATAGAAATCCTCACATGGATTCACCATCCATCAAATAAAAAAAATTCATCTCTCACCACCATACTTAGTTGGTGAGATAGATCTCCCTCTTACCTCTTGAAGAACCTTCAAAGCTCTTTGTTTTGCACCTTGAACAAGTGATTCACCACCAAAGGCTTCTTAAACATAAAACAAAACACAAAGTTATTAACACATCGAGCTTGAACGAGAAAACCATGGATCAAACATGGCTTAGAACTTGAAAAGAAGACAAGTAGTGAAGTTTTCTTACACTTAACCTCAAAAACTCCTAGAACTTGATCTTGAAGAAAGTCCTTGTAGATGATGGATTTAGAACTTGAGCCAAACTACAAAGTGTCTTGGATTGAGGTTTAGATTCAAGAAATAAGGTTGGTTGAATTTTTTGAAGAGTGATGGTGTGAGCTTGGAGTCATGGCCATCAGCTAGAGAAGAGAGAAAGGAGAGAAAATAATTTTGGAGAGCTTTTGCTTTTGGAAATGATAGAAATGAATGATTTGCATGAATGATTAGAATAAATGCATGATTAGCTTTCCTTTAGCATTATTGAAAGCAATCACCGTAGCTCCCCCCCTTTAGCACACTCAAAGAATGACCAAATACACTAGCCACCCTTTTAAGAATTTAGAGCCATTGATACGATTAGTGGTTGAGATTGGTGTAGATTTTTTATAATGGTAAGACTTAATCTAAGCCATTGGATCTTTTCTCCTTTAAATCCTAGCCATTAGATGTGTCTCCAAAATGAAGGGTCAAGATCACCTCTTCACATTTTCCATCCAACGGTCACAAATGGTCTTTACCATTTTTAGTGAAATCAATCTCCACCGTTGATTAAATAAATAGTGGATTTATCACCCGATAATTAAATACAATACAAAACACAGTAAAAGAAAATCTTAAAAACTATTACCAGATTCTGATTTAGTAAGATCCCCCGTCCTCGTCTGAACAGTACAAAACTTTCAATCCACAGAAAAATTTTCACTTTTCTCGGATCTCACCCCGCCCACATGCTTTACGAGAAAAATATTAAAATAATAAAAAAAACACAAAAATTCACAATCATCCACAAAAGTTATAAATATTAGAAAACAAATGAAAATCATGTCAAATTATTAAAAATAATTAACAATCAAGAGAAATAAATACGTAAAGATTTTCCTGCCTGAAAATTATTATTTTCTTGACACGAAGTAAATCACACAAAACAATCAAATATGATCATAGAATAGTCAAATTAATTTTACAGTGCATAGAAATCATTAAACAATGCATTTTTGTTATTACTGTCAAATGTTCTGAAATTTGGGTGTTACAACTCTCCCCCTCTAAAATAAAGTTTCGTCCTCCAAAATTAACATACCTTCAAACCAGAAACGGATATTGTTCCTTTATTCTATCTTCTAGCTCCTATGTAGCTTCACCGCTTACATCATTCCAAACTACTTTAACCAATGAAATTTCCTTACCTCGAAGTTGCTTTGTCCTTCGATCTTCAATCTTGACTGGAAACGCTTCATAGGTTAAGTTCTTCTTTAGTTGAACTGTGTCTGGTTCAATAACATGGGTAGGATCGGGAATATATTTTAGTAGCTGTGATACGTGAAATACATTATGAAGATTCGACAGAAAAGGTAGTTACACAATCTGATAAGTGACTGGACTTATCTGACGAAGTATCTGATACGACCCGATAAACTTTGGAGTGAGCTTCTTAGACTTAAGCACTCGTCCAACCCTAGTCATAGGTGTCACTTGTAGAAATACGTGGTCACTTTTCTCAAACTCAAGCGGTCTTCTCCTTTTATCTGAATAGCTCTTTTGCCGAGTCTGAGTTATCTTCATCTTATCTTGAATCATCTTCACTTTCTCAGTTGTCTGCTGTACAAGTTCTGATCCTAGAATAGCACTCTCACCGTCTTGATACCGACATAATGGCGTTCTACATCGTCTCCCATACAATGCCTCATAGGGTGCCATTCCTATACTCGAATAAAAACTGTTGTTGTACGTGAACTCTATCAATGGTAAGAATTCATCCCAACATCCAGTTTGTTCTAGAACACAAGCTCTCAACAAGTCCTCTAATGATTGAATTATTCTTTCTGACTGACCATCTGTTTGTGGATGGTAAGCAAAACTCAGATGTAGCTTTGTTCCCATAGCTTCTTGTAAACTATTCCAAAATCTCGACGTAAATCTCGGATCTCGATCCGAAATAATACTGGATGGTACACCATGAAGTCTAACAATTTTATTGATGTACACTTGAGCCAACTTTTCCATTGAGTACTTAATATTAATCGGCAAAAAGTGCGCCGACTTTGTAAGCCGATCAACAATTACCCAAATAGAATCGTGACCTTTCCAAGTCCTTGGTAGTCCTATCATAAAATCCATTGTTATGTCATCCCATTTCTAATTAGGAATAGGCAAAGGTTGCAACATTCCTGAAGGTCTTTGATGTTCCACCTTAGCTTTCTGACAAATTAAACAGGATGATACATATTCAGCAACATCCTTCTTCATTCCTTGCCACTAATATAATTGCTTCAAATCTTGGTACATCTTTGTGGCTCTTGGATGCATACTCAACTTACTCCTGTGAGCTTCATCCAAAATCAATTTCCTAAGTTCTGGATCATTAGGTACACAAACCCTTCGTTTAAACTTCAGAATTCCTTCAGCTCCTTCACTAAACTCCAACACCGCTCCTTGCTTCTTTTGCTTCTTGCA
Source organism: Ormosia emarginata (assembly GCA_029884605.1). Lineage (NCBI taxonomy): Eukaryota > Viridiplantae > Streptophyta > Magnoliopsida > Fabales > Fabaceae > Ormosia > Ormosia emarginata. The sequence goes on along the minus strand of JAQQTP010000074.1, from coordinate 35,604,651 downwards.
AATTCTGGTCACTGTTTTGTCCTTCTCGTATTCTATCCATTAAATCATTTGAAATGGTGATCATGTTTAAACACATCTTCCCCAGTGTCAATTTCACAGACAAATGCATATCCCAAAATTCTTCTATCAGTTCCTTCTCCTTAATCATCATAACAGAAGCACTAAGTATTTTCCTACTTAAAGCATCCGCTACGACATTCGCTTTTTCAGGATGATACTGTAACTGAAAGTCATAGTCCTTCAGAAACTCTAGCCAACGCCTTTGTCTCATGTTCAACTCTTTTTGGTCAAACAGATACTTCAAACTTTTATGATCATTAAAAATAGTGAACATTGCTCCATAGAGAAAATGTCTCCATACTGTCATTGCAAACACCACAGCTGCCAATTTCAAATCATGAGTTAGATAATTCCTCTCATGCACTTTCAATTGCCTTGAAGCATAAGCCACCACTTTATGATTCTGCATAAGCACACCACCTAATCCTTGGTATAAAGCATCACAATATACTTCGAAAGGTTCGTTCGGATCAGGTAGAATCAAAATCGGTGAAGTAGTCAGTCGTCTTTTCAACTCCTGAAAACTTTCTTTGCATGCATCAGTCCATACAAACGGTTGATTCTTTCATGTAAGTTGGGTAAGAGGTCCTACTATCTTCGAAAACTCCTAAATAAACCGTCGATAGTAACTGGCTAATCCGATAAAACTACGAATCTCCAATACAGTCTTCGGCCTTTCCCATTCAATAATTGTTTCCACCTTTGAAGCATCAACTTCAATTCCTTCCTTCGATATCACGTGTCCCAAAAATTGAACTTCGCTTAACCAAAATTTACATTTGGACAACTTGGCATATACCTTATTCTCCTTCAAAATCTGGAGAACCACTCTGAGATGTTCAATATGTTCCTCCTGACTTCGAGAATAAATCAAAATATCATCAATAAAAACAACAACAAACTTGTCTAAGTATGAACGAAAAATCCTGTTCATGAAGTCCATGAATATGGCAGGTGCATTCGTTACATCAAACGACATCACTAGATATTCATAATGCCCATAACGAGTCCGAAATGTAGTTTTGGAAATATCCTCCGCTTTCACACGAATCTGGTGATACCCAGAACATAAATCAATCTTGGAAAATATTGTGGCTCCTCGCAATTGATCCATTAGATCATCAATTCTTAGAAGTGGATATTTATTCTTAATCGTATTCTCATTCAACTGTCGGTAGTCTACACATAGACGAGAAGTCCCATCCTTTTTCTTTACCAACAATACTGGAGCTCCCCATGGTGATACACTTGGTCTCACGAATTACTTTTCCAATAAATTCTCTAGCTGTTTCTTAAGCTCTGCCAACTCTATCGGCGACATCCGATAAGGCGCCATAGATATCGATCCAGCTCCAAGTACTAAATCAATAGAAAACTTAATTTCTCTTTCTGGTGGTAGTCCAGGTATATCTTTAGGAAATACCTCAGGAAATTCATTCACAACAAAAATATCTTTCAAGACATCTTCACATTGAACCTCCAAAGAAGATATCAATAAGTACCCCTGATCTCCTTCCTTTAAACAAGCTTCTACTTGAGTAGCCATTAGGAATCTAGGATCCTTAGCCTCAGGAAATACTAATGTCTTATTCGAACAATCAATTAGGATATGGTTAGAAGACAACCAATCCATTCCTAAGATTACATTAATCTTGGAAAGAGGCAAACAAATCAAGTCCACATAAAAGATTCTATCCCTAACACATACAGGACAATTCAAACATACTTTTGTAGTTATCACAGGCTTATCAGTAGGAGTAGCAACACTCAAATCATAAGGCAATGTAGTCACAGTCAATCCCAAACACTCCACACAATCACATGCAATAAAAGAATGTGTTGCTCCTGAATCATAGAATACGATTAAAGGATTACCTTTGATAGCACACTCCTCCATAATTAAGTCCTCTGACTTCGCGGCTTCTTCCCTGCTCATGGTATACACTCGACCACCTGCCTGTAGCCTCGCTGTTCGAACATTCCCTACAGAGGGTTCCACCTTTACTTGATCACATTCGTTGGAGAAATGTCCAGGCCTTCCACATCTGAAACAGATGACTCCCTTGTGTTGATAATCTTTAGTCAGGTGCTCCTTTCTACACTTAAAACATCTGGGTGTAGAAGTTCCAGCTTGACTTATTTTACTGCCACTAGAAGTCCCTCCAAAAGATTATTGCCGAGTCTGACTTCCCAATGGTTTTGCATACGGCTTCTGTTGAGAACGATTTCCAACACTACTCTTTCTTTGTTGGAATCGTGAAGGTCCAAAATTCTTGTTCCTTGCCGTACGTTGATGATCAATTTCTTCCACCTTTTGACATTTTTCCAACAATGCTGGAAACTGATCAATTTCCAAAGTTGCCACTGCTCACTTAATATCCAGTTTTAATCCCTCTTCAAATTTTCTACACTTCCATTCCTCATCCGGATGTAACTGAAAATACCTCGAAAACTTAGACAAGCTTTCGAATTTAGCAGCATATTCACTTACTGACATCATCCCTTGTCTCAAACTAAGGAATTCCATTTCCTTAGCATGCCGAACACTAGGAGGAAAATACTTCCCCAGAAATTTCTGCTTAAAGAGCTGCCACATCACAACTCTTCCCTCAGCTTGTAATAATCTTTGGGCTCCTGTCCACCAGTTTTCTCCGTCTCCTACCAGCATAAAAGTTCCAAAAGTAAGCTTCTTCTCATCGGTGCAACTCATACCTTTAAATATCTTTTCTAACTCTTTGATCCACTGATCAACTTTCTCTGGGTCAAATTCTCCACGAAACTTTGGCGGATTGTTTCTACGAAATTCAGACAAACTCTAAGCGTCTGCAGTCACCCTTTGATTTTGTTGTACAATGACATCAGCCACTCGTTGCATTGCTGCTACAACTGCAGCCATGTTTTGGTTGTCGTCGCCCACATTTTCCACTCCTGCTCTGGTATTCACACGTCCTCTTCCTCGTCCAGCCATTACGTTGTCTCTAAATCAACTGGGCAACACAAAGAAGAGGTAAGGTCAATCTTCTAAATAATATTTGTTTCTGAAAGGAAACAAGCTACAGAGAATCACACAACTTGAACAAGACAGACCTAACCACAAACCCAAAAGACTCTAACTTGGGCTCTGATACCAACTAATGTAACACCCATCGTAGGATGCCATTTTTAAATGTTATTACTTACCAAATTACCCCCTTCCATTATAAAATATGATTTATGATATAAATATGAGTTATAAAATTTCTTGATGTCGATAAGATAACCTTAGCGAAAAATAAAAATATTCCAACATCATCCTAAATAATTTATATCATATATACATTACAAAAGTACTGTCAAGATTATTTATATACAGACATAGTCCTCAAAGTATTTAAACATTATTTAAAATTAACATACTACCCAAGTATTACTAAGCAGTAAAACCTTCAAACGGGTCCTCCTTAGATTCCTCAGCAGGTAGGAATCCGACTTCACGCGAAGTCCTACGGACAAGTGTCCATGCAGACGACACGATACTAATCTCACTAGGAGTATGGTTGTAAGCTCCCCAGTACTGCCTAATGGACAACAGAAACTCTAAGTGTACATAAATATTTACCCTAAAATAAGGGTTCCCTTGATAAAGCCTACTCAGGGTAACATTCAAGTCTCCTATATAGAAAATACACTCTCTATCTAGATCGACATGCCATGCTTCCGATCCTCCACGAAATTGCAACCTCATATAACCTAGGAAACGGGGCATTGCCATATTCTCAGAATTCAGCTTCCTCCATAGGAATCTGCTCTTCTTCACCTTCTTGTTCAATTCCTTGCTCAACATCTTTACAATATAAATACAGTACAAAATAGACATACAAAGAGGTGAGATCACCTACGCCAATACCAACATGGTAGCATGGAGATAACACATACAACACACCATACAGATAAATCATATCATAATTACAACCATGCCATTTGCATCATTTATTATCACAATAGATGAAATAAACTATAATTATAATCATTAATCAGAGTTGATTTTGTTAGCCTTTTATTAGTTAATTCCCTGTAATTAAGAATGAATGTTAATTGGATCCTTATCAATATCTTTGTTTTTGTAGGATCAAGAGATTCAATGCAATGTGATGAAAATAAGCGAGGATACTAAGTTATGAAGGCAAAAGAGATCCATTTTGGCTCTAGCAGGGTTCCGTGGTAGTTCAGGAGCTATCCGGGGCTTAGACATGACCATGTCTAACTTGGATGAAGTTTTTTATAGGTCACACGGCCGTGTCTCCAAGTCACACGGTCGTGTCTCTCCAATTTTACTGAAAAATACGTTTTTACACTAGACACGGCCGTGCCTAATCCAAAACTTGCAATGTAAGCTTAATTTAACCAAACCGTGCACGTTACGTTGTTAGAAATTGCTGAATACGCTATTGTGACATTAGACACGGCCGTGCTTGAAGTAGACACAGCCATGCTTGACCTGTTCAACCTCACATGACCATGTCTTATCATTGGAAAGCTTCTGTTTTAGGAGACACGGCCGTGCTTGAAGGAGACACGGCCGTGTCCCCTTTAAAAACCCCAAAAAATTTATAAATAGCCCCCATGCACATTTGAATGGGGCTCTCTCTTCTCCTTTTAGTTTTTCTTCCTTTTTTTATAGTTTTTCATAATTCTTGTATATCTTGATGATTTCCTTCATTGTAATGGAGAGCTAAGTTACTTTCAGTCAATTTGAGACTCTTGAAGAGATTGTGGTTTGGATTCTTGAGACCTTGGTTATGTAATGTATTTGATTTATATTTGAATTCTTCTTCTTTTCTTCTTCTTCTGTTTTCTTGATCTTGAATACATGAATGGTGATTCTGTTTATGTTTGATCTGATTTAATCTTGGTTTAAGATTAAGTATTGTGATGAAACTTAGAACTAATTGATCTGAATTAATCACATAACTGAATATTAAGATTTGTGATGAAACTTAGAACTGATTGATCTAAACTAATCACGTAATTGAAGAGGTTAGGTTTTTGATTTGTGACTAGGTTAATTGAATTCGGTGCTTAAATTGACATATATCTACATGAATGGTGCGATTGCAGATTTGTGTTTATCACTTGTCAATTGAATTCTGGACGATTGTCTAGTATGAATTCTGGATCTGATGCAAAGATCTCAGTTAGGTCCAAGTTAACCATTCAAATGTGCTTCAAGTGTTTGTTGAAAGGTTTATGATTGAATCCACCCAATCTCGGATAGATTTTTGAATTGACTGTTCTTCTAATTGTTATTTCTCTTTAAATCTTGTCACTGTGATCCTTGAACCATCAAAACCCTCATTTTCTAACTTAACTTAATTTGATCAAATTGCATTTACGATCCTTGAGGAGACGATCTGGTGTTGTTCACTATACAGTAGGTTTAGGTAATAACTTCGGTTATAAATTTTGATTGAGTTCGGCACTCGTCAATATTTTGGCGCCATTGCCGGGGATACCGTAGGTGTAATCTTTTCACTTTGAGTTTTTATTTTTCATAACCATTCTGATATTTTTTTTTCTTTTTTTCATTTCCTAACATTCTTCATACCATACTAACATTCTTCTCTTAGCTTTTGAATTTTTCTGATTTAGGAAAGACAGAAAACGGGTGATTACGGGTAATTGTTGCAATTTTTGAACTGAAACGTGCTCAGAATGAGCTGAAACGTGGTCGGTTGAAGGAAAACAACCTGATAAACAAGACTCACAATAAATTGTGAGGTCACCCCTATTTTTTCGAAATTCTATCATTTAGACCAGTTTTTTAATTTTTTAATATTTTTTATTACATTTTCTAGTTTCATTTTTATATAGATTTTGTGCTGTGTTGATCCTATAATTTTTAAAAATGTTTAGATACATTAACTAGATTTATTTTTGCATATTTTTAGTGTTGTTTAGTGTATTTTACTTACTTGTTGTTTTTGTGTTTTATGTGCTTTAGTTGATGCATGACTAGGTCCAACCATGATATCTTGTTTAATTTTGATCCTAAGATTGATAGGACCTTGCATAGAATGATTAGAGCTCGTATGATAAATTCCAGAGTTGTTTCTGAAGCTAATTTTGATTTTGAAATTGAGCGTGAACCTGAGATAATTGAGAGTGAACCTGATAACTTAAGTAATCCTGAAATCATGGCTGATAACATGCATAATAGAACCCTTAAGGAACTTGCTACTCCTAATGTAACTTGCTACTCCTAATGTAACTTACCAGTCCTTGTGCATTCAATATCCTGATCTTGATGCTGATTTTGAGTTGAAATCTAGTTTGATATACTTGTTGCCTAAGTTTCATGGTCTTGCTGGTGAAGACCCTCATAAGCACCTAAAAGAGTTCCATGTTGTGTGCTCAACCATGAAGCCACAAGGCATCCCTGAGGAACACATCAAGCTAAGGGCATTCCCTTTCTCACTTGTCGATGCAATCAAAGATTGGTTATTTTATCTTTCCCCAGGTTCGGTTAGAAGTTGGAATGACATGAAGAGGTTATTTTTGGAGAGATTCTTTCCTGCCTCCAGATCTGCTGCAATTAGGAAGGATATATGTGGCATCAAACAAATGTCTGATGAGACTTTGCATGAGTATTGGGAGAGATTCAAGAAGCTGTGTTCAAGCTATCCTCATCACCAAATCAGTGACTAACTCTTGATTCAATATTTTTATGAGGGCTTGCTACCAAATGATAGAAGCATGATCGATGCTGCCTCAGGAGGAGCCTTAGTAGACAAGACCCCTGTCGCAGCAAGAGATCTGATAGCAAACATGGCAGCCAATACCCAACAGTTTGGCTCGCGGATCATTACCGCAACCAGAGGAGTTAATGAAATTCAAGCGTCTCATATGGACTAACAAAGAATGAAACACAGATTAGATGAATTGACTTCTTTGGTGAGGCAGATAGCAGTAGGTCAACAACCACCTATGCAGATGACTGCAACAGTGTGTGGAATTTGCTCTAGTTCATCTCATCCTACTGATTCGTGCCCTACACTTCAGGAAGATGGTTCTGCTTTTCCAAATCAATGTGTTGCCGCAGCTGGTATTTTTCCTGGTAGACCCCAATATCAGCAATCACAGCAACAATCCAGATATGATTCATTCTCTAGTACTTATAACCCTGGTTGGCGAGACTATCCCAACCTAAGATATGGAAATCCTGGTCAACAACAACAGCCCAACCAGCAGCAACAACAATTTAGATACCAAACTGCAAGTCCAAACAACAAATACCAACAAATACCTCTTGCATTCAGACAACAACAACCTATTCAACAGTCTATCCAATCCACTCTAGCTGAGCCGTCATTGGAAGAATTGATGAAACAAATGGCCACAAATAACATTCAGTTCCAGCAGAATATCAGTGCCAATATTCAGAACTTACAAACTCAGATTGGGTAGCTAGCAACTACTGTGAGCGAGCTGAAGAGTCAAGGTTCTAGCCAATTGCCTTCACAAACAGTCAACAACCCAAGAGGCAACGTAAGTGCCATTACCTTGAGAAGCGGCAAAGAAGTAGATGTTCCAACCTTGCAGTAACCAGAGAGTGACCAAAAACAACAACAAGTGGATAACTTAGTCCAGAAATCCGTGCAACTAAAAAAACTCACAGAGAACTCAAATGTGACCATTCCATTACCTTTTCCAAATAGGGTCACACAATCCAAGAGAATAATGCAGGCAGAAATGGAAAAAGAAGTCATAGAGACGTTTAGAAAGGTGGAAATTAATATCCCCCTCCTAGATGCAATCAAACGAATTCCAAAATATGCCAAATTCCTTAAGGAGTTGTGCACTAATAAGAGAAGGTTGAAGGGGAATGAGAAGATCAACATGGGAGAAATGTTTCTGCAATGATTCTGCCAAGCATGCCACAGAAATGCAAAGATCCTGGAACTTTCACAATTCCTTGCACAATAGGAAACTCTAGATTTGAACATGCAATGCTAGATTTGGGTGCTTCAATCAATGTCATGCCTATGTCAGTTTATAAGTCTTTGAACATTAGTACTTTGCGACCCACTGGTATCGTGATTCAGTTGGCAAATAGAGCCACTACTCTTCCTGCAGGTGTGCTGGAAGATGTGTTAGTTCAGGTGAATGAGTTGACTTTTCCAGTAGATTTCTACGTTCTGGACATGGAAGATGAGTCTTCAACAAGCCATGCTCTATTGATTCTAGGCAGACCATTCCTTAAGACCGCCAAGACCAAGATAGACGTGCATGCTGGTACCCTTTCTATGGAGTTTGGCGATGATTTGGTACAGTTTAACATTTTTGATGCCATGAGACATCCCCTAGAGGAGTATTCTGTTTTCCATGTTGATGTGATTGAGATGCTGGTTGATGATGTTTATACTGATCTATCTGTTGAATTCCCTGATATTATCGACTTTCTAGATTCTGTTTCTTATGATACATGTGCTACTTGTGATGTAGAGCCATGTGCTGAGATTTATACTGTTATGAGTGATGATGCAACATGTGAAAAAGAGAGTCAGGACCATGCTGGAATTAATGCTGCTGAGTTAGTTGTTTCAAATCAATTGTTACCTTCCATTGTGCAACCTCCACCCTTGGAGTTGAAGACTTTACCAAACCATCTTAAATATGCATATTTGGGAGATGCTGAGACACTGCCAGTGATCGTCGCTAAAAACCTACAACCTGAACAAGAAGAAAAATTACTGCAGATTTTGAGGCAGAATAAGCAAGCCATCGGATGGACTCTTGCAGATATTCCTAGTATTAGTCCCTCAACATGCATGTATAAGATTCTATTAGAAGAAGGGATCAAACCAGTGAGATAGCCCCAGAGGAGACTAAATCCCCTGATTCTGGATGTGGTGAAGAAGGAAGTTACCAAGCTGCTTCAAGCTGGCATTATTTATCCCATATCCGATAGTCAATGGGTGAGCCCCGTGCAAGTGGTTCCCAAGAAATCTGGGGTCACAGTGGTTGCGAATCAGAACAATGAGCTTGTACCCACACGAGTTCAAAACAGTTGGTGGGTTTGCATTGATTATAGGCGACTTAACCAGGCTACTAGAAAAGATCATTTCCCACTAACTTTCATTAATCAGATGTTGGAGAGGTTAGTTGGCAAATCACATTATTGTTTTCTGGACGGATATTCAGGCTATTTTCAGATTCATATAACCCCAGAAGACCAAGAGAATACTACTTTCACTTGTCCATTTGGAACATTTGCATACAGGAAGATGCCCTTTAGTCTGTGCAATGCTCCAGGCACCTTTCAGAGGTGTATGGTAAGTATCTTTTCTGATTTTTTAGAGAATTGCATGGACGTGTTGATGGATAATTTTATTGTCTATGGATCTTCCTTTGATGCATGTTTGGATAGTCTGGCTCAGGTCTTACATAAATGCATTGAGACTAACCTTGTTCTAAATTTTGAGAAATGTCATTTCATGGTAGAACAAGGTATAGTTTTAGGGCATGTAATATCTCGCGAGGGTATTGAGGTAGATCCTGCAAAAATAGATGTCATTTCATGCCTATCTTACCCTACATGCGTGTGGGAGATTTGTTCTTTCCTTTGTCATGTAGGTTTCTATAGGCAGTTCATAAAGGATTGCAGCAAGATTGCGCTACTGCTTTCCAACTTACTGCAAAAGGATGTGGAGTTCCACTTTGACCAGAAGTGTCAAGATGCCTTCAATCAACTGAAGCGGGCATTGACCAGCACACCTATTATCCAACCACCGAATTGGTCTCTGCCATTTGAGCTAATGTGTGATGCCTCTAATTATGCATTGGGAGCTGTTCTTGCACAAAGAGTTGGCAAAGTATCTTATGTCATTTCCTATGCTTCGAGAACTTTAGATCCTGCACAAATCAACTACACCACAACTGAAAAGGAACTTTTAGCAGTTATTTTTGCTTTAGATAAATTTCGATCATACTTGCTTGGTTCTAGAGTAGTTGTGTTTTTAGATCATGCAGCTTTGAAGTTTCTTTTGAAAAAGCCCAATGCCAAGCCCCGATTGATTAGGTGGATGTTGCTCCTCCAAGAGTTTGATATTGAGATTCGTGACAAGAGTGAAGCGGAGAATTTGGTGGCTGATCACCTGAGTCGAATTGAAAGGGAGGCAAAAGTCTTTCCCTTCCATGATGTTTTCCCTGATGAGCAGTTTTTCAACCTGCAAGGCAACATCCCTTGGTTTGCTGATTTGATTAATTTCTTGGTTGCTAAAGCACTACCTGCATATTTCACTCAGGCTAAGATTAATAAATTGAAAAGTGAGTGAAAATATTATGTGTGAGATGATCCTTACTTATGGAGATTTTGTAGTGACCAAGTTATTAGGAGATGTGTGCCTGATGATGAATTCCATTCTATTCTTATCTTTTGTCATAAACTTGCATGTGGCGGCCATTTCGGTCCCCAACGGACTGCTAGGAAAGTTTTAGACTCTGGATTATATTGGCCCACTCTATTTCATGATGCATATATGTTTTGCAAATCTTGTGATCAATGCCAGAGAACAGGGAATACTTCTCGTAGGAATGAGATGCCCCAGAAACCCTTATTATTCTGTGAAATTTTTGACGTATGGGGTATTGATTTTATGGGACCTTTTCCTGTATCATTTGGTTTTGTTTACATTCTGCTTGCTGTGGATTATGTATCTAAATGAGTGGAGGCTAAGGCCACTCGGACTGATGATTCTAAAGTTGCTGTGGATTTTATTAGATCACAGATTTTCTGCAGGTTTGGAGTCCCGAGGGCTATCATTAGTGATCAGGGTTCACATTTTTGCAATCGAAGCATGGAGGCCTTGATGAAGAAGTATGGTGTCCTACACAAGGTTTTTACACCTTACCACCCCCAAACCAATGGGCAAGCTGAGGTCTCCAATAGAGAAATTAAGCAAATACTTCAGAAGACAGTCCAGTCAAACAGAAAGGACTGGAGCAAGAAACTTGAGGATGCTTTATAGGCTTATCGGACTGCCTACAAGACACCAATTGGGATGTCTCCTTATCGGATTATTTTTGGCAAAGCATGCCATCTTCCAGTGGAAATTGAGCACTATGTATTTTGGGCGGTGAAGAGATGTAACCTGGACCTAGACCAAGCAGGCTTAGAGAGAAAGTTACAGTTGCAGGAATTAGAGGAGATTCGACTGGAGGCTTATGAGAGCTCTAGGATTTATAAAGAGAAGACCAAAGTCTTCCATGATAGAATGATTTTGAGAAAAGCATTTAAGATTGGTCAAAAAGTTCTCCTCTATAACTCCCGTCTCAAACTCATGCCTGGCAAATTAAGGTCTAGATGGGATGGACCATTTATTGTTACTAAAGTTTTCCTTTCTAGTGCTGTGCAGGTTAAAAGTGAGAATGACACCAAAGCTTTTATCGTCAATGGACACCGTCTTAAACCATACCATGAACTTCTAGAGAGTGCAGATGTGGAGGAGATTACTCTTCTCTCTCCGTATTATGAATAACACAAGGAAATCACAATGTCAGGCTGAGGACATTAAACCAAGCGTTGGGAGGCAACCCAACCAGATTGGCCTTCAAATTACAATTTGAAGATGGTTTCTGCAAACTGAGAAGATGTACATATACTTCATTACGAATGGCAGAGTAAGGAGTCAGTAAATTCCAGTTTATTGACTCTTGAGACGTATTGTTGTGAACTTATATATCATGAACTTCTTATTTGTGAAATCTCTTCAGAGACAAACATAAGTGTTACAGTCTTAGGAATCTGACTCTAAAAGACTCGCATTTCTTCTTTAATTTTATATTATTCCAGTCTTGTTATTTTTGTTTTACATTTTACTCATTTGTTTTGTGAGTTTTGAAGCTCTATTGCAGCTTTGATTCTTGTGTGTTTTTTCTGCTTGCCATTGTCTCGCCCCTTATCAGGTTGTGTTGCACTTATCTTTATGTTTTATTTATCTTTTTCACATTGAGGACAATGTTTATATTAAGTGTGGGGGAGTGATAATGTATTTGAAAAAAAAATTATTTTGCACAACTGATGAACACTTGAGTATTGCTGAGATTTGAGCTGGAATTATGTGTTAATTGCTTGATTTATTCTGAGCTGATAGAGATATGTTTGAAAGGAGAATTTATTTATCATGAAATAATTTTGTGAAGCAATCTTGTTCAATTATGAAAAGTTAAATTCAGCATCTTTCTTGGAAATCAGCCTTGCCTGCTTGCTTTTGTTTTCTTTATTAACTAAACCAGAAAAGTGAGTTTTGAGCCATAATGACTGGATTTTTCATAAAGATCCTATTTTTTCTTCTAGAGTGAATTTTTCTCTTGATTGATGTGCGCTAGAACTTGCTTTGATATCTTGTTGAAACTTTAATGATTCACATACATTCTTGAATATGATTGAGGCAATTAAGCTTTATTCTTTCTTGGCTTTCAGAGTTGTATTAATAAAATAATCTATTAGTTGCCCCATTTGAGCCTGAATTTGATTTCTTTGAATACCCGATTGAATAATCAGGTTGAATTCTTTGGAGCATCTAAGGTGTTGATAAAAAAGTCTAGAAAGTTGTGGTTTTATCCTCAAGGGTATATATTTATATAAAATAAAAAAAAAGAGAAAAAGAATTATTGGTGAAGAATAATGAAAATATTGGGTTGAAAGTGAGAATTGTTTAAATCCTTGTGCATCATAATTTCAGCCTGATTCTACTCTGTATTAATAGTTCTTTACCTTATTTACCTTTTTCCTACCTTAACCCTTGGCCCTGTTACAACTAATGAAGTCCTCTTGATTCTTGCTTTATATGTGAATTGATAAGTAGAGATGAGATTGATAGGCAAGCTTATGGTTTTGCATTTTTCATGAGAAATTTGAGTGATCTTTTTGTCCTTAAATACTTGAGTGATGGAAAGATGAGTGATCTTATGCTTTGGTATAGAGAAAAGTTGCAAGCTAGGCTAAAGCATCTTATTGTTTTAAATTGTTGAATGGTCTTGAATGATTGAATTTGACTGCTGAACCTGAACTTGATTAGCTTTTAAAATTGTGAAATTCTCCTTAATTCATGTTTCTGGATGCTAAGTTGATCTTGCTGTTAATACATACTTTTTGCTTGAGGACAAGCAAAAGCTCAAGTGTGGGGGTGTGATCAGAGTTGATTTTGTTAGCTTTTTATTAGTTAATTCCATGTAATTAAGAATGAATGTTAATTGGATCCTTATCAATATCTTCGTTTTTGTAGGATCAAGAGATTCAATGCAATGTGATGAAAACAAGCGAGGATACCAAGTTATGAAGGCAAAAGAGATCCATTTTGGCTTTAGCAGGGTTCCGTGGCAGTTCAGGAGCTATTCGGGGCTTAGACATGACCATGTCTAACTTGGATGAAGTTTTTTATAGGTCACACGACCGTGTCTCCATGTCACACGATCGTGTCTCTCTAATTTTGCTGAAAAATACATTTTTACACTAGACACGGTCGTGCCTAATCCAAAACTTGCAATGTAAGCTTAATTTAACCAAATCGTGCACGTTACGCTATCAGAAATTGCTGAATACGCTATTGTGACATTAGACACGACCGTGCTTGAAGTAGACACGGTCGTGCTTGACCTGTTCAGCCTCACACGATCGTGTCTTATCATTGGAAAGCTTCTGTTTTAGGAGACACGACCATGCTTGAAGGAGACACGACTGTGTCCCCTTTAAAAACCCCAAAAATTTGTAAATAGCCCCATGCACATTTGGACGGGGTTCTCTCTTCTCCTTTCAGTTTTTCTTCCTCTTTTGCATAGTTTTTCATAGTTCTTGTATATTTTGATGATTTTTTTCATTGTAATGGAGAGCTTAGTTACTTTCAGTCAATTTGGGACTCTTGAAGAGATTGTGGTTTGGATTCTTGAGACCTTGGTTATGTAATGTATTTGATTTATATTTGAATTCTTCTTCTTTTCTTCTTCTTCTTCTGTTTTCTTGATCTTGAATACATGAATGGTGATTCTGTTTATGTTTAATCTGATTTGATCTTGTTTTAAGATTAAGTATTGTGATGAAACTTAGAACTGATTGATCTGAATTAATCACATAACTAAAGATTGAGAATTGTGATGAAACTTAGAACTGATTGATCTAAACTAATCACGTAATTGAAGAGGTTAGGTTACTGATTTGTGCCTAGGTTAATTAAGTGCTTAAATTGACATATATCTATATGAATGGTGCGATTGCAGATTTGTGTTTATCACTTGTCAATTGAATTCTGGACGATTGTCTAGTATGAATTCTGGATCTGATGCAGAGATCTCGGTTAGATCCAAGTTAACCATTCAAATGTGCTTCAAGTGTTTGTTGAAAGGTTTATGATTGAATCCACATAATCTCGGATAGATTTCTGAATTAACTATTCTTCTAATTGTTATTTCTCTTTAAATCTTGTCACTGTGATCCTTCAACCATCAAACCCCCCTTTTCTAACTTAACTTAATTTGATCAAATTGCATTTACGATCCTTGAGTAGACAATCTGGTGTTGTTCACTATACTGCAGGTTTAGGTAATAACTTTGGTTATAAATTTTGATTGAGTTCGGCGCTCGTCAATCATGTCCTTAACATTTTCCAAATATTCAATAATTACGATAATGCCCTCAACATTATCCAAATATCCAATAGTACAATTATCATAACTAATATTCCTCAATTATTATATCACATATATATAAATATTCATATTATGCATGTGCACGAAGACTCAATTTCCTACTCCATGGAGCTAAAACTCAAGTCGGAGAGATTGATCCAAAAGATTTATCTGTACCAACATGCCTCAGACCACGTGCCATTATTCTCATTAGTATTTGTACATCTAACATATACACAACAGTCTTTAAAAGATCTTGATTAAGAATAGTATCTCGGTCCGGATCATCGGTGTGTTGCATCGGTCAAACCCACGGGACAGGAGAGCTACCAACTGCCCACTACAGGGTACCCGTACCCCGATGCCCCCAAAGTCAACAAGTGACTTACACTATGCATATCACACCCACTTATGAGGTGTACGTCTCTCCTAGGCAATTAGCCTTATACGATCCATCGAACCTTTCTAATGCATGTTCAATGCACATAAATCGTTTCAATTCAAATTCACAATCTCATATATAGGGTCCACACACTGACTTATTCTCAGTTTAACTTCATGTTCTCATATTCAGGGTCCACACACTGGCCCAATAGTATTTTTATTGTATTTCCAAATGCGTAATCATATTATGGCATTTTCAAAAATCGCACAACATTTCTGACGCATTTTCACATCGCGTAGCGATTTTCCATTGTTTTCTCAATCGCGTAAAAATATTTCATCATTTTCCAATCACGTAGCAATTTTTCAATATTTTTTTTAGAATCGCGTAACTTAAAAATCACGTTTTTAAGTTACAAAAAATATTTTCACCACCATTTCCACTACGTAAAATATTTTCCTAACCTTCTAAACATCCTTTATTCACAAAATCACTTTTCCTTGTTTCAAATCATGGTTTATCACTCAAAATTTCCTAACACTCTCAAGAAAATAATTGAGTGAACTATGCGTTAGTAAATTTTAAATCACCAACATATTTTTCATAATTTCAAATCACTTCTAAAAATTAGTCCTCTTTAAAATAAGTTGAGGTTCAAACACTTTCGACCTCTCATTACCATTTATATACAAAATTTCCATTTTTCAAGTAACAAAAACACTTTGTTTTAATCCTTGAACTAAATCAATTTAATTTCCACTATAAAATCACTTTATTTCATAAAAAAAATCCTTCCAAAAACCTTCTCAAAACCGTGGAGTACTTTGGCCATTGAAACCAACATATCTTTCCTTTTCCTTTTCCTTCTAATCATCCAATTTTACCATTCATGAAAATTTTAGTTTGGAAACACCTATTTTGAGGTGTTGAGCTCGAAATCCTCATGGTCTTTGGAACCAAAAATCGTTTTCCTTTCCAACAATTATTATGGCATACATAACATATAATCAACATATAATATTTCAAGTATACCATAAAGCAATAAAAATCATACCAAGCATATAAACACAAATATATCATGCAAGGCATAAAAACAGATAAACAGCCACAATTAATTACACAACCATGGAATAAATCCCTACATGGATTCACCATCCATCAAATAAAAAAAATTCATCTCTCACCACCATACTTGGTTGGTGAGATAAATCTCTCTCTTATCTCTTGAAGTACCTTCAAAGCTCTTTGTTTTGCACCTTGAATAAGTGATTCACCACCAAAGGCTTCATAAACATAAAACAAAACACAAAGTTATTAACACATCAAGCTTGAACGAGAAAACCATGGATCAAACATGGCTTAGAACTTGAAAAGAAGACAAGTAGTGACATTTTCTTACACTTAACCTCAAAAACTCCTAGAACTTGATCTTGAAGAAATTCCTTGTAGATGATGGATTTAGAACTTGAGCCAAACTACAAAGTGTCTTGGATTGAGGTTTAGATTCAAGAAGCAAGGTTGATTGAATTTTTTGAAGAGTGATGGTGTGAGCTTAGAGTCATGGCCGTGAGCTAGAGAAGAGAGAAAGGAGAGAAAATAATTTTGGAGAGCTTTTGCTTTTGGAAATGATAGAAATGAATGATTTGCATGAATGATTAGAATAAATGCATGATTAGCTTTCCTTTATCATTATTGAAAGCAATCACCGTAGCTCCCCCCCTTAGCACACTCAAAGAATGACCAAATACACTAGCCACCCTTTTAAGAATTTAGAGCCATTGATTCGATCAATGGTTGAGATTGGTGTAGATTTTTTATAATGGTAAGACTTAATCTAAGTCATTAGATCTTTTCTCCTTTAAATCCTAGCCATTAGATGTGTCTCCAAAATGAAAGGTCAAGATCACCTCTTCACACTTTCCATCTAATGGTCACAAATGGTCCTTACCATTTTTAGTGAAATCAATCTCCACCGTTGATTAAATAAATGGTGGATTTATCACCCGATAATTAAATACAGTAAAAAAAATCTTAAAAACTGTTACCGGATTCTGGTTTAGTAAGATCCTCTGTCCCTGTCTCAACAGTACAAAACTTTCAATCCATAGAAAAATTTTCACTTTTCTGGATCTGCCCCGGGCCCACATACTGCTTGAGAAAAATATTAAAATAATCAAGAAAACACAAAATTTCACAATCATCCACAAAAATTATAAATATTAGAAAATGTATGGAAATCAAGTCTGATTATTAAAAATAATTAACAATCAAGAGAAATAAATACGTAAAGATTTTTCCGGCCTGAAAATTATTATTTTCCAGACACGGAGTAAATCACACAAAATGATAAAATATGATCACGGAATAATCAAATTAATTTTATAGTGCACAGAAATCACAAAACAGTGCATTTCTATTATTATTGTCAAATGTTATGAAATTTGGGGTGTTACAGCTATAATAGCTGATCCTTCACTAGAAGAGTTCCCATTGCTCCTAGCTCACCTTGGTGAAATAATGGTTCCCTATACACACTACGTGTGACAGTAACCATTAACACATCTCACATATATGACAAGAAATGCATAACACTTAGCAGAAAAACTTTAAACTTGCTTGAGCCTAGTCAGTCCATACCCCGACTCACAAGATGAACTGCTCTGATACTATAATGTAACAGCCTAATATCTATGCCCTAGTATGTAACACCTTCTGTAGGGTATTACATTTCCGACTACAAGCTCATAATCTGAAAATCATTTCATAAAAGGTTTGAGTTCTAAAACATGGATTTTAAAATTTTTTTTCGCAGAAACATAAACTTACTGAAATTTATAGGTAATACTGAAAAATAATTTTAAACTGATTAACATACATTACTAACACCACATAATATTTAACAATTATTCAAGAAATATAAAACTTACAAACTCAAGTTTTAACAGTAGCAAATCCCATAACGAGTCCTACTCACTAGCATGGTAAAACACTAACAATGAAAAACTCAACATACTTATTCCATCTTGTATCCATCTTGATGTGTCATATATCTGTTCCTCCTCAAAACTACACACCAACTAATCCGAGATGGTCACTCCTCGATGTTGTCACCGAACTCAGAATATTTGCCTCCAGTCAAGTCTAAGAAACTCGTTCCATCTACTATACAAATTTTAACAATATAAGCACAACAAAATAATACAACAAAGAGGTGAGATCCCCTTTCATCAATACCATTGTGGTAGCAAGAAATAATACGAATGACAAAGTCATTCCACACACACAAAAATCACAATTATATTCATGTCATCATTTCTTAAACAATTTCCATAACCATATATCATAGTATAATAACCAGTACCAATTCATCATAACAAATACCATCAATATATATAAAATGATGATGTCACACCATATGAACATTTACCATGCCATAACAATATGTGTATTGACCATGTGTATGCATCCTAAACCAATTTCCCACTCCATGGAGGTTTTCACAATTTCGAGATGAATGTTCTGGAAAAATTGTCAGCCTTAGCCCACGACAATACTAGTCATCGAAAGGAATCGTGTTCTTGTCGGGTATCGTCAATGCGTTGCAACGGACTGCGTCGCCAAGTGGCACATGATACTTGCCAACTGTCCACTAGTCCACCGCCGTGCCTCGAATCCATCATAGATCTCACTTTTCGATTTTCATTCACTCTTCAACTACAAGGGCCATAATAACTATCAGCTAAATTCCGTTCAATGCACGAATACCTCAATGCAATTCTGTTCAATGCACGAATACCTCAATGCATGTCTCAATTTCATCATATGCCTCATTGCACATCTCAATTTCATCATTAAAAGGATTGCCAAATGAGATTAGAACAACCGCCTATACAATTGTCTAATATCATAAGATCAATGGATATTATATAATCGCTCATATAATTACATATTATCATCGATACATCCGGGTCCAATACATCAGTTCTTTACAATATCTTTACTGTATTTTCAATCGCATAACACTTTTGTTACGTTTTCAAATCACGTAACCATTTTCTGACATTTTCTCAATCGCGTAAAAATATTTACACATTTTCCAAATGGCGTAGCGATTTTTCAACATTTTCAAAATCGCGTAGCTTAAAAATCATATTTTTAAGTCGCATAAATCATTTTTCATCATTTCTCAACTACATAAAACATTTCTCAATATTTCAAACATCATTTTGGATCTTCCAAAAATCAATGTCATTTCCAACTTCATTTTCCACGTTTTCTAAGTTAAGAAATCCTTTCCACAATATATTCCACAAAATCGCCTTTTTATTGATTTAAATCAATATTTCTAACTTAAAATTTCCTAACGCGCTCCAAAACCCAAAGAGTGAGCTATACGTTAGTAAATTTCAAGTCACCAATATATTTCTCTTTATCAATTGATCCTACCAATTTCATAGTTTCCAAAAATAATTCTCACTTACTTTAAAAATCTCAAAATTCATTACTTTAAATCATTTGCAAATAATCATATAAGATTACTCTTAAAATCACATAATTTACCAATCCTTGGCATATGAGCTGAAAATCACAAGTAGCTTTATCATAAAATCTTTGTTCATTTTCATGTCCACTTTCTTTGCAAATCCTTAAAATCATTAATTTATTACTCTTTTCATCTAAAACTCATGATTAGTAAAATACTTAGAATCTTTTTCTCCCAAAATAACTTTGAGGCCGTGTGCCTTCATGGCTCTTTGGAACCAAAACAGTTTTCCTTTCCGCATAATTATCATCATATCCCATACTTCAATTCAATAAGCATACTATAAAAATTCATGCATCATAAACACATACTCAAACATATTATCAAAGCAATAAACATATCAATCACCAAACGATCATAAATATGGAAAGCTCTTAAACAAACAAGTGAAATAATCTTTATGAATTTTTCACCACACACACATCCATTCATCACCACCAACACATGGTTGATGAGGGTAATCTCCTTCTTACCTCTTGGAGAAACCTCCAAAGTTCCTTGTATGTTCTTCTTGTTGTCTCCTTTAAGACGAACTTCAACTCCCAAGTGAACTTAAAACAAAGAAAACATACAATATTAATATCTAATGCTTTATCTAAAATAACCATGGATTAGAATCATGGTTAGAACCTT
The DNA here is from genome assembly GCA_029884605.1 of Ormosia emarginata. Lineage (NCBI taxonomy): Eukaryota > Viridiplantae > Streptophyta > Magnoliopsida > Fabales > Fabaceae > Ormosia > Ormosia emarginata. The sequence continues at coordinate 35,584,369 of JAQQTP010000074.1, read as the reverse complement.
GAAAATCAAAAGAAAAGTGAAGATTAACGAACTTCATCTATAAAGCTTCAATCTTTAGCTTGAAGAACAAGGTTGAAGATGGAAGAATTAGGGAAAGTCTCCAACACGAAAGTTTCTTAGAATTGTATGAAGATTCAAGATCTATGGTTGTATAGAATTGTAGAAACTTGGAGAGTAGATTTAGAGGGTTTGACCGTGAGCTTCTCTAGAGAGGAAAGGTAAGAGTTTTTGTGTTTGACTTTGAAAGAACTCCTTGAAGATGGATGATTTTGATTTAGACTCCAACTACAAAGATGCTTGGATTGATGTAAGGATTCAAGAAATAAGGTTGGTGAAAATTATTGGAGAGTGAAGGTATAATCTAGAGGTCTTGGCCGTGAGGTTGAGTGGAGAGAAAAAGAGAAAAAATTTTGTGAAGCTTTGGCTTAGGAAATGATAAAGATGAGTAATGGAATTGAAATGAAAACTTTCCTATAGCATTTAGCCTTCAAAATCGTGAGGCTCCCCCCCTTGTACACCAAGGTAATGTCTAAATACATTAGCCACCATTTGAGACATCAATAGCCATTAATTAAATCAATAGTTGATCTTTGGTAGAAGCTTCCAAGTGATAAGCTTGAATTTGAGCCATTAGATTTCTCCTTAATGAAATCCTAGCCATAAGATGCATCTTAAAATTTGGAAGGTCAAGATCTTCTCTACATGCTTGCCATCCAAGTGTCACAAAAAGTCCTTGCCACTTTATGAGACCAATCTCCACCATAGATTAAATCAATGGTGGATATCCAAAGCCTTCATCACCAAGCTTGCTTCCTATTGATCCTCCATAAAGTTGTCATAACCATCACAGTAGACTAGCATTTTCATTGGTTAGGTGGTTACTAACTTGATTCCTATTGGTTACCATTTTTGTTGATCAATTTCTATTGGTTGCTCTTGAAAAGTCTTTGTCACAAATGTTGACTTAATCTTATTAGTTAATCTTATTTCTACAACTTTCCTATTGGTTCATCAAATATGACTACTTCTAATTGGTTTATCAAATGAAGACTAGATTCTAATTGGTTCATCAAGGAAGACTAAATTCCTATTGGTTCAATATATAACTATCAAATTTGACCAATTCTTATTAGTTCATTTCAAAGAGACTAGTTTTCTATTAGCTTAGAGAATTCAAGCCACTATTGTTGACTTTTCCAAAACTTAGCAAGCAAGCTACGTTCTCCTATTGGTTCGCAGAAAATATTTCCCAAACAATTGCTAAAAAAAGTATTACTTAATGAACAGAACATTACTGCTTACAAAACAGTAAATATTTGTCCACTGTAAAATAAAAATACAATATATTTTTATTTCACAGATAATATTGAAAAATTAAAAGATTATGACATGTATCTCTTGGAATTGGGTTTAGTAAGATTCCTCGGCTCCGAATAAATACGTAAAGATTTTTTCTGGCCCGAAAATTATTATTTTCTTGACTCGGAGCAAATCACACAAAACGATGAAATACAATCACAGAATAATTAAAATAATTTTACAGCATACAAAAATCACAAAATAGTAGATTCTATCATTACTGTCAAATAGCTAAAATTTGGGGTGTTACATATTATATCTGACATATACCTGGATAAGCAGTATCAGTCATGCTACTTCTAACTTAATCATTAAATAATCCATAATATTTAAAACAAATAATTATGGAGAGCAATAACTAAAGTTATACATATAAACTTTACACATACAATTTTTTCATTTTCAAAGAAAATATAAATTAATACATAAGCTTTGAATTAAGAACATAAAACTAAACTTTTCTAGTTCTTCTGTTATCGTCATCTTCTTACCCTCTTGTAGGGTCTTGACCTGCTAACCATGAAACATAATGGGGTGAGAATATAAAATTCTCAGTAAAACATATATCTCATGGTATTAAAACTAAATATATACAAATATATATTTCTAAATTAAAACTCGTATATGTAACTTAATTATACTTAGGAATTATATCCCTTCATTTGGCATTAAGCCTACCTATCCTTAGCCTGACCTAGGATATATTTATCCTTAGTCTAGCATAGGATATACTGATAAGCAGCCAGGCATATGATTTCTCATCCATAACCTAGCGTAGGATATACTGATCCATAGCCTGACAAAGGATTTCTCATCCATAGCCTAGCGTAGGATATACTGATCCACAGCCTGACATATGATTTCTCATTAACAGCCTAGTATAGGATATAAATAGTCCACCACTTAGCATAGGATATGCTTATCCACCGCCTAGCTTAGGACAAACTAGTCCATAGCCTAGCATAGGATATACTAATCCACAGCCTGACTTAAGACAAACTTATTTGCAACCTAGCTTTGGATATGACATCCTTGGCCTATCCTTGGATAACTAATCCTTTCATGAAATACTACGGTGTCACCATTTTATTAGGCTTTCTCGGCAATGTTCACTACTTGGAAAACTAATCTTTTCATGAAATACTCCGATGTCACACTTTACTAGGCTTTCCCGACAATGTTCACTACTTGAAAAACTAATCCTTTCATGAAACACTCTAGTATCACCACTTTACTAGGCTTGCCCATCAATGTTTGCTACTTGGAAAACTAATATTTTCATGAAACACTCCGGTGTCACCACTTTACTAGGCTTGCCTGGGAATGTTCGCTACTTGGAAAACTAATCCTTTCGTGAAACACTTCGGTGTCACCACTTCACTAGGATTGCCTAAAAATGTTCACTACTTGGATAACTAATCCTCAGCTTGGCCTTGGATATAACATCCTTAGCCTAGCTTTGGATAAACTAATCATAACACCACTTATAGTAAAGTGTTTTTCTCACTCTTTTGCCAAGTCAAGGGGCTTGCCTCGCTCCCTTAGTTAGGATTGTGATAAACTATAGTTCATCTTTTCTAAGTAAAGGAGTTAACTATTGCCAACTAGGCCCTATGATGCTCAACTGTTGCCAATTAGGCCGTATGATGCTTAACTGTTACCAACTAGGCCCTATAGCGCTCAACTATTGCCAACTAGGTCCTATGGCACTCAATATTGCCAGCTAAGCCCTATGGCACTCAACTATTGCCAACTAGGCCCTATGACGCTCAACTTTAACTATTAAAAGAGTTACTAATGTTCATAGGGCTCAAACCAAACCCAAAACACCTCAAATTTTGCCTTAAAAGGTTGATTTTTAAGATTGCACCAAATATGCATCATAACTTCAGAAAATCTGAAATTTTATGAGCATATAGCTTTCTCTTATATATTTTCAATGCCACAAACCTTGCTTCATTTGGATAAGTGTAGCCAAGGTTATGCGACATTTTGAAGAGGCCAAAACAAGGCATTCTCTTATTTACCTAATTCTGACCTGACTTTAAATTGAAACTGGGTACAAACTACAGGTGGAAAAATTCTGAAATTTTACAGGTAAGAAGCATTGCATCTTAGCTTCAAAATGTCACTGGTCTCATGTCAATACGACATCGAAGCGAGAAATTATGTAATCTAGTTTACTGGCTACCAAAATGCCTTTTTCTATAGAATCTGCCTTGGATTCAAACAGAAACTGGTACTGATTGGCTTGCTCAATAATTCTGACATTTTTACCACATGAAGCCTTATGTCTTATCTTTCAAATGGAACTGAAATCAGGTGATTTCGATATCTGTAACTCAAGTTATACAATAAACATTACAGGTTGTCAGGATGTTACCCTGTCTCATGCCTAGGCTTGGTTTTACCATGCCTAGGCGTGGTGCTCTCTATCTCGCTGGGCTGAAAACTGAGCAGACCATGGCTAGGCGTGGAAAAGCTACGCCTAGGCATGACCATTCTGTGAAAAATTCTGTAGAATACGTTTTCTGCATAAACTTGATCCCAAATCAAGTTTTCACCTCAAACTCACTTCTATATGATTTCTATCATCACTAAAGGTCTATAATCATGTTATAAACCTCATTTTGTAACACCCTCCGTAGGGCATCACATTTTTTACTACAAGCTCATAATCTGACAATCAGTTCATAAAAGGTTTGAGTTATAAACATGGGTTTTAAAATTTCTTTTCGTAGAAACATAAACTTACTGAAATTTATAGATAATACTGAAAAATAGATTTAAACTAATTAATACACATTACTGACACCACATAATATTTAACAATTATTTAGGAAACATAACACTTACAGACTCAATTTTAAACAGTAGCAAACATGACGGGTCCTACTTAATAGCACGGTAAAACACTATCGATAAAACTCAACATACTTATTCCGTTTTATATCCATCTTGATGCGTCATATATTTGTTCCTCCTCAAAACTGCACACCAACCAATCCAAGATGGTCATTCTTCAATGTTGTCACCGAACTCAGAATATTTGCCTCCAGTCAAGTCTAAGAAACTCGTTTCATCTACTATACAATTTTAACAATACAAGCACAACAAAAACAATATAACAAAGAGGTGAGATCACCTACGCCAATACTAACATGGTAGGATGGAGATAACACAAATAACACACCATACAGATATATCATATCATATTTACAATCATGCCATCAACATCATTTATCATCATAACAGATGAAATACATAATAATTATGATCACGCCATCAACAATTACCAATTATTCAACAATTCAATTATCATAAATAATAATTACGATAATGCCCTCAATATTTTTCAAACATTCAATAATTCAATTATCATAACTAATAATTACGATAATGCCCTCAACATTATCCAAGTATGCAACAATTCAATTATCACACCGATAATTACGATAATGCCTTCAACATTATCCAATATTCAATAGTACAATCATAACCAATATTCCTCAATTATTATATCACACAGATATAAATATTCATATTATGCATGTGCACAAAGACTCAATTTCCTACTCCATGGAGGTTTTCACAATTTCGAGAAGAATGCTCTGGTTAATTGTCCAGCCTTAGCCCACAGACAATCTCCAGTCTTTCTGGTTAATTGTCCAGTCTTAACCCATAGACAATCTCCAGTCTTCGAAAAGAATCGTGTTCTTGTCAGGTATCGTCAATGCGTTGCAACGGACTGCATCGCCACGTGGCACAGGGTACTTGCCACTGCCCACTAGATCGACCGTCGTGCCTTGACGCCCCCAAAATCCATCATAGACCTCACTTTTCAATTTTCATTCTCTCTTCGACCAAAAAGGCCATAATAGCTATCAGCTATATTTCGTTCAATGCACGAATATCTCAATGTAATTCTGTTCAATTTCATCATATGCCTCAATGTATATCTTTCAAATGCATGTATAATGCACTAAATGCTAATTACAGACAAAATTCATCATTTTTTCATACAGTGTCCATACACTATTCCAACAGTTTAAATTCATCATTTTCTCATACAGTGTCCATATACTATTCCAACAGTAATCCTACTATTAAATTCAGTCGCAAAATCATATTATTGCGTTTTCATAGTCGTGCAACACTTTTGTCACATTTTCACAATCGCACAATATTTCTGTTATGTTTTCACAATTTCGTAACATTTCTATTGTGTTTTCAAATCGCGTAGCAATTTTCCATCGTTTTCTCAATCACATAAAAATATTCCATCATTTTTCAATCGTATTAGCGATTTTTCCACAATATCTCAATCACGTAAAATATTTACACATTTTCCAAATCGCGTAGCGATTTCTCCATTGTTTTCAAAATTGCGTAACTTAAAAATCATACTTTTAAGTCGCGTAAACCATTTTTCCATCATTTTTCAATCATGTAGTGATTTTTCAACAATATTTCAATTGCATAAAAATATTTAAACGCTTTCCCAAATCGCGTAGAAATATTTAAATGTTTTTCAAATCACGTAGCTTAAAAATCATGTTTTTAAGTTATGTAAATTATTTTTTACCATTTTACAACCACGTAAATTATTCCTCAATATTTCAAAATTTTCAATTCAACCTTTCTCAAAATAATATGACTTCTCACATTATTTTCCACCTTTTCTTACTCAAGAAAATCTTTTTCGCAATATATTCCACAAATTCACCATTTCATTTAATTAAATCAATGTTTCTCACTTAAAATTTCCTAACGCGCTCCAAAATCCAAAGGATGAGTTATACGTTAGTAAATTTTAAATCACCAACGTTTCCTTCATAATTCAAAATAAATTCTCAAATTCAATCCTCTTCAAAATAATTTAAGGTTCAAACACTTACAACCTCTCTTTTCCATTCATAACCGAAATTTCATTTTTCAAATGACAAATCACTTTGTTTCCATTTCTTTGATCCTTGTACTAGATTAATTACATTTCCACTTTGAAATCATTTTATTTCATAAAATCTAGGCACTTACAAGCCTTCAAAACTGTGGTACATGGCCATTGAAACCTTCAAATATTTTTCCTTTTAAATCAATTAAGTACTATTCTTGTTTTTACACAAACAAAACCATTAAAATTTCCTTCAAAAATCGTGAGACTCATGGTGTCAAAAACTAATTCATTTGTTCATTTTCCTTGCTCTTCAAATCCTCTAATTTTACCATTCATAAAAATATTAATTTGTAAACACCTATTTTGAGGTGTCTTGGCCGAAATTCCTCTTGGTCTTTGGAACCAAAATTTCTTTTCCTTTCCATCATCAAATCATGGCACACATATACATATTCATAATATATATCACAAGCATGCCATAAACAAAGCAATAAAAATCATACCAAGCATGTAAGCACAAATAAACCATGTAAAACACATAAACCATATAAACAACCACAAATAATTATACAACCATGGATATGAATCCTTACATAGATTCACCATCCATCAAATACAAGATTCATCTCTCACCACCATACTTAGTTGGTGAGATGGATCTCCCTCTTACCTCTCGAAGAACCTTCAAAGCTCCTTGGTTTGCTTCTTTTTCTAAGTCCTACACCACCAAGGGCTTCTCAAAAACAAAACAAAACACAAGTTTATTAGCATATCAAGCTTGAACCATGGATCAAACATGGCTTAGAACATGAAAAAGAGATAAGAAGTGAAGTTTCCTTATACTTCACCTTAAAAACCTTATAACTTTGCTCTTGAAGAAAGTCCTTGAAGATGATAGATTTAGAACTTGGTCCAAACTACAAAGTGTCTTAGATTGAGGTATAGATTCAAGAAATAAGATTGTATGAAATTAAAGAGTGATGGAAGGTAGATTTAGGTGCTATGACCAAAACTTGCTTGAAGAGAAAATGGAGAGAAAAGTTTGAAGAGCTTAGGCTTTGGAATGATCAAGAATGAGTAATAATCGTCTTGAAACTTTGCTATGCCCTTAAACAACCACAAAACCGTCCCCCCCCCCACTCTTGCATTCTCAATGAGTGACCAATCTCACTAGCCACCATTTTAAGCATTCTTAGCCATTGATTAGATCAATGGTTAGGATTAATATAGATTCTAGGTATAGCCTTTAGATTAGAAGATTTAATCTAGGCCATTAGATCTTTCCTCCTTAAAATCCTAGCCATTAGATGTATCTCTAAAATGAAGGGTCAAGATCACCTCTTCATACTTTCCATCCAATGGTCATAAATGGTCCTAGCCATTTTATAAGACCAAATCTCCACCGTTGATTAAATCAATGGTGGATATCCAAAGGCTTCAATATTAAGCTTGCTTCCTATTGGTTCGTCATAAAGCTGTCATAACCACTAATGTAGACTAAGCAATATAATTTTTATTTTTATCTGCTATAACCCTTTGAACAATATTTTTATGGTATTTTATTGCCCAATAATTAAATACAATACAAAACACAGTAAAAGAAAAATTCTAAAACTATTTTCGATTTCGGGTTTAGTAAAATCCCCCGTCCCCGTCTCAACAGTACAAAATTTTCTGGTTGCAAAAAAAATTTCACTTTTTCGGACCCACTTGGGCCCACATACAGCCTCCCCTAGGTCCACAGATAGCCCATGGATAATATTAAAATAATCAGAAAAATATAAAAATTTCATAATCATCCACAAAATCATAAAAATAATAATTAAATTATGTAAAATTTTCCCCACCTGAAAATTATTATTTTCTTGACACGGAGTAAATCACACAAAGCAATCAAATGTATTTACGGAATACTCAAAATAATTTTACAGTACACAGAAATCACTAAATAATAGAATTCTGTTAACTGTCAAAATTACTGTCAAATAGTTAAGAAATTTAGGGTGTTACACATTTCATCTCTTAGATCAGTCAAACTTAGATTTAAAACTCAACCTCTAACCCTAAGAATCCATTTTTCAACTAACTAACCAATAGGAAACTATGGATTCTAAGAGTTCCAAACTATCAACCAACATCAATCTAGCTAGTATCTAACTCATTTCAACCAATGAGGCAAGAAACATACATCTAGCTTTCTATTCTCACCTAAAAACCCATTTTACTTTCATCAATCAAAACCAAGAAACAAGATGAAAATTAATGGAAAAGGATGAAAATCAAGCACCCCTACCTCTTGTGTAGATGAAGATCTTCAAGTTTTTGCCTTGTCTTTGATCTTCCTTCTTTCCTTCCTCCTCTTCTTTCCTCTTCCCTTTTTCCCCCCTTTCCTTTCTTCTCTTCTTTTCTTTTTCTGCTTTTTTGTTCTTAGCCGTGGAGAAGGAGAGAAAATGAACGATAGGGACATTGAGGGAATTTAGAGAAAAGTCTAATTTAAGTTTCAATACTGAAACTTATATCTTCTAAGGACATTTGAATTATGCTAATTCAAGTTTTCCAGCTTCCACCAACTTTAGAATAAATATTAGGATTCATCTAAATTGTTGTTTCACCTTTATTCTATTTTTCCATATCTGCTGAGGGTCAATCGAGCATTAAAAGCACAACCACTATGCCTAAAAATACCAAACTAACTCCGATTATTCTCAAATTTTAATTGTACCTTATTTAACTCATTTTTTACTTAAAAACAAGTTATCCATACATTTTTCCTTCAACTTAGCAATTTATGCTATATTTGAGTCATTTTAAGCTACTTTTCAACTTCTGTGTTGCAATAAAGTGCCTAAACGAATTTCGTTTATCACAAAACTAAACTGACATGTTAAGCAAGTATTAGGCTATCTTTGTAATGTGTTTACTAGCCTAACATGTTTTTGAGGGTGTTACATTTAGTATGGGGAATGCCTCCTCATTCCAGCAACAACACCCGAACGTGTGGGACAGTGTGGCCGCCAATGGACAACTGGCAGTGCCTCCACCCACAATGATGTAGTCGTAGTAATCTTCCAATGGGAAGTAGGTGGCGTTGAACTCTAAGCCACAAATTGTGGCCGACAAGTAAAACATGAAGAAAAAAATTGCTAGACATGGGTAGTGGTTTTTTTTTTGTTCTTATTCATGTGTGTTTTAATGTTTGATATAATGCCTTTGTGAATGTTTGAATATTTCCTTGATGTTTTTGGTTATTGAGTTGAGGTGTGTGCAAAGCTTTAAGAGGGTGGTGAGGAGGCTATACCTTTGGTAATACATTTTCCATAAATTCTTTTGGTATTGATAAGGATTCTAAAAAATGAATGTGAAACAATTTGTTGCTTCCATTGATTGTGGTTCAATTTTTAGAAATATGTATATTGTGTAAAAATGCAAAGAACAGATTGCGGCACTTAAAATAAGAGCATATATAAAACTAGATCAATATGGATAGTGTCAAACATTTCTTTAATTTTCTACTATTTGGATCAAGTTCTTTAGTATGTTATCAAGCATTTAAATCTTCAATCCGTTTGGAATCATGTAAAAGTTAAATTCCACATGTTGTATAACAAGTAAATTGATTGGGGTGAAATCCGCAAGTGTACGGTTTCGTCGTCAAGTAATAAAAAGATCGAATCTACATGGACTATGTCTATGAATACCAATTAATTAATTAATTCAATTAAATTAAACAAAAGGAATGTAATTGTGGAGTGATAAGAATGTAGTAACCAAACAGTTAAATAAATAAAAATTAAAATGCAAGGTTGAGATCAAAAACAGAAATTGTTAAGGAAAAGATTTCAGATTCAAGAAAGCTTCCAGGATTGAGGTTAACCACAATGATACAAGACTCCTAATTGACAATCCTCTTATTAACACTTGAAATTCAATTGAAGGTGAATTACCCTAAATTAGTTAATGTTCCCTTTCAAGATACAAGAACCATGTCCAATTAAAACAATTCCTACTCTCGTGGTAATTGAATCTAAATTGAACCCATTACGCTTTTTGGTAATTCATTAATCCTCGAAAGGCTAAACCTACTCTCGTGATTTAAATCTTAAGTTCAATTCTTATAGTTCCAACACCTAGGTTCACCTTTCAGTACGTCCCTAGATATCTATGAGATGTAAATAAGTGGCCAGCAAATTCACATGAATAATCGCAATAAGGATTGAATCAACAACATTTAAGATTAATAAAAGGGGTAAACAATATCAATTAATCATCATCAATGTATCAAAGGGCATTGCCCAATCCTAGAAACAAAAGGAACTACTCAGACATGGAGAAGAAGAAACCAGAAATCAAGTTCCAAGAACATCCAAACCCGTAATCCTAGAGAGAAGAGAGGAAGATGAAGATCAAGAGTCTCCAATGTGCCTCCTTCCAAACCAAATTCGAACCCTAATGTTGTCTTCAGAACATCTATATATACCCCATGGGTTAAAACTAGTTCAAGCCCATCAGAAAAGAGAAAAATGGACTTAAAAATCTGACACGCACACCGAACCACGGCCGTGGTGGGTACCACGGCCAGGCCGTGATCAGTTCTGGACTTAGAGTTCTTAACCAGACTCTCAACCACGGCCGTGGTGGCCACCACGGCCAGGCCGTGGTTGTCTCTCGGACTTCCCTTTTGCTTTTTCACGTAGTGCTCGATCCATGGCCGTGGTTCAGGCCACGGGCAGGCCGTGGAACTCTCTGGAATGAGCTTTTTGTCCCAAATTGCTACCCTTTAAGCTCCAACTTCAATTGTGCAAGCTTTCCATCCATTTCAAGGCCAATTAAGCACCAATTCTGCACAACAACACCAAAAACACCGCAGTTATCCGAACTAAAGGGAAAAACAAACAAAAAGGGAAACTAAAATGCCTAGAATGTATAAAAATGCATGCAAACACATGAACAAAATATGATGTTGTTTCAAACACATCAAAATACCCCCAAGCTTAAGATTTTGCTTGTCCCCAAACAATAACTAAGACCAACTAAGAAATGGGATTATGAGATAATAATGAATGAGGAACCTGAGAAAACATCTAACCAAGCAATAGGCAAAGACAAACCAAGAATTAGAGAGGTAATCAAAATCAAGTCCAATTAGAGGCTAAAGTTCTCAGAAATCATGCTCCTCACTAAATTAGGATCACTCAACTAACACACTCAAAGTGTTTAAGGATGAAGACAATGCGCTCAATATTCCTCAAAGAAAATGCACTTCCATAAGCTTGATAAGAAACCAAATTTCCACTAATAATCAGCATGAATGCAAGAATCAAAAGGTCTTTCAAGGGATATAATGGGGCCATGGGAATGATGTCAGGAAGGATAAAGAAAGGAGGGTATGCACAAAGGGCTAACAACATTTTCAACAAGCACAAGAAACCTAATAGAACATACATGGAGCAAAGATAGTTTTCAATCAAGGCATAATTCCACATTTTCTCCCTTTCTTTTTAAGCTTTCATCTCAAGCTTTTCTTTTATTTTGTTTTCCCTTTTTCCTCATTTTTTTTTAGAGGGGAGAGACCTCATTTTCAAAACACATGATTCCCAATACAACATTCAAACTCAGATTGCTCCATTCAATATTCTAAATGATCACCGACAATGTATCATCATAGGCATCAAGAAAATAATTATACAATAAGCTCAAAATGGGCAACTAGAGGATGAAAGTGTAACAAATTCAGAAGGCCAGAAAAATACCTAAGATGCCTTAATCACATTCAAGCATGCAAACCAAGATTTCGCCTCAAAATGGTTTCAAATCAAGTTCTAGAGCACAAAATCAATGAGGAATGACCACTCAACACAAGGAATGGGATGAAAAATCATATAGTGAATAAATCCCATACAAGCTCAAAACTCACTTTTAGAGGTTCAAAAATCAATGAGAAGCACAAATTCGAGAACATATGCTAATTATCAACTATCAAGAAATCACCTCCACTATCAATTAAAGACAATGCCTGTTGCCTACCACAAGAATCAATAAATTGGGTTCCAAATCAATTACCATCTCAAAATCCCCAAAAGAGAGGGGACAAGGTTCAACCAAAAAGCGAAATATAAGATGGTGTGAAAATGCAACAAGAAAATGCAATGCAAAATGAGATATGGGAATGCATGATAATGAAGATAAAAATAAAAATGAAAAATAAATACCCCCAAGCTTAGACCTTACATTGTCCCCAATGTAAAAATCTAAAACTATGGAAGGAATAAATGAAAAGAACTCACTGCGGTGGTGGAAAAAGGAGACGTGTAGCCATGAACTCGAACATCCGGTCTAAAACTCCATTTTTTTTTGGCCGACAGCTATATACATCCCCCTACAAAGGCTCCGAACTCAGGGAGGCACCAAAGCCGACTCAACAATAGCTAACTAAGAAACAAAAATAAAAAAGTGTTAATCAATAAAAATAAGAAAATAAAGGAAAAGAGATAGAATGTTGGGTTGCCTCCCAAGAAGCGCTAAGTTATAGTCATTAGCTTGACTGTGAGTTTGTTCTATGCTCAGGTGATGTCAATAGAGTGGTACTCAGTCCCCACTCCATCTTCATAGTGTTGCACTCTCTTGCCGTTTATTAGAAATGTCTTCTGGCCTTCTATCTTCACCTCAAGCATACCATAGGATAAGACTCGAACAATCTCATATGGTCCAGACCATTTCGACCAAAAGTTACCTGGACAGAAATGTAGAAGCGAGTTATCAACAAGAACTTTATCCCCTGGTTTAAATTCACGCTTCTTGACACATTTGCCATCCCGCTTCTTTGGTCCTTTCTTGCAGGGCTTGACCTTCTCGAACTTGGAAGCAACCTTGGGAAAGGTCTCCTCTAATACAGCATGAGTCACAGATTCCTGCATATCTGAAAGTACAACTCTGTCCACATCATCAGTAGCATCTATGCGATTACATGAATTAGAGGAATTAATATTTTTTTCAGAATTGAAAACATTAAACACTACTTCCTCATTATTCAATTGCAAAGTCAATTTCCCTTCGTGGACATCAATAATTGCCCTTCCAGTGGCGAGGAATGGTCGCCCAAGTATGAGCGGCATTTTAGCATCTTCTTCCATGTCAAGCACAACAAAATCAACAGGTATAAAAAACTTACCCACTCTAATAGGAACATCTTCCAAGATGCCAACGGGGTACTTGACGGACCGATCCGCCAACTGGAGTGAAATAGTTGTGGGTTTTAGCTCACCCACCTTTAACTTCTTGCACACAGAAAGGGGCATAAGACTAACACTAGCCCCCAAGTCACACAGAGCTTTATCAAAATTTGTGTCACCATTCAAGCAAGGAATAGAGAAGCTACCTGGATCTTTTAGCTTAGGAGGCAATTTATTTTGAATTAAAGCACTACACTCCTCAGTTAAAGCTTCGGTCTCATATTCATCAAGCTTTCTCTTATTAGACAAAATGTCCTTAAGAAACTTAGCATAGGTAGGCATTTGTTTCAACGCCTCAGTGAAGGGTACATTAATGTACAATTTCTTAAGGACCTCTAGGAACTTCCCAAATTGCATATCTAGCTTGACCTTAGCCAATCTTTGAGGGAATGGCACTGGGGGTTGGTATGGTTCAGGGGGTACATACTTAGACACCTTTTCATTAATTTCCTCTTCCTCTAAGGGTTGTGTCTTAGTGTCTTTTTCCTCATTCCCTCATCTTTGTCACTAACCTCCTTATCCTTGGGATCCTCTAGGTTCTTACCACTTCTCAAACTAACGACATGCAGTGTTCATTACCTGGATTCATTTCAGGCTGACCAGGAAATTTACCTTGTTGCCTATGTGAAGTGCCTGCAAGTTGGGCAATCTGAGTTTCTAACAATTTATTATGAATGGCCAAATTTTCAACTTTAGATGACAACTCTCTAATGGCCTCAGTCACAACTTGCCCATGTTGCCTAAACTCCTCATTTTGTTTAGCTTGACTCTCAACAAAATTCTCAAGAAGAGACTCAAGTTTAGAGTTTTGTACCTGTTGGAGTTCAGAAGAGGGTTTACCACTACCTTGCCCTGCTTGGTGTTGACTATTCCGGTAGGAGAAGTTGGGATGTGACTTCCAACCGGGGTTGTAAGTTTGAGAATATGGATCATTCCTCCCCTTTTGGTTGAAGTCATGGAAGTTGTGGCATGATTCCACTTGCTTCACCGGTGCACCTTGTGAGGAGCCAATTCCAACTTAGCATTCAACACCTATGTGTCCCTGTGCTCCACAAATCTCACAAAAATTGTTAGAGGCACCTATGGCATTTACATGAGCCTTTTCAAGCATGTCAAAACGTTTATTCAAAGAAGCAAATTTTGACATAATTAAATCAACTCCGTCTACCTCAAACTTACCTCCCGAGAGTTTTCTCGGGTTATTACCTCTTTCATTTGCCCATTGGTGATGATTTGTGGCAACACTCTCAATGATCTCATAGGCTTCTGTCAATCTTCTATTCATCAAAGCTCCACCAGTTGCGGAGTCTAAAGACACCTTCGAAGAATATTCTAGCCCATTATAGAAGGTGTGGATGATCAACCATTTTTCTAACCCATGGTGTGGGCAGGCTTCCAGCAAAGCCTTATATCTATCCCAAGCTTCCGACAATGATTCACCATCTTTCTGAACAAAGCTTGTGATTTGGGTCCTCAGATGAGCAGTCTTGGATGGTGGAAAGAATTTGTTCAAGAAAGTTTGCTCCAATTGGTCCCAAGAAGTGATGGTCTCAGCGGGAATTGACCTCAACCAAGCCCTAGCTCTATCTCTCAATGATAATGGAAATAGGCGAAGGCAAATAGCATCAACAGAGGCACCTTCAATCTTGAGGGTCTCACGAAATTCCAAGAACATATCCACATGATCGTTTGGGTCCTCGATGGCAATCCTCCAAACTGGTTCTACGCCTTATCATGGTGAGTAAAGCGGTGGTATGGTGAACTGTCTAGCTTCAATGTCTGGCCGAGCAATTCCGAACGCAAACCCCGAGCATTAGGGGCTGCATACTCTTTAAGAGGTCTATTATCAGCAGGTGCAGCCATGACAAGCGTTGGCTCAAGTTTATCTCTTGCTCTTTGGCTTTGTTGTCTTCTCCTTCTGCGAAGGGTTCTTTCAATTTCAGGATCAGCTTCTTCAAGAGTCCCAAAACATCTAGTTCTTCGCATAAACAAGAGAATTACCTGTAGACACTCAAAGAGAAAACAAGAAAGTAGTAAAAAAGGTTTAAAATAATTAAATTAAAAATTTAACTGATATTCAAGAAGAACACAGTCCCCAGCAATGGCGCCAAATACTTGATTGGGGTGAAATCCGCAAGTGTACGGTTTCATCGTCAAGTAATAAAAAGATCGAATCCACATGGACTATGTCTATGAATACCAATTAATTAATTAATTCAATTAAATTAAACAAAAGGAATGTAATTGTGGAGTGATAAGAACATAGTAACCAAACAGTTAAATAAATAAAAATTAAAATGCAAGGTTGAGATAAAAAACAGAAATTGTTAAGGAAAAGATTTCAGATTCAAGAAAGCTTCCAGGATTGGGGTTAACCACAATGATACAAGACTCCTAATTGACAATCCTCTTATTAACACTTGAAATTCAATTGAAGGTGAATTACCCTAAATTAGTTAATGTTCCCTTTCAAGATACAAGAACCATGTCCAATTAAACCAATTCCTACTCTCATGGTAATTGAATCTAAATTGAACCCATTACGCTTTTTGGTAATTCATTAATCCTCGAAAGGCTAAACCTACTCTCGTGATTTAAACCTTAAGTTCAATTCTTATAGTTCCAACACCTAGGTTCACCTTTCAGTACGTCCCTAGATATCTATGAGATGTAAATAAGTGACCAGCAAATTCACATGAATAATCGCAATAAGGATTGAATCAACAACATTTAAGATTAATAAAAGGGGTAAACAATATCAATTAATCATCATCAATGTATCAAAGGGCATTGCCCAATCCTTGAAACAAAAGGAACTACTCAGACATGGAGAAGAAGAAACCAGAAATCAAGTTCCAAGAACATCCAAACCCGTAATCCTAGAGAGAAGAGAGAAAGATGAAGATCAAGAGCCTCCAATGTGCCTCCTTCCAAACCAAATTCGAACCCTAATGTTGTCTTCAGAACATCTATATATACCCCATGGGTTAAAACTGGTTCAAGCCCATCAAAAAAGAGAAAAACGGACTTAAAAATCTGACACGCACACCGAACCACGGTCGTGATGGGTACCACGGCTAGGCCGTGGTCAGTTCTGGACTTAGAGTTCTCAACCAGACTCTCAACCACGGCCGTGGTGGCCACCACGGCCAGGCCGTGGTTGTCTCTGGACTTCCCCTTTTGCTTTTCACGTAGGCTCGATCCATGGCCGTGGTTCAGGCCACGGGCAGGCCGTGGAACTCTCTGGAATGAGCTTTTTGTCCCAAATTGCTACCCTTTAAGCTCCAACTTCAATTGTACAAGCTTTCCATCCATTTCAAGGCCAATTAAGCACCAATTCTGCACAATAACACCAAAAACACCACAGTTATCCGAACTAAAGGGAAAAACAAACAAAAAGGGAAACTAAAATGCCTAGAATGTATAAAAATGCATGCAAACACATGAACAAAATATGATGTTGTTTCACACACATCATAAATTTGTCAAATATATTATTTGGATGAACGCTTAAATGCATATTAGGTTCTTTAAGGAAGTTCATTTTATTATGTTAGGTGAGTTTTAATTAATACGTTAAAACATGGCAGATTCTATTTTTGTAATAATTTAAGCTTACCATTAATTGTAGCATTATCTCTTAATTGCAGTCTATTAGTGGGTCATTTTTATGCCATGAAGAATCGTAATTCTTAGACTCAAAGCAAGGTATGTTTCTTAACTTATCCATTATCATGATTGAGTTTTAAAATTTTGTATCTTAAATGCTAAAATTCGTGTAACAACTTGTGTTTTATAATCATGCTCAAATGAGTTTTTATAAGTTGTCTATTAATCCAACTTCTATAAGGTATGTTTTAAAGATTTGGCTTTTTTCTAGAGATGACTATAATGCTTGAGTGATACGATTGTGATCATTCCAATTTTATTTGAAAGCAAATGATATGCTTAACTAAACTATCATGGACATTTATTTGTCTACTATTTGTGATAATTCCTTATATATGATGATTTTTCATTTTACACTTAGCAATTTATACTATGAGATCTCTTATTTTGCAATTTCTTCACACCCACATTCTCATTTTCTCCCTATCCTCTACCTTCCTATGTATATAGGTAGAAAAGAACAACAACTCCCTCCTTCCCCTGCAACTTGCTGCATTCAAGTTTACTTCTTTTCTTTATAATTTCTTTTTGAAGGCCTTAAACCATTTATTGTCTTTTCTTATTAGCTTGCACTTTAAGTTTAAATTTTAGAAATCAGAACAAATTGTTTTTTTTTTCAGATTACATTACATGAAATTAAGGCTTGACCAGTACAAGGTTGCCCTTTCTACATTGAAGTTAAAGGTGATGGCTTACCCTTTCTACATTGAAGTTAAAGGTGATTGCTTTTTCCTTCTATTTGAATTTTGGAATGGTCTTGCTATGGTGTTGGTTCAATTGCACAGTGTTGGGATCTAATGCATAGATGGTTGTAAATATTGACTTACATTGTTTGTTGTGATAACTTAATATTCTTTTCTTAGATGTATAACTTCTATTCGTTCTAGTCTTAGTTAGAAAATTGCTTTAAGCTAATTTTGTTTCTATAACAAAAATTGTTATATACATGATGAAGCAAAGAAGTTTGCTTATCAAACAGGGGTGAAGGTTGTAGTTGTCCTTTCAACTTGCTGAAATTTCATTGCTCTAAAATGAATGTGTCTTGCCTTGTTGATAGATACTTTTTCAGTAGAGAAACACTCTTCAAGAATTTATTAGATTGGTGATCGTAGATGGTGGAACAATATAGTCACCAACTTTTCACCTTATCCTCCTTCCCATATACTATCACCATTCAAATATTAATGATCTTTAAATTTGAAATATTTCAATAGGTGATTCAATTTTTTTTTTAAAATTTTTCAAACTCATTTGTTTATAGTTGAATAATCTTCAAATAAATGACATTAGTGGAATTAACCAAATTAATTCAATGTAAATTACTAACCCTTAAATATGATAATTAGTATCACACAATTGTGGGGGGTTCTTTTTGTATGATTGTAGCATAATTAGTATCCCTTTGTTTTTTTTTACCCTTCATAATTTCTCTAATTGATTCATCCAACATAAATTCCCCAATTCTCACCATCATTTCCCTAAATAACTTTACCTAATGTCTTTATAATATATAGACTTAAGATGCAACCTTCTCCTATCCTATTCCATTGTCAATTTGTTCAAGTGCCATTCATAAATTTGAAGCATCCTATGAAGGTGAAGTCGTACTAGTCTGATCTGTTGCTACAGCTTCTTGGTATGATTCCAAGTGACATTGTTAAATTTGTTTATTTTAGTCTTCTTTTGATCTGTTAGTTTGGTTCCTTGGATTTTTCTTTCCAAGCAAAGTTGGTTTCATGGGAACTTGAGTTTTACAGGGTGTTGAGGGATTGTCACCTAGAAAATTGAGGAATATGCTGCTGAGAATGCAAAATTAAAGGAAATAAGGGGAGAAGCTTGATTCTACTTTCACAAAGACATCTCAAAATTCTAAAATGGATGAATTAGGTGACTATTTTGGTTTCGTTGGAAAAATAATCCTTCATATGAATTAAAAATAATAATAAAATCTTTAACAACTTGCATTTCTCAAGATATGATTTGACTAAGTGTGGTAATTTATTATTCACCATTATTCTATCAATTCTTACGAATCTTTCATTTCACTTCCTTAGCTTTATTGTCACTACTAAAATTTAGCTATGTACTATGAGTAAAAAATTGTGGCAAAAAAGGTGAGAGAAATGAAGAAAAAGGAATGAAATATTATTTGGTATATAATGTACTTTACATTTCAATGCAAAAAGATATGGTAAACTACTAGTTGATCCTGAAGTCTAGATTTCTTTCATTTGAAGATTTTTTTTTTCAAATTCAGATGCATTTTGATTAGTTTATACTCTTATATTGTAAATGTCATACATGTGTGCGTTTGTATAATAGAATGACAGGTCAATTATCTATCACATAATTGACAAAATTCATTTCTGCTAAAGATTATCAACTTATCTTGAAAGGTGTCCAAACTTTTTCTCTATTGCATTGATATAATACTAATTAAGGAGGATTTGTTTTTAGCTGGCTTAATACTATCGAAGCAATTTCATAATCATGAACTTCATGAATGAATAAGTTTGTGTTTCTTAATTTATCTGATGATTACTCTGTTTCCTTCTTAATTTACCCTTAATTTCTGCATGTTTAATGTGGTGTGCATAGTTGCAAAGACTATATATATTTTGAGCATACACTTTCTTGACTAATTAAGAGTTGCAAAGAATAAGGTGAACCCTTATTGGTGTATACAATATATTATTGAGGCCTCACTATGCAACATTTATTTGCAATAGCACAAGACCAGCCATTCCATTTTCCGTCTACCTTACACTTTGTCTGTGCTAGGTACTTATTTTTGTTTATATATTTTTTTAATATTTTTTAAGGTCTTTTTCTTCATTAGTGGGATTGTGATTTTTGTTACTCTTCTTCTTTACCCTTTGTGGCATTTAGATTTTGTAGTGGCTATTATTCTCCGAATGTTTATGGCACATGAGCTCTTCAATCTACTGAGAGGAGCTAATCAAGGAGGACGTCTCCCTAAGTTTAAGCTATTTAACTAGTAGGCTTTTGTGCTATTGCAATTTCAATCATTATTGCTTAGGATTTTATTATTGCTTAATGAATTAGATCTTTGAAGAATGAACTCTATTTGTGCTTGGAAAAGAGAATTTATTATAGATTGCTTTTGTGAAATTACAAAATTCTAATTGTGATGTTCATCATTAACTAGAGATTTTTGAATTCTTTAAATTTTAGGTTGTGTTTGGATTTTGAATGCTTTACATTTACATTCTTCATTGAATTTATAGTTCTAAATGAACAAATTTGTTTTGCCATTCCAGCTAATTGTTATTACCATCTTATATAGGATTGTTGGCTCCCAAGCAGGAAGTGGTGTGTCGCAGGCACCATCACAAGGTAACGCAGTTGGGGAAGATCATGAAGTTGATGATGATAGGGTTAATTTGGATTGATTAGTTGTGCTTATTGATGATAAGGCTAGCTTGTTTTGAACTATTTGTATTAATTTAGACTTATTGATTGGCTATGCTTTCTTTGTAGAACATGTTTTGAACTTACTAATGCAATTATGATATTTTATTGCTTTGCATAACTTATTTGCTAGGTTTTTCTGTTTGGATTAAAATATTTATACAGGTATAATTTTAAAATATATTAATTATTATTATAAAATTAATTTTGGTAAGCTTTAGAATATATAGTTATGGAATTGTTACGGATTTAGCAACACAATTACTAGGGAATTGCTACGGATTTAACAACACAATAACTAGTAAATAGCTACAGAATCGCTACGGATTTAACAACACAATAGCTAGGAAATAACTACGGAATTGCCACGAATTTAGCAAAATAATAGTTACGGATGTGCTACAAACTTGCTACACATTGTTAAAAATTAGCTACGGAATTAGCTACGGAATCAGCTACAAATATTTCATAGCTAATTAGCTACGGAAATGAAAGAAGTTCTAAATGAAAATTAGCTACGGATTAACTTCAGATTAGCTATGAAAATTTAAAAATTAGCTATAGATTAGTTATGAAATATTTTGGTAGCTAATTAGCTATGAGAATTTGACTATAGACCAATCTATAACTATTCCATAGTTATTCCGTAGCTATATAGATGTGCTTGTGTCTTAGTTAAATACATATTTATACAGAAAAGAAATGTTTCTTGCATATAGATTTTTGTGCACATAAATCTTACAAAAAGGATGTAAAGTATTAGATATCAAGAAAAAGTGAGACAAAAAGGAAAGAAATGGAGAAGTGAATCACTGTAATGAGAATTGTGGAGAAATATATGTGTAATGTGAAAAGTGTAGAAGCTTATGAAGTACTGATACTTCAAAATGATCATTGGACCAATATCCAATACAAATCGTATCGAATACTTCAATACTTTTAGATACTTTTCATCTATATATCTTTCAATTACTTCTTAAATTTTTATCGTATTAATGCATCTGTGTCATATCATATTTGTGTCCTATATCTGTATCCGTGCTTCCTCGGTAGAAGCACTTAAAGAGTACAAATAACCTGCAATAAAGCACTTTGTAATAGCATATGGAAAAATTTAAAATTGCAATACCAAAATAAAAAATATAACTAGTAAATATCTTATACACTACATGAGTTTTTTTTTTTAAATTCGACCAAATTTTAAATAAACAATAGATTAAAAAAGCATAATTAGTTGAAAGAGAATTTAAATTTGAAATTAAAAAGAAGTTAAGAATGAAACATGTCATTATTTGAGGAATAGTAAAATTAAGAATGACACATGTTATTCTATAAGGGAGAGTAGAATAAGAAAATAACTCACTCTTAAGTAAATGAACTCTAATTTAATATATAAAAGTGGATTTGAAAACCTTTGGAGTAGGATAAGGACAAATCTAAGATTTACATTTTTTTTCCCTTTGTACTTTTTGTTCTTTTATTTACGAAACAACCTATGCCCTTATTGGAAGGGACAGATGGAAAAGAAAAGAATGAAACACCATTTTAATGCTGAAAAGATATACTTATTATCAATTTAATCTTTTAAGGATTAATTTCATCAATTTAATCTTTCAAATCCTCAATAATTTAGTTTCTCCATCTATTCTAGTCTAACGTTGCTTTTGAAAAGTTGACATGACATCATAATCCTAAATATTGAAGACCAATATTAGAATATTTTGATGCAAACTTCAAATACTAAAATATCCATCTTCATATTATAAAATTAATCATTTTTATAATATTCAAATATTGCACTTCAGAATATGCAAATCAAGCAATATTCAAATATAAGGTCGTGATATTTAAATATTTGAAGTTTATATTTAAATATTCGAATACCAACCTTCAATACTTAAATATTATGGTGTCGTGTGAATTTTCCATTAACGACATTAAACTGAAGTAGATAAAAGGACTAAATTTTTTAGGGATTTGAACTATAAGGAACTTGATTCGGACTAGGGTTTAGGCCCAATAAGGCTAAGCCCATCAATAAGAGATGTGATTTCCCCTCCTCAATAAAAAGAATTGCCACTCAGGGAACTAAGCACAAGTCAACACACAAGCTTGGAAAGTTGCCCCTACAATGACCATCATATCCTTGAATCATACTTGGTCCCCAAGACTTACTCTACTATAAGTAACTACAATATCATGAGGGTAAAGATCTTTTTTCACTCATTGCACTCACCTTACACCCTCCATAACTTGAGCCTTGTAATGTCTTGCAGGTACCCAATCCTCTCTCCAATGTATCAAAGCTACTAGGAGGTTGTTGTAGTGAGCTGATTCTAATCCAAGGAACCCAACAACCCAGGACAGAATATTGGCGCCGTTTGTGGTAATCAGGAACAACCAATAACCCATACACTCGCAAAATAGTAGCCATAAACCAAGAACAACCACAGGTTGGAGCAAAGGCCTTAGTGATAGCCAACTAGGCTCATGACAGACCTTCCTCCTCCCAATGAATTCGCTCGGTTGTTCAACGAGTAAAGCCCCCTTGCTCGAGTGCAATGTGCTCCCTCTTTAATACTACAAGAGGTGAAAACTCCATACTAACCTCTTACCAAACAAGAGTTGATCACCATGTTCACCAAACAATAACAATATCTGGCTAAAATACTCCGAGTGGTGAATCGGGAGTGTGTGGCTAAAAACAATAAAGGAGATGGCATGGATCACGGAGCACAAATTGATAAATAACCTTGTGTTGATAGAAAAATTTGTGCTGATAATAAACTGTAAAGAAGGAAAGAGCCTTCCATCGCTTCAAGCCTCTCGCATTAGCAGAAGGTCTATTATAGTTTCAACCACTTATTCTCTAACTTCATCATGGGAGTGCAGTTTCCCAAGGGTTTGAAGCCCTCTACGATCGAAGCATACAATGGATCTATGGACCCCCAAGAGCACTTAGATGCCTTAATGACCTCTATGTTGCTCATAGGGGGATCCATCCCCATCAGATGCCTTGCTTTCCCCTCTACCCTAAAGAAAGTAGCGCATAAGTGGTTTATTTCCCTACCTCGTCATTCCATTAATGGTTTTAATGAGATGGTTCAGAGTTTCCTCTCTTACTTTGCCACCAATAAAACTAAACCCAAAACCACCCAGAGCCTTCACAGTTTAAGGCAGGGTAGGGAAGAATCACCTACGGATTACATGCATAAGTTCAACCAAGCATACTTAGAGGTTCGAGATTTCAACCATGTCGTGACCATACATGTGATTATAGGTGAACTCAAGCACAGAGAGTTTACCAAATTACTGGCCAACAAGAGCCCATACAACCTTAAGGAGTTGAAACAATGCTCTGAGAAGTATATTAACATAAAGGAAGTTCTTAACGCCAAGAGTAAGGCTCATAAGGATGCAGACACATCTCGAAGGAAGGACAAGAAACTTGAATTCTGAAGTCCTAAGAACATCCCAAAAGGATCACCACAGGGAAAGTTTGATGAGTACAACCCACTAAGGATTTCCCAAAATAAAATCCTAGAGGTGTTGTGCTATATGGATCTCTATGACCTCCCAATGCCAAGGATCTTGAGGCCATGAGGACGGGTAAACAAGTCCAAGCGCTGCAATTTCCATCACATCTACGGGAATAGCACGAAGGACTATGTGGACCTTCGTGATGTGATAAAGGCCTTAGTCAAACGCAGACGATTGCAAAATTATGATCAAGGATCCAGAGGGGGTGAATCCTCGTGCTACCAGATAAGAGATGACAATAAAATGAGCCTAAGTCCTCGATAATGAACACCCTCTCTTAAAGACCACTCACCACCATAGAAGCAGGCCCGATGTTAGAGGAACAACTCTCCTCAGCAAGATTTGTGACAAGACAATGAGGTCACAAGGACCATTAACACCATCTCTAATGGCTTCGCTAGGGGAGGCTAAATAAGGTCCGCAAGGAGAAAACACCTGAGGGCCATTACAGTGTAGCATCGTTCCTAATCACAAAGAAATGTAGCAGATGTCAAACACCAGTGATAATTTTTTTTTAAAGAAGATGAAGAAAGAGTCATCCTTGACCATGATGGTGATCACAGTCAAGATGGTCAATGCAAGGGTAAAAAGGATCTTCGTGGACCAAGGGAGTTCTACAGACACATTATTTATGGAGTGCTTTAGGAACATGGGCATCCCTTTGTCCAACCTTAAACCCTTTGAATTGACACCAACCTCATAGGTTTCTCTGGGGGTAAGGTTAGGCTAGAGGGCTACATTGAGCTGTTTATGACCCTTGGTGATGACTACATTGTGAAAATCGTGAAGATGAAATTTTTGGTGGTGGACTACCATTCAGCTTATAATATCGTCTTAGGGAGGCCATCCTTCAACGTACTTGGAGCAATAATGTCAACTCACCACTTAGCTATGAAGTTCTTATCGAATGACGGAGAGGTGGTAATAGTGTGAAGGTTGATCAAGCTACTACAAAGAGCTACTACAACACAAGTTTGGGCCTTCTTGAGAAAGACAACATTAGTGAACACCGTGCTTTGCCACTTTATGGGAAAGACAAACATCCCGTGATGATGGCAGAGCTTGATGTGCGCAATGACATAAAGGAGAAAAGGCCATAATCAAATGGCCAACTAGTGGATGTTCAACTTGAATCCTGACTTGACCAGATCACCAAGATTGGAGAAGGTTTAGCCAAAAGAGAACCGAGAAAGTTGACGAAGTTCTTCTAGGAGAACAAAGACTTATTTGCATGGACATCTCTCGACATGCCCATCCTCAATCCCGATTTCGATTACCATTGGTTATCGGTTTCCCCAAGTGCTAAATTGGTGGCGTAGAGGTAGATAAAATTGGGACCAAAGCGCTAGAGGGCCATAGAGGAACAAGTCAAGGAGCTCCTTAAAGCTAGCTTTATCAGGGAAGTATCTTATACCACTTGGTTGTCTAATGTGGTTCTGGTTAATATGTCCTCAGGGAAGTCACATATAGGTGTGGAGTATATAGATCTTAATAAAGCCTGTCCTAAGGACTCTTAGCCACTACCTAATATAGATAAGTTAGTAAATGAGTCTTCTAGATATTAGTACTTGTCTTTTACGGATGCCTATTTAGGGTACAACCAAATTTTAATGTATCCAAAAGACAAGGAGAAAACAACCTAAACAACCTTCATCACTAAGAGAGTTAGCTATTGCTATAAGGTGATGCCCTTCGGGCTTAAGAATGTTGGAGCCATGTACCAGTGGATGATGAATAAGGTCTTTGAAGATCAAATTTGAAGAGTAATGGAAGCCTACATTAATAATATGATTGTGAAGAACCTAACCACAAGTGACCAAGTGTCTAATCTTGCAAAAGTGTTTGCATAGTTTAGAAGGCACAACATGAGGTTAAACCTAAAGAAATGTGCATTTTCTAGGCTGAGAATTATAGGTTTCATGTTGACCAATAGGGGCATAGAAGATAATCTTGATAAGTGTCAAGTTGTCATCCACATGCAAAGCCCTAATTATTTGAAGAAGATGTAGCAGCTGATAGGCTGAATTGCGATGTTGACTAGGTTTGTCTCTAAGTAAGCTCAAAATGCTTTACCCTTCTTCAAACTCTTAAAGAAATGAAAAGACTTTGAGTGGACCATGGAGTTTGAAGAAGCCTTTCAGTACTTGAAGACCACACTAGCTACCCCACCTATTTTGACCAGACTAGAGGATGGAGAGACTCTATATCTTTATTTTTCAATTGTAGTGGAAGCGGCAAGTTCAATACTTGTCAGGGAAACAAATGAAGGTCAAAAGCTCGTTTATTTCATCAGCAAGGTGCTACAAGGACTCGAACTCCGCTTTTAAAAGATGGAGAAGTTAGCATTTGCACTACTCATTTCAGCAAAGAGATTGAGGTAGTATATTTAGTGCCATCTTGTGGTCGTGAGGGTGAACCAACCCATTAGACAAGTCCACCATAGGCCCGAGCTCATTAGAAGAATAGTAACATGGCCTGTGGAGTTGTCGGAGTTCATAATTTGGTACGAGCCCCACCATGCCATAAAGGCACAAGCTCTATCCAATTTCATGGTGGAGCTCATGCATTGTCCAACATAAGGCCATGAATGGGAGTGGAAGATTTATGTTAATGGAGCCTTTAATCAGAAAAAAAGAGTAGTGTAGGGATCATTTTGTAATATTCTAATGGGGTCACACTTGAGCAATACCTCAAATTTGAGTTTCCCACCTCGAATAATCAAGTAAAATATGAGGCGATGATAGTGGGACTCCTTATGGCCAAAGATCTTGGAGCATCTAAAGTTAGACTTTGCAGTAATTCCCAATTAGTAACTTCCCAAGTTTTAAGGGAATACCAAGCTAAGGACCTTCAATTGCAATAGTATCTGATGAAGGTGAAGCAGCTAATGATGGCATTCTCTAAAGTCAAGGTTGACTGTATTCCCAGAGAGCAAAACTCTAAGGTAGACATCTTATCCAAATTAGCGAGTATGAAAAGCCTATGGAATAATAGGTTTGTGATATAAGAAACGCTACCCAACTTGAGCATTTCGCATGACTGGGTGGTGATGACAATATCATATGTAGACAATTGGATAAAACCTATAGTAGCTTACTTGAAGAACGGAGATTTTCTTGAGGATCGAGCAGAATAAAAGAAGGTGATTAGAAAAGCATTGTGGTACATCATATTTGATGGCAAGCTGTACTGCAGAGGCTTCTCTCTCCCACTGTTAAAGTGCCTCACCCAAGAAAAAACCCAATATATCTTGGCAGAAATCCACAATGGATACTGTGGTCAACATATAGAGGAAAAATCTTAGCAAAGAAAGCCATACGAGCTAGATACTTTAAGCCTATGATGACGGTGGACGCCATGTCCTATGTGCAGAACTGCGACAAGTGCTTGAAGTTTGCTCACATCTAGAATGCACCACTTGAAGAGCTCTCCACGATCTTGACCGAGTGCCGAACTCAATAAAAATTGTAACTGAGTTATGCCTATAACTTGTAGTATAGGAAATAACACCGGATCGTCTCTCATGAATTGTTAAATGCGATTTGATCAGATCAAGCTAAAATTAGGGAGATGAATTCGAGTACTCAAAGCATGTCAATAACATAATTGAAATGAGAAATTCAATTAAAAGAACAATCAATTTAGAAACCTATCCGAAATTGGGTTGATTCTATCATGGATCTTTCATCAAATAGTTAAAGTGCATTAGAATGTTTAATTCATATTTAGCCAAAATCTCTGCATTAAATCCAAAATTCATACTACATAATTATCTAGAATTCAATTAACAATTGATACACAAATTTGAAATTGCACAACTCACGTAAGATCTATGTTAATTTGATAACCGAATTCAATTAACCTAGGCACAAAGAAGAAGAAGAAGAAGAAGAAGAAGAAGAAGAAGAAGAAGAAGAAGAAGAATCCAAAAGTAATTCAAACACAAAACAGAACTAAGATCTCAAGAGTCCAAACCACAATTTCTTCAAGAATTCTGAATTTATTACAGAAGTTTAGCCCTCTATGAGAATGGGAGAACTCCAAAAAAGAAAATAAAGAAAAATGAAAATCTAGAGAGAAGGGAAAGGAAGAGAGTTCTAGAGAGAAGGTGAGAAAAGTGTGGAATAATGGGTCTCTCAGTTTTCTGCCTTCTAACCCCTAAAACTACTCCCTATTTTGGCTCACATGATTAAAAACCCATTAATTATAAAGTTGTGTCAATTATGAGCAATTGGGCCCAAACCCCATACAATTTGGAGGTCTACAACTCAAGTTATAGACAAAATAATATCAAAGGATCTCTGAACTCGTGTTTTGACTTCCAGGCCCAAGTAGGTCCACTAGACATCCGATTGAGACTTCGAGCTCTCATCAAAATTGTAGAGCATCCTTTTAGCTTTCTTGCAAGATAAAATGCATAATTTTCAGATATCTAAAACTCAAGTTATGGCTGAAATGCAGAAACAATGTCAAAACTCATTAATGCTGGAAAAAATCAATTAGGCCCAATTTGAGCCCAAACTTACAAAACATGACCAAGCTCAATCAATTAAGTATATGAAGAGTGTAAATGATTAAAAATGAGAGTTTATTAACGTATAAAATATGTGATTACTAGATCTTCATGCCATGGGCATTTTACAAATAGGTTCTAGATTTGTTGGGACCTTTATCACAATTGAAAAGGTAAAGAAATCTTTGAAGATGCTTATTTGTAGGTTTATGGTCCCCGAATTCATTCTCACTGACAACAGAACCCAATTCACAGACAAGAAGTTCTAGGAGATATGCTCTGACCTTTATATTAAGTAACATTTCACCTTGGTGGAGCACCCTTAAGCAAATGGACAGACTGAAGTCGCAAATAGGTTATCCTCTAAGGAATAAAAGGAAGGCTAGAAGATACTAAGAGTGAATGGGTGGAGCAACTAGACCACGTACTCTTAACATATTGGATGACTCCTCACTCAACAACTGACCAAATCCCATTCAAGCTCACTTATAGGTGTGAGCTTTGACCTCTGTTGAGATTGAAGAACTGAGTTAGAGAAAAGAACACTTCTATAACAACCTTAACAATGGATCATTAAGAGAGGATCTCAATCTCAGCGAGGATTATCGAAACATAGCCCACATCAAGGAAGTCGTCTTCAAACTCTATACTACACTTAGGTACAATATACGAGTCTCCCCACAAAGGTTTAGAGTGAGAAACCTCATACTTAGAAAACCCAGTATCAGAGGACAAAATGTGAAGGATTGAAAGCTTGTCGTGAACTAAGAGGGCCCATACCGGGTAATGGAGATCCTAGACTAAGGCGCATGTAAGATTGCTGATCCTATAAGGCGAGAACTACCTAGAGCCTAGAATGCCTTAAACATGAAGAAGTATTACAGTTAATGCTCAATTTGTTATTAAACATTTAGTTTGTAATGAAGTAAAGTTCCAGTGAATAAAAAGAGGCTATTTAGTGATATAGCGCATTCTAAACTCTCAATCCACTCCATTCGGGCTCCCAACATATTAGAATGCTAAAAGGATGCTCGATCCTAAACATAAAAATAAAAACTAGATAGGTGTGGAACCATGGATCCTAACTTAGGCAGTATGCTAAAGGGATGTTGGATCCCTAAAGCATAAAAAAAAAATAGCCAAGTGTGAGACCACGAATCCCAACTCTATAGGACCACAAATCCTAACTCTATAGGACCACAAATCCTAACTTAGGCAATATGCTAAAGGGGTGTTGGATCCCTAAAGCATAAAAATAAAAATAGCCAAGTGTGGGACCTTGGATCCTAACTCTATGGGACCACAGATCCTAACTTAGGCAATATGCTAAAGGGACGTTCGATCCGTAAAGCATAAAATTAAAAAATAGCAAGGTGTGGGACCATGAATACTAAATTACTCAATATGCTAAAGAAACATTTGATTCCTAAAGTATAAAAATAAAAAATAGCCAAGTATGAGACTACGGATCCTAACGTAGGCACTATGTTAAAGGGACGTTAGATTCCTTAAACATAAAAATAAAAAATAGCCAAGTATAGGACTATGGATCTCAACTTAGGCAGTAGGATAAAGGAACATTGGATCCTTAAAGTATATATAAAAAAGTCACATATGGGACCACAGATCCCAACTCTATAGGACCATAGATCCTAACTTAGGCAGTATGCTAAAGAGACATTGAATTCCTAAAGCATAAAAATAAAAAATAGCCAAGTATAGGACCACGAATCCCAACTTAGGCAATATACTAAAGGGATGTTAGATCCCTAAAGCATAAAAATAAAAAATAGTCAAGTATTGGACCATGAATCACAACTCTATAGGACCTGCACTCTCCAACCCACATCCCAACTGCCTTACACCGTTGCTTCCCTACTTTGCTCCAGCGAGGAGACCAACTCACATCCGTGAGACAAACCTTCACAGCCAACCCTAACTATCAAAGAACCCTAGCAAATCGTTGACATGAAGGACTTTAAATTAATTGTCTAACAAATTTCTAATTTTTATCATTTCTCACATCTTTATTATTAATTCTTAACTAATTATCTTATTTTCCATTAAAAGCATGCATAAAAACATAGCTATACCAAATAAATTAACATTGCTTGAACTCTAAGTAGCCTTTGGAGATTTTTTGTTATTGTTGAAAATACTAATTTTATAAAAGTAGTTTCCAGATGTTGTGAATAGTTTGTATTTTTTTTACATAATTTTTTTTTACACATTTATTAAAAGAGAATGGGTCTTGATACCTTTTTTTTATAAAAAAACAAAAAGAGTAAAACCCAAAGTTGAATTATTTATTTATTTACTTTGCATTTTACCCCCTCATATCTGAGTTTATTCCTAGTGTTTGAATGGGAAACAAGCAATTTATTGCTCCTGTGGAGTTAAAAAAGTAACAAGCAATTACTCATGACTCATATTTATTTAGTTATATTTATAATTTTTATTTTATCATAAAATGAAACATTTTTTAGAGTTGAGATTTGATGCAGTTGTTTTGAAACTGCAAAGGTTCTACATCCAATTTACAATTCTAAGAAAAGATAATAATTACCCTCAGTTTGGATGGAGAGAAAAAAGAAAGAAAGAAAATGGATAGAGAGAAAATATGGTGATGGATCCCAACTTAAACAGTATGTTAAAAGGATGTTAGATCCCTAAAGCATAAAGAGTTAACGAGTGTGGGACATCAAATCCCAGCACAAGTTTGACTTCGGACAATGGCGTTTGAGGTTGTTGGACCCTAGAGCACGGAAAAATAAGAAAAGGTATAGAAACTTAAAGTAGTAAAGAATGAAAAATTATAAAATCCTACACAAGGGCCAAAAATGCAGAAAGATAAGAAAAATAGAAGATCAAGTAGGAGCTCTGCTTGTCCCCACTAACATTACTCTCATCATTTTCCATGACAATCTCTTCAAAGTTTTCCACCAGCTATCAGTCTTCTGTGTTGGGGTCAACATCATCCTCGTCATTTGAGCTTGACACTTCAACTGCCATAATTTTAGTGTCGTCCATGACCTTCATATGATCGATATCATGGAACTCGCAAATAGTTGGGTAGATGATAGAGAATTAGGCAATGGTGTTCCTTAAGGAGGTCTCAGTCAAAGTATTCTAGCTTACAAGATAACTATCTTGCTCTACTATTAGCCTTACTCGCTTCGTACTCCTCTAGTTTTTTTCTCGATATCCAAGAATTGAGTTGTCAGACTTGTCTTTTCAAAGCCCAAGTCCTTAACCATGGTCTCCAACTTCTTAGAACGAGTCTCGAAGGTCACGGTCTTGACTTCAAAGTCCTTAGCCTTCGTCTTCCAACACTCTGCTTGTTGCCCAGCCTCCATAGCCTTTGTTCTCTGCCATCTTCAGATCATCTCAGAGCTTAAATCAAAGCTTCTTGATTTCTTTCTTCTTTCCCTCTCAGGCCGCAACTTTCTTTCAAAGGTGCTTGTTGTCTGACTCATGCAATGACTTCTTTTTCGTATCCAGAGCCCTCTCCGAATAACATATGACGTTGACCAAATGGAATTGAGTTTTTTACAAGTGGAGAAGGAGCTCCGAGTTCAACATCTTTCTCAATAGGTCAATGTCCTCCTCCCTTTGCAAGAAGTAATTAGTATATCCTCGGATGTCTAAGCCATGACTCCAAATTGAAGCAAAAGAAGGAAGAGACCCCTCAATCAAGTCAACTATCCTTTGCCCTCCACCTTACTTGAAAGACTCATGGACCTCCAGAACAGTTGGGGGCGGAGGTGGATCGTGTAACATGCAACATCCCGAAAATTAATAATTTCTGGATAAATAATCATTTTACAATATTTGGGATTTTTAGGAATTTTTCTGGATTTTTCTGAGAATGCAGAATATTTTAATATTATTCTTCGTTTTACGTGCACATTGGGCAGAATTGGCAAAACGACTGTAACGCTCCCAAAGTTGAAAAATTTTATTACGAATAGTCATTTTCTAATATTTGTGATTTATGTGAATTCTTTTAGAATTTTTCGGAAACGACGAATATTTTAATATATTTCTCGTTTTACGTGCGTATTGAGCAGAGTTGGGAAAACGACTGTAATGCTTCAAAAAATTGGAAAATGATAAGACAAATAGTCATTTCATAATATTTGCAATTTTTGAGAATTTTCTAAGATTTTTCCAGAAACGTCGAATATTTTAATATATTCTTCGTTTTGCATGTGCGCTGAGCCGAGCCGAGAAAATGAAATATTTTTCCCGATAACCTTGATCTGTGAAAACATCGACGGGGGATCTTACTAAACCCGAGGCTGGACACGATTTACGAAATTTCACGTTTTTTGAGAAATTTAACAGGCGAAACAGTAAAACGCTGTGTAAATTTCATTTGTCAGATAAATTAATACTGACTTCTGTCATCTGTAACTATTATCCATTGGATAATAGCATGCATTAGAAATCCTATCACCTCATCCTAATACAATCCACTTTATGTCAAATCAAATCCACTTTAATTCAAATTTGTGTGCTTTTTCAAAGCATCTTTGAGAAGCTTTGACCACCAAATGACCCAATTATCCTTGGCTTGCATGAGAAGCCAAATTTTTCCCTCACTCTCTCCTCTATTCAGCAGCCCACTCATGCCAAGGAGGGAAAAAATGTGACTCATCCACACTTAACCTAAACCCACCAAACCCTAATTCACTTTACCTATCACTTTCTCTCTCTTCACTTCATCTTCTTCATCTTTTTCTCCTCCTTCTCTCTACCTCCACCATGAGCACGAAAATGGCAGCCCCTCCTCCTCCATTTTTGTTTATCTTTTCTCCTCTCCAAGCCCATTTCTACACTTGCCTTCACCTCCTCTACCTTCTTTGTGTAGAAAGTTTCTTCATTTTCCATTTCTACCTCCATTTTCTCTCCACCTCTTCTCTTCTTCCTCCTCTTGAATCCGAAAATGGCAGCCACCACCACCATTGTTTCTCTTCACTTTTCTCTCCATAAACACCATTTCTATACTTCTCTCAACCTCCTCTACACTTTCTCTTTAGGAAATCTCTTTAAAAATCCAACCTTTCTACCTCTCCTCCTCCAAATCCGAAAATCACCCTTCCATGGATGACCAAGCTTTTTGATTTTTCTCTTCACTAAACACATTTATACACTCATCTTCATCTTCTCTACAAGTTTCATTTAGAAGGTTTGCTCAAAATCCAACCTTGTCTCCATTGTCTTCCAAGGTAAAGATTCTTGATTTCTCTCCATTTTCTTCTCATTTTCATTTTCCTTGGTTACTATGTGACCAAGGGCTTCTCTTTTTCAACATTGATGTGTGATTTGAGTGATTTTGAACACTCTAGGGTTCTTGGGAGAGTGGAATCTGAAAATCACCAAAAAGGAATCTCAAGGAGTTCAAGCTTAAGGCTTTAGGTAAAATTCTTCACATTCACTTCTCAATTTCGTTTTCCTTGCTCACTTATGTGACCAAGGATCATTCTTTTCAATCCTTAGTTTGTAAATATGAGAATTTGACCACTTTATGGTTCTCTTGAAGGTGGAATCCGAAAATTGCAAATCAAGGAACCAAGGAGTTGTTTTCTTGCATTGTCTCCTCTAGGTAAGAGGGAGACTACTCACTTCAACCACTTATGGTGGTGAGGAGACTTTGTATGTATGTTGATGGAGAAATCCATCCTTGTATGCTTCTTGTATGCTTACTTGAATTGTAAAAATTGTATGATTTAGTATTCTTGAATTTGATTAGTACTTGATTATGCTCTTGAATATGTTTGATGATTAATTGTGCTTGATCATGTTGGGGTTGCTAAATGGAAAATTTGGAGTTTCCTACCTCAACATGGTGCCACGGTTTTGATTAGAAATTAGGGGTGAATATTGGTTTTTGTATACAAGTGAAATAAGACTTATGTAATCAAAGATTGAATGATAGTGTTAACACTAATGAATGGAAGACTTTGAGAGTTTAATATCCAAGAGGGGTGCCACGGTTTTGGTCTTGGTAAAGAGACAAACGGATTAATTTTGATGAACTAAGTTTAAGTGAATTAGTGTTAAGAAAACTAATGCATAAAAGTGGGAAGAAAAATTGGACATTAGACATCATGAAGCCACGGTTTTGGCATTGAATCTTGGGCAGTTGGATTGATCTTAATGAACTAAAAAAAAACTTAAGTGGATTAATAACAAGAATTTAATACCTAAAAGAGAAGGAAAGATTGGACTTTGAAGACTCAATGATAGCCACGGTTTTAGAGGGAAAGATTTGAGTTCAAGTGATGCCTTGGTGCATCCTTGGAGATTGAAGAAATAGATATTTGCATAATCCTTGATAAAGCAAAAGAATTAAGTTGAATAATGATAATTGAGAAGACCATAGTTTTAAAGGGTCAAGTACCCTAAACTTTTCATAATGGACCAAAGACTTAAGAATTTGAAAATAAGTATCCCTAATAAGGACATTATGGTATTTGATAAACCATGAATACTTAATAATGAGGATAAATTGAATTAATCCCATATGGAACCAAAGCTAAATGATTGGTATAAAGAGACTAGTGAATAATATGGAAAGGAATTTAGAACCTTGAAGGCATGTGAGGCCAAAGTTTCTAAGGGTTAGTTAACCTAAAGATTGCATAATTGACTAGATCAAGGAACTTGATCAAATTGAAAGAATGAAGCTTGAATACGGACCTCAAGAGAAATCTCTCTAGAAAATGAATCTATAAGAGATGACAATTTAAGTGGAACTTTACGATAATCTCATAAGACTTATTATTATTTGGATTGGCCTAATTGTGGCATATTATGGAAGATTGTGTATTGTGAAATATTTGTGAACATGATTGTACTTGGAGTCAACATGCATTAGATGTTTGCTCAGTCTCTGACTGTTAAAGGGCTGAATGAGCCTAGGATCATGCATGAGTCTACATGTATTTTTATAAACTGCTCAGTCTCTGACTGTTAAAAGGCTGGATGAGCCTCTGATTATGAATTAAGTTAACGTATTGAACAATTTGCTCAGTCTATGACTGTTAAAAGGCTGGATGAGCCTATGATTATGCATTGAACAAATTGCTCAGTCGATGATTGTTAAAAGGTTATATGGGCCTATGAATGCGAACTGAATAATGTGGTCGATGATGGACCTACGGGGGGGTGTAAGGCGCGGCGTATACTGATTGCACGCATTACAGGCCCAACAAATCATTATTCTTTACGTAGTGAATTAATGAGAATTGAATGGTGAGATCTGTGATGGATCTTAGATGGGCGTAAGGCGCAGCGTATGCTGATTGCACGCATTACGAGCCTGATAAATTACTATTCTTTTTACGCTAAATGAACGAGATTTGGATAGTGTGGTCTATGATGGATCTCTGGGTGCGTCAGGGTGCGGTGATCCTTTTGGTGATGATGTTATCACATTATAAAATACCTCTGGTCAGGAAGCCAATTGCAATGCACTGACGAGGAACCGACAAGCACTATTCTTTTTGTGGTCCGGCATAGGCCGTTTAAAGGGGCGGAGACTACCAGAACGTTCATGTTTTAAATGGAATATCTTGGTACCAAGTGCACATGCATTGTGAGTTGGCATTGAGAGTCGGCATTGTGAGTCCGTATATCATATGTTACTCTTTTATATAATGATTATCTGAAATGTTTTAATTGTTCAGTATCTGAGACCTTGTTGACTGCTTAGGTTATTGCTGAAGTTTACATGTTATTATTGATTCTTATTATTGCTTATAATTAAACTGCTTATGTTATAGATTCTGCTACTATTGTTATAAATGCATGAACTGTATTGCCTTGTGGGCGCTTTGCGCCGTGTTGTTTTCTTACTGCCGTAGTGGTAATGAAAGATGGGTGTCTCACCTCTTTCCTGTATTTCTGCATTTCTGTTTTATATTTGTAATTGATAAAAGATCGTGAGGAAGATAAAGATGGACAACACCTTGGTTAATTTGGATTAGGTGTTTGGACAAGATTTCTTCAATTACGTAAGAGTGCAGTTGCGTGGAGGCATTGATACCTATCTTGTCGACTGGGACTTCGAGCGTCGTATATGTGCATGGGGTTGCGGCTTTGTCTGCTATTAGTACTTATCCCTGAGTTACTACTTTTCCCCTTTAGTGTTTTTAGTTCCCGCTGTATTTTATTTGACTCTGTAATTATTATATCCTATGTTATCAGTGATTTATGTTAATTGGCTATAAAATATATATAAGGCATAGGATTTTATTTTAGTGGTTGTGTATAAGATGATGTTGTATTTGGATATGAGTTAATACAAATATATTTCATTCGAGGCTCGTATTTTCTACTTATGCATAATTGTCAAAAAAAAAAATAGACTCTTGAGATTTAGAAGTTATTGTTATCGTGACTGTGACACACTTGGATTTAGTAACTGTGGTGTAATGACAATTATGCAGCGGTTGCTACATCAAGGAGTGTTACATAACAACCCAAGAAACATGTTAGGCTTGTATATGGTCTCAGAGGTACTATTATACTTGTTGAACATGCCAGTTCAGTTTTGTGACAAATTGAGTCAATTTAGTCACTTTACTGCAATACAGAAGTTGAAAAGTAGCTTAAAATAACTCAAATAGTAGCATAAATTGCTAAGTTGAGGGAAACAAGTATAGATAATTTGTTTCTAAGTCACAAATGAGTTAAATAAGGTACAGTTAAAATTTGAGAACAATTGGAGTTCGTTTGACATTTTTAAGTATATTAGTTGTATTTTTAATGATAGATTGACCTCTAGCAGATGTAGAAAAATAGAGAAATGGTGAAACATGATTTTTAATGAATCTTAGGATTTATTTCAAATCTGTTGAAAGTTAGAAAACTTGATTTGGTGAGATGTAAGTGATCTTAATAGATCAAGAAGCTACAATAAAATGTCAAAATGATAAGTTTGCCCTTGTCTCTTATTTTTCTCTTTTCCCTCATTCTCTCGACTAAAAACACAGAAAACTGAGGAAAAAGAGCACCGAAAGAAAGGAGAAAAAGAAGAGGAAGAGGAGAAAAAAAAGGAAAGATCAAGAGAAAGGCTTCAAGAATCAAGTTGTCTACAAGAGGTAGGGGAGCTTCTTTCTAAATCTTTTCTTTTTGTTTCACCTTGTATAGAACAAGGTTGTATGAGAAGAAGGAAATATATTTGAGTTTGAGTGCTTTCTAGCTTGTAATGAAGTTTCTATTCATTTTTCCCCTATTGGTATCTTGCATGAACATAAGGTTTTATTAGTAGAAAAAGCGATTTGGAGAGTCAAATCCAAGTTCTTAACTTGGTTCTTAATTCCAAGGACTAAGTTAGGATGTTTTTAGTTTAGTAAGTGATAGATGGCCATTTATGGCTTAAGCCAAATCATTTTTGGTTCATAAGGAACTTGAGAAATGGATTGGAGTTAAGGTGATTTTTGACCCTAATTCTATGCCTAAGTGAATCAATAGATTGTAAAAGAGTTACAACAAGTTTAGAGGCCTAGATTGGTGATAGAAATCACATATAAACTAATCTTGAATGATTGGAAGGGAGAATTGTTCCAAAGGAACCATTCTCAGATTTTGCAGAATCCAGTGAGTAATCAATGATGTTTGTTGCATAACTTGAGCTACAAACATCGTATAGACCTGATTCTAGTGTCATTTGAAAACTAGGACATAAGGCTTATGTGGTAAAACTTTCAGAATTTTCTAGCAAGCCAATCAGTACTAGTTTCTATTTGAATCTGAGACAGATTCTGCAGAAAATGCATTCTAGTAGCCAGTAAACTAGATTGCATAATTTTTTACTCCGATGTCATATGGACATGAAACTAGTGTCATTTTGAAGCTAACATGTAAGGATTCTTGCCTGTAAAATTTTAGAATTTTCTCACCTGTAGTTTGTTCCTAATTTCAATTTAAAGTCAAGTCAGAATTGGGTAAATATGAGAATACCCTATTTTGGCCTCTACAAAATGTCGCATAACTTTGGCTGCACTTAGCCAAATGAAGCAAAGTTTATGGCACTAGAAATATATGAGAGAAAGCTATATGCTTATAAAATTTCAAAATTTTTGAAGTTATGATGCATATTTGGTGTAATCTTGAAAATCAACATTTTTAGACAAAATTTGAGGTGTTTTGGGTATGGTTTGAGCCCTATGAACACTTAGTAACTCTTTTAATAGTTAGAGTTGAGCATCATAGGGCCTAGTTGGCAAGAGTTGAGTGCCATAGGGCCTAATTGGCAAGAGTTGAGTGTCATATGGCCTAATTGGTAAGATTTGAGTGTTATAGGACCTAGTTAGCACGAGATGGTTCCCTTGGGATTGAACCTAGTGGTTCCCTTGGGGTTGAACCTAGTGGTTCCCTTGGGGTTGAACCTAACGATTCAGTTAGGGTTGAACCTAGCAGTTCCCTTAGGGTTGAACCTAACGGTTCCCTTAGGTTTGAACTTAGCAGTTCCCTATAGGTTGAACCAAGTAAGTGGTTTCCCTATTGGTTGAACCAAGTAAGTGGTTTTCCTATGGGTTGAACCTAGTAAATGAAACCCTTATGCAATGAGGTTCATCCATAAGAGATATCCTAAGTTAGGCTAAGGATGAGTTATATCTTAAGCCGAGCTATAGATAAGTTAAGAAATAAACTAGTTAAAACAAGTTGTGGAAGTAGTACACTCACTATGGTGTGGTGGAACAATCCACTTAGTATCAAATAGTCTAAAGGCTATTTAGCCTATTCTATGCATATAAGTACAAGGGAATGTAGTTCCTAAGAATAGTTAAGTTATAAGTATAAGTTTAATATTGGATTCTGAAGTGGCTAGATGAATAGTCACATATAGCCTCAATGTGAATGTTCTAATGCTAGTAGCGTTATTCATTGTGAATTGATATTTGCTCAGTACTTATATCATATTGATGAATAACTTGACCAAAGAAGTTAATATAGTATGCCCACTTTAATGAGTAAAGTTGAGGCATAAGAAGACTTTTGATATTTTACATTTATGTAGACATTTGTTTAATATCGATAGTATGTTCAGTTTTAGATTTCATTTATTTAGTACAAATGTTTAAATGCTGGTATTGGTTACTCATACTGAGAATTATATTTCTCATCTTGTTGTGTTTTCATGTAAATCCATGTAAAGGCCTAACAAGAGGGTAAGAAGATGAAGATAACAGAAGATCTAGAAGAGTTTAGTTTATGTTTTCAGTCCAAAGATTATGTAATTAATTATATTTGCTTTGAGTATATAAAAGTTGTATATATGTATAACTTTTAGTTATAGCTCTCCATTATTATTTATTTAGATGTTATGGATTAGTTGAAGATTAAATTAGAAGTAGCATGACTGATACTGCTTATCCAGGTATATGTTGGATATACTAGGGTGTCGGTATTAAGCTGTTACAGAGCGTCCTTTGGGGTTTGGACTCACTTGAGCCTACTCTCCCCCCTTGCTTATAATGTTTGCATTTTCAACCCTCACTTAAGGGGGTAGAGAGTTAGAGCCAAAGATCGCCTCTTTCGATGTTGCCGACTGATCGCTCGCAGACTGTCGGACACTAGAGTCCGTTCGCATAGCCTCAGAGGACGCGTGAAGGGCAGTTCCCTGTGCAGCAACTCTGGCCTCAAGAGCCTACCTCTTCAAGGTCTTCTTCAAAGTCTTGACATCGCTTGGTTGAGACATGTTGTCTGCAAAATCATCATGAAAAATGGAATTAATATAAAATTAACTTACAAGAAAAAGGATGTAGGAAAAAATGTTAAGTTACAAAGTTCGGGAGGAGTTACTTCGGACATTGGGGCAATACCTAAGAGGGCCTTAACCTTGTTGGCATCCCAACCAATCAGCTGCGAACATTTAAAGTTTTCACATCTTATTATGGTGATAAAGTTGTAGGACTCCTAATCGACCTTTAACATCCTTTCTTACTTTATATATGGCTTTGTCTTGTACTTGAAATCTTTGTTCTAGTACAAGTAGAACTCGGGCACTTGGTTGGATTAAAGAAAGAATGAAGTTCAGGCGGCCACTCCCAGTAGCTTGAAGTAGGTCTCCTCATTGAATAACTCGAAACACTTCCGCCCCTAGTGATTTTAAATAGTGATCCACACTGGTCTATTATTCCCCATAGACCCCAATACATCAAACATAAAGAAGAAAAGCTTGGCATAAGGATCGAGGTCGAAGTGCTTGCTCATGATCTCAAAGGATTCTATGTACACTCAGTTATTGGGATGAAATTGGGATGGAACCACCTCAATCCAGTTTAGTACTTCAACGTAGAACTTGGGGAATGGGATCTAGAGTTTGATCCTTGTAAAAAAGGTCTCATACATGTACATGAACGAAGGCCTAGCTTTCGGAAGACTATAGATCGTCTCGTTCTTGTAGCAGGGTTGACCTAGATAGTGCTCCTCTAGCATTTCGTAATTCATCATATTGGCAGAGATATTTGATAGGATAAGTTTATATAATACATTATGACTTTATAAGTTGTTTGGTGTAATCATAGTATTGTATAAGTTTATCTAGCATATTCCTTTTATACATTAAAATAATGTAGTTAGACCTTTGGGGATGGGATTAGGCTTGATTAAATTTTGGTGGATAAGCTCATCTGAAGATGAAGCATCCTACGAGGTGAGTTATCAATCTCTCGCAATCTCAAGCTTCAGTGCTCCATGGTTGCTGCGCACTGCTACTGGGTAGGAGGAGGTCCGTCGAGAAGGAGATGACAGAGCTTACTCTGCCATGACTACTATGTGCTCTGTCATGACTATTGCGTGCACAATTTTCGTGAGGAAGGAGATGAGTACGCAGGTCTGACCCACGTCCTCCAAACCAGGTTCTGCTCTCTAGTGACGCTCGTTTACTCACATGCGCGCTTCTCGTATAGATTTCGGCGAGAAACATCTC
Source organism: Ormosia emarginata (assembly GCA_029884605.1). Lineage (NCBI taxonomy): Eukaryota > Viridiplantae > Streptophyta > Magnoliopsida > Fabales > Fabaceae > Ormosia > Ormosia emarginata. The sequence goes on along the minus strand of JAQQTP010000074.1, from coordinate 35,542,784 downwards.
TTCCATGACTGCGCACTTGACTTCTCCCATGGGGAAGAAGATGAACATGTGGATCACTCGATCTGCGTTCTTTCAATAACCGAGTCATCTAACCTAGTTTTTTTTTCATAAGTCTTGGAGACTTATACTATCTTATATAATGTCGCGCCAAACATTGAATAATATTAAAATTTTATTAAGTCTTGTACTATCAGACTTAATATAATCAGACCTTATCATATCTTGCGTACCAAACAAGTCCTTAATAGCGTTTAAACTATTCACGTGACATTAGCCTATGTAAGAGGTAATAAAATGCAGCCTAATTGTAATGTAAATTTGTATTCTTGTGATGTTTTATGAATCGAAATTCGTATGAAATAGTATTAGTCTTTGACTAATAATTTAATGATGTGGGAAGGCAAGTTCACATTAGTGATAACAATTGCCTTTAGAAGACGTTTATGTAACTCACTCACTTTGTTGCTTCAATTTGATGATGACAAGCCGTGCTAATTTTCCTTTCTGAGATCATATCTTCAAGAATACGCAGAGCATTAAATATACTGTTCCAACTCAATGTCACCATAGGCATTCTCTTTGCTAACCTTGTCAACTATGGAACCAACAAGTAAGTGCCTTGCGTGCTCCCCATTGCATCCTTTTGTTTGGCTTATTAGTTCATTGGAAATGGAAATGAATTAGATGAGTTTTGTGTTAAAAAAGAACAAATCAGGGTTGTCGCATACCCAAAGAGTTAAACAAATCAGATGAGTTGTGTGAATTGAAGTAACAAAAATTGGAGGCTTTGAGTGGTAAGGGAATGACTCATTGATCCTCTCTTATTATTTCACTCCTTCTTTTAAAATAAATCCCAAGCGACACTTAATTAAGTTTTGTCATTTCATTTCATGTCATTTCCTCAATTATCATTCTCCCAAACATAACCTCGATTTTCTTTTTTACAAAATAAAGTTGGCTTTTTAATATGAAAATAAAATATATAATTTGAGAATGTTATAAAAAGGAGTGTAATTCATATAAGCATTTATTTTTTTATCCTATTATATGCATTTATTTAACTCTAATAAATGATACTTTTTTTTGGGTATACACTCTAACATATGGGATCGGGATCCTCTCTTGTTGAGGAAAAACATGAGAGTATCATTTTGGGTGAATCTCAGCCGCTGTTTTACATCACATCACATCTCCAAAAACACTGTTTCATTAATCCACCCTAAATCCCTATTTCTTCTTTTTGTTTTTTTTTTAAATTCATTCAGGACTTCATGTCATCGGTGCACCACCAACTTCACTACCCATTCGCTTATGAAGCTTTATCGTTAGCCTCACCTCATCGTCATCATCGAGCTAGAGCTACCCCTTTTCTTTTCTCTGCACTTGCTTTATTTTTTGTTTAGCTATTGAAAAAAAAAGAATGAGTTTGTGTGGCTTAACAAAACAATGAGTTTTGAGGAATGAGATGTCACTACTTAAACCATTGAGAGGATAATCTCTTGTTTTCTCCCAACATGAGAGGATCTTAAATGATTGATATAACATGTATGTTTTGTTGAGAATTTAAGTGTCAGTTTTAAGAGTATATGTGTGTTAAAAAAATCTCACATTGTTTAAAAATGGACAAAGTGAGAAATTTATTAGTGGATGAACTCATCAATATAATGCCTTAATGTTTTGAGTTAAAACATGGTATTCACCCACTAGTGTGGTTATTCCTTTATAAGTTCATTGTTTCATCTCTCTCTAATATTTTGGATTCTATGCGTCCTAACATGTCTATTATGTGAAAAACAATAGCATTATTATTTTCTTGTTTTGTTTTTTCTTTTGAGTCATTTTACTCAACTATTTACAAACAAAGACGATATTTTCAATTATTTAATTATGGAAGACATGGTTATTATTAATAATTGTTGTTAATAAAGATGACAAAATTATCATTTAAGTAGACATGTATGAGGATTCTTTGTGATGAAGCAGGTATGAAGACAAAATTTTTGCTTATGAGATAATAACACAGACAAATTTATCTCTCTTTTGTTTTTAAAAATACGATAGCGACTGGGATTAAAAATCTCCTCCTTGTTAGTATTCAACATATAAACTTATAAAAATACTTTAGTGAGAAAACAAAAAATATGTAATATATGTGTTGATATTATAATATTCCATGTCTTGCATAGACAAAATAATTTTAATCATGAACTTTGGTATGAATCAACTGAGCTATAGGCTCAATAATAATAAAAAAAAACAAAAGCACGATAGTAGAATATGTGTTTTTGTTACATAATAAACATACCAATACGAGATATATTATTAACTAATTATTTTTTAGACTAAAATAAATACATATATAAATTATACTCATTTCATAAAATATAAAAAATCATAAAAATTTTGTTATAATAATCAACTAACTAATAATTAATAATACATAATTTTTTTTGAAGTACTTAACGATGTTAAGTCAACCGTTAGCAAAGTATTGAAATGGGATAGAGTGTAATTTAATGTTAAGTTTGAAATTTACTATCTTTTTTATAAACTTTAAGGTAGTGAAGTGTAATTTACTCATAAAAAAAGATGCCTTGAATTTTCTAATGCTCATTTTCTATCTACATTTCGAACATTTAATTTACTGATAATTTACATTTGTATATATAATTAATTTTTATAATTTATCTAGTTTATTTTAGTTGCATTTATGAAATCAAGTTGTTTGACTGCTGCCTTCTGGTTGAACCATTAATCATTCTCCTCTCCAGTATTTTATTTAACTAGTTTTTAAAATATTACTTTATAGCATTTTCATTTTTAATCCTCTTTAGCAGTCAACACTATAGGTCCTCCCACGGTCCCATCTGCCCCTTAAGTGCGGTCCAATCCGATTTTTTCTTCCTGTTAAGGGGGCAGCAGCATTGCCATGTTTGTTACTTCATCGCTAAGTTAGACTTAAATATTTGCACACTAAAATTATTATATAATTTTTACATTTTATTTTTAGACAAAAAATAGAGAAAATTTATGTTAAAATATATGTTTTTCTTATTTTATTATTTAAAACAGAAGTGACATAAGAATAATAAAAAAAATTTGGTCTGCAAATTTTTTATTGGGATAAGTAATGTTTGGAACCATTCTCTCTCAACCTCTTGTCTTTGTTTCATCGCTGATAGCAACACCTCTTGAGATAAGATAACCGTGGTCTAAATTTCCACAATCCAATGGCTGTCACCATCTTACCATAAATAAATATTCAGAAGGTGCACTAAACTTCCTTGTTATAACGTGTTCTTTGGCCTTGACCCTAGAGATTCTGCACAATGTGATTGATGATGATGACTTTGTTGCATGTCTTTGAGGTCGTTGACACCAAAACCAACTCTATGGTTTCTCATTTGTCACAAAGGCTCTTTTTCTATGGGCGAAAGAACAAGTATACGTCCTTATTTATCTTACATTCTTAATAAATGAAGGAGGAACATCGAAGAAAATGTCTTAAGTAGAAAGAAGAGCTCAAATAAAAAAACTAAGAAACTAGTGAACAAAATGAGTATATTGCTATTCTCATAAAGTCCTCACAACTCTACTAAAGGAATAATTATGAAATCTTGTGCATTGATCAAAGTAAAGAAATGAATTGATTAGAAAATAAATAAGATTGAGTCTAAGAGGAACTTGTGAATAAGGGCTTGTGAAGATAACCAGATCAAAACAAGAGTTTGTGTAGATAACACAATTCTCCAAAGAAATTTAATAAAATATGAATCTCTGACACCCTTGATTGATATGAACAGATATATGTATATATACAAGGACTTGGAAACCGTATCCACCAATCACTGCAAACTAATCTCCTACTATTTCTAAGAATATTCCTAAGTCAAAGATACAAACAAATCACCTTAAACTAGCTCCAAAAATATCTCCTCAATCAAGCTGATCTTCTGGTGATGGAGAGAATATTACAGCTATACAGATAGAGCGCATATCACTCATATTAATATTACAGTTGTACAGATAGAGCGCATATCACTCATATTACCCCCCTGAAGTTGGTGCATGAAGATCATGTATGCCCAACTTACCCAGTAGGAGTGTAAATTGTTTGGTTCCTAGGGCTTTGGTGAAAAGATCTGCAAGTTGAGTACGAGTAGGAACATAGGACGGACAATCAATTTTCTTGACAATTTCATCACATATAAATTGACAATCCACTTCAATATGCTTAGTTCGTTCATGAAAAACAGGATTTCTAGCCATGTGTAGAGTGGATTGACTATCACAATAGAGATGCATGGGTTGAGGATGTGCCACACCAAGGCTGGACAAAATACCTTTTATCCACTTTAATTCACATGTGGTGGTAGTCATTGAGCGGTATTCTGCTTCAGCGGATGATCTAGATACTGTGTCTTGTTTCTTGGTTTTCTAAGAAACTAGCAAGTTACCTAAGAGGATAAACTAACCTATAAGTGATCTCCTTGTGAGAGGGCAGCTAGCCCAGTCTGAATCACACCAACCATATAGATTGAGATCACAAGATCTTTTCAATAAGATACCTTGTCTCGGATGCCCCTTCAGGTAATGCACTACGCGCAGACCAGCATGCAAATGTTCTTCTCTGGGTTGCTACATAAATTGGGACAGTATGTGCACACTGTACGAGAGCTCAGGTCTAGTGAAACACAAATAAATTAGACGCCCCACAAGACGTCTATATGGTACAGGATCAGAAAGCAAAGGCCCTTCTACTAATGACAATCGGTGATTCTGTTCTAGAGGGATTGGAGCTGGTTTTGCCCCAAGTAATCCAGCTTCTGTGACAATATCTAAAGCGTTTTTCCTTTGGCACAAAAAAATACCTGTAGGAGATCTTGCAACTTCCACTCCCAAGAAGTACTTTAAGGGCCCCAAATCCTTCATATGAAAGCAATCACTGAGATACAATTTAAATTTTTGAATGGCCATGCGATCATTGCCAGAAATTATCAGGTTGTCCACATAAACAAGCACCACAAGCTGCACGCTTCCTTTGTGCAAGATAAACAAGGGGTAGTTAGAATAAGATTGATGAAACCCATAGTCTTTCAATGTAGCAGAAAGCTTAGCAAACCAGCATCTGGGGGCTTACTTCAACCCATGAAGGGATTTTCGAAGTTTGCAAACCATCCCCGGTTGTTGCGCAATGAAGCCTGGTGGCATTTTCATGTACACTTCCTCTTGAAGTTCACCATGAAGGAATGCATTGTGGACGTCCATTTGGTGTAGTTCCAAATCCTTTGCAGCTGCTACAGCTAAGACAATGCATACTGTGACATGTTTTGCCACCAAAGCGAAGGTCTCATCATAATCCAACCCTTCGACTTGGTGATTCCCAAAAACAACCAATCATGCTTTGAATCTTTCCACACTTCCATCTGAGCGATATTTTATTTTGTAGACCCATTTACATCCGAGAGCCTTTTTTTTTGGAGAAAGATGCGTTATGGACCATATACCATTATCTTGGAGAGCTTGTATTTCATTTTGCATAGTTGTGCGCCATTTATCATCTCACACAACTTCAGAAAAATGCAATGGTTCTCGTTCTACACTAACAGCTACAAGAAACTTACAATATTGTGGAGAAAATCTATCACAGTTTACATAGTGGGCTATAGGATAACACGCACCTGAGCCATGTGATGTAGTGGGGGAACGAACAGATAGGCTTAATTTTCTGATGGTGTGAGTTATGTAATCACGTAACCTCACTGATGGTTGTTTGACCCTATGGCCTCGTCCAAGATGATTGACATTATCGGTGCTTGTAATTGATTCTGCTTCTTCACCTGTACCACCTGTATTTGGTGTATGTTATACTGCTTCTTCAAGAATTTGGGTACCATTATAAGTAGGACCCCCTCACTTCGTGGCTCTGGTCATCGTGGTATGTCCTTTCATCATCACAATCCTCATCTGCACATTCATCAATGAGTACCACATTTTGTTTCCTTTGGTCTTCTCCACATTCGAGCATAGGCAAAGCAAAGGGAAATTCTGTTTCAACAAATTCCACATCCCGAGACATAAAAAAAAAAAACTTCACTTTCTAAATGAAATAATTTCCACCTTTTTTTCCATAAGAGTATCCAACAAATACACACTTATGACTTCGGCTAGCGAATTTGCCTCATTTTTCTGCCTTGGTTATATGCATAACATAGTGACCCAAACACTCTTAAATGCTCATAGGATGGTGGCTATCCCTGAAGCATTTCGTATGGGGTCTTGCCATTCAAAACTGATGATGGTGTGCAATTAATCAAATATCCTGCAGTTAACATACACTCACCCAGAATTTAATAGGAAAATTCCCTTGAAATCTTAATGCCCTTGCCACATTTAGAATATGCCTAGGTTTCCTCTCCACCCTTCCATTTTGTTTCAGTGTGCCTATGCATGAGGTTTGATGAATGATGCCATGTTCAAAGAAATAATTTTTCAAATAGGTAAATTCTGTCCCATTATCACTCCTAACAACCTTAACTTTTCTATGATATTGTCTATCAACAAGAGCAAGAAAATTCATCATTGTTTGAGCCACTTCCTTTTTATCATGCAACAAATATATCCAAACAGCACGAGAGTAGTCATCTACCAATGTCAAAAAATATGATGCACCACAAGAATAAGGAGTCCTATAAGGTCCCCACATATCACAATGTATTAATTCAAAAATCTTTAATGCTTTATTATCACTTCAATAAAATTTGTCTCTCGTTTGTTTTGCACGCTTACAAGTCTCACAAACTTTATTCAAATACTCATTCTTATGACCACTTCTTGCATTTGGAATCAACTGAACAATCTTTAAAGAAGGGTGTCCTAAGTGTTTGTGCCAAAGGTCAAGCTGATTTTTTGCACTAATCTGGAAAGCCTTCACATCTCGGACACCATGATAGAAATATAGCCCATCTTTCCATTCACCTGCACCAATCAGCATCCTTGAAGTGCGGTTTTGTATCACACACAATTTATTAGTAAACTGGACAACACATTTAGATTCATTTATCATCGAAATCAAATTGCAATTCAGTTTTGGCACATAAAGAACATTTTCAAGTCTTAAACCCCCATTAAGTGTAACGCACCTAAATCTAACAACCGCAGCGTAATCGTCATTATGCCACAGTTGCTAAATCCAAGTGTGTCACAATCATGATAAATGTAACTTCTAAATCTCAAGAGTCTACTTTTTTTTTTTTGACAAATTATGCATAAGTAGAAAATACGAGCCTCGAATGAAATATAAATATATTCAACCCTTAATACAACCACTGAAATAAAATTGTATTCCTTATATATATTTTATAATTAATTCACACAAATCACTGATGACATAGAATATAACAATTACAGAGTCCAATAAAATACAACGGGAATAAAAACACTAAAGGGGGAAAAGTAGTAACCCAGGGATGGGTACTACCAGCAGACAAAGCCGTAACTCCATATGTACATGACGCTCGGCGTCCCAGTGGACACGACAGGCATCAATGCCTCCACGCGGCTGCACTCTTACGTAATCGAAGAAATCTTGTCCAAAAGCTCAAGCCAATCAACCACGGTGTGGTCCCTCTTCATCTTCCTCATGAACTTTTATCAAATACAAATATAAAACAGAAATACGGAAATACATGAAAGACGTGAGACACCCATCTTTCATTACCGCTATTGGCGATAAGAAAACAGCACGGCGCAAAGCGCCCACAAAGCAATACAGTTCATATATTTATCAATAGTAGCAGTAGAATTTAAAACACAAGTAGTTCAGTTACAAGCAATAATAAGAATCAATAATAACCGATAAACATCAGCAATACTCCAAGCAGTCAACAAGGTCTCAGATACTGAACAGTTGAAACATTTCAGATAATCATAGCATCAAGATCACAATAGTTTATTCATCATATAAAAGAGTGACACATGACATGCGGACTCACAATGCCAACTCTCAATGCCAACTCACAATGCTGACTCACAATGTCGACTCACAATGTATGTGCACTTGGTACCAAGATTTTTCATTTAAAACATGAACATTTCGGTAGTCTCTGCCCCCTTAAACAGTCCAAGCCGGACCACGAAAAGAATAATGCTTGTCGATTCCTCTTCAGTGCGTTGCAATCGACTTTCCGGCCAGAGGTATTTTACAATGTGATAACATCATCACCAGAAGGATCACCGCACCCTGACGCACCCAGAGATCCATCATAGACCACACTATCCAATCCTCGTTCATTTACTATAAAAAGAATAGTGATTTGTCAGGCTCGTAATGTGTGCAATCAGCATATGCTGTGCCTTACGCCCCTCTAAGATCCATCACAGACCGCACCATTCAATTCTCATTAATTCACTGCGTAAAGAATAATGATTTGTCGGGCCCGTAATGCATGTTATCAGTATACACCGCGCCTTAAGCCCCCCGTAGGTCCATCACCGACCACATTATTCGGTTCGCATTCATAGGCCCATACAGCCTTTTAACAGTCATCGACTGAGCAATTTGTTCAATGCATACTGATTCAATGCATAATCATAGGCTCATCCAATCTTTTAACTGTCATAGACTGAGCAAATTGTTCAATACGTTAACTTAATTCTTAATCAGAGGCTCATCCAACCCTTTTTAACAGTCAGAGACTGAGCAGTTTATAAAAAGACATGCAAACTCATGCATAATCCTAGGCTCATTCAACCCTTTAACAGTCATTGACTGAGCAAACGTCTAATGCATGTTGACTCCATGCACAATCATGTTCACAAATATTTCATAATACATAATCTTCCATAATATGCCACAATTAGGCCAATTCAAATATTAATAAGTCTTATGAGATTATCGTAGAGTTCCATTCTATTAAATTGATCGAGTTCCTTGATCTAGTCAATTATGCAATCTTTAGGTCAACTAACCCTTAGAAACTTTGGCCTCACATGCCCTCAAGGTTCTAAATTCCTCTCCATATTATTCACTAGTCTCTTGATACCAATCATTTAGTTTTGGTCCCGCATGGGACTAATTCAATTTATCATCATCATTAGATATTCATGGTTTATCAAATACCATAATGTCCCTATTAGGGATACTTATTTTCAGAGTCTTAAGTCTTTGGTCAATTATGAAAAGGTTAGGGTAAATAACCCTTTAAACTATGGTCTTCTCAAATACCATTACTCAATTTAATTCCTTCGCTTTATTAAGAATTAGGTAAATCTCTAATTCCTCAATCTCCAAGGATGCACCAAGGCATCACTTGAACCCAATTCTTTCTCTCTAAAACCGTGGCCTCTCAAGGTTCTTAGAATCTCTATTCCTCTCCATTTTATGTAATGGTTTCTTGTTATCAAATCACTTAGATTTTGTCCCTCAAAGTCAATTCCATCCCTCATGATTCCAAGCCAAAACTGTGGCATCATTGAGTCTTCAAAGTCCAATCTTTCCTTCTCTTTTAGGTATTTATTTCTTGTTATTAATTCACTCAAGTTTTTAGTTCATTAAAATCAATCCAAATGCCCAAGATTCAATGCCAAAACTGTGACTTCATGATGTCCAATGTCTAATTTTTCTTTCCACTTTTATGCATTAGTCTTCTTAATACTAGTTCACTCAACTTTAGTTCATCAAAATTAATCCATTTGTCGCTTTACCAAGATCAAAACCGTGGCACCCCTCTTGGGTATTAAACTCTCAAAATCTTCCATTCATAATTTTCAATATTATCATTCAATCTTTGATTACATAAGTCTTATTTTACTTGTGTATAAAACCAATTTTCACCCTTAATTTCTAGTCAAAACCGTGGCACCATGTTGCAGTAGGAAACTCCAAATTTTCCATTTAGCAACCCCAACATGATCAAGCACAATTAATACATCACACATCAATGCTCAAAAAGAAAAGCCATTGGTCACATAGTAACCAAGGAAAACGAAAATGAGAAGAAATAGGAGAGAAATCAAGAATCTTTACCTTGGAAGACAATGGAGAAAACTTTGGATTTTGAGCAAACTTTCTAAATGAAACTTGTAGGGAAGATGAAGGTGAGTATATAAAAGTATTTAGTGAAGAGAAAAATCAAAAAGCTTGGTCATCCATGGAAGAGTGATTTTTGGATTTGGAGAATGAGGGGTAGAAAGGTTAGATTTTTGAAGAGATTTTCTAAAGAGAAAGTGTAGAGGAGGTTGAGAGAAGTCTAGAAATGGTGTTTATGGAGAGAAAAGTGAAGAGAAACAATGGTGGTGGTAGCTGGAAATTTTGGATCTAAGAGGAGGAAGAAGAGAAGAGGTGGAGAGAAAATGGAGGTAGAAATGGAAAATGAAGAAACTTTCTACACAAAGAAGGTAGAGGAAGTGAAGGCAAGTGTAGAAATGAGCTTGGAGAGGAGAAAAGATGAACAAAAATGGAGGAGAAGGTGGCTGCAATTTCGTGGCTAGGGTGGAGGTAGAGAGAAGGAGGAGAAAAAGATGAAGATGATGAAGTTAGAGAGAGAAAGTGGTAGGTTAAAGTGAGGTAATTTTGTGTGTGTATTAGGTTAAGTATGGGAAGCAAAATTGCTTCCCCACTAAGCCCAAGAGTGCACGGCCAAGAGGGAGAGGAGAGGGTTGGAGAGGCTTCTCCAACAAGCCAAGGGCAATTTGGTGGTCAAAGCTTCTCAAAGAAGATTTGAAAAAGCACACAAATTTGAATTAAAGTAGATTTAATTTGACATAAACTGGATTGCATTAGAATATGGTGATAGGATTTTTAATGCATGCTATTATCTAATGGATAATAGTTATAGTCGAAAGAAGTCAGTATTAATTTATCTGACAAATAAAATTTACATAGCGTTTTATTATTTCGTCTGTTAAATTTCTCAAAAAATGTAAAATCTCGTAAATCGTGTCCAACCTCGGATTCAGTAAGATCCCCCGTCGATGTTCCCACAGATCAAGGTTATCGAGAAAAATATTTTATTTTTCCGGCTCCGCTCAGTGCGTATGCAAAACGAGGAATATATTAAAATATTCAACGTTTTCGAAAAAATTTCAGAAAATTTTCAAAAATCACAAATATTATAAAACGACTATTCATCACAAAATTTTCTAACTTTCGAAACATTACAGTCGTTTTGCCAACTCTGCCCAAGGTGCACGTAAAACGAGAAACAATATTAAAATATTTCGCGTTCTCAGAAAAATCTAGAAAAATTCTAAAAAATCCCAAATATTGTAAAATGATCATTTATCCTAAAATTATTAATTTTTTGGATGTTACAACTCTCCCCTTCAAATTAAAATTTCATCCTTGAAATTTTCATCCCTTAGACTAAACCTTAACATTTTTCTTCACCCCACATTCTAACTTTAATGCCACGCTCCTAATCGCGTCCATTTAGATCACTCTTAGCAACGCGATTTTTATATCCCTGTGTTGCCTTGTTCTCCTATTCTCAACTTTCACAACAAGCTTTTCGTAGATGATATTCTCTCTCCATCCCTTACAACTGATATTTCCGCTTTAACGTTTGATATATCTTAGTCACTTTTTCACTTCTCTTAAATTTTTCCTAATAGACTGTTTGAAACAATAACCGTATCTAGATATACTTCATCCGGTATCACTTCCAATGACAACCACAAGTCCTTATACTACTCCATTAACTTCTTCTCCTTTAAAGTTTGGAAAACTGGATCAAAATGTCCAACATGCTTCTCCACGTGTTTGAGAATAGATTAGAATGTCGTTGATAAGGACAACAACAAATATGTCTAGGTAAGGATGAAAGATCTGACTTAGACAGTTCATGAATACGACAAGAATATTGGTTACTCCGAATGGTATCACGAGATACCCTTAATGTCCAAAGCGCGTACGAAAAATCGTTTTGGGAATATTATAAATTTCCCACGAATTTAATGATGATAAGAGTGTACGTCTACCTTAGAGAGAACAACAACTCTCTTCTCGTCGATCCATTGAATCGCTCATCTTTCTTCGAGGACATTCATCCTTGATAGAAGTATTGCTCCTTTTGTGACAGTCCTCGTCTCACCGAGAAGTTCCATTCTTTTCCTTACTGACAGCATTGTAGCTCAACATGCGAAACTCTTTGACTATCAGAGTGGCATTTATACTCTCCTTACTGTTGGTCCTCTACGAAAAACACTAACACGTATTCTCAGGCTCCCTTTTGCTTCCAAAGCTTCAACTTTGTTGGCCGTTATGAATATCAGAAGTCTTAATTCTGAAAACTAATAAGGTTTTCATTGGAATGGTTTAGCAGGATATGACTAGAAAATGATCAATCAGTCCCTAAATCATGAACTCTAATCGATGCGATTCCAAATAAGCAAAATAGATCAACAAAAAGGTTCAATCTTTATGAGGAGTAGGATAGATTAAACAAACTCAAGAGTCAAGACAAGTCTCAACAACAGAAATGGGAACAACTAAGTCGAAGATAAGAAAGATACAGATGAATCCAAATGATCCATGCAGTTACGAATTGAAAGTGGAAGGGTTACCCCCAGAATTATATGGAACGATTACAGGGTCATCATTTGAGGCATAACTTCCCTTGTTGAGATCTCCAAATGTTGAGGTCTGATTGCATCTACTACTACTAGTGTAACACCCTCCTTAGGGCATCACATTTCCGACTCCCGACTCATAATCTGAAAAGAAATTCGCACAAAGTTTGAGTTATAAAAAGTGGGTTTTAAAATTTCTTCTTTATTGAAACATAAATTTACTGAAAATATTAGGTAATATTGAAAATCATATTTCAACTATTCATTATGCAATATTGACACTAATTAATATTTCATAATTTAAAGAGAAATATAAAATTAACAGACTCTTTTTTTTTTAACAGTAGTAAATCCCATGACGGGTCCTACTTAATAGCATGGTACAACACTAACGTTAAAACTTATCATACTTATTCTATTATGTATCCATCTTGTTGCACCAGACATCTGTTCTACATTCTGTTCTTCGTCAACACTGCACACCTTCGAGTCCTGAATGTCCACTCCTTATTGTTGTCACCAATCTCAGAGTTTCTATCTTCGATTATGTCTAAGACAACTCGATCCTTCTATTATTTTATTTTAACAGTGCAGACACAGCAAAATAACATAACAAAGAGGTGAGATCACCTACGCCAATACCAACGTGGCAGCACAGAGATAACACAAACAAAGAATATCATACGATATGTCATACCGAATTTCAATAATGCACTCAACATTAATCAACTATCATCATCATACTATTAACATTATTATCATCACACAATAATCACAATAATGCCATCAACATGATTATCATCATCATCATCCAAGTATTTTAAAACAATTGTCATAGCCAATATTCCTCAATTAATATATATCATGCAGATATGGACACTCAAAATTATGCATATGTTATGCATGTGCACATAGACTCAGTTTTTCAAAAACAACTCCATGGAGGTTTTCACAATTTCGAGGAGAATGCTCTATCAATTGTCAGCCTTAGCCCAAAGACAATCTTCCAGTTGTTGAAAAGAATCGTGTTCTTGTTAGGTATCGTCAATGCGTTGCAACGGACTGCATCGCCAAGTGACACAGGGTACTCGCCAGCTGTCCACTTGGTCGACCGCCGCTACCGACGCCCCAAGATCCATCATAGACCTCACTATCAATTCTCATTCCCTCTTCAACCACAAGGGCCATATACAATGCACGAATTTATCCGTGCAAGTCCAACCCCAAAGGGCCAAATCTTTTCAATTTTATTTGTTCAACGTATCATATGCCTCAACGCATATTTTTTTCCAATGCATGTATAATGCACCAAATCCAATCACAAGCATCTCTTTCCAATGCATATAAAATGCAACAAATTATACTGTATTTTCAACAGCAAAAATCATGTTATCACATTTTCATAGTTATAAAACACTTTCGTCGTGTTTTCAAAATTGCGTAATATTTCCGTTTCATTTTCACAATTCCAAAACGTTTCGGTTACGTTTTCACAATTCCAAAATGTTTATATTACGTTTTCAAAATATAGTAACACTTATGTTACGTTTTCCAAATTATGAAACGTTTCTGTTATATTTTCACAATACCGTGACATTTCTGTTACGTTTTCACAATACAGTAACATTTCTGTTACGTTTTTAAAATACCACAACTCTTCTGTTGCACTTTTAAAACACGTACTAATTTTTTAACATTTTTCTTAATCGCGTAAAAATATACGTTTCTCAAAATTGCATAGTATTTTTCCACTGTTTCAAAATCGTATAACTTAAAAATCATTCTTTTAAGTCGCATAAATCATTTTCCGTCATTCTCAAAATATTTAAAACACTTTTCAAATCACATAACGATTTTCCGCTATTTTCACAATCACGTAAAAATAATTCATCACTTTTCCATCACGTAGTGATTTTTCAATAGTAATTCAGATTACGTAAAATATTTAAGCGTAATTCAAATCGCGTAAAATATTTTTCTATATTACGTAACTTAAAAATCACATTTTTAAGATACGTAAATAATTTTTCACCACAATTTCATTACTAAAAAATATTTCTTGACCTTTAAAAATTCATTTTTAACTTTTCTCAAAATAATATAACTTTACACTTCATTTAATATATTTTCTTACTCAAGAAAATATTTTTCCACAGTTCTTTACTCAAGAAATTCTTTTTCAAAATATAATTCACAAAATCACTTTTTCATTGATGTAAATCAACGTTTCAAAACTTAACATTTTCTAACGTATTTCAAAACTTGAAAATAAGTTATACGTTAGTAAATTTTCAAAACACCATTATATTCTCCATTTTTTTCAAATCAATTCTAAAATCAATTCTCTTCAAAACAAATTAAGATTCAAACCCTTGCAACTTTTCTTTTTCATTTTCATATGAAAGTTCATTTCTCAGGTGATAAAATACTTTGATTTCCCTTTCCAAAATCTTTATACTAAAACATTTTGTTCAAACATTTTGTTTCCACTTTAAAATTACTTTGTTTCATAAAAACCAAAATTATTTCAACCTCCAAAAATCGTAGAGTCTTTGGCCATTGAAGCCATCAAATATTTTTTTCTTCTAAATTGATATGGTTTTACACAAACAAAACCATTAAAAATTCTTTGTTTTCAAAATCGAAATACCGATGGTCATAAAAACCAAACCCATTTGTTCAAATTCATTTTTACTTTCCTTACAAATCCTTTTTCACTTTCTTTGCAAATCCTTAAAATTATCATTGCCATTTTCATTTAAATCTCATGTTTAGTAAAACACTTAGAAACTTTTTACACAAAATAAATCAATAAAAATCCTTCTAAAACCGTATTCATGTACTCTTTGAAAAATAAATTCTTTGTTTATTTTCCTTACTTTTCTAAACATCCATTTTCATCATTCAAGAAAATATTAATTTTGTGAACACCTATCTTGAGGTGTCTTGTTCGAAATCCACCATGTTCTAAGTACTCAAAAATCAATTCTTTTGTTCTTAAAAATTTTCAACATGAACCCTAATCAAGGGCATAAAAAACGTAGCTCTTCCTTGACTATTGGAGCCAAAAATCAATTTCCTTTCCACCATCAAGTCATGACATATACATATATATTTCATCATAAATAATATAAGCATACCATCAAAGCCATAAAAGCATGTATAGCATATCAAGCATATCATCAAAGCTATAAAATCATGCAAAGCATATCAAGCATAGAAAATTAATCAAAACTCATAAACACCCACAAATTAATTACATGACCATGGATATGAATCCTCATATGGATTCCACATCCATCAAATAAAATACCATCTCTCACCACCATGCTTGGTTGGTGAGATAGATCTCCCTCTTACCTCTTGAAGATCCTCAAAAACTCTTTGTTTTGCTTCTTTTTCCAAGTCCTTCACCACCAAAGGCTTCTCAAATACAAAACAAAATACATAAAAATTAGTATACTAAGCTTGATTAAGAAAACCATGGATCAAACATGGTTTAGATCATGAAAAAGAGAGAAGAAAATGAAGTTTCCTTATACTTCACCTCAAAAACCCAATAACTTTGATCTTGAAGAAACTCCTTGAAGATGAATGATTTAGAAGAAGTCTTCAACATGAAAGTTGCTTAGAATATCATGGAGATTCAAGATCTAAGGTTGGATGAAATTAAAAGAGATTGGATGGTGATTTTAGGGTAGATAACCGAATGGTTTCTCTTGAAGCACAAAGATGAAATTTTTGATTTTTGATAGAAACTTGAAGCTTGAATTTGAAGATCAAGATGAATGATTTTGGAAAAACTCATAACTAGAGATGTTCTTAGAATGGTGTTTAGGTTTAGAAAATCAAGTTGGATGAAATTTTTGAGTGTTGGAAGGTGCTTTTGGAGTGCTTGGCCAAAACATGAAGAAGGAGAGAAATGGAGAGAAAACTTGGTAACTTAGCTTCTTGAAAATGTCTAATGATGACCAAGGATGACAATAATGGTCTTCAAACTTTTTTCCAATGTCCTAAAGCTTCTCAATTTCGTAGCTCCCCTCCAATGCATTCTTCTTGAGTGCAAATTGATCAATAATGATCACTTATGATGAAACATTGACCAAGACCACTTAACAATGACATAAAGCAATTAATAATGGTCATAAAGCCTCTTTTTCTTTGTCTTCTAAACAATCCAAAACCATCCCCCTCCATGCATGCTTCTCCTTGTGCATTTAATAAATGACCATAATAATTAGCCACCATTTGGAGCATTTCTAGCCATTGATTAATTCAATGGTTAGGATTTAGGTAGATTTTTAATTTTAGGAGACTAAATCTAGATTGGATTTTTCTCCTTTAAATTCTAACCTTTAGATGTGTCTCCAAAATTAAGGGTCAAGATTGCTTCTTCAAATTTTAAATCCAATGGTCATAATTAGTCTTTGCCATTTTAGAAGACTAAATCTCTACCATTGATTAATTCTTCATCCAATGGTCATAAATGGTCTTTGTTACTTTTTAAGATTAAATCTCCACCCTTGATTTAATCTAAATCCAATGGTTATAAATGGTCTTTGTCATTTTTTTCAAGACCAATTCTACACCTTTGATTACATCTATGGTTGATGTCAAAACCTTCCTAACTAAGCTAATTCTCACACCATTAATTAAATCAATGGTTATTATCCAAGACTTCTTTATTAAGTTTGTTTCTTAACCTTTGATTAAATCAATGGTTAATATTCAAACTAAGTATTCTCATCCAAGGGTATAAATCAAGTCAAGCTCTCTTTGTTGACTACGCGGTATAATATTTATTCTCAGTATCCTATAAATAATATTTTTACTGTATTTTTATCATCCGATAATTAAATACAGTACAAAACACAAGATAATAAAATTTTCTAAAATCAAGCTTTCCTGATTCGGCTTAGTAAGATCCTGTCTCCGTCTAAACAAGACAAATTTTTCTATGCGTAGAAAAATTTTTGCTTTTGATGACCCACCTGAGCCCACGTATGGCCACCTGGGCCCACATAGGACCACATGGGCCCACATACAGTCAAAAAATATAATCATCCACAAAAATCACAAAAATTAGAAAATACACAAATATCAAATCAGATTACGTAAATTAATTACCTAACGGTAAAAATTAAATTACGTAAAGTTTTCCCCGGCCCGAAAATTTTTATTTTCCTGACACGGAGTAAATCACTCAAAACGATCAAATACGATGACGGAATAAACAAAATAATTTTACAGCGTACAGAAATTACTAAACAGTAAAATTTTGTTAACTGTCAAAATTACTGTTTAAGAGATACGAAAATTTGGGGTGTTACAACTAGCACTTTTCCTATGGGTTGGGTGTTGTTACTTTCTTGGTACCCGTGAACATAGTTCCCGTTTAAACTTATTAACTTTTCCATTATTCCTCCTTTGGATTCTAGGTAGTTCGTGGTTATCCCAAGTCCGACTTTCCTTCAATAGATTTTGAATCTTAACCTCCGATTCTTGTTGTTGTGCGGTCCTCTGATCTTAGTGAATTGTCACATCAGCTATCCTTTGTATTTTCTCCTGCAGTCACAGCCATAATTCTACGGTCTTGTCCTGTGCTTACGTGAGTACATTTGCCACAAGCCATTGACTCTCTTCGAAGGTGGACTGTAACGCCCCAATTTTTAGAAAATATTCTGAATGTACTGTTTGCTGTTTTTCATGCTTTTGTGTGAATGACCGATGTGTCCCTATTTTACTGTTCTCGATTTCTGTATGAAAACAATTACGATAATACAGGCTCAAATTTTATTTGATCGTTTTATGTAATTTGCTTCGAGACGGTAAAATAAAAATTTTTCTCGAGCTACTGTTTTAATTTTTCTCGAAAGATATACAGCTATATAATACTGCTGGATATTTTATTTGAACGTTTTGGACGATTACCTACGTTGTGGGAAAAAATGGGAAAATGACCGTTACGTCCCGAACGTACTGTTTTTGTTGTTTTTGCTGTTTTTAATTGTTTTCTTCTTGATTTAATGTCCGATAATACTGTCTGTGATTTTATATGGACTTTTTGTGTGATTTGCTCCGAGGCAGGAAAATAATATTTTCCGGGCCGGGGAAAATCTTATTTTATTATTTAGAATTGGGGGATCTTACTTAACCCGATTCTCGAATGAGACTAAAAATAATCTTTTAATTTTTAGGATTTAATCACAAATAAAATAATTTTATATTATTATAATATTATTTTATTATTCAAGATAATTTAGTGACAAAGTGGACCCGAAAATATTTTATGGGACCCACAATTAGCGAAACGGTTTGATCGGTAGCTTAATTAATCACCGTTAGCGGTAGAACTTTCAGTAATCAGTGCCGACTCACTAGTGACTCAAGAGAGAATTAAATGAGTTTGTGTGACTCAAAGATGTGAGTCATCATGAACCAACCAATAGAAATCAAGCTTGTTCACCAAGATTTAATCCTAGCCTTTGATGCATTCAATGGCTTGGATGAAGCCAAATCCATGCACATCCTTACCACTTGAAGGCTACGGCCATTAGGAGTGAGAAGGCCAAAACAACACTTCATCTTCATCACTTTTCTCTCTTCTCTCTTTCCAAAACCCTAGCCACCATTGTTGTTCATTTTCCCTACCATTCGGCCAAGACACTATCTACACCATCCAACCATCAAAAAATTTTTCTAACCAAGTTTTCCTAACCTAAACACTATTCTAAGAACCTTTCTAGTTGGGAGTTTCTTCAAAATCTTTCATTTAGGGCTTGGAAATCAACCTTGAAAGTTTTACCTAGAAGGTGAAATTTCATGTTTTTCTTTTCTCTCTTCTTTTTCAAAGTTCTAAGCCATAATTTCTCCATGGTTTAGCTTCTTTTTCATGGTTAGTAACATATAAATTTTGTTTGAGATTTCTAGGTATTTTTGAAGGTGAAAACCGAACCCTAGGAGGTGTGAAAGCAAACCTTTTGTCTTCATTTAAGGTAAGAGGAAGACAATTCTTATCATCTCTTGATGGTGGTAAGAAGATGGAGCCATTTGTGATGTTTGTAGAATCCATAAGGATTCAGTGGTCATGTGTTAATTATGTGTGTATTTGTTAATTTTTGTGTTTGTTAGTAATTTATGTGGTATTTGTTAGTAGCTTTCTTGTTTGATGATTGTAATAATTTTGCATGTCTATTAGCTTTTGAATGCATGTCTATAAGCTTTAATTTAGGTTTTATGTGTTAGAAAATATATTGCATGTGTTAGAAAATACAATGCATGTGTTAGAATTGTATGATAAGGTATAGGATGTGAATAACATGTGTAAATTTGCATGAGTGTTCCCAAGAACACATTCACTAGTTCACGGCAATGACAAGTTTGGAGGACCAAAATGTTCTCTTGATTTTTCCTAAAGTGTAACTTAATTAACCTAGGAGAATCAAGAAAGTTTCAAATTGATTTGATCAAAGAAAATGCATTTAGAAATCAAATGGTAAAGACTTAGTATTTTGGGCCAACATGCCTAAAGGATTAATTTAACTCCTACTAACTATTTTCTAATATGATTTAATGAGCTTAGACAATATAATATATTTGATATGATTTAGAAGGTGAAAAACAATTTAGAAATCAAATGCAAAAGTTTTATGAAATTTGGCCAACATGCAAATATAGGTAATCATGATTTCTAAAACTTGATTCCAAACCTTTTTCAATCAAAAAGAGACAATACAAGTTAAGAAGAAATTTTCTATAATGGTTTTGAAGAAACAAATTGAGTAGAATTAAGCTTAAAGGATTAAAACTAATAATTTTATCATTAGGAAGGAAATACAGTAATGTTGAGAAATTTTCTAACATATAGCTCACTTTAGGTTTTGAAGCATGTTAGAGATTTCAAAAAGAATTAAATGATAGGGTTAAAAAAAAATTAGGTAAATGAAAATTTTATGGAAAAATTTAGTAAACCATTATTATGATATTCTAAACAAAATACTGTCAATTTTTAGTAAAACTGAACCAATAAGATAGCAAAAATATCCAAAAGACAGTATGCGGTATGAAAAATTACTCTACGTAATTTAAATGTACTAAGTACTATTTCTGTTTGTTTAAACAGTAATTTTAAAGGCATTCGAATAAGAAAATGATTTGAAAATCCTACGCGATTGAGAAAACGTATTAAAAATGCTACGTGATTTTAAAAACAGAAAAATATCTTTACCCGATTTTTAAACGTTTGTAAAAACGATGGAATTATGAAAACGCGATAAAATTTCTACGCGATTGACCGCTACCGTATTTATTTTATGCTTGTTTGAAAATGTGAACCCGTCATGATTATTTTTGAGAATCTTTCGCTTTGTCGGAAAATGTGAACCCGTCATGATTATTTTTAAGGATCTTTCGTGCGGGAAAATGTGAACCCGCAGGCTTTTTTGAGACTATATCTGCATTGTCGGGAAAATGAGAACCCGTATGTGCTTTCTATTTATCTGTTATGTGTGCCAAATTTTTGGTGGATTAGTTGACGAGACGAATCACATCGTGTTGTCGATGCGATAAACGTAGTGTGGTTCATTGTTCTAATGAACTTGGAGACTTTAGTGTACGGGATCCCAAATGTGGGCAGTTGGTAGCTCTGCTGGGCCGTGGTAAACCGATAGCACACTATGGTACTCAACACGCACTATATTTAATCGAGATTTGTGAAATCTAGTAGTACATTTGCCTGTAGTGCCACAACGTGAGACCGTGAACTACACCACGCCTGGATGATGGATTCCTGTGTCGTGGGGCTATAGACGCAACGTGTGACAGCGCAATAGTTAGTGGGGCAGCCGTGGTACTAATAGATTTTACGAATCATTCCTCTCTCTGATACTTGTGTTTTCTTTAGCTCCATGGAGTAGGGTTTTGTCATATTGTTTATTTATCTCTATGTCTATTTATTTTCATCTTATCTATTTATTTCTATTTTAACCGTTTATCTCGTATTTTATTTGTTTATTTTATCCGGTTACTTGCTTCTATATTTGGTTATTTTTATTATATCTTATCTGTTTATTCTTATCTTTCTTATTTTATCTCGTGATGTTTTATCGTGGTGTGATATATTGTTATGATATCTAAGTTTTACTTCAATCTGTTATTATAATTGTTAAAGCTTTTCGTATTGCATGAACCGTATATATGTTGATTGTCGTCTTCTTATTGGCCATGTTGTGATGATTTTATGTTGTCTTACCTCTTTGTTATATGTATTTTCTGTTTATTTATTTTACGCGGTAAAGACTTTGAGGAAGAGGATCAGCCCCTTGAGATCTTGTACCCGAGGAGGAGGAAGACCGGACGCAGACGATCGGTTGACGATCAAAACCATCCGATCATCCATATCCTCTGGATTGATTGTGAGGATGGCAAATGGCTGTGGATTTTGGGGTTCGTAGAGTTAGTATTTCATGGAGGTTCTCTCGGCTTGGCATTTACGAGGCGATCGTGATTCTGTGACGTATGCAGGACGTGTGACCGTGATTCTACGTCAGCGATTTGATGGAGAGCCCATTATGACTACGATGTTATTTCTGCATTTAGAGTTACCCTTATCCATTAGGTGTCACTGGGGTGCTGAAAACCCTGAGCCTAGTGAGATAAGCATCGTATCGACTGCGCGATCCCGTTATCGCCGAGTGTCGAGACATCCGGATATTTATCTCCTGATGATCATTTTCGGTGTCCGAGAGTGATCCATCGAGGATTAGATAACCATGATGTTTTTTTTGGGCGCGTCAACAATACGTACTCAGTATATATATTAACTCTTTTATTGCTTTCTTTATGTTTTTGTTTAAATATTTGTAGTCTTTGTTGTAAATTATTTGTACAAACTTATAACTTAATCATATGTATATTATTAGTGATGATGTTTTTTTTATTTCGTATTTTCCGCATTATCTTTTTATATCATATTTTTATCTATAAGGAATTATTTTACAACCCGTAATAATATTTAACAAATGTTTCACAACTTGGGTAGATTTTATTTCTATTTCTTTTATTTTCTTTTATGTGTGACATCCTCCAAAGGGGTGTTACATGGACCAAACGTAACACGATAAAACAAATGTAATTATTTCAAACAACATTACCTCCCTTCGGAAGTCAAACACAAAGAGTCACACAATGCACACAATTCAAACAAAGCAAGTTCAATCCACAAATCCTAATGATCTCTAGCTCGAACTTCTTCGTTCTCTCTCCTGTGGCGTAATCTCTCGTAAGTCTCCAATCTCCAAACAGTTTCTCGAACCGAATTTAAACTAGTCATTCTTTCTCCAGAAGATCGGTTTTCCAAAACCTTTTGATTTCCTCACAAAAGAATTCCTATCTTCCTAACACAGTACGCCTAGGAGAAGTCATAGTTTCCTGTACACACAGAACATTACATATTGAGTAGGCCAGTCCTCAATATCATGCAACTGCATAACAGTAGCTATCAACATTCAACCTACAGCAAGTCATACATTCCTTTCCCATCATCTCAATCAAGAGACAAGGAAGTGCACAACAGACTAAATTCTAATATGCCTAAACATAGAAAGTCCATACCCTGGCTCAACAGGATGAACTGCTCTGATACCACATAATGTAACGCACCTAAATCTAACAACCATAGCGTAATCGTCATTACGGCACAGTTACTAAATCCAAGTGTGTCACAATCATGATAAATGTAACTTCTAAATCTCAAGAGTCTATTTTTTTTTGACAAATTATGCATAAGTAGAAAATACGAGCCTCGAATGAAATATAAATATATTCAACCCTTAATACAACCACTGAAATAAAATCGTATTCCTTATATATATTTTATAGTCAATTTACACAAATCATTGATGACATAGAATATAATAATTACAGAGTCCAATAAAATACAACGGGAATAAAAACACTAAAGGGGGAAAAGTAGTAACCCAAGGATGGGTACTACCAGCAGACAAAGTGTAACACCCCAAATTCCCGTATCTCTTAAACAGTAATTTTGACAGTTAATAGAATTTTACTATTTAGTAATTTCTGTACACTGTAAAATTATTTTGTTTATTCCGTCAGCGTATTTGATCATTTTGAGTGATTTACTCCGTGTTAGGAAAATAAAAATTTTTGGGCCGGGGAAAACTTTACGTAATTTAATTTTTACCGTTAGGTAATTATTTTACGTAATCTGATTTGATATTTGTGTATTTTATAATTTTTATGATTTTATGGATGATTTTGAAATTTTTCCTGTCTGTGGGCCCCGCAAGGGGTGTATGTGGGCCCAGGTAGCCATACGTGGGCCCAGGTGGGTCCCACAAAGTGAAAAAATTTTCTACGCATAGAAAAATTTGTACTGTTTAGACGGAGACAGGGGATCTTACTAAACCTGAATCCGGAGACAATTTTAGAAAATTTCTTGTACTGTATTATATACTGTATTTAATTATCTGATGATAAAAATACAGTAAAAATATTATTTGTAGGATACAAGAATAAATATTATACTGCGTAGTCAACAAAGAGAGCTTGACTTGATTTATACCCTTGGATGAGAATACTTAGTTTGAATATTAACCATTGATTTAATCAAAGGTTAAAAACAAACTTAATAAAGAAGCGCTTGGATAATAACCATTGATTTAATCAATGGTGTGAGAATAAGCTTAGTTAGGAAGGCTTTGATATCAACCATAGATGTAATCAAAGGTGTAGAATTGGTCTTGAAAAATGACAAAGACCATTTATAACCATTAGATTTAGATTAAATCAAGGGTGGAGATTTAATCTTAAAAAGTAACAAAGACCATTTATGACCATTGGATGAAGAATCAATCAATGGTGGAGATTTGTTCTTCTAAAGTAGCAAAGACTAATTAGGACCCTTGGATTAAAAGTTAGAAGGAGCAATCTTGACCCTTAATTTTGGAGACACATCCAATGACTAGAATTTAAAGGAGAAAAATCCAATGACCTAGATTTAGTCTTCTAAAATTAAAAATCTACCTAAATCCTAACCATTGAATTAATCAATGGCTAGAAATGCTTCAAAGGGTGGCAAATAATGAAGACAACTACTTGAATGCATTATGAAGAAGGAAGGGACGGTTTTGGCTTGTTTAGAAGACAAAGAAAAAGAGCTTTATGACTATTATCAATTGCTTTATGTCATTGTTAGTAGTTTTGGTCAATGGTGTAATATTATTGATCATTATTGATCATTTTGCATTCAAGGAGAATGCATTGGAAGGGGGGGCTACGTTTGGTGCTGCTTTTGGAAACTAAAGCAAAGTTGAAGACCATTAATAATAGTAGTCTTGGTCACTTATTAATTATTCTTGACCATTTCCTTCAAGCAAGCTCTTTCAAAATAATTTCTCTCCTTCTCCTCCAAGCTAGCTCACGGCCATGACCCATACAACACCTTCCATCACTCAAAAATTTCATCCAACTTGATTTTCTAAACCTAAACACCATTCTAAGAACATCTCTAGTTATGAGTTTTTCCAAAATCATTCATCTTGATCTTCAAATCCAAGCTTCAAGTTTCTATCAAAAATCAAAAATTTCATCCTTGTGCTTCAAGAGAAACCATTCGGTTATCTACCCTAAAATCACCATCCAAGCTCTTTTAATTTCATCCAACCTTAGATCTTGAATCTCCATGATATTCTAAGCAACTTTCATGTTGAAAACTTCTTCTAAATCATTCATCCTCAAGGAGTTTCTTCAAGATCAAAGTTATTGGGTTTTTCAGCTGAAGTATAAGGAAACTTCATTTTCTTCTCTCTTTTTCATGATCTAAACCATGTTTGATCCATGGTTTTCTTAATCAAGCTTAGTATACTAATTTTTATGTATTTTGTTTTGAATTTGAGAAGCTCTTGGTGATGAAGGACTTGGAAAAAGAAGCAAATTAAGAAGCTTTTGAGGATCTTCAAGAGGTAAGAGGGAGATCCATCTCACCAACCAAACATGGTGGTGAGAGATGGTATTTTAATTGATGGATGTGGAATCCATGTGAGGATTCATATCCATGGTCATGTAATTAATTTGTGGGTGTTTATGAGCTTTGATTAATTTTCTATGCTTGATATGCTTTGCATGATTTTATAGCGTTGATGATATGCTTGATATGCTATACATGCTTTTAAGAGTTTGATGGTATGCTTATATTATTTATGATGAAATATATATGTATATGTCATGACTTGATGGTGGAAAGGAAATTGATTTTTGGCTCCAATAGCCAAGGAAGAGCTACGGTTTTGATGCCCTTGATTAGGGTTCATGTTGAAAATTTTCAAGAACAAAAGAATTGATTTTTGAGTACTTAGAACATGGTGGATTTCGAACAAGACACCTCAAGATAGGTGTTCACAAAATTAATATTTTCTTGAATGATGAAAATAGATGTTTAGAAAAGTAAGGAAAATAAACAAAGAATTTATTTTTCAAAGAGTACATGAATACGATTTTAGAAGGATTTTTATTGATTTATTTTGTGTAAAAAGTTTCTAAGTGTTTTACTAAACATGAGATTTAAATGAAAATAGCAATGATAATTTTAAGGATTTGCAAAGAAAGTGAAAAAGGATTTGTAAGGAAAGTAAAAATGAATTTGAACAAATAGGTTTGGTTTTTATGACCATCGGTATTTCGGTTTTGAAAACAAAGAATTTTTAATGGTTTTGTTTGTGTAAAACCATATCAATTTAGAATAAAAATATTTGATGGCTTGAATGGCCAAAGACTCTATGATTTTTGGAGGTTGGAATAATTTTGGTTTTATGAAACAAAGTAATTTTAAAGTGGAAACAAAATATTTGAACAAAATGTTTTAGTATAAGGATTTTGAAAAGGGAATCAAAGTATTTTATCACTTGAGAATTGAACTTTCATATGAAAATGAAAAAGAAAAGTTGCAAGGGTTTGAATCTTAATTTGTTTTGAAAAGAATTGATTTTAGAATTGATTTGGGAAAAATGAAGAATATAATCGTGTTTTGAAAATTTACTAATGTATAACTTATTTTCAAGTTTTGAAATACGTTAGAAAATGTTAAGTTTTGAAACGTTGATTTATATCAATGGAAAAGTGATTTTTGTGGATTATATTTTTGGAAAAAGATTTTCTTGAGTAAGAAAATGTGAAAAAAATGAAATACAAAGTTATAATATTTTGAGAAAAGTTGAAAGGAATTTTTGATGGTTAAGAAATATTTTCTGTAATGAAATTGTGATGAAAATTGTTTTACGTATCTTAAAAATGTGATTTTTAAGCTACGCAATTTAAAAAAAACGTATTGAAAATGATATTGATTTATTTTAGTCCAAAATAGTGTTTTGGAATATTGAAGAATATTTTACGTAATTGTAAAATGTTGAAAAATATTTTACGTATCTTAAAAGTGATTTGAAATACAATGAAAATATTTGTACGCGATTTGAAAAATGTTTAAATATTTTACGCGATCAAAATATTGTTGAAAAATTACTACGTGATTTGAATAGTAATAGAATATTTTTATGTGATTGTGAAAATGACAAAAAAAATCGTTATGAGATTTGGAAAGTGTTTTAAATATTTTGAGAATGATAGAAAATGATTTATGTAACGTAAAAGAATGATTTTTAAGTTACGCGATTTTGAAATAGTGGAAAAATACTATGCAATTTGAGAAACGTATGTTTTTACGCGAGTGAGAAAAAAATTTAAAATTTGTACGTGATTTAAAAGTGTAACAGAAGAGTTGCAACGTTTTGAAAATGTAACAAAAATATTATGAAATTTTGTAAACGTAACA
The DNA here is from genome assembly GCA_029884605.1 of Ormosia emarginata. Taxonomy (NCBI): domain Eukaryota; kingdom Viridiplantae; phylum Streptophyta; class Magnoliopsida; order Fabales; family Fabaceae; genus Ormosia; species Ormosia emarginata. Next base: position 35,515,369 of record JAQQTP010000074.1, on the reverse strand, counting down.
GTAGTGTTACGGTATTGTAAAAACATAATAAAAACGTTTTGGAATTTTAAAAACGTAACAAAAGTGTTACGGTATTGTGAAAATATAAAAGAAGTGTTATGGTATTGTGAAAACATAACAGAAACATTTTTGGATTGTGAAAACGTAACAGAAATGTTACGCGATTGTGAAAATACGGTAAAAGTGTTTTACAACTATGAAAACGTGATAACATGATTTTCACTGTTGAAAGTACAGTATGATTACTGTTGAACCAGTGTCCATACACTGTTTGTGAGAAAATGACATATTTGTTTGTGATTGGATTTGGTGCATTATACATGCATTGGAATGATCCGATGAGAATTGGATATGGTGATTGCCTAGGAGAAACACACCTCTTGAGTGGGTGCGATATGCGTAGTGTAAGTCACTTGTTAACCTTGGGGCATCGGGGTGCGGGTTGCTTACACGGGTGGTTGGTCGCGCTTCTTCCCGTAGGTTAGACCGATGCAACACACCGATGATCTCGACCGAGACACTATTCTTAATCAAGATCTGATAAAGACTGTCGTGTATGTGGTAGATGTGCAAAAATTGAAATGAGAATTAAAGCACGTGGTCTGAGGCACGTGGTACCGGCAGGTCTTTTCGATCATTTCTCCGACCTGAGTTTATATGGAGTAGGAAATCGAGTCTTGTGTACATGCATAATTTGAACACTTATATCTGTATGATATATTAATTGAGGAATATTAGGCTATGACATGACAACTGCTTTTTGAATACTTGGATTGATATATGATTGGATGATGATAGTTGATTAATATTGAATATATTATTGGAAATTTGGTATGATATCCCTATATGATATTACTGTTTGTGTTATCTCTGTGCTGCCATGTTGGTATTGGCGTAGGTGATCTCACCTCTGTATTATGTTGTTTTGCTGTGTCTGTACTGTTAAAATCAAATAATAGAAGGATCGAGTTGTCTTAGACATAACGGGCAATGAATATTCTGAGATGGATGACAACAATAAGGAGTGGACATTCAGAACTCGAAGGTGTGCCGTGTTGACAAAGAACAGATGTAGAACAGATGTCTGATGCAACAAGATGGATACACAACAGAATAAGTATATTAAGTTTTAACGTTAGTGTTGTACCGTGCTATTAAGTAGGACCCGTCATGGGGTTTGCTACTATTAAAAAAAAAGAGCCTGTTAGTTTTATATTTCTCTTTAAATTATGAAATATTAATTAGTGTCAATATTGCATAATGAATAGTTAAAATATGATTTTCAATATTACCTGATATTTTCAGTAAATTTATGTTTCAGTAAAGAAGAAATTTTAAAATCCACTTTTTATAACTCAAACTTTGTGCGAATTTCTTTTCAGATTATGAGTCGGGAGTCAGACATGTGATACCCTAGGGAGGGTGTTACATTAGTTGGTATCAGAGCTTAAGGTTTAAGTGTCAGAGCATGGTTTGAGTTTTTTGGGGTTTGTGGTTAAGTCTGTTTTGCTTGTGTTGTGTTCTCTGTGTTATTGATTTCTGAAAGGAAACAATGTTGTTTATAATGGATATCAGATCCATTGTATTTCGATTCGTACGCCTCGAAAAAAAAAAGGAAATGGCTCGGGATAGTTGTACTTGTGTAGAAGTGGAACATGTTACTAGTAATGCAGTTGCAGTTACGAGAGCAACGGGAGCAACGTGGAACAAAGGACCGCTGTTCAGTGGGATAGAAATGAAAGTTGAGGTTCAGGATCTGATGGAAAAGAATCAGTCTTGAAATATAAGATTTCGTAATTTTGGAACCCGATGTTTTTAAGGATATTTGGAAAGTGATTAATTTCAATGGAAGATGTATTTACAACCATTGAGGAAACCAAAGGCAGTAACTGATGTGAAAGAAGGTACTTAATGAAGGAATGTACATCAAGAAAACAAACGTTTATTTGAAATGGTTACATTTGATTTCCATTTTATTTTGATTCGTCCATCTTTGAAGAAAAGAAATGACTCATGATAGACGTACGCGTGTGGAAGCGAGACATAATGGTGGTGATATGACTGCAACTTTGGAAGTAATACGAACAGTGGCTGAAGCAATTATACGGCAAACTCAGAAGATTGTTCCGCAACAAGAATTGATTTCTTAAGCTAAGATTTTGTTAGAGTTAAATCAATCTTAGGATGAGAAACCCTGTAACGTTGGACTATATTGGTTACGAAAAAAGGAAATCTTAAGGTCAAGCGATTCCAACAGAAAATGCAAGTGCAATCTCCAAGAAGTCAACAATAACAACAATCTTGTGGAGAAAGTACTAGTAATGACAGGTTTAGTTTGACTGTGACATCTGCACCGAAATGTAAGAAGTGTGGAAAGAGGCACTTAACGAAAGATTGTACGTCCAAGAAAATAATTTGTTTTAAGTGCGGGAAGTTTGGAACACAATCTTTGAAAATAGAGTTCCAATGAAAACAGAGTTTTCTGTTAGTAAAATCTCAAGTAGTAGGAAGTGTTCGGAGCGAAAGATTTAAACAATGGAGATTGTGTCATTGGAGCTAATCCTATAAACCATACTGAATATTTTTGTGAATAACCTATTCCTTATGGCATATGATTGAGTAAATCAATTATATGTTAGAGTTATTCGTAATGCTCTGATTTGTTTACTTCTGTTTCTATTCTTAGCCGATCGAGCTACTCAAGTTATTCAAATCATTGTTATAGATCAAATTTTTGTGTTAGTTTGATCTGTTTTATAAATAGACGTGATCTTTGAAAATGAATTGGTTATTTTCCAACCATATCCTATGAGATTGTCTCAATACAGTGTTAGTTGTAACACCCCAAATTTCCGTATCTCTTAAACAGTAATTTTGACAGTTAACAGAATTTTACTGTTTAGTAATTTCTGTGCACTGTAAAATTATTTTATTTATTCCGTCAGCGTATTTGAACGTTTTGAGTGATTTACTCCGTGTCAGGAAAATAAAAATTTTCGGGCCAGGAAAAACTTTACGTAATTTAATTTTTACCGTTAGGTAATTATTTTATGTAATCTGATTTGATATTTGTGCATTTTTTAATTTTTGTGATTTTTGTGGATGATTATGAATTTTTTTATTGTATGTGGGCCTAAGTGGTCCTATGTGGGCCCAGGTGGGTCCCACAAAGCAAAAATTTTTCTACGCATAGAAAAATTTGTCTTGTTTAGACGGAGACGGGGATCTTACTAAACCCGAATCCTAGGAAACAGATTTAGAAAATTTCTTGTATCGTATTTTATCTTGTATTTAATTATCGGATGATAAAAATATAGTAAAAATATTATTTGTAAGATACAAGAATAAATATTATACTGTGTAGTCAACAAAGAGAGCTTGACTTGATCTATACCCTTGGATGAGAATACTTAGTTTGAATATTAACCATTGATTTAATCAAAGGTTAAGAAACAAACTTAATAAAGAAGCCTTGGATAATAACCATTGATTTAATCAATGGTGTGAGAATAAGCTTGGTTAGGAAGACTTTGATATCAACCATAGATGTAATCAAAGGTGTAGAATTGGTCTTGAAAAATGACAAAGACCATTTATAACCATTGGATTTAGATTAAATCAAGGGTGGAGATTTAATCTTAAAAAGTAACAAAGACCATTTATGACCATTGGATGAAGAATCAATCAATGGTGGAGATTTGGTCTTCTAAAGTAGCAAAGACTAATTAGGACCCTTGGATTTAAAATTTGAAGAAGCAATCTTGACCCTTAATTTTGGAGACACATCTAAGGGCTAGAATTTAAAGGAGAAAAATCCAATGGCCTAGATTTAGTCTTCTAAAATTAAAAATCTACCTAAATCCTAACCATTGAATTAATCAATGGCTAGAAATGCTTCAAATGGTGGCAAATAATGAAGACAACTTTATTGAATGCATTATGAAGAGAAGGTGATGGTTTTGGAGTGTTTAGAAGACAAAGAGACAAGCTTTATGTCATTTTTGCATGTCTTGGTCAATGTTTCATCATAATTGATCATTATTGATCAATTTGCACTCAAGGAGAATGCATTGGAGGGGAGCCACGAAATTGAGAAGCTTTAGGACATAGGAAAAAGTTTGAAGACCATTATTGCCATCCTTGGTCATCATTAGACATTTTCAAGAAGCTAAGTTACCAAGTTTTCTCTCCATTTCTCTCCTTCTTCATGTTTTGGCCAAGCACTCCAAGAGCACCTTCCATCACTCAAAAATTTCATCCAACTTGATTTTCTAAACCTAAACATCATTCTAAGAACATCTCTAGTTATGAGTTTTTCCAAAATCATTCATCTTGATCTTCAAATTCAAGCTTCAAGTTTCTATCAAAAATCAAAAATTTCATCTTTGTGCTTCAAGAGAAACCATTTGGTTATCTACCCTAAAATCACCATCCAATCTCTTTTAATTTCATCCAACCTTAGATCTTGAATCTACATGATATTCTAAGCAACTTTCATGTTGAAGATTTTCTCTAAATCATTCATCTTCAAGGAGTTTCTTCAAGATCAAAGTTATTGGGTTTTTGAGGTGAAGTATAAGGAAACTTCATTTTCTTCTCTCTTTTTCATGATCTAAGCCATGTTTGATCCATGGTTCCTCTTAATCAAGCTTAGTATACTAATTTCTATGTATTTTGTTTTGTATTTGAGAAGCTTTTGGTGATGAAGGACTTGGAAAAAGAAGCAAAACAAGAAGTTTTTGAGGATCTTCAAGAGGTAAGAGGGAGATCCATCTCACCAACCAAGCATGGTGGTGAGAGATGGTATTTTATTTGATGGATGTGGAATCCATGTGAGGATTCATATCCATGGTCATGTAATTAATTTGTGGGTGTTTATGAGCTTTGATTAATTTTCTATGCTTGATATGCTTTGCATGATTTTATAGCTTTGATGATATGCTTGATATGCTATACATGCTTTTATGGCTTTGATGGTATGCTTATATTATTTATGATGAAATATATATGTATATGCCATGACTTGATGGTGGAAAGGAAATTGATTTTTGGCTCCAATAGTCAAGGGAGAGCTACGGTTTTGATGCCCTTGATTAGGGTTCATGTTGAAAATTTTTCAAAAACAAAAGAATTGATTTTTGAGTACTTAGAACATGGTGGATTTCGAACAAGACACCTCAAAATAAGTATTCACAAATTAATATTTTCATGAAAGATGAAAATGGATGATTTGAAGAGTATGGAAAATAAGCAAAGGATTTGTTTTTCAAGAGAACAAGAATATGATTTTTGGAGGAATTTTTATTGATTTACTTTGTGTAAAAAGTTTCTAAGTGTTTTACTAAACATGATATTTAAATGAAAATAGCAATGATAATTTTAAGGATTTGCAAAGGAAGTTGAAAAAGATTTGTAAGGAAAGTAAAAATGAATTTGAACAAATGGGTTTGGTTTTTATGACCATCGGTATTTCGATTTTGAAAATAAAGAATTTTTAATGGTTTTGTTTGTGTAAAACCATATCAATTTAAGAGGAAAATATTTGATGGCTTCAATGGCCAAAGACTCTACGATTTTTGGAGGTTGGAATAATTTTGGTTTTTATGAAACAAAGTAATTTTAAAGTGGAAACAAAATGTTTGAACAAAATGTTTTAGTATAAGGATTTTGGAAAAGGGAAATCAAAGTATTTTATCACTTGAGAAATGAACTTTCATATGAAAATGAACTTTCATATGAAAATGAAAAAGAAAAGTTGCAAGGGTTTGAATCTTAATTTGTTTTGAAAAGAATTGATTTTAGAATTGATTTGGAAAAAATGGAGAATATAATGGTGTTTTGAAAATTTACTAACGTATAACTTATTTCCAAGTTTTGAAATACGTTAGAAAATGTTAAGTTTTGAAACGTTGATTTATATCATTGGAAAAAGTGATTTTTGTGGAGTATATTTTGGAAAAGGATTTCTTGAGTAAAGAAATGTGAAAAAATATTTTCTTGAGTAAGAAAATATATTAAATGAAGTGTAAAGTTATATTATTTTGAGAAAAGTTAAAAAGGAATTTTTAAAGGTCAAGAAATATTTTCTGTAATGAAATTGTGGTAAAAAAATTATTTACGTATCTTAAAAATGTGATTTTTAAGTTACGTAATATGGAAAAATATTTTTACGCGATTTTAAATACGTTAAAATATTCCTACGCGATTTGAATTATGTTTAAATATTTTACGTAATCTGAATTACTATTGAAAAATCACTACGTGATTTGAATAGTGACAGAATATTTTTACGTGATTGTGAAAATGATAGAAAATTGTTATGAGATTTGGAAAGTATTTTGAGAATGATAGAAAATGATTTACGTGATGTAAAAGAATGATTTTTTTAGTTACGCGATTTTGAAACAGTGGAAAAATACTATGCGATTTGAGAAACGTATGTTTTTACGCGATTGAAAAACGTTAAAAATTAGTACGTGGTTTAAAAGTGCAACAAAGAGTTGCAACATTTTGAAAACGTAATGAAATGTTACGAAATTTTGTAAACGTAATGATTAGTGTTACGGTATTGTAAAAACGTAATAAAACGTTTTGGAATTTTAAAAACGTAACAAAAGTGTTACGGTATTGTGAAAATATAAAAGAAGTGTTATGGTATTGTGAAAACATAACGAAACGTTTTTGGATTGTGAAAACGTAATGAAATGTTACGCGATTGTGAAAATACGGTAAAAGTGTTTTACAACTATGAAAACGTGATAACATGATTTTCGGCATGTTGAAAGTACAAGATGATTCTTGTTGAACCACCGGTGTCCATACACTTGTTTGTGAGAAAATGACATATTTGTCTATAATTGGATTTGGTGCATTATACATGCATTGGAATGGTCCGATGAGGACTGGATATGGCTAATTGCCTAGGAGAAACACACCTCTTGAGTGGGTGTGATATGCGTAGTGTAGGTCACTTGTTGACCTTGGGGGCATCGGGGTGCGGGTTGCCTACACGGGTGGTTGGTCGCGCTTCTTCCCGTAGGTTAGACCGATGCAACACACCGATGATCCGGACCGAGACACTATTCTTAATCAAGATCTGATAAAGACTGTCGTGTATATGCTAGATGTGCAAAATCAAAATGAGGATTATAGCACGTGGTCTGAGGCATGTGGTACCGACAGATCTTTTCGATCATTTCTCCGACCTGAGTTTAGCTCCATAGAGTAGGAAATCGAGTCTTGTGTACATGCATAATCTGAACATTTATATCTGTGTGATATATTAATTGAGGAATATTGGCTATGACAATTGTTTTGAATACTTGGATGATGATGATGATAATTAGGACATTATCATAATTGTTGTTTATGATAATTGAATTGATAAATGATTTGATGATGATAGTTGATTAATATTGAATATATTATTGGAAGTTTGATATGATATCCTGTATGATATTGTTTGCTTGTGTTATCTCAATGTCCGCCATGTTGGTATTGGTGTAGGTGATCTCACCTCTTTGTTATGTTGTCTTACTGTGTCTGTATTGTTAAAATTAAACAGTAGAAAGAATGAGTTGTCTTAGACATAATGGGCGATGGACACTCAAAGATTGATGAAAACATTGAAGAGTGGTATCTCAAGTTCGAAGGTGTTCTGAGTAGACAAGGAGTAGAGTTACGATGCAAAGTGGATACAAGATAAGGAATGAGTATGTTAAGTTTTATCATTAGTGTTATACTGTGCTATTTAGTAGGACCCGTCATGGGGTTTGCTTCTTAAAAAAAAAAAGTCACATTGTTAATTTTATATTTCTCTTTAAATTGTGAAATATTAATTGGTGTCAATGTTGTATATGAATTAGTTTAAATATATTTTCGGTAATACTTATGGATTACAAGAAGTTTATATTTCAAGAAAAGAAATTTTTTTTTAAACCCACGTTTTTAACTCAAACCTTTTATGAAAACATTTTCAGATTATGAGTCGGAAGTCAGACATGTGATACCCTAGGGAGGGTGTTACATTAGTATTTCAGAAAAACTCATTCTTGAAAATCAGGCAAAATCAAATTCTTGTTAAATATGTTTAGTAACATATTAGATCATTTCGCTACCTTTTCTTCCAAAACCTTTATAATGTTCTTTCATATATTGTATTTGCAAGAAAGAATATTTTGCAAGAAAGGATAATCCTATTTAAAATCAATGTCATAGTATTTGATATAATGCGGTTGAAAGGAGAATTCGACTAGTGAGACGTTTCCTGTTAAAGAAGCTAAAGCTGGAGAATAAAGTAATATGAGGAAAAAAAAAATTTAAGTAATACATTATATTAGTTGGAAGTTATCTGAGAAAAACTATTCTAGTTATGAATGAGGGATGGTAGCCGCTGTATTAGTATCAGAGAATTCATTCTTGAAGATCGAGTTACATCCAATTCCTTGCTGAATATGTTCGATAACATATTCGAATTCGTTTTGTTCTTTTCCATGATGTTTTCTTTCATCTACTGCAATTGAAGGAATATTTTGCAAGAAAGAATATTCCTATTTATATCCAGGTCAGAGTATCAAAGTGGCGCAGTGGAAGCGTGGTGGATTCTTCAAAATGTTGAAAAAGTCTGTCTATGGGAAAAGTTAAGACGGTAATGGAAAACCGTAGAAAAAAAATTTATTAAGATATTTGTTTGATCAGGAGAAGTGAATAAGAGATAAAGAACTTTCAATGGTTTAGAATCGTTTGGAATAACGTAAGAGGTGAAACTACATGGGAACTGAAGAAAAGATAAAGGAATAATGTCATTATTTATTCCGAGGGTGTGAAATCATGGTCATGAAATTTCGAGGACGAAATTTCTGTAAAGAGGGGGAGTATTGTAATACCCCAAATTTTCGTATCTCTTAAACAGTAATTTTGACAGTTAACAGAATTTTACTGTTTAGAAATTTCTGTGCACTGTAAAATTATTTTGTTTGTTCCATCAGCGTATTTGATCATTTTGAGTGATTTACTCCGTGTCAGAAAAATAAAAATTTTTGGGCCGGGAAAAACTTTACGTAATTTAATTTTTACCGTTAGGTAATTATTTTACGTAATCTGATTTGATATTTGTGTATTTTATAATTTTTGTGATTTTATGGATGATTTTGAAATTTTTCCTGTCATGGGCCCCGCAAGTGTGTATGTGGCCCAGTGTAGCCATACGTGGGCCCAGTGGGGTCCCACAAAGTGAAAAAATTTTCTACGCATAAAAAAATTGTCTTGTTTAGACGGAGACAGGGGGATCTTACTAAACCTGAATCAGGAGACGCTTTTAGAAAATTTCTTGTCTTGTATTTTATCTTTGTATTTAATTATCGATGATAAAAATACAAGAAAAATATTATTTGTAGGATACAAGAATAAATATTATACTTGTGTAGTCAACAAAGAGAGCTTGACTTGATTTATACCCTTGGATGAGAATACTTAGTTTGAATATTAACCATTGATTTAATCAAAGGTTAAGAAACAAAACTTAATAAAGAAGCTTGGATAATAACCATTGATTTAATCAATGGTGTGAGAATAAGCTTAGTTAGGAAGGCTTTGATATCAACCATAGATGTAATCAAAGGTGTAGAATTGGTCTTGAAAAATATGTGAAAGACCATTTATAACCATTAGATTTAGATTAAATCAAGGGTGGAGATTTAATCTTAAAAAGTAACAAAGACCATTTATGACCATTGGATGAAGAATCAATCAATGGTGGAGATTTGGTCTTCTAAAGTAGCAAAGACTAATTAGGACCCTTGGATTAAAAGTTAGAAGGAAAGCAATCTTGACCCTTAATTTTGGAGACACATCCAATGACTAAATTTAAAGGAGAAAAATCCAACGACTGCAGATTTAGTCTTCTAAAATTAAAAATCTACCTAAATCCTAACCATTGAATTAATCAATGGCTAGAAATGCTTCAAAGGGTGGCAAATAATGAAGACAACTACTTGAATGCATTATGAAGAAGAAGGACGGTTTTGGCTTGTTTAGAAGACAAAGAAAAGAACTTTTATGACCATTATCAATTGCTTTATGTCATTGTTAGTAGTTTTGGTCAATGGTGTAATATTATTGATCATTATTGATCATTTTGCATTCAAGGAGAATGCATTGGAAGGGGGGGCTACGTTTGGTGCTGCTTTTGGAAACTAAAGCAAAGTTGAAGACCATTAATAGTAGTCTTGGTCACTTATTGATTATTCTTGACCATTTCCTTCAAGCAAGCTCTTCAAAATAATTTCTCTCCTTCTCCTCCAAGCTAGCTCACGGCCATGACCCATACAACACCTTCCATCACTCAAAAATTTCATCCAACTTGATTTTCTAAACCTAAACACCATTCTAAGAACATCTCTAGTTATGAATTTTTCCAAAATCATTCATCTTGATCTTCAAATCCAAGCTTCAAGTTTTTATCAAAAATCAAAAATTTCATCCTTGTGCTTCAAGAGAAACCATTCGGTTATCTACCCTAAAATCACCATCCAAGCTCTTTTAATTTCATCCAACCTTAGATCTTGAATCTCCATGATATTCTAAGCAACTTTCATGTTGAAAACTTCTTCTAAATCATTCATCCTCAAGGAGTTTCTTCAAGATCAAAGTTATTGGGTTTTTCAGCTGAAGTATAAGGAAACTTCATTTTCTTCTCTCTTTTCATGATCTAAACCATGTTTGATCCATGGTTTTCTTAATCAAGCTTAGTATACTAATTTTTATGTATTTTGTTTTGAATTTGAGAAGCTTTTGGTGATGAAGGACTTGGAAAAAGAAGCAAATCAAGAAGCTTTTGAGGATCTTCAAGAGGTAAGAGGGAGATCCATCTCACCAACCAAACATGGTGGTGAGAGATGGTATTTTAATTGATGGATGTGGAATCCATGTGAGGATTCATATCCATGGTCATGTAATTAATTTGTGGGTGTTTATGAGCTTTGATTAATTTTCTATGCTTGATATGCTTTGCATGATTTTATAGCTTTGATGATATGCTTGATATGCTATACATGCTTTTATGGCTTTGATGGTATGCTTATATTATTTATGATGAAATATATATGTATATGCCATGACTTGATGGTGGAAAGGAAATTGATTTTTGGCTCCAATAGCCAAGGAAGAGTTACGGTTTTGATGCCCTTGATTAGGGTTCATGTTGAAAATTTTCAAGAACAAAAGAATTGATTTTTGAGTACTTAGAACATGGTGGATTTCGAACAAGACACCTCAAGATAGGTGTTCACAAAATTAATATTTTCTTGAATGATGAAAATAGATGTTTAGAAAAGTAAGGAAAATAAACAAAGAATTTATTTTTCAAAGAGTACATGAATACGGTTTTAGAAGGATTTTTATTGATTTATTTTGTGTAAAAAGTTTCTAAGTGTTTTACTAAACATGAGATTTAAATGAAAATAGCAATGATAATTTTAAGGATTTGCAAAGAAAGTGAAAAAGGATTTGTAAGGAAAGTAAAAATGAATTTGAACAAATGGGTTTGGTTTTTATGACCATCGGTATTTCGGTTTTGAAAACAAAGAATTTTTAATGGTTTTGTTTGTGTAAAACCATATCAATTTAGAAGAAAAATATTTGATGGCTTGAATGGCCAAAGACTCTACGATTTTTGGAGGTTGGAATAATTTTGGTTTTATGAAACAAAGTTATTTTAAAGTGGAAACAAAATGTTTGAACAAAATGTTTTAGTATAAGGATTTTAGAAAGGGAATCAAAGTATTTTATCACTTGAGAAATGAACTTTCATATGAAAATGAAAAAGAAAAGTTGCAAGGGTTTGAATCTTAATTTGTTTTGAAAAGAATTGATTTTAGAATTGATTTGGGAAAAATGGAGAATATAATGGTGTTTTGAAAATTTACTAACGTATAACTTATTTTCAAGTTTTGAAATACGTTAGAAAATGTTAAGTTTTGAAACGTTGATTGATATCAATGGAAAAGTGATTTTTGTGGATTATATTTTTGGAAAAAGATTTTCTTGAGTAAGAAAATGTGAAAAAAAATGAAATACAAAGTTATAATATTTTGAGAAAAGTTGAAAGGAATTTTTGATGGTTAAGAAATATTTTCTGTAATGAAATTGTGATGAAAAATGTTTTACGTATCTTAAAAATGTGATTTTAAAGCAACGCAATTTAAAAAAAAAACGTATTGAAAATGATATTGATTTATTTTAGTCCAAAATAGTGTTTTGGAATATTGAAGAATATTTTACGTAATTGTAAAATGTTGAAAAATATTTTACGTATCTTAAAAGTGATTTGAAATACAGTAAAATATTTGTACGCGATTTGAAAAATGTTTAAATATTTTACGCGACTGAAATATTGTTGAAAAATCACTATGTGATTTGAATAGTGATAGAATATTTTTACGTGATTGTGAAAATGACAAAAAAAAATCGTTATGATATTTGGAAAGTGTTTTAAATATTTTGATAATGATAGAAAATGATTTATGTAACGTAAAAGAATGATTTTTAAGTTACGCGATTTTGAAACAGTGGAAAAATACTATGCAATTTGAGAAACGTATGTTTTTACGCGATTGAGAAAAACATTAAAAATTAGTACGTGGTTTAAAAGTGCAACAGAAGAGTTGCAACATTTTGAAAACGTAATGAAATATTATGAAATTTTGTAAACGCGTAATACAAAGATAGTGTTACGGTATTGTAAAAACGTAATAAAAACATTTTGGAATTTTAAAAATGTAACAAAAGTGTTACGGTATTGTGAAAATATAAAAGAAGTGTTATGGTATTGTGAAAACATAACAGAAATGTTTTTGGATTGTGAAAACGTAACAGAAATGTTACGCGATTGTGAAAATACGATAAAAGTGTTTTACAACTATGAAAACGTGATAACATGATTTTCGCTGTTGAAAGTACAGTATGATTACTGTTGAACCAGTGTCCATACACTGTTTGTGAGAAAATGACATATTTGTCTGTGATTGGATTTGGTGCATTATACATGCATTGGAATGATCCGATGAGGACTAGATATGGCTGATTGCCTAGGAGAAACACACCTCTTGAGTGGGTGCGATATGCGTAGTGTAAGTCACTTGTTGACCTTGGGGGCATCAGGGTGTGGGTTGCTTACACGGGTGGTTGGTCGCGCTTCTTCCCATAGGTTAGACCGATGCAACACACCGATGATCCTGACCGAGACACTATTCTTAATCAAGATCTGATAAAGACTGTCGTGTATGTGGTAGATGTGCAAAAATTAAAATGAGAATTAAAACACGTGGTCTGAGGCACGTGGTACCGGCAGGTCTTTTCGATCATTTCTCTGACTTGAGTTTAGCTCCATGGAGTAGGAAATCGAGTCTTGTGTACATGCATAATTTGAACACTTATATCTGTATGATATATTAATTGAGGAATATTGGCTATGACAACTGTTTTGAATACTTGGATTGATATATGATTGGATGATGATAGTTGATTAATATTGAATATATTATTGGAAATTTGGTATGATATCCCTATATGATATTGCTGTTTGTGTTATCTCTATGCTGCCATGTTGGTATTGGCGTAGGTGATCTCACCTTTGTATTATGTTGTTTTGCTGTGTCTGTACTGTTAAAATCAAATAATAGAAGGATCGGGTTATCTTAGACATAACGGGCAATGAATACTCTGAGATGGATGATAACAATAAGGAGTGGACATTCAGAACTCGAAGGTGTGCAGTGTTGACAAAGAACAGATGTAGAACAGATGTCTGATGCAACAAGATGGATAGACAACAAAATAAGTATGTTAAGTTTTAACGTTAGTGTTGTACCGTGCTATTAAGTAGGACCCGTCATGGGGTTTGCTACTGTTAAAAAAAAAGAGTTTGTTAGTTTTATATTTCTCTTTAAATTATGAAATATTAATTAGTGTCAATATTGCATAATGAATAGTTGAAATATGATTTTCAATATTACCTAATATTTTCAGTAAATTTATGTTTCAGTAAAGAAGAAATTTTAAAACCCACTTTTTATAACTCAAACTTTGTGCGAATTTCTTTTCAGATTATAAGTCGAGAGTCAGACATGTGATACCCTAGGCAGGGTGTTACACAAAGCCGTCACCCCATATGTACATGACGCTCGGCGTCCCAGTGGACACGACAGGCATCAATGCCTCCATGCGGCTGCACTCTTACGTAATCGAAGAAATCTTGTCCAGACCCTCAAGCCAATCAACCACGGTGTGATCCCTCTTCATCTTCCTCACAATCTTTTGATCAAATACAAATATAAAATAGCAATACGAAAATACAGGAAAGAGGTGAGAGACCCATCTTTCATTACCACTATTGGCGGTAAGAAAACAACACGGCACAAAGCGCCCACAAAGTAATACAGTTCATATATTTATTAACAGGAGCAGTAGAACTTACAACACAAGTAGTTCAGTTACAAGCAATAATAAGAATCAATAATAACCGATAAACATCAGCAATACTCCAAGCAGTCAACAAAGTCTTAGATACTGAATAGTTAAAACATTTCAGATAATCATAGCATCAAGATCACAATAGTTTATTCATCATATAAAAGAGTGACACATGACATGCGGATTCACAATGCCAACTCTCAATGCCAACTCACAATGCTGACTCATAATGTCGAATCACAATGTATGTGCACTTGGTACCAATATTTTTCATTTAAAACATGAATGTTTCGGTAGTCTCTTCCCCCTTAAACAGTCTAAGCCGGACCATGAAAAGAATATTACTTGTCGGTTCCTCGTTGATGCGTTGCAATCGGCTTTCCGGCCAGAGGTATTTTACAATGTGATAACATCATCACCAGAAGGATCACCGCACCCTGACGCACCCAGAGATCCATCATAGACCACACTATCCAATCCTCGTTCATTTACTATAAAAAGAATAGTGATTTGTCAGGCTCGTAATGTGTGCAATCAGCATACGCTGCGCCTTACGCCCCTCTAAGATCCATCACAGACCGCACCATTCAATTCTCATTAATTCACTGTATAAAGAATAATGATTTGTCGGGCCCGTAATGCGTGTTATCGGTATACACCGCGCCTTACGCCCGCCTGTAGGTCCATCACCGACCACATTATTCGGTTCGTATTCATAGGCCCATACAGCCTTTTAACAGTCATCGACTGAGCAATTTGTTCAATGCATACTGATTCAATGTATAATCATAGGCTCATCTAACCTTTTAACAGTCATAGACTGAGCAAATTGTTCAATACGTTAACTTAATTCTTAATCAGAGGCTCATCCAGCTCTTTTTAATAGTCAGAGACTGAGCAGTTTATAAAAATACATGCAGACTCATGCATAATCCTAGGCTCATTCAGCCCTTTAACAGTCATTGACTGAGCAAACGTCTAATGCATGATGACTCCATGCATAATCATGTTCACAAATATTTCACAATACACAATCTTCCATAATATGCCACAATTAGGCCAATTCAAATATTAATAAGTCTTATGAGATTGTCGTAGAGTTCCATTCTATTAAATTGGTCGAGTTCCTTGATCTAGTCAATTATGCAATCTTTAGGTCAACTAACCCTTAGAAACTTTGGCCTCACATGCCCTCAAGGTTCTAAATTCCTCTCCATATTATTCACTAGTCTCTTGATACCAATCATTTAGTTTTGGTCCCGCATGGGACTAATTCAATTTATCATCATCATTAGATATTCATGGTTTATCAAATACCATAATGTCCCTATTAGGGATACTTATTTTCAGAGTCTTAAGTCTTTGGTCAATTATGAAAAGGTTAGGGTAAATAACCCTTTAAACTATGGTCTTCTCAAATACCATTACTCAATTTAATTCCTTCGCTTTATTAAGAATTAGGTAAATCTCTAATTCCTCAATCTCCAAGGATGCACCAAGGCATCACTTGAACCCAATTCTTTCTCTCTAAAACTATGACCTCTCAAGGTTCTTAGAATCTCTATTCCTCTCCATTTTATGTAATGGTTTCTTGTTATCAAATCACTTAGATTTTGTCCCCCAAAGTCAATTCCATCCCTCATGATTCCAAGCCAAAACCGTGGCATCATTGAGTCTTCAAAGTCCAATCTTTCCTTCTCTTTTAGGTATTTACTTCTTGTTATTAATTCACTCAAGTTTTTAGTTCATTAAGATCAATCCAAATGCCCAAGATTCAATACCAAAACCGTGGCTTCATGATGTCCAATGTCCAATTTTTCTTTCCACTTTTATGCATTAGTCTTCTTAATACTAGTTCACTCAACTTTAGTTCATCAAAATTAATCCATTTGTCGCTTTACCAAGATCAAAACCGTGGCACCCCTCTTGGGTATTAAACTCTCAAAATCTTCCATTGAGAAATGTCAATATTATCATTCAATCTTTGATTACATAAGTCTTATTTTACTTGTGTACAAAACCAATTTTCACCCCTAATTTCTAGTCAAAACCGTGGCACCATGTTAAGGTAGGAAACTCTAAATTTTTCATTTAGCAACCCCAACATGATCAAGTACAATTAATACATCAAACATATTCAAGAGCATAATCAAGTATTAATCAAATTCAAGAATACTAAATCATACAATTTGTACAATTCAAGTAAGCAAACAAGGATGGATTTCTCCATCAATATACATACAAAGTCTCCTCACCACCATAAGTGGTTGAAGTGAGTAGTCTCCCTCTTACCTAGAGGAGACAATACAAGAAAACAAACTTCTCGGTTCCTTGACTTACAAATTCGGATTCCACCTTCAAGAGAACTATAAAGTGGTCAAATTCTCATATTTACAAACTAAGGATTGAAAAGAATGATCCTTGGTCACATAGGTGACCAAGGAAAACGAAATTGAGAAGTGAATGTGAAGAAAGTGAAGAACTTTACCTAAAGCATCAAGCTTGAATTCCTTGAGATTTTTTTTGGTGATTTTCGGATTCCACTCACCCAAGAACCCTAGAGTGTTCAAAATCACTCAAATCACACATCAATGCTCAAAAAGAGAAGCCATTGGTCACATAGTAACCAAGGAAAATGAAAATGAGAAGAAATAGGAGAGAAATCAAGAATCTTTACCTTGGAAGACAATGGAGAAAAGGTTGGATTTTGAGCAAAACTTCTAAATGAAACTTGTAGGGAAGATGAAGGTGAGTATATAAAAGAGTTTAGTGAAGAGAAAAATTAAAAAGCTTGGTCATCCATGGAAGAGTGATTTTCGGATTTGGAGAAGAAGGGGTAGAAAGGTTGGATTTTTGAAGAGATTTTCTAAAGAGAAAGTGTAGAGGAGATTGAGAGAAGTCTGGAAATGGTGTTTGTGGAGAGAAAAGTGAAGAGAAACAATGGTGGTGGTGGCTGGAAATTTCGGATCTAAGAGGAGGAAGAAGAGAAGAGGTGGATAGGAGCTTGGAGAAATGAGCTTGAAGAGGAGAAAAGATGAACAAAAATGGAGGAGAAGGTGGCTGCAATTTCGTGGCTAGGGTGGAGGTAGAGAGAAGGAGGAGAAAAGATGAAGATGATGAAGTTAGAGAGAGAAAGTGGTAGGTTAAAGTGAGGTAATTTTGTGTGTGTATTAGGTTAAGTGTGAGAAGCAAAATTGCTTCCCCACCAAGCCCAAGAGTGCACGGCCAAGAGGGAGAGGAGAGGGTTGGAGAGGCTTCTCCAACAAGCTAAGGGCAATTTGGTCATTTGGTAGTCAAAGCTTCTCAAAGAAGCTTTGAAAAAGCACACAAATTTGAATTAAAGTAGATTTGATTTGACATAAAGTGGATTACATTAGGATAAGGTGATAGGATTTCTAATGCATGCTATTATCCAATGGATAATAGTTACAGTCGACAGAAGTCAGTATTAATTTATCTGACAAATGAAATTTACACAGTATTTTATTATTTCGTCTGTTAAATTTCTCGAAAAATGTAAAATCTCGTAAATCGTGTCCATCCTCGGGTTCAGTAAGATCTCCCGTCGACGTTCCCACAGATCAAGGTTATCGGGAAAAATATTTTATTTTCTCGGCTCCGCTCAGTGCGCATGCAAAACGAAAAATATATTAAATATTCAACATTTCTGGAAAAATTCCAAAAAGTTTTCAAAAATCACAAATATTATAAAAACGACTATTCGTCACAAAATTTTCTAACTTTCGAAACGTTACAGTCGTTTTGCCAAATCAGCCCAAGGTGCACGCAAAACGAGAAATGATATTAAAATATTCCACATTCTCAGAAAAATTCTAGAAAATCTCAAATATTGTAAAATGATCATTTATCCTAAAATTATTAATTTTTGGGATGTTACATTAAGAAACACAGTTCCTTCCTTGGTTGCAACCACATGTTATCCATCAGGCAACCCCACCAGACATCCTAGCACAGTCTTCAAATCACACAAGTTCTTCAAGTTCCCTTCATGTGGTTAAAGGCTCCAGTATCTATTATCCATAAATCATATGTGTTCTTACCAGTCATCTTCTCATTTGTTTTAAGATTATTCAACATGTCGACTAGAGTCTGCCACTGCTCATTGCTTAACCCAGCCAGTCCAGACTTTTCGGGTTCTGCAACAGAATTGCTTGGTTGTCCTCCTACAACCTGTGCTGCATTGGCACGTAGCACACCACCCCTTCCACGTCCTGCATTAAATCCATTTCGCTGTTGGCCTTTGCCTCATCCACTGATCCTTGTCTCACCACGGGGTCGCTCACCCCACTATTCTGGATACCCAATCAGTTGGTAACAACTTCCTGCCTCATGACCTGTCTTGTCACAATTTGGACGTACCACTGATCTATCCTTCGCTTCTCCATGTCCCTTTATTCTAGGACCTGTTTGAACCGCAAGCCCCATGACTTCTCCCTCTCTTCTCTGGCTCGTGTAATTATTTTCATCCTCTCTTTTTGTACAAGAGTGGAATACACCTTATTCATTGATGGCAAAGGGTCTGTTGCTAGTATGTTAGAGTGCACAGTTCCATAGCTTATGTCGTCCAAGCCCATAAAAAACTGATAGACTCTTTCTTCTTCTCTCTGCTTTTCCAGTTGAGATGTAATATCACATCTACAACCTCCACATGAGCACTTTAGAATCTACTCGTAATTCGCCAGCTCGTCCCAAAGTGACTTCAGTTTCCTGTAGTACATTACCATGCTCATTCCTTGTTGCTTGCAATATGCCAAGTCTGCTTTCAGTTGTTGGATTCTAGGCCCATTCACAACTGAGAACCTCTCTTTGATATCGTCCCACAAATCCTTTGCATTCTCCATATATGTCATAGTTGAACACAAGCTTGGTTCAATAGTGTTCAAGATCCACAACACCAACATGGATTGGACTGTCCACCAGTCTTCTATCTCTAATGATCCTTCTTTTAGTTGTGTAAGGCTTCCATCTATGAAACCCCACTTCCTTCGAGCATGTAAGGAAGTGCAGATGGCCCGTGCCCATTCTTCATAGTTCTCTCCCCGCAACTATACCTGTGTAATCACATTCACAAGGTTATCATTCGAGTTCAGATCATATGGTGATGGAGTTCTCTTGACTCCCTTCATATTCTGATCTTGTGGTGATGGAGTTTCCTTGCCTCCATCGTTCTGAGATTACTCTTCCTTTTTTGCCATGACAGCTACAACCGGACCTGATTGGCTCTCTAATATCATAATAAAATATGAATCTCTCACACCGTTTATTGATATGAACATATATATATATATATATATATATATATATATATATATAAAAGGACTTGGAAACCGTATCCACCAATCACTCCAAACTAATCTCCTACTATTTCTAACAATATTCCTAAGTCAAAGGTACAAACAAATCACCCTAAACTACCTCAAAAAATATCTCCTCAATCAAGCTGATCTTCTGGTGAGGGAGAGAATATTACAGTTGTACAAATAGAACGCATATCACTCAGATTAATATTACAACTGCACAGATAGAGCACATATCACTCATATTAAAATTACACGGAACATGTTAATATTATTAAAAAAATTGGAATTTGTTACTGAAAATTTTGTGCTTAAGAAACACTGCAATGATTTTACAAAAATCAAAACACAAACGTATATATTCAAAGGACATCACAATCATGGGGTCTATAACGATTAATTTCTCCTTGGGTAGAGAGAAAGTTGTGTGACTTTAGCACATAAGCTACCGTCTCCTTTGCATTCAGTAGTGCGTAGAGGTATTATATAACTTTGTTCAATTCTTCCTTTATTTCTCAGCCCTTCCTCTTTGATTGCAGAAATAAACTTGGTGATCATGGTCATGGATTTTCTTCTCTCCATGCTCTTCTTTCTTTTTACTTTCTTCACCTTCAACCGTGCCTCCTACTATGCTTCACAACTCTCATACAAAGACCACTTTGCTTCTATCGTCCCAGACTTAACTCTTACCAAGCTCAGGCTCAACTCTTTCCCCCTTGGTGATTATCACACAGGTTACTACACAGGAGGTGATAGCATCATCGACGTTGTTGTTTCCTGGAACCAATTCTCCTTTTACCTCCAACCAAGGAGCATACGTGCAACTCGGGCCTCTGACTTGTTCAAAGTTAAAGGCACTGTATCATTTAGAAGCTTCAACGCATGGAACATCAACTATAATGATAGGTTAAGTTATGAGGGTCGACGTCGTTACCCAGAGGTTATGGTTATGTAACCTTCAAGCTTGATGGGTTCTGGTCTGAATCTTCAGGGAAGGTTTGCATGGTTGAGACAGGCAATGGCTATTCCAAAACTGGTAACTCTCTTAATCTGGATGCTGTTTTTAAGCTAGATAATGTCTTCGATGCAAGTAATATTACTAGTTTGGTTAGTGGAAGCTTGGAGAGCTTGAGTTCTGAAATGAATGAGAATTACTTTGAACCCATTTCTGTATTGATGTTTCCAAAAGCAAATTATCATTATACCTTGGATTCCATAAAAGCTGATAATGAGTGCTCTTCTGAGAGTGATGCTGAGTAGGGTTTATCATTAAACTTAAATTCATTAAGTTTTTGCTCATCATATCCCCTCTCCACGGCGATTGGAAGACTCGAGTTAGAGTACTCTACTGATTGCAATTCTTCTAAGAATTGCAATCCTATTAGTGGGAGTTCTGGACAACTGCCTTCTCTGATGTCTTTAAAAGGAATTGAATGTTCTCATACTGGAAAGCATATGTTGCAGGTTCAGGTGGAATTTTTGAATAGTAGTACTAGTTACCATGAGATTAACCAAGATTTCAATCCTAAAAGTATGTTAGTAGGGGAAGGATGGTGGGATGAGAAGAAAAATATATTGTGTGTAGTTGCTAGCCATATCATGGGCATGGCATCGTCCTTGAATGGAACTCATGTTGCTGATTGCTCAGTAAGGTTAAGATTGAGATTCCCCTCAATTTGGTCAATCAAAAACACTAGTAGCGTAGTAGGCCAAATTTGGAGCCACAAGACAGCAAAAGATCCAGGCTACTTCAAGAGGATCACATTTAGAAATGATAAGGGTCAAGGGGTGCGAATTGGAGGTCATGGCTTAAAGTATGAGTATAGCCAGCTAGATAGAGTTAACCAATCATGCCAAACACCGAAGCCTGTCAAGGACCAATGGAAAACATACCCAGATGCCTATTCTTATGACATGAGATTTGATATGTTAGTTCGAGAGTCCAATAGAAGAGTGGCCTGGGGTTATTCAGCTCCCTTATTTGTTGATGATCAGTTGTATGAGTTGGAACTGCAATCTTCTTCTGATTCTATCTCAAGCTCCTCAATAGAAGAACTCAACAATAGTAGCTTGTTCAACATTAGCTACAAGATTAGCATCTCACCGAGGTCTTCAAAGTTAGGTGACAAGAATTCCCTGTTTAATATGTCCCATGAGAGGGTGAAGATTTCTGCAGAAGGCATTTATGATGCTGGAGCAGGAACCTTGTGTATGGTAGGCTGCCGTGATCTTCCCTCAAACAAAGGGACACCAGTAGCTCATTCTGGGGACTCTGAGATTCTAGTGAAGTTTCAGTTCCCACCATTAGATACAAATGATCGAGGCCACATTAAGGGAAGTATTGAAAGCAAGCGTGAAAAATCTGATCCTCTTTACTTCACAAGTTTAGACCTATCTAGGACTGCATATTACTTAGAAGCAGCAAGAAGAAATGTTTGGAGAATGGATATGGAGGTCATCATGGCTCTGATATGATATCCACCACTCTAGCATGTGTTTTTGTGGGATTGCAACTCTACCATGTGAAGAGAGAACCTAATGTGTCCCCTTCATCTCACTTATTATGATGTCAATTCTTACTTTGGGTCACATGATACCCCTTGTTCTGAATATTGAAGCTCTTCTCACTCAAAATCCCAACAACAAAAACTTTGCAATTGGAAATGTTAGCTAGCTTAAAGTTAATGAAATAAGTGTAAGGCTGACCACCATGGTAGCTTTCTTGTTGCAATTCCGTCTCCTGCATTTGACTTGGTCATCAAAAAAGAATGATGAAAGCAAGAAAGGCCTCTGGGTTGTTGAGAGGAAGGCTGCCTATGTCACTTTACCCTTGTTTGCAGCTGGGTTATTGATTGCATTGCTGTTGAAGTTGAAGAAGGATGGAGATAAGGCTCCTATGTTTTCACCAGTGTACCAGCAGCAACCTTCATCTTGGGAGAACTTCAAATCTTATGGTGGTTTGGTATTGGATGGCCTTCTCTTGCCACAAATCATTCTAAACCTGTTCTCAACTATGAGGGAGAATGTTCTTTCTTGTTCATTTTACTTTGGAACTACTTTTGTAGGACTATTGCCCCATGCCTATGATCTTTACAGGGCTCATAATTATGCTTTCCAAGATAATGGGTCATACTTTATACAGATCCAAGCGAAGATTTTTACTCCACTGCTTGGGATATTGTCATTCCTTTGGGAGGTATCCTATTTGCTATCATTATCTGCTTAACAGCAACATTTTGGTGCTCATGATTTTTTGCCTCGTCGATTCATAGGGTCAAAGGTATATGAAATGGTGCCTGTGGTCACTGAATCAAAAGCAGAAGTAGAGACCACCAACATGTAAAATGCACTTTTTGATGTCTAACTGCAAATGGCCTGATCATGGTGAATCAAAATTGGGTAACGCCTAAGTTGTTCTCTTTATATATTTTAGCTATGAAGTTGTGTTGTTGCAATATAGTCTCTATAAAATAAATTTGATACTGTAAAAGACTGGTCATTCCAGACTAGGTTTAGGACCAATAAGGTCAAGCCTAATGTCAAAAGGAGATATAACTTCCCCTCCTCGACAAAAGGAATTACCATTCAAGGAACTCAGCAAAAGTCAACACACAAGCCTGTGAAGTTGCCAGGAAACTTCCCCCAAGACCCCTATAATGACCTTAATATCTCTGAATCATACTGTTCCCAAGACTCACTCTACTATAAATAGCTACAATAGCCATAAGGGTAAGAATCTTTACATACTCATTGCACCCTCACTGACTTAAGCGTTTGAGTGCCTTGTAGGTACCCAACCTCAATTCCAACGCATTAAAGCTACTAGGAAGTTGCTGTAGTGAAATAGTTCTAGTCCAAGGAGCCCAACAACCCAAGATAAAACAAAACTAAATTGATAAAAAAAGAAAAGAAAAAATTTATTAAGCTTTTGGTCATCATTCTTTTATTCCTTATTCATTTTAGTTATTGATTTTAAATTTATTCATTTTAATTTTCTTAGTTTATTAATTACATTTAACTCTATTTTATGAGGAAGTAACTACACTACCAAAAAAAAAAGAAATACCTGTTAGGTCCTTATTTAAGGTTGGAAACGAGTTGAACCAAGCCGAATCTGGTTCAGTTCAGCTTGGCTTGATAAGAAATTGTTTAGCTCGAAACTCGACTCGAGTTTGATAAGAACCAATTTTTGTAACTCGAACTCGATTTGAATCAAGCTTGTGAACTATTCTATTTAGTTCAGTTTGTGAGCTCGAATTATATGGACTAAATGTCAAAATAAACCAAATGAACTTGGCTAGCTTCTGAACCTGGTTCATGATTTAGTTTAGTTAATCAATTTTCTCATAATTATTTTATTTTAAAAATTTTCTTTTGAAGTGAAAATGAATTTCAATAAAAAGGAGGATGGAAAAGCAAGAACCATCCAAAGCAGCCAAATTATATATCTCAGTAGGAGCATCCTCTACCCAAATTCCCCTTTATATTCTTGAAGGTATATGAGCTAGGCAATGAGCTATTCTATTCCCACCCCTTCTTACACGAGAACACGTAAAATTCTTGAATCCTTGCCCCAACATTTTACAATTATTAATGTTAAAAACTGTGTAAATAGTATTTAGATTCATTGTATAGGCTAACCAAATCATACCCAAGTCATGTGATTATGATAATTAAGATTTGTAATCTTTATATTTATTGTAATAGGTCTATATAATTTAGTTTTCGTTGTATAATTCAAACACACAATTTTTATCTTATGTCTCTCTTTTCTCTCTTCACTCTTAATATGGTATCTAGAGCCTGAAGAGAGGTAACCTTAGAACCATGTAAACCCGGTGACCCATTGCTCTTTCGGTGAATTTTTTTTTTCTGACTAATCATGTTTCCATTCTGGTTTGCAGAATTTCCATTTTTGTCCATCGACGCTCTTTCCGATCGGCGACCTTATCAGACGACTCACCCTTATCTCTCTCATTCCCCATCAATTGGAACTTGGGTTCTCAATTTTGGTGCGACTGACCACATTTCTAGTAATAAGATTTTTTTTTCTAAACTTTCTCACAATGTTTATTTGCCTACTGTGACTTTAGCTAATGGTTCCAAGGCACAATCTCAAGGGATCAACTCTACCGATCCCCTCCCTTCCCTTTTAGCAGACTTCATACTTTATGTTCCCAAATCTCCTTTTAATATGTGTAACACCCTCCGTAGGGCGTCACATTTTAAATAAAACATAAAACCAACTGAAATCATTTTATAAAAGCTTTGATTTTTAAAAGATAAATTTTAAAATTTCATTTCGCGGAAATATAAACTTACCAAAAATTATAAGAAAAAAAAATTGAAATTAAATTGAATTGATTAATACACATATTATATATATGCTACGAAAATATTCAACAACAATTTAAAACATAACATTTACAGACTCAGAGAAACAGTAGAAAACCCAATAAAGGTTACTACTAATAGCACGGTAATAACACTAACGAGAAAAACCCAATATACATGTTCCATTTCTCCACCAAGCTGCATTCGGTTGAAACTCGAAAGACTTCATCTTGACGCCGTCACCATCTTCAGAACATAGCCTCCAGTAGGTCTAAGAAACTCGTTTCACCTACTATACGAATTTAACAATACAAACACAACAAAAACAATACAGGAAAGAGGTGAGATCCCCTTTCACCAATACCAGTACGGTACCAAAGAATTATACGAATGACAAAGTCATTCCATACACACAGATATCACAAATATTATCATGTTATCAATTTATAATTAAAATCAAATAAGCATATATCATAATAAAATGAATAACAATAACAACATATAACATCACGATATAAATATATACTAAATAGCGACATATAATATCATGGATAAAAATATAAGAAATAACCACATATAAGAAATAATCACATATAAGAAATAACCACATATAAGAAATAACCACATATAAGATCCGAGATAAAAAGATAATAACAACATATAATCATAAGATCACGGATAAAAGATAATAATGTACAAAGATATAAACATATGCAATATGACACAATCCTACTCCATGGAGCTAAACACATACGAGATATCACGGATATCGGAGGAATGACTCGCAAAAATCTATTAGTACCACGGCTGCCCACCAA
Source organism: Ormosia emarginata (assembly GCA_029884605.1). Lineage (NCBI taxonomy): Eukaryota > Viridiplantae > Streptophyta > Magnoliopsida > Fabales > Fabaceae > Ormosia > Ormosia emarginata. The sequence continues at coordinate 35,489,430 of JAQQTP010000074.1, read as the reverse complement.
CTATTCTCATGGGTCACACGTTGCGTCTATAGCTCCACATCACTGGGAATTTACCATCCAGGCGTGGTGTAGTTCACTGTCTCACGTCGTGACACTACGGGCAAATAATGTACTACTAGACTTTACAAATCTCGATTAAATATAGTGCGTGTCGAGTCCATTAGTGTGCTTATCGATTACCACGGCCCAAATGCGGAGCGACCGATCGTCCATATATGGAATCCCGTACACTAAAGTCTCCAAGTTCATTAGAACAATGAACCACACTACGTTTTTCGCATCGACAACACGATGTGATTCACCTCGTCAACCAAAATTCACCAAAAATTGGTAAATTATCAAAATACCCTCATGGTATAAAAATATGCCCTCATGGCTTGCCCTCAATGGCAAAAATATACAGTAAGTCCCACCGGACAAATACTGTCTCAAAGCCTGTACAGGTTCACCTCATAGCCCGACAGCAGAAAAATATACAGAATATATAGTTTTGGTCAATCGCGTAGAAATTTTATCGTGTTTTCACAATCTCGTCGTTTTTATAAACGTTTTTAAATCATGTAAATTTATTTTACTGTTTTTAAAATCACGTAAAGTTTTTTTATACGTTTTCTCAATAGCGTAAGATTTTTAAATCATTTTTTTGTCCGAATTCCTTAAAAACACTGTTTAAAACAAACAGAAATAATATTTAATACATTTAAACTACGTAGAATATTTTTCATACCGTATACTGTCTTTTGGACATCTTTTCTATCTTATTTGTCTGTTTTTAATATAAATTGACAGTATTATGTTTAGAAAAATTATAATAATGATTTTCTAGGTTTACTGTCAAAAATTCTTTTTATTTTTATTACAACCAATAGATTACACTTTTGAAAATTACTAACGTGCTTCAAAACACAAGGTGAGCTATACGTTAGAAATTTTACAAAGCTACTGTATTTCTTCTAACAGTAAAAATCATTAGCTTAAACTTCTTAAACTTAATTCTAATCAATTTATTTCTTCAAAACTCATTGTAATAAAATCCTTTTGGTATTTATTACTTAAACTTAGTTGAAAACAATTCTATAAATCAAAAAGATTTAAATTTGGCATTTTGGCTGAAAATCATTCTATGCTTTATAATTCATTCCTAATTATTTCCATACATTTAATCTCTTATAAAATTCTTGATCTAATTTATTTTTATTAAATTATCTAGTCCATAATTAGAAAATAAATTTGGATTAAAAGTATGTGGCATGTTGGCCAAATTTAACAAAGTCTTTGCATTTGATCTTTAAATTATTTTTCATCTTTTAAATCAATGTCAAATTCATTGTATTCATTAAATCATTGTTTTAGAAAATGGTTTTAGAAATCAAAACATTTAACTTAGGCATGTTGGCCGAAATACCTAATTTCATTCTTGGATCCATAAATTCATTTTTCTTACTTTAAATCAATTTGTAACTTGTCAATTTTTCTAGGTTAATTAAATCACACTTTTAGAAAATTGATGAGAACATTTTGGTCCCCCTTTTATTTTAAGGCCGTAAGCCTTGGTGTTGTGTTCTTTGGAACACTCATGCAATTTTTCACATACTATTTACATTCTAGAATAATTACCATACTTCTATAAACACATGCAATATATTAACACATGTAATATATCAAAGCAATCATAAACACATACCAAAAATTATTAAAGCTATAAACATGCTTACACACATAATCAATCACAATTAGGAAAAACTATAAACAATCAAGTGAATGAATCCTTATGGATTCTTCACCACAAACACAAACATTCCTCACCACCAACACATGGTTGATGAGGGTAATCTCCCTCTTACCTTTTGTAGAAACCTCCAAGTCCATTGTATGTCTCCTTCAAACAAGCTTCCTCCACCAAGAGCTCCTTGAAAACAAAGAAAACATACAATATTAATACCTAAGGCTCTAAACTAGAATAATCATGAATTAAAATCATGATTAAAACTTTGAAATGGATAGAAATATGAAGATCAAAGAATCCTACCTTCAAGGCTTCAAACTTAAGCTTTGAAGAACAAGGTAGAAAATGGAAGATTTAGGAAAAACTTCCAACATGAAAGTTCTTTAGAAACGCATGGAGATTCAAGACCTATGGTCATTTAAAATTATTGAAGCTTAAAAGAGGATTTTTGAGTGGTTGGCCGAATCCATGGGAAAAGAAAAAGGAGAGAAATTTGGTTGCTTGATCTTGGTTCTTTGAAGAAAAAGATATAGAAGAGAACAAGTGAGATAAATGGGTGAAGTTTGCCCTCTTCTTGGAAGCTATGGCCATGAAACACAAGGAAGGAAAAAGGGATGAGAGCTTTTGCTATTTGGAGAATTTTGGAGAAAGATGAAGACTTGACTATGGATGGCCATAAATCATTTTGAGAGAAAGAATGAATATAAGGTAGGATAGCTAATTGTAGGATTCACCAAAGGTGAATTGCCGTAGAAGCCAAAAAGAAGAGCCACCAAAAATGACTAATTTTAGGAAATTGAAATTAGCTTTATTTTCTTTTTGAAAAGCATGACCGTAGATGCTTGGAGAACAAGAATGAATTGAAGCATTAAAATTGCTTTCTTCACACATGCATTTCCGTAAATGCATTATGAAAAGAAGCCACTAAAATTGACTTTGTCTTACTTGGTTAATTAATAAAAGATAGTAAGAATTGCATGGTAATATTTGCTTCACCAAAAGCTTGCTTTGCCGTAGACTTCAACCAAGAAAAGCCATCAATATTGACTATTCTTCATTTGTTCAATTTGGCTTTCTAAATGAATTTCCTAAAGCTTTCTACGTGAATTCATTTTGGTGAATTTGGCTATTAGAGCAAATTGCTTTCTTCCTCCACCGTAGAACACCAAATTTCAAGAAGCCTAAATTTATTTGATAGCTTGTTTTCTATTGGTTCTTAAAAATTCAAGCCATTAATCTTGACCAATTTCTATTGGTTAAATATTTACTAACTTGATTCTTATTGATTGCCATTTTTGTTGACCAATTCCTATTGGTGCACATTGTATATTTTCTAACATACTTTAACCAATAAACAATAATTATACAATAATTACTGTTTATAAAGTCAGTGTTTATTGTCTAATGGGTAATAAAATATACATAGATTTTTATTTTAGACTAACAGAGTAGCAATTATTATTAATCATTTTTTTTCTACTGATTACCCTTGATGAGTCATAAAGCGAGTCATCACAGAGAAATTTCTAGAATATGTGACTCACTACGACGAGTCAGTATGATGAGTCATCGTGGAATTTTCTAGAACGGGTGAGTCAACATGGCGAGTCAGCGTAGATATTTTTTTAGAGCAGATGAGTCAGCATGGCGAGTCATCAGCTGAGTCACTGACTGCATCATTGGCTGTGTCAGCATGGCGAGTCAGCATGCTGAGTCATCGGAGAAGTTTCTAGAACTGGCGAGTCATCATGGTGAGTCACAGGCTGAGTCACCACTTCTGGAACCTTCTAGAAGCTGCTGAGTCATGATGTTGAGGTGTCACGCCACGTGTCATCGTCCTATTAGCCCGTTGCGATGAGTCATAGCCATCAATTTTGACCAGCTCCTCATTGGTCCACGTGTACCACACTTGATGACTAAATGTGGGTCCCGCAAAATATTTTCGAGTCCGCTGTCACTTATTTGTACTGACTAATAAAATAATATTATAATAATATAAAATTATTTTATTTGAGATTAAATCCTAAAAATTAAAAGATTAATTTTAGGCTCATTCAGAATTGGGTTTAGTAAGATCCCCCGCCTCTGAATAATTAAAAATAGATTTTCCCGGTCCGAAAAAATATTATTTTCCTACCCCAGAGCAAATCACACAAAAAGTCCATATAAAATCATAGACAGTAATATTGAGCACTGTATCAAGTAGAAAACAATTTAAAATAGCAAAAACATCAAAAATAGCACATTCGGGACGTAATGGTCATTTTCTTATTTTTTTCCCACAATGTAGCTAATCATCCAAAACGTTCAAATAAAATATCCAGCAGTATTATATAGCTGTATATTACACAGAAAAATTTAAAACAGTAATTTGATAAAATTTTTATTTTACTGTATCGAAACAAATTATGTAAAACGACCAAATAAAATAACAAACAGTATTATTTTTCTGTATTTCATACAGAAAAACAAGAAACAGTAAAACAGGGACACAATGGTCTTTTACCCAAAAGTTGGGGTGTTACAATATGCTTTCCATTAGTCATTTGACTCGGTCTCTTGATTACACGATTACCTTTACTAAAGACTCTATCATTTTGTTGGACTAGAGTTCAGGATAGATACTTGGCACCGAATATGAGTCATATAGCCTCTACTAGATCTCCAACCTATCTTGTGTTTGCGTTGTTAAGGATTCCCCTCTCACCATCCATGCATAGTTAGGTTATCATACCTTTCCCAAACTACAAAAATGGTGACTAGCCTCTTTAAGTTGTTGAGTCTCCCTTGCGAGTAATGTCAACTAAGAAAACATGTCCATAGTCTGTTTCCCAGTAAAGTCAGTAGCCGAGCGTCATCTCCTTTTGTTTTAGTACATTCTAATGTTTGGTGTCCCAGTTGTACTGTTTCTACAATAAGGTGAAGATATTTTGTTATTTTTATTGATGATTACTCTCATTGCACTTGGTCATTTTTTTTATGCAAAACCAATATATGTTCTTTTCAATATTTCAAAAATTTAATCACGAAATTAAAACTCAATTTGGTGTTCCTATTCGTAGGTTACGTAGTGATAATGCCTGTGAGTATTTGTCTTATCCTTTATGGCTTCTCATGGCATCACCAAACATCTTATAGAAACAACTTGGGCCCTTTTACTTTATGGTAATTAATGTTCCTTTTTGCTTATGGGGTGAAGCAGTTCTTACTAGTTGTTATTTAATTAACTGCATGCCCTCTTCTATGCTTGATCACTAGATCCCTCACTCTATTTTATTTCCCTCATCAACCTCTGCATTCTTGACTGCAAGATTTAAGGATGCAAACCCAAGTACAGGTTGTCTCAAGTAGTAAATTTCTCCGGAATCCGAGGTCGATCCACAGGAAATTGATGAAGAAAAATTAATTGAGGTAAGAAGAGGATTTGTCACAACATCAAAAGTAATAAAACAAGTTCACAAATGAATTTAAGGGCTTGCTTGGGTTAGGAGATCCACTCTTGGTAATAAATTAAAGGTAAGATTATTTCTCTTTTTAACTTAATTGAAATCCACACACAACGGAGGTTCCAATCGGAGAATATAACATTCAAAGTTCAATTATATATGTAATCATATTATAATTCCTTTAATTATCTACCAACATTTGTAAATGAGTTCAAGCATTCACTGTGCCAATCCTATTGTCTACAATAAATCAAGATCTCCATTAACAAATAAGATTTCTAAATTGATTGGAAACAAAATACAACACATATAATGTTCATTTAATAATATATCATTTAAGCACAAGAAATAAAATAATCTAACCTTATTTCATTACCAAGAGCTTCACTCTTTCACCCAAGCAAGATGAAGATTTAGTTACTCATGGATAAGAAGAAAGAAAGAGAGAAGAAGAGAAAGATGAACATGACTTCAATTTAGAACAAGAGAAAATTATAACAAAGGAAAACAATAAACAAGCATAACCTTAACTTGTACAAACTAAGCCTAACACCCAGTGCTCCAAATGGTCAGCCAATGGTGCCTTTTATAGAGGATTAGGGATGCAAAATGACAAAGGGGCTGATTAGGGGTAGGTGGGATGAGTGGATGAATGAGTGGAGAATGCCAAATGGTGAGGATAAGAGTGAAAAATCATTGAGATTTCTTGTCTCCGAAATCATTCATTGCTTAAGTCATTGATTTCGTCATTTTCGAGCCAAGTGGTCTTCATGAAAGTTTTAGGAAATTTTCTAAGCTTTCCAATGGCTCTAGAATCACCTAAAAATTCATCGTACAGCCTAAGATATGACCCAATTACTACAAACTGTTTAGGCCTAGTTTCAGCACTTCTGTTTTGACTTTCAAACCCAATATCACCATCAAGGAGCCCGAATCAAGTTTTGTGTTCAACATGAAAGTTTTAGATCTAGGTCTTAACTTTTAAATATCCAAATTTCAGCCCAAGATAATTCTTGCAGCTCGAGTTATGCTCTGATTACTGTACACTGTTCAGGTTTTAGACACAAAACTTGTGTTCTGGATTCCAAGCCCAATTAGCTCTACTAGATGTCTGATTGAGACTTTGAGCTCTTCATCAAAGTTGTAGAGCTCTCTCTTATCTTTCCTACAAGGTAAAATTCATAATTATCAGACATTTAGAACTCAAGATATGGCCAAAATACAGAAATAGCATAAGACCAAAATAGTGCTGAAAAAATCAATTAAGTCCAATTTGAGTCCAAACTTACAAAACATAACTAGACTTAATCAATTAAGTACATAGAGAGTGTAAATGACTAAAAATGAGAGTTTATTAATGTATAAAATATGTGATCATCAAATCCCTATCACCTCGTATATTCAAGTCTACCTATTTTGTCCATAATCTCTCTCCTGGTCTTGATAAACTTTCCACCCGATCCATTGTGTTTTTCTAAGTTACACTCGGTCCCAAAAAGATTATTGTTGTTTTTCCCTTAATCTTAGGCGTTACCTCATATTGGCCAATGCTACCTTCTTTGAGTTTGTTCCTTTCTTTTAGTCTATTTCCTTAACTCTTGTTCCTATCTCTAAGGTCTTACATGTTCTTCTTCTTCTTATCTCTATTGAGTCAAATACACCTCAGACCTCCCATGTTGAGGAACCCACCACTATTGTTCACTCTTTCTAGAGCTATCATCATCGGTTATAACCATCTCTACTGCCCCTACCTCCACTAGAGGTTACAGAGGTCAATGTGGACTCTCTTCCAGCACCGATTCCTTCACCAGCTTCAGCTCTGCCCCTTGAGCCTGATCTTCCCATTGCTCTCCGAAAAGGTATATAGTCTACTCATAACTCTTTTCCTGACTATGTTACTTTAAGTTTTCATCGCCTATCTTTTTCATATTATACTTGTCTTTCTTCCTTGTCTTAAGTGTCTATTCCTAAATTCCAGGTGACGTTTTATCCCATCCTGGGTGGAGACAAGCTATGATCAATGAGACGTGTGTCCTTCAGAGCAGTGGTACTTAAGAACTTGTTCCTCTTCCTCCTTGGAAGTCTGTTATAGGTTGTCAGTGAATTTATATGGTCAAGGTTGGTCCTGATGGCAAGATTGATCGCCTCAAGACTCGTCTAGTGGCAAAAGGATTTACCTAGATTTTTGGCTTGGATTATGGGGATACTTTCTTGCTAATGGAGAAGATGGATTTTGTTTGACTTTTTATGCCTATGGCCGTTATTTGCCACTGGCTCCTTCATCAACTAGACATTAATAATGCTTTTCTCCATGGTGATCTCGCAGAAGAGGTTTACATAGAGCAATCCTTAGGATTTGTTACTCAGGGGGAGTCTTCTGGACTACTTTATCATCTTCATAAATCTCTATATGGCCTTAAACAGTCTCCGAGGGCTTGGTTTGACCAATTTAGCATTGTAGTTCAATAGTTCGGTATAACATGGAGTGAGGCTGACCACTTTGCCTTCTATCACTATTCAGCTCAAGGGTGCATTTATTTGATTATGTATGTCGATGACATTGTTATCACTGGCAGTGATCACCATGGCATAATTTAGGTAAAACAATATCTCAGTCATCACTTTTAGACCAAAAACTTCGGCAAACTTTGATACTTCTTGGGAATAGAGGTGACATTATCCAAGGATGATATAGTGATTTTACAGAGGAAGTATACCATAGACATTCTTGAGGAAACAAGTCTATTAAATGCAAAGCTTGTTGACTCTCCCATGGATCCAAATGCTAAATTTTTATCAAATCAGGGAGAGCCACTTTTAGATCCAAGAAGACACAGAAGATTAGTTGGGAAACTAAACTACCTCACGGTTACCCGTCCTAACATCTCCTTTGCAATAAGTGTGGTTAGTCAGTTTCTAAATTCACCTTGTGATGAACATTAGGATGCAATGATTCACATCCTAAAGTATATTAAAGAAGCTTTAAGAAGAGGCCTTGTCTATGAAGATAAGGATCACATTCAGACTGTTAGATACTCAGATGTTGATTGGGCAAGTTTTCATACTAATAGAAGATTCACTGGGTATTGTATATTCTTTGGAGGTAATCTAATATCTTGGAGAAGTAAGAAACAAAATATGGTTGCAAGATCAAGTGTCGAAGTAGAATATTGAGCCATGGCCTTAGCTACTTGCGAACTCATTTGGTTAAAACAGCTACTTAAGTAGCTTCAATTTGGGGAGATTATACAAATGACGCTCATTTGTGATAGCCAAGCTGCATTGCATATCGCCTCTAATCTATTGTTTCATGAGAGAACCAAACATATTGAGATATATTATCATTTTACTAGAGAAAAGATTCTATCTGGAGACATCACCACTAGCTTCATCAATTCAAATGATCAACTAGTAAATATTTTCACTAAGTCTTTGAGAGGTCCTCAGATAAGCTATATTTGTAACAAGCTTGGTGCATATGACCTATATGTTCCAAGTTGACAGAAAGTGTTGAAAACTATATAAATAATATTTAGATTTATTGTATAAGCTAACCAAATCATATAATTATGTTAATTAGGATTTATAATCTTTGTATTTATTGTAATATGTCTATATATAATTTAGTTTCCGTTGTATAATTTAAATACATGATTTTCATGATATGTCTCTCTTTCTCTCTTTGCTCTTAACAATTCAAAATGCTCCCAACATAATTAAATTGAATATTCGAGGCTGTTAATATTTGTATGTATTCAAGAGAGCCTAATTCCACGTGTAATTCCATTAGGCAGCGGTCTAGAGCAAAGATGATACCTTCTCTTATAGCAAAAGCTTCTGTTGTGGCCGGATTATATGCTCCATCTTTTTTCCAGCAGGTTGCTCCAAAAATGTTGCCTTCTGCATCTCTAATAACAACACCCAGCCCACAAGATCCATCCAGGAATATGGGAATGTCAGTATTAAGTTTGGCTTTCCCCAGTACAAGCGGTTGCCAATGATCCTAGGTTTGGATTGTGGTATAGTTGGGGTAGGAGCATCATGTGACTCCACGCTTCCTGGAACTCCTATAATAGTTGAACAACTCTAGATATAAAGATTTCTGACCTTGTGTGCTTGTTCTCAAAACAAAGTTGGTTGCGAGATAACCAAATTCCATGCATAATTATCATCATCAGATTCATTGCTTCGTTCGGCCAAGATAGAAGGATTGATTGTATCCAATCAGTTAAAGGAATATGTTTGCATATCTCCACAAGCAGGCTACATAGATCTAAGAGCCAAAGTTTTTAGACCTATTAGTGGTCTCTAATGGCATAGGCAAGGTTTGAAATCTCGGAACGAGATCACTGTAGCACCCGCGACAAAACGATTGTGGCGGCCGCCATTTCCGCTTCAACCCACGACATGACTGAGTTTGACAATCACATGCGATGGCCGCAATGGAATGGTGTTGCGGCCGCAACAGACGAGATGCAACTGCGTTTCAGCCACAACACTCCTCCGTTCGATTTTTCAACCCCGTTTCTTTCAAACTTTCTCAGTATAAAAAATAAAAAACACACCAAATCAATCTTAATGAAAGCCTAACCTTGAGAGAGTCAGAAATGCATCTTGTCCTTAGATCTGTTGAAGAAGGAGCTCCTGTCGCCGCATCTCGATCTGGACCTCCGACCTCTGTTTCGCGATCTCTGATTCAGCCCTCAGCCTCAGGTAACCCCTCAAATCCATGGCTGATTTAGTGATTTATGTCTATTTAGAGGTGTGGCTGTAGCCTGTGGATGTTGTTGTGGGTGGGCCATGGGTGTTCAGTGTTCTTGGTAAAACAGAGAGGTGAGGGACGGTGAAGGGCCCATGGACAACCGTGGTGGCCCATAGCTGAGTGGGGGAGTGAGGTGAGGGAGTAGGGGAGGGGAACAGAGGAAGGGAGAAGCTCAAAAACAGAGGAGGGGAAATGAGGGAGGGAGGGGAGATGGAAAAAAACAGAGGAGGAAGGGATGGGGAAATCGGAGGGGAAGAGGGCGGGGTGTGGGTAGGTGCACGGGTAGGGAAAATCAAAGTAGGGCATGGGGGGATGGGAAAATCGAGGGGAGGGGCGGGGGTGTAGGTAGGTAGGGGGAATAGGGAAATCATAAATCGAGAGGGGGCATGGGTGTGGGTACGGGGAAGGGGGAATTAGAAAATCGGGAAGGGGATGGGAAATCGGAAGGGGGCGTGGGTGTAGGTAGGTGAGGGGGAATGGGAAAATTAGAAAAGGAAAAAAATGGGAGGAATAGAAAAATCGAGGGAGGGAGACGTGGGTGGGGGGAAATGGGGGGTGGAATGGAGAAATTAGACGAGTGAATAAATTTTATGAATTATTTTGAAGCATATGTTATAATATTTAAGTTTTAATTATATAATTTATCATTGATTTTTTTAAAAAAAAATTACAAACACATATTTGTTTATATGTAGGTTGGTTAAACAATGCCACCAAAAGAAGACTTTCCAACAGGTAAAACAGAAGGTGCTGCAAGTGAAGATATCGGTTGGCACTTTGGAAGATTTGTACCTGGTAAAAGTAGAAATAATGTGCAATGCAAATTCTGTGGTAGAGTGTTAATAGGTGGAATTACTCAATTGAAAGAACATCTTGCACACATGCAAGGAGAAGTCAAGGGTTGTGCTAGGGTCTCAACTTTGTCAGAGAAAATATGATGAAGCTTTTGTTGGATAATAAAGCAAAGAAAATAGACTTCAGAAAGAGAAACAAAGAACTTGTGGCATGTTTAAGAGGAGATGAAGATGATGATATTGAAGGTTTTCTTGATGAAGACAGAGTTATAAGGCAAGCTACTGAAGAAAGCATTATATCACAGAGACAATGGAAAGACAGGCAAAGATTTAGACAACAAACTGGAAGATTAGATTCTATATATGAAGTTGGAGGCAGCTCTCAAGCCGGTGGCAGTAGCGGAGCTTCTCGTCAACATCAACCAAGCGATCTTGAACGCTGATTAAGGTCAGTGGATGTTGATTTGGCTAGAAGTAAAAGTATGAAACAGATTAAAATTAATACAAATGTGATGAAAACACTGAAAAACAAGTTAGCAATAGCGATGTCTAAATTGATAATATATGAGCGTCTTCCTATGAATTTATGCAATTCTCCATGGCTACACATTTTACTCACTGAAGCTGCAGAGTTGGGACCAGGAGTTAAATTCCCTACTTCTTATGAGGTTTCAGAGGTATACTTAGAAAAAGAATATCAGTCTATGAGACAGTATATAGATGATGAACTTAAACTAACATGGAAGGAAAGAGGGGTGACAATAATGTGTGATGGATGGACAAATAGCATAAATCACATGCACATTATGAATTTTCTAGTGTATTGTAGTAATAGAACAGTGTTCTTAAAATCTATTGATGCTTCTAATGTTCCCAGTAGAAACTCTGATTATTACTTTAAGCTTCTTAATAAAGTTGTGGAAGAAGTCGGAGAAGATAATGTTGTTCAAGTGGTCACTGATAATGAGAAGGCACTAAAAGCTGCTAGTTTAAAATTGATGGAGAAAAGACCGCATCTTTATTGGTCTGCATGTGCAGCTCATTGCTTAGATTTATGCTTGGAAGATATTGGGAAAAAAATCTAATATCCAAAAAATACTAGAAGATGCAAAGAAAGTGACTTTGTTTATCTACAACCACATTTGGACAGTAAATCTTATGAAAAAGTATACAGGTGGCAGGGAAATTATTCGTCCTGCAATCACTCATTTCGCAACACAGTTTTTGTAAGTTGAATCAATTGTGAAGCAAAAACATGCTTTGAGGAATATGTTTGAGTCTGAGGAATTTAGAAAATCTAAGTGGGGAAAGGAGAAATCAGGACCTGTATATGAAGCTAAAAAAATTGTTTTAAGCAAAGATTTTTAGAGTAAGGCCAGTGATATTATAAAGGTATTTGAGCCAATTGTCAAGGTTTTGAGATTGGTGGATGATGATGACAAACCAACAATGGGCTTTGTTTATGAAGTAATTGATAGAGCAAAATAATCCATTCAAAAAAATTGTCGTTACTACACTCAGTATAATGATATCATTGAGAAAAGATGGTTCTTCATGTATTCTAACTTGCATGCTACAGGTATATCAATATATTTAATTTAATTTTTTTTTTGAAGACTTATATTTGATTTTGAGATGCTAATTATTATTTTTTTTATTCATAAGGTTATTTTCTCAATCCTCAATTTCAATTTGGAGTTGAACATGGAAGAGACATAGCAAGGGAAACCTTGGATGGAACTACAAAAGTAATAAGCAAATTAGAGGCAAACATTGATAATCAAATCAAAGTTATCAATTAGGTGAATTAATTTGGATTTAAGATTTTGGAATATATCATAATTGGTCATCAAATTGCGATACGTTAATGTTTAGAAACTTATAATTTTTGAAGACTTATATGAATCATTGGTGCTTATAGTTGTTACTTTTTCAAGATAAGAAAGAGACATTTGGTATAACACAAGCTCAAAGAGCTTGGTCACAAATGAATCCTGGTAAGATTTTGTAGTTTTTGGTATTTGATGTGTAAGTGCAAGATGTTTCTTACCTTTTATTTTTTTTTATTAATATACATAATAATGAACAATCATTTATTTGATAAGCTAAATGGTGGATGATATATGGATCTTGTACTCTTGAACTTCAACATATAGATATAAAAAGTTCTCATCCAAACAACTTTAGCTTCTAATTGTGAGAGAAATTGGAGTACATTTAGCTATATTCATACAAAGATAAGAAATAGATTGAAGTACCAGAAATTACAGAAACTTGTCTTTACATTTTACGACATGAAGTTTAGAAAGAGAGACTCTATGAGGAGAAGTCAAGAAGAGATTGATGCTAGCTTCAATCCTATTAATCTTGATTATATATTTCAGGATGAAGATCCTTTATCTCGATGGCTTACGGAGAGAGAGGGACCATTATTGGATGGGATCCAAAAATCAGAATGGCTCCCTATTGATTCTGATGATGATGGTGAAGGAATAGCTGGTGGGGATGATTCAAATTCAAGTGAAACACCTAGTCAAGGTCATGATAGTGGATCAAGTCTGTAACACGCTAAATTTTCCTAAATATTTGACAGTAATTTTGACAGTTAACAGAATTCTACTGTTCAATGATTTCTGTATACTGTAAAATTATTTTGAATATTTCGTCAGTACATTTAATCGTTTTGTGTGATTTACTCTGTGTCAGGAAAATAATAATTTTCGAGCTGGGGAAAATCTTACGTAATTTAATTATTACTGTTAAGTCTTAATTATTTTACGTAATCTGATTTGATTTTTGTATGTTTTATAATTTTTATGATTTTGTGGGTGATTATGAAATTTTTATATTACTCTGATTATTTAGTGTTATCTGTGGGCCGTCTGTGGGCCTAGGGAGGTCGCATATGGGCCCGATGTGGGTCCAGAAAAGTAAAATTTTTTTTGTAACAAAAAAAATTCGTACTGTTAAGACGGAGACGGGGGATCTTACTAAACCTGAATCCGGAAACAGTTTTTAAAATTTTCTTTTATTGTGTTTTGTACTGTATTTAATTATCAGATGATAAAAATATAGTGAAAATATTATTCGAAGGGTAATAGCAAATAAAAAAATAAATATTATACTACGTAGTCAACATTAGTGGCTTAGATATCCACCATTGATTTAATCAACGGTGGCGATTTGATCTTGATTTAATCAACGGTTGAGATTTAGTCTTACAAAGTGGCTTGGACCATTTATAACCCTTGGATGTAAAGTTTGAAGGAATAATCTTGACCCTTCATTTTGGAGATATATCTAATGGCTAGGATTTCAAGGAGAAAAGATCCAATGGCCTAGATTAAGTCTTCTATCTAAAGGCTAAACCTAGAAGCTACATTAATCCTAACCATTGATCTAATCAATGGTGGCTAGGAGATTGGTCACTCTTTGAAGTGTGCATGGAGGGGGGGGATGGTTTTTATGATAGCTTTAGGAGCTAATGCAAAATTTGAAGACAATAATTTGTTATCTTGGTCATTATTGATCATTCTTCATCATTCATGAACTTTCCTAAAGCAAAGCTTAGCAAAAATTTTCTCTCCTCTCTCTCCAAGCATAGCTCACGGCCATAACACCAAGAAACACTTTCCACCACTCTTTAATTTCAAACAACCATATTTCTTGAATCTATACCTTATTCTAAGACACTTTGTAGTTTACACCAAGTTCTAAATCTTCCATCTTCAAGGACTTTTTCCAAAAACTTCATTTCTTCTCTTCTTTTTCATGTTCTAAGCCATGTTTGATCCATGGTTCCTCTTATTCAAGCTTAATATACTAATAAACTTGTGTTTGTTTTATGTTCAAGAGACTTTAGTTGGTGGAGAACTTGTGCAAAGTGCAAAGCAAGGAGCTTTTTAAGGTTCTTCAAGAGGTAAGAGGGAGATCCATCTCACCAACCAAGTATGGTGGTGAGAGATGGTTTGTGTATTTGATGGATGGTGAATCCATGTGAGGATTCATATCCATGGTTATGTAATTATTTGTGTGTGTTTATGTGTTTTAATTATTTGTCTATGCTTGGTATGATTTGCATGATTTATTGCTTTGATTATGGCATGCTTGTGATATATATGTTAAATATGTATATGTATGTCATGATTTAATGATGGAAAGGAAAGTGATTTTTGGTTTCAAGGACCATGGTGAATTCAGCCAAACACCTCAAAATAGGTGTTCATAAATTAATATTTTCATTAATGATAAAATTGGAGGTTTAGAGAAGTAAGGAAAATAAACAAAGGGTTTGTTTCCAAAGAATAAAGCGTCATGGTTTTGTGAAGGAATTTTAATGGTTTGGTTTGTGTAAAATCAAGAATGGAACTTAGTTGATTTAGAAGAAAAAATATAAGATGGTTTCAATGGCCATGTCCACGGTTTTGAAGGCTTGTAATGCCTTGATTTTGATGAAACAAAGTGATTTTTAAAGTGGAAATATAATGGATTTAGTACAAGAATTTTGAAAAGGGAATCAAAGTGTTTTATCACTTGAAAAATGGAATTTTCGTATATGAATGGAAAAGAAAGGTTGAAAGTGTTTGAACCTCAATTTATTTTAAAGAGAATTGATTTTTAGAATTTATTTGGAATCATAAAGAATACGTTGATGATTTGAGATTTTCTAACGTGTAACTCATTCTTTGGGTTTTGGAGAGCGTTAGTAAATTTTAAGTTAGAAACATTGATTTTAATTCAGTAAAATGGTGAATTTATGGAATAAATTGCAAAAAGGATTTTCTTGAGTAAGACAATGTGAAAATAATGTGAGAAGTCATATTATTTTGAGAAAGGTTGAAATGGAATTTTTTTGAAGGTTGAGAAATATTTTACGAAGTTTAAAAATGGTGAAAAATGATTTACGTAATTTAAAAATGTGATTTTTAAGCTACGCGATTTGAAAAATGTTAAAATATATTTCTACGCGATTTGGAAAGCATTTAAATATTTTTACGTGATTGAGATATTGTTGAAAAATCACTACGTGATTGAAAAATGATGAAATATTTTTACGTGATTGATGAAAATGTTGAAAAATCTATATGTGATTTGAAAACATAACAGAAATGTTACGAAATTATGAAAACGCGACAAAAGTGGTGTGCGACTATGAAAATGTGATAATATGATTTTCGCGATTAAATATACAGTAGGATTACTGTTGAACCAATGAATGGACACTGTATGAGAAAATGATGAATTTTGCCTGTGATTGGCATTGGTGCATTGAACATGCATTGGAAAGGTCCAATGGACTGTATGAGGCTATTTGCCTAGGAGAGACGTACACCTCATGAGTGGGTGCGATATGCATAATGTAAGTCACTTGTTGACCTTGGGGGCATCGGGGTGCGGGTTGCTTACATGGGCAGTTGGTAGCTCTTCTTACCGTAAGTTAGACCGATGCAACGCACCGATGATCCTAATCGAGACACTATTCTTAATCAAGATCTATAAAGACTGTCATGTATATACTAGATGTGCAAACACATATGAGAAATGTGGCACGTGGTCTGAGGCATGTTGGTACAGACAGATCTTTCGAATCAATTTCTCTAAACTGAGTATTAGCTCCATGGAGTAGGAAATTGAGTCTATGTGCGCATGCATAAGTCTGAACATTTATATCTGTATGATATAATAATTGAGGAATATTAGCTATGACAATTGTTTTATTGAGGAATACTGGATGATGATGATGATAATAATATGATGGCATTATTGTAATTATTGTTATTTTATACATTATGATGATGGCATAATTGTAATTATGGTATGATATATCTGTATGGTATGTTGTTTGTATTATCTCTGTGCTACCATGTTGGTATTGGCGTAGGTGATCTCACCTTTTCGTATATTATTTTGTACTGTATTTATATTTGGTAAAGACGTTGAGCAAGGCATAGAACAAGAGGGTGAAGAAGAGCAGGTTCCTGTGGAAGAAGCGGAGTTTTGATAGGATGACATCAAGACCTAGTTTCTTTGGTTACATGAGACTACAGTTCCACAGTGGAGCTGGAGCATGGAGGACTAGTCTCAATGAGAGGGGACTTATATATCAAGGAAATCTGATGGTCAACATGAGCTGGGAATTTCATAGAGATCTGTTCGTTTCCGTAACTATATATGTACATATTGAATTTCCACTGTCAATCAGGTAGTATTGGGATACTAGGTATTATGTCCCAATGGAGATTAGTATTGTGTCATCTGCTCAGACACCTGTCCGTAGGACTTCGCGTCGTGCTGGATTCCTTCCTACTGAGGAATCTGAGGAGGACCTGTCTGAGGGTTCTGCTGTCTAGTTTATACTTGGGCAATATATGAGTTTTAAATTATGTTTAACTACTTTGAGAACTTAGTCTGTATATAAATAATGTCGACAATACTTCTGTAATGTATGATGATGTAAATTATGTGTGATGATGTATAATATTTTTATTTTTCGCTAAGTTTATTTTATCGTTATCAAAGGAAAAAAAAATTTTTACAACTCGTATTTTTATCACAACACCACATTTTATGAACTTGGGGGTAATTTGGTAATTAAGTAACATAAATGTGGCACCCTACGGTGGGTGTTACAAAGTCCACCAAGTAATAACACTGGTAGTTGTGGTAATGCAGAGCAAAGTCAAGGAGGAGGTGAAGGGTCGTATCATTCTTTTCAGGAAGAGCCATACTTCAGACGTGATCAAAATCTCATGATTGACATGACAAATTAAAGGATGGAGACAGATGTAGATCCTTCTGATGATATAATCGATGGTGGTAGTAGAAGTGGATCCCAACCTAGGAAAAACAGAAGGTGTGAAAATACTATGATGGATAATTCTTCCTCATCTAGTGTATCACAATCCTTTGGTGATTTTAGTATTGGTGCATCATTTGAAGGCAGCCAAGACAACTATCCACCATATTATTAGCATCCTTCGTACATGTCTCATGGCTACTGTCCACCTGTGCCAGCCCCACTATATTATCAGCCTTCCATGAACTACCAAGAGCCTTATCAGTATCCACCATCAAATGTTTCCTATGATCAACAACAACAAATGGAACCACTAAGAAATTCAAAATTTATTTTATTATGTCTTTGGCAGAGCAGGAAATAATGATAACCAAAGCGAAAGTGGAGGTTATGATCCAGCACGTCATTCTACCATGTGGTGAAGTAACCACTCATTCATGAACTTTGTTTAATATATTAGTAGCTAATGATTTGTTTATGTTAAGGTTGAGGTAATCACTCATGTATGAATTTTGTTAAATATATGAGTAGCTATTGATTTATTTATGATGAAGTAATCACTTATAAATGAACTTTGTTGAATGAATGAGTAGCTACTAATTTATTTATATTTTAATATTAGTCAATTAATTTATTGCTTTTGGATATCTCTTATTAATGAATTTTTTTTATAAATTATTAGTTATGATACATTGTACAATAAAATAGATAATTTAATCTAATTTGTGTCAAGTTGTGAAGAATTCACGCTGCAACGACCGCAATCCACATCGTAATAGTCACAACGCCCGTAATCGCAAAAACCGCAACGTGACCGCGACCGAGATTTAAAACCTTGGGCATGGGCTATCGTTTCTTCATGTTTTTGGCACTTGGGTTATATTTTTGAACAAGTTACATCCCTTCTGCTAAGACTTACATGTGATGGGATTCGATGTTGAAGCACCTAATTCCATGCGAATAACTTTGTGGGAGGTGGTACCTCCAATTTCCAGACCTTATTACACATCCTTACTTGGGTTTCATCCAGTCCACTAGAGCTAGCAGTGTTATTTAGACATAGACGGTATAAATGGTAACATGTTCGAACTGAGTAATTTCCATGTTTGCATGGATTCCAGACCAACCTATCGTAGGTCTGGAAGACATGTAAAGGAATACTGAGGATCTGTATAACTTCAAAGGACATAAACACTGCTCACACTAGGGGCTTGTTCTAAGCAGAATGATCCTCATTTAATGGAGAGGCCACAGTGGCCATATTCTGATATAATTTCTACCACTGTGGCATTTCCATTAAATGAGGATCATTCTGCTTAGAACGA
This sequence comes from Ormosia emarginata, assembly GCA_029884605.1. Lineage (NCBI taxonomy): Eukaryota > Viridiplantae > Streptophyta > Magnoliopsida > Fabales > Fabaceae > Ormosia > Ormosia emarginata. The sequence continues at coordinate 35,470,581 of JAQQTP010000074.1, read as the reverse complement.
GCCCCTGGTGTGAGCAGTGTTTCTGTCCTTTGAAACTACACAGATCCTGAGTATTCCTTTGGAATGGCAACCAACCATCTCGCCATATTCTGATATAATTTCCGCCAGTAAGCTCCAAGAGTAATCACAAATTTCGCATTCCACACACAATGCAATGCATAGTTAGGGCTTTGGATAAGAGTCAAGTGAAGAGCATCATCACCTTTTGGAAAGTATTTGTCTCCCATTACCTGCACCATAAGCGAATCATGATGTTGGATAATTCTCCACATTTGTTCAGTAAGTAAAGCCATGTTGAAAGAGTGAAAACTACGAAATCCCATACCTCCCTCTATCTTTGTGGCACACAAAGTCTCCATTTCACCAAATGGATTTTCTTTTCTTTTGCCTTGCTTCCCCACTAAAAGCTTCTTATGGTTGATACAATTTGATCGCATACAACTTGTGGGAAGAGAAAGCATCCTATGATGTATGTTGGGATAACTTGATCTATGAATTTGATAAGAACTTCTCGGCCCGCTGGAGATAGAGCTTGCTCCTTCCAACCTTATTTTAAAATTACACTATTGAATATATATATATATATATATATATATATATATATATATATATATATATATATATATATATATATATATAAAAACTTGAGCTATGAATTTGATAAGAACTTCTCAAATTACTGAGATAGAGCTTGCTCCTTCCAACCTTATTATAAAATTACACTATTGAATATATATATATATATATATATATATATATATATATATATATATAGTAATTCATGAATCAAATAAGTCAAGTAGTACTTGGCTCAAGTTAAGCTCATTTAGTTCATTTTTTAACTTTATTTCGTCTTAACTATAGCAGGTGAATGTTGTGAAATTCTTTTATGCTCTGGAGGAAGAATTATATCCATAGTTAGATATACACAAGTTAGTTTGGTTTGGATTTGATAAGAAAAAAATACAAACCAATTAAATCTAATCGGGTTGGTTTGGTTGGTGTTAACACCAAAAAATGTGGGCTCAGCTAGTTTAGCCGATGCAAGAAGCAGCTGAAAAAATTGACTAAAGGTTGATAATGGGTCGATATGCATATCAGACACAAATGGGCCGAATTCAACAAATTGGGCCTAGGAGTATTGAATCAAGACCATTTCAAATTTTGCAAAGTAAAGGCACAACAAATAGTTTTGGCCAAAAGGATGTAATCCCTAGAAAATAGGGGTAGTTGTTAAGGTCTAAGGTGAACGTTGAATTTTTGTGAAGATAAGTATCAGATCATTGGCAACGAACCAATCTCCCTAGTTTTTAGAATGTTAGGTGATCCCTTGAATAACATATTCATTGAATCTAGATAAGTGTTGGCCAATTTTAATCGAGGATAGGTTAGTAGGCAGGTATGTGTAAGCTCGAAAGCCCTTTTGAAGTAATACTTCCTATTTTAGTTTTGATGCCAACAAGCTATATTGAAAATGCAAATTTATTGCTCTTAGTGCTTGAAGTGGTTTAACATATTCTTTGTAGAGTTTTTCTGTTATATTAACCTATACAGGACTAATCAAGTATGAAGGAAGTCTTGTGGGTGATTAAAGAGGGCTAAGAAAATTAAATTATGACTTAAGAGAGCTCAAGTGTGACCTAAGAAGATTCCTGAAGAACATGAGAAAGTTCATCATGAGAAGGTTCTGAGAAGTGTGTGAGGAAATTCAAAAAAATGAAGAATCTCCACAAGAACTAATATAAAGAGCAATTCAAAGATTAGAATGAAGCTCACTCCATCCATGTTATGAAGAATAAACATATGTTTGATGATGGAATCAAAGGATGAGAAGATTGGAGAAATTCAAGCCTAAGAAAGTTGAATGAGAGAGTTGGCTAAGAAAGATCAGCGAGAAGATTGCTCGTGATAAAGTTCCTAGACATCGTGAGAAGTTCCTAAAGAACCTGAGAAGGTTGATCCAAGTGCAAGACTTGAGAAAGTTCACATCAAGTTGAATAAAGAATAAAGAACTCTTCCAGAATATATTTGAAGAATGAACAATGTTGGAAGAGCATGATTTCTCACCTACAATGTCAAACTCATATCAACAAAGTGAGAAAAAATCTACTGGAGAAGATTGAAGACTTGAGAAAATTAGTTGAGAACGTTAAGGTAGAGAATAGTCATAAAGAACACTTCTCAAGTCACTAAAGGACGAGTCTAGATAGCAAAACTAATGAAAATAATTAAGATGAAGTTTTAATTGAGCTATTGAAGGTTAAAGATGAAGTTGAAAATGATTAGCACCAAATGAGAAGCATCAAAATAGAAGTCTTGAACATGTGCTTACAAGTTGAGAAAAATCGAATACTTGAAGAAAAAGTTTGAAGCCTTTTTTAATTAGATTACAAACCTAAAAGAGACAAGATATACAAAGTCATACTTTGAAGAAATCAAGTTCAAAAGGATAAGTTTGAAAGATTCCATCCAAGCATAGTCAAAGTTAAGCCAAGCCAAAGTTGAGAAAGTTTGAGTTGAGAAGGTTCGAGCTGAGAAAGTTCGAGTTGAGAAAGTTTAGCACCAGCAACCTTCTCACCTATACCAGAAAATGACAACTAGTACGAAAAAGTGTTCCAATGATTAGTAATTGCTATTTTTCAAGTTGAATGACTTGAGACTTGATCCTAATGGCTAGAAACATATTTCCAAGTATAAATACGACCTATCCATGAAGATTAAAAAGTGCTTTGCATGGATTAACATAAAAAAAGTCAAAATGTCATATTTGAGTTCATACCCTATTTTATGTTCTCCTTAAGAGAAGACATCTGATTTATATCTTAGAAGCTGAGGGCTACTGAGCTTAAAAGAGATATACACTTCTTAAATGATTAGTAAGCTACCCATGAAGATTTTAAGGTTAAAAGCTTGAGCCTCAAGAGCATAGTGAACACATAGTTGAACATTCTCATTTCAACCTACTTGACCTTTATTGTGTTAAATCTTTAGTCGGTGTATTGTGAGCTCTTCTATACTATATTAATGCACTCTTTGAGTGTTTTTGAGATCTAACCAATTGTTACAAACACCTCTTTGTTGATATTGATCTTTGCGTGTTGGTAGTGAGCTTGTGGGTTGTACAAGTCATATAGAAGCTTAGTTAAGCTTGTTGTTCACTCCTGGAGAGGCTAAAGGAAAAGAATACTCATTGTTTCATCCCTGGAGAGGCTAAGGGAAAAGAATGCTCAGTGTAAGAGCCTGAAGAGGTTTGGAAAGAAAGAATACTTGTTTATAGTGAAAATCTTAGTGTCTTGTTTATAGTGAAAATCCTAGTGTCTTTCTTGTGTAAGAATACTCAGTATGAATACTTGTGTCTTGTTTGCTTACTTTAACTCAGTTGATTCACTTTGATTATGAACTTAAGAAAATCTGAGTTTTACTCTAAGAACTAAGGTGGTTTTTGAGTTAAAGTGAACTCAAAAGGAACATCCTCTTCAAAGGTTAGATTTTGTGTTATGGTAGTTATTCTTGTTGTTAAGAAAGGGCTTTTCAAAGATAAAGTGTTAGTGTTTTGAGAGATTAACTTGAGAAGCATTTTCTGTTAAATACAGAAACCATGAGAGAATTCAGCTCAACTCAACCAGTAAACAGTCTTGCGAACTCTCTCACCCTATATTATCTAATCTTGTCCTTATATATTATTGAACTCTCTCACCTAACCATTATGCTTTAAAGTAACCTTATCACCTCCAAGTTTTTTAAACTTGAGAAAGATGTGAGAAGTCTGAAATTTTAAGGAGAAAAGCAACATAATTCAATCATCATTCTTATCTTACTGACAACTTCAGTATGTTGTTAGCTACTTGTTAGAACGTGGGTTATGGTTAGTATTAGTAAAAGATAACGTGCTTGAGCCAGTAACGACTAATTTTTTATCTATAAATAATTGGAGAGTTACAATTGTAAATACACAACATCAAACACACAGATTGATCAATTCAAAGGTAACTTTCCTCTATTTCAAGCTTTAGCAAGTTGTAATATACTGCATTTTAAGTTTATTTTCAACCATTTACTACTTTTGTCTTTTTATGATACTTAATACCTGTCATTTACTTTAGCTGAATTACTGAAAGTTTTTCTACACCATTGTCTATCTAAGAGCTTTCTTTAGCATCCTAGGAACCTACAATCGATGGACAAAATCCATTCCTTGACATTAATCGCTTCTCGATTGGGAATTAAGAAGTTATGAGAATTAGCCGATCCATTTCGGTTAGTTTAGTTGAATATTTTTATTAGCAAACATAAAATTGGAACACCTGGTGGGACCATGGATAGTGGTACATAAAGATTCCTTTTGCCTAGGCATGATCACTGTTGATGTATGCACTTGCGTTCTGGAAAAATTGTAGGAGAAATGGATCAACCGATGCCTATAGTGAAGAAACTGGTAGCCAAAAGGGCTTTGAGTTGATAACACAAATTATCACTTCACAGCTTTACGACATGCCAGCTTCTCAACCAATGGTGACTTCAACTACTGATATGACTACTATGCACTCTACACCGATTACTAAAGAAGTTCATGATTCAGACTAACCAACAATTATGACGACTTCATTCATTAGGCAATAAATAGATATGGGTCTGAATGATTTAATGTATCACTTGTTAAGATAGTTGGTAGGCAATGTGAAGTTGATGGTGCACAATGAAGTTTTTAATGTCTGTGAGCTAGAACAAAAAGCAGAGCAACAAAACAAGAATAACATGTTCTTCTTCTAGTAACCAAATTCCACCTCAGTAGTTAGTTCAGTCAAGTTAGGGCCAAATACCTAAGTAGGCTGGGGGGCAACCATTAGCTGATCTAGTGATGTAGCCACAAGTTGGACAACCGATTGTTCACTAACTAGCTATGACACCGGTAGCTTAACCAATGGCTCAGCTTTTCATCCAACAAACCTATGTTCAACTAGTAGAATAACTGATAGTACAGCCAGGAGTTTTGCTTGCAGGTATGCCAATTAGTTAGCAACAAATGGTAACACAATCAAGCTCTCAGTCGATGTTATAGCTAGTTGGAGAACCATATATACAATTCCAAATGCCTGGACAACCGATTGCTCAACTGGCAACACCATACTCCCTTACCCAGTCTGGCATAGTTATCCTAAACTCTGGCTTTATCAATATTGCTAGGTGACCACCAAATGCATCAAGTATGATAGGATTACCATATGTTTAGACTGGGACTAATGTACCTCTCATTCCACAAGCTATACTATCCCCAAGTACTTCTATGTCAGCTGTTCAGAATAAGACAATTGGAGAGTTCAAAGAGCAGTAAGGGAATACAGTTCCACTTTTTTAGAACACCTAGTGGACCTATCACCTGACAACAGAGCAACCAAATTCCTATTATGCCTGATGCGGATTAAAGGATGCAAACTCAAGTGCAGGTTGTCTTAAGTAATAAATTTCTCGGGAGTCCGAGGTCGATCCACACGGAATTGATGAAGAAAAATTCTTTGAGGTAAGGAAAGACTTTGTCACAACAATAAAGATAATAAAACTTATTCGCAATTAAATTAAAGAACTTGCTTGGGCTAGGAGATCTACTTTTAATAATAAATTAAGGACAAAATTAATTCTTTTTATGACTCAATTGAAATTCACGCACAACGGAGTTTCCAATCAAAAAATAAAACATTCAAAATCCATTTAGAATTATATACATAGTTATATTATGGTTCTTTTAATTATTTACTAACACCAACACTTGTAAATGGGTTCAAACATTCATTGTGCCAAACCACTTGTCTTTAATGAATCAAGAACTCTACTTTACAAGGAGGGTTTCTAAATTGATTGGAAACAAAATATAAAACATATAATAATCACTTGATAATATATCATTTAAGCACAAGAAATAAATTAATCTAACCTAAGCTTCACCCCTTCACCCAAGCAAGATGAAAATTAGTTACCCATGAGTAAGAAAAAGAAAGAGAGAAGAAGAAGATGATCATAACTTCTATTTACAACAAAAGAAAATTACAACAAGTAAATAACATAATAGCTTGATCTTAATCTAAAACCAAGATTACTCTAATAGGCAGCCAAGGCTACCTTTTATAGAGCATCACAAGCAAAAGATGACAATGAGTGGGTGGATAATTAAGGAGTGGGTGGATGATTAAGTGGATGATTGAGGAGTAGGTGGATGATTGCAAAAAATGCTTGTCTTCACTTGCATAAAATAATTTACTGCCAAACTCATGCTTGTTGACAGATTCTTGGAAAGTGGCCTTTATAAAAGTTGTAGGCCCTTGTCTTGGCTATCAAATACCCATTTGAACCATCCAATTTGCCCTCCTACAGCCCAAGATATGACCCAATCATTGCAACTGCTTAGACCTAATTTCAGCTCTTCTGTTCTGATTTGCAAGCCCAATATGACCTCCAAGACATCCGAACTAGTTCTTGTGTTCTTCATGAAAGTTGTAGATTTTGATCTTAACTTTCAAATGGCACCAGTTTTAGCTCAATGAAACTCATAGAGCCCAAGTTATGCCCTGATTAGTGTACACTGCTCGGGTTCTAGTGATAGAACCTGTTTTCTGACTTCCAGGCCCAATTAGCTCCACTAGATGTCTGATTGAGATTTTGAGCTCTTCATCAAAGTTGTAGAGCTTTCTCTCAGCTTTCTTACAACGTAAAATTTATAATTTCTAGATATTTAGAACTCAAGATATGATCAAAATACAGAAATAGTATAAAATCTCAACAATGCTGAAAAATATCAATTAAGCTTAATTTGAACCCAAACTTACAAATCATGACCAAACTTACATATGTAATCATGTCCCTTCGCCTAGAAGCCTGCTAGGAGCCGTTCCTTGTTCATGCCTCATCTCTTTGCGCGTGTGACCACTCCCCGCCCTCGTCGGCCCCGAGTGTCACAGTAACAATTCCATAAGTGAAAATCACATAAGAAAGAAGAGAATGATACAAATGTTCAAACCATTCATCAATAGGCTCAAAATCTCACAAGGCATATTTCTATCATTCTCAATCCACCATATTAACATTCATATCCAAGCATGTGATTTTTAAGACAGAAGACAATTTATTCAACCATATTATGATCCCTGAATTTAATTTGCTTTAAAGGATGTGAGAATTCATTTACTTGAATCATTCAAAGAAAATCAAATGATAAAACTTTGTTACTTCCAAAATCATCACATAATAGTTACTTCCCCAATCTAGATGTATCTCAGGAGTAATTTTTTTCAAAAGTAAAATTACTCCTTATTCTGTCATCCCTAATTGGTTTTGCTGTAGGTTTTTGGCATTCATATCACTAAACATACTTCCTAATTTAGATACGTCTCAAAAGTAAAATTATTCCTTACTCTACCATCATTCATTGGTTTAGTAAGTTCGTGACAATCATATCATACTTCCCAAAAAAAAATATTTTTTTTGGTCAACTATCCTTCCCCCTAACCAGATAATGTTAAAATATAGATGAGTAAAGGATAGAAAATATTACCTGTTAGAGAAATCTGACACAAATTTAAATAGAAACAAAGTACGATAAATAAAATCAAAGGTAAAAGAAAGTTATAAACGAAGTGTCAAATCTGGTTTTCTTTTCATGCTGCTTCCATCACTGTTTCCTGCTAACCAATCTATCTGAGCTATTGTTGGATCAGGTTTATAAACAAAAGCTTCTAATTTATCAATCAACTCATCAATAGTGGAAGCAGAGATAAGAAGTAGTCTTGTCAAAGGTGTGATAAATTTTTGTTCCATAGCTTTGTCAAGAAAAAATAACAAATGATCAAAGAAATTATTTACATTCAACAAACCTATGGGTTTATGCTGGATGTTCAGTTGGGCCCAAGAGACAATTTGAAAAACTTCTTCCAAAGTACCAAAACCACCTAGTAAGGCAATGAATGCATCAGAGTTGTCAAGCATTATCTTCATTCGTTCATGCATAGATGATACCTTAAGTTCCTCTCCAATTGTCTTTCTAGTGATGTTCTGTTGAGTTAAAAGTCCAGGAATGACACTTAAAACCTGACTGCCTCCTATATATACAGCAAGTGATACAACCTCCATTAACCCACGACAACCTCCCCCATATACAACATGAATATTCCTTGCAACAAGTGTTCGACCAAGAATGGTTGCTGCATTTACAAACTCTAAACCCTTCCCATACTTAAACCCACAAAATACACAGATATTTTTAAGTTGATGAATAGAAACACCTTCCATTTCTATACTCACCTTCCCTTTGAATGATTCTAAGTTAGATGAAAGTGGAGAAAATGGAGTGTTTAAATAGGAAAAAAATGGAAAGGGTAATAATAGCACCTATAAGGGTAGGTTGGTTGTTGTCAGAAAAGTTTGAAATTGAGAAACACAAAATCTTTTTTTTTTGTTTTTTTTTTGTTTTTTGAACTTCAAGAAAACCATTAAGGTAATAAAGTCTAGAAACCCTTGAAGGACCCTACTCAAAGGATCGTCTGTCCAAAACCAAAATACAATAAAATCATAGAAAGATAAAAGAAATATAATAACAAATGATGACATACCTTTATATACAGTTTTCACAGCGTATCTTTATACTGCTCATCATGAGTGCAGTAGTGGCATATCTTTGAGTTGCGTGTCACCGGTACAACGTATAAACTCCACAAGGATTGTCAAATCGACAGCAAGAACTTTTAAGTCCTTTTTGTCCCGCTTGCGGAATAGTAGCCCTCTATCTTCTTACAAACCTAATTAAAGGCCTGTATTCTAATAAGATAGTACTTGACCGCAACCAGTCAGAACTCGCCATAGAGGCCTACTAATTAAAGTAAGTATACAACTCAGTAACAGTTTCCATTCACTGTAAAGACGGGATGCTTCTTTCTGTCCATCAACGCTATAGAGTCTGGTTCCAAGAACTGGGAATGTAGCACGTGGCTCTCTACAGAGCATGGCACACGAACCTTATTTACATACCGGCATGTGAAGATCTTCTCCTGAGTCTATGACAAGACAGGCATCTACCCGGGGCTTCTAATCGAATTAAAGACCAAGTACAACCAAAGTTTTGCTTTTTTTTTTCTTTTTTTTGTCTCTTTTTAACCTTGTTTTTTTCTCTTTTTTTTTTTTCTTTTCTTTTCTTTTTTTTTTTTTTTTGAAGAAGATAATATATACATGCTGTTGTGATTGTGGCTCATATCTTCCTTTGGTTTTACGTCCAGTAATGGCTTAAACGCCTTCTATGACTCGAGAATAAGCTTCCTATCCAATTTTCTTATAAATTGGCAAACAGGGTCTTTTAGAGTAAGATTCCCAAGACTATAATGTTTTTGTTCATCCTTGAAGAGATTCCATAAATTAAGAAGTTCACGATGCACAGATCCACAAGAATGCATCTCAAGAGTCAATAAGATATCATCTAATGACTCCTTACTCAGTCCATTCTTAATGAAAAATATTTTATCTTCTCGATTTGCGAAAACCATTCCCAAAGCACGACATCACTTATTACAATTCCATCATTCATATTTGTGACAGACTTGTAACCTTTTTACTTTTCTCCTTTTAGAATACGAACTTCTACCAAGACCTAGCATGTATGAGTCAAAAAAAATTGAAAACTCACCTGCTAGTCGAACTTTTGCTTTAATTATCCAGCATACATCTTTTGTCATACCCTTGTGCATTAACAATCTCAATCTTTCACACCTAGCTTTGTAGATTTTTGTCAGGGCGTTTTGAGGTAGGGAAGGCAAATGTTTTCTGAAATTTGAGAGAATGACATTCATTTTAAAGGAGAAAAATTCAGTTATTATGGGAAACTGAAAACAAACTGACTCGAGAGCCACGAAGTACCGTTATCCGCCACTTAACCAGGAACACAAAGAACTGCAAAAAGAAGGCAACAAAATTAGAATAAATTCTATTCATAACAGGGATTAGAAAGAGAGATGAATTCTACCTCATCAACTTGGTCTTCCAGAAATGGTTTGAGTCTTTGTCCATTAACTTTAAACACATTACCATTCCTAGGATTCTCAATGTCTATGGCCCCATGAGGATATGTAACACCCCCTTCAGGGCATCACATTTCTGACTACCAACTCCCAATCTGAAAATCAGTACATAAAAGGTTTGAGTTATAAAAGGTGAGTTATAAAATTTCCTTTTCTTGCTGAAGATGGAAACATAATCTTACTGATATTTATAAGTAATACTAAAAATTAAATTTAAACTGTTTAATATACAATATTGACACCAATTAATAGTTAACAATTTAAAGAGAAATATAAAACTAACAGATAACAGTAGCAAACCCCATCATAGGTCCTACTTAATAGCACGGTACAACACTAACGAGAAAACTTAACATACTTATTCCTTCTTGTATCCATCTTGATGCATCAGACATCTGTTCCTTGTCAATACTACACGCTATCAAATCTTGAATGGTCATTCTCTGATGTTGTCTCCAATCTCAGAGTATTTATCACCGGTATGTCTAAGACAACTTGTTCCATCTACTATTCAATTTTAATAATACAAACACAGCAAAACAATATAACAAAGAGGTGAGATCACCTACGCCAATACCAACATGATAGCATAGAGATAACACAAATAGCATACCATACAGATATGTCATACTATAATTCTAATAATGCACTCAACATTAATCAACTATCATCATCCAAATATTTATCAGTTCAAATATCATTCCATATTCATGATGATGTCCTTAACAATATCCAAATATTCATCAACTCAAATCATATGATAATAATAATAATGGCATCAACATTATTTATCATCATCATCATCCAGTATTTCTCAACAGAACAATTGTCATAGCCAATATTCCTCAATTAATATATCACATTGATATAAATGCTCAGTTTCATGCATGCGCACATAGACTCAATGTCCTACTCCATGGAGCTAATACTCAGTTTGGAGAAGTCGATCGAAAAGATCTATCGGTACCACATGCCTCAGACCACATGCTATAATCCTCATTTTGATTTTGCACATCTAGCATATACACGATAATCTTTATCAGATCATGATTAAGAATAGTGTCTCGGTCAGGATCATCGGTGCATTGGATCGGTCTAACCTACGGGAAGAAGCGCGACCAATCACCCATGTAAGCAACCCGCACCCTGATGCCCCCAAGGTTAACAAGTGACTTACACTACGCATATCACACCCACTCAAGAGGTGTACGTCTCTCTTAGGCAAATAGCCTCATACAGTCCATCGGACCTTTCTAATGCATGTTCAATGCACCAATGCCAATCATAGGCAAAAATTCATCATTTTCTCATATAGTGTTCATACACTAGTTCATGCATATAAAATGCACCAATGCCAATTACAGACAAAATTCACCATTTCCAATGCATGTTCAATGCACCAATGCCAATCACAGGCAAAAATTCATAATTTCATATTCAGGGTCCACACATTGGCCCATTCTCAGTTTAATTTCATAATCTCATAATCAGGGTCCACACATTGGCCCAACAGTATCTTTACTATATTTTTCATTGTGAAATCATATTATCGTGTTTTCATAGTCACCAAACACTTTTGTCATGTTTTCACAATTGCGTAACATTTTCGTTACGTTTTCACAATTTCACAACACTTCTGTCGCATTTTCAAATTACGTATTGATTTTACTACGTTTTCTCAATCATGTAAAAATATTTACACGTTTCTCAAATCGCGTAGCGATTTTTCACTATTTTCACAATCGCGTAACTTAAAAATCATTCTTTTAAGTTGTGTAAACCATTTTTCATTATTTTCAAAATATTTAAACGTTTTCCAAATCACGTAAAAATATTTCAACATTTTTCAAATCGCGTAGAAATATTTTAACGTTTTTCAAATTGCGTAACTTAAAAATCATTCTTTTAAGTTACGTAAGTCATTTTTCACCATAATTTCATTACGAAAAATATTTTTCAACCTTCAAAAATTCCATTTTAACTTTTCTCAAAATAATATGACTACTCACATTATTTTCCACATTTTCTTACTCAAGAAAATTCTTTTCACAATTTGTTCCACAAATTCACAATTCCATTGAATTAAATCCATGTTTCTCACTTTAAAAATTACTAACGCTCTCCAAATTCCAAAGGATGAGTTACATGTTAGAAAATATCAAATGACTATTATATTCTTCATTTTTCTCAAATCAATTCTAAAATCAATTCTCTTCAAAATAAATTGAGGTTCAAACACTTTCAACCTCTCTTTTCCATTTTCATACGAAAACCCCATTTTCTTAAGTGTTAAAACACACTGATTCCCTTTCCAATTTCCTTGTACTAAATCAAACTATATTTCCACTTTGTTTCCATAAAATCAAGGCATTACAAGCCTTCAAAAACGTGGACATGACTATTGAAATCATCAAAACATTTTTCCTTCTAAGTCAATATGATTTTACACAAATAAAACCATTAAAAATTCTTCACAAAAAAAACCGTGAGTACTTGGTCTTTGAAATCAAATCATTTGTTAATTTTTCATTTTCACTTTCTTTGCAAATCCTTAAAATCAACATTGCTCTTTTCATCTAAAACTCATGATTTGTAAAATACTTAGAACCTTTTTGTTCAAAAACACCCTTGAGGCCGTGTGCCTCTATGATTCTTTGGAACCAAAATTGTTTTCCTTTTCATCATTACATCATGACATACATATACATATTTCATCATAAATACCACAAGCATGCCATAATCAAAGCAATAGATCATGCAAATCATACCAAGCATAGGCAAATAATCAAAGCACATAAACACCCACAAATTATTACATGACCATGGATATGAATCCTCACATGGATTCACTATCCATCAAATAAATAAACCATCTCTCACCACCATACTTGGTTGGTGAGATGGATCTCCCTCTTACCTCTTAAAGATCCTCAAAAACTCCTTATTTTGCTTCTTTTTCCAAGTCCTTCACCACCAAAAGTTTCTTAAATATACAACAAAACACAAGTTTATTAATATATCAAGTTTGAACTAGGGGAACCATGGATCAAACATGGCTTAGAACTTTGAAAATCAAAAGAAAAGTAAAGATTAACAAACTTAACCAATAAAGCTTCAATCTATAGCTTGAAGAACAAGGTTGAAGATGAATGATTTAGAGAAAGTCTCCAACATGAAAGTTGCTTAGAATATCATGTAGATTCAAGATCTATGGTTGGATGAAATTAAAAGAGATTGGATGGTGATTTTGGGTGGTATGGCCGAAATTCCTCTTGAAGAACAAGGATGAAATTTTTTATTTTTGTGAAAGAAAGACTTCTTAGACTTGGTTAAGGTAAAGAATGAAGTGAAAACGCTTAGTTTTCCTTCCACTAATTTCGTAGAGCTCCTTGGAAAATCCCTAAAAAATCATAAACAAATGTTACAATCAATAACAAGTGTAAGAATAGGTAAACCATGGTTCAAGCATGGCTTAGAAAATCAAAACTAAAAGATTGGGTGAAGAAATATGAACTTTACCCTTTATGATAGAAACTTGAAGCTTGGATTTGAAGCTCAAGATGAATGATTTTGTGAAAATTCATAACTAGAGATGTTCTTAGAATGAGGTAAGGATTCAAGAAACTAGGTTGTATGAAATTTTTGAGTGATGGAGGGTATTCTTAGGTGCTTGGCCGTGAGCTATCATGGAGGAGAAGGAGAGAAAATTTTCTAAGAGCTTTAGGTTTTTGGAATGATCAATAATGATCAAGAATGAGTGATGATGGTCATAAAACACTTTCCTATGGTCTTAGCTTCCAAAAACCGTCCCCCCCTTCATGCATTCTCCTGAGAGTGCTAAATGATCAATAATGATCAATATTGACTAAAGCAACTAATAATGTCTTCAAACTTTTCCTTTAGCTCCTAAAACAAGCACAAAACCGTCCCCCCTCCATCCATGCATTCAACAAAGTTGTCATCTTTTCTAGCCACCATTTAGAGCAATTTAAGCCATTGATTAGATCAATGGTTAGGATTTAGGTAGACTTTTGATTAGAAGACTTAATCTAGGCCATTAGATCTTTCCTCCTTGAAATCCTAGCTATTTGATGCATCTCCAAAATGAAGGGTCAAGATTACTCCTTCAAACTTTTAATCCAAGGGTCATAATTAGTCATAGCCATTTTAGAAGACCAAATCTCCAGCATTGATTAAATCCAATCCAATGGCCATAAATGATCCATCTCCACCGTTGATTAAATCCAAATCCAACAGTCACAAATGGTCCTAGCCACTTTATAAGATCAAATATCCGCCCTTGATTAATTCTTCATCCAATGGTAATAAATGTTCATAGCCATTTTATTAGACCGATTCTACACCGTTGATTAAATCGATGGTTGATATCAAAGTCTTCAATATTAGACTTGCTTCCTATTGGTCCGTCAAAAGCATTAAACTTGCTTCCTATTGGTCCGTCAAAAGTTGTCATAACCACTATTGTTGACTTAAGCAGTATAATTTCTATTTTTATTTGCTAAAACCCCACAAAAGAATATATTTACTATATTTTTATCGCCCGATAATTAAAACAGTACAAAACACAATACAATAAATTTTTCTAAAACTGTTTTCGGATTCATGTTTAGTAAGATCCTCTGTCTCCATCTCAACAGTACGAATTTTTCTATGCATAGAAAAATTTTCACGTTTTGGGACTCACCCCGGGCCCACGCAGGACCATTGGGGCCCACAAACAGTCCAAAAACGATCAGAGAAATATAAAAATTTATAATCATCTACAAAAATCACAAATATTAGAAAACGTACAAATATCAAATCAGATTACGTAAAATAATTAAGACTTAACAGTAATAACTAAATTACGTAAAATTTTTCTCGACCTGAAAATTATTATTTTTTTGACACGGAGTAAATCACTCAAAATGATCAAATACGCTGATGGAATACTCAAAATAATTTTACAACACACAGAAATCACTAAACAGTAGAATTCTGTTAACTGTCAAAATTACTGTCAACTATTTAAGAAAATTTGGGGTGTTACAGGATACACATGTTTGACAACAAAAGGACCACTCTACCTATATCTCAATTTTCCATGGAATAGGTGCATACGAGAATTATAAAGCAGAACTTTTTGACCAATTTTAAAAGATTTTCTCAAAATTGACTTATCATGAAAAACTTTTGCTCTAGCTTTATAAATCTTTGAGTTTTCATATGCATTATTTTCTGAATTCCTCAAGTTCATTTCATTGCAATTTGCGTATCTTGCAAGCATCATCAAGGTTTAGGTTGAAAGCTTTAATGACCCAAATGCTTTATATTCCAATTCTACAAGTAAGTGACAAGGTTTTTCATAGACTAACTGATAGGGTGACATGCCCAAAGCTGTTTTGAAAGCAGTACAATAAGCCCAAAGTGCATCGTTTAGTCTTAAAGACCAATCTTTACGATTTGGGTTAACTGTTTTTTTCCAAAATTTGTTTAATCTCCTTATTTGCCAATTCAACTTATCCATTTGTCAGAGGGTGATAAGAGGTGACAATGTGTAATACCATATTTCTTCATTAAAGATTCAAATAGTTTATTACAAGAATGTATTCCTCCATCACTGATGATAGCTCGAGGGATTCCAAATCGACACAAGATATTTTCTTTTAAAAAATTAAGAACAATTTTATGATTATTGTGTCGGCATGGAATCACCTCAATCCATTTTGAAATATATTCAACAGCAACTAAAATATACACAAATCTAAATGAGGATGAAAATAGGCCCATAAAATCAATTCCTCAATAATAAAAAATTTCAATGACAAGGATAGGGTTCAGAGGCATCATGTTTTTTTTTTGAAATAGAGCCCAATTTCTGACAGTTTTCACAACTTTTACAAAACGTATAGCAGCCCTTAAATAAAGTGGGCCAATAAAATCTGCACTGTAAGATTTTTTCAGCTGTTTTCTTTGAAGAAAAGTGACCTCCACATGCTTCTGAGTGACAAAATTTAATGACACTACATACCTCACTGTCGGGCACACATCTCCGAAAGATTTGGTCAGGACAATATTTGAACATGTATGGGTCATCCCAATAAAAATTTTTCACCTCTGTCAAAAATTTTCTTCTATCTTGGTGTGTCCATTGAGGCGGCGTCTTTCCTGTTATAAGAAAGTTGACTATGTTAGCAAACCAAAACATAGAATTGACATAAAATAAGAATTCATCAGGAAAAGAATCATTAATGGGAGTGTTATCAAAAGGTGAGCCTGTTGTAAGTCTGAACAAATGATATGCAACAACATTTTCGGCTCCTTTCTTATCTTTTATTGTAATGTTAAATTCTTGAAGCAACAAGATCCACCGTATCAATCTTAGTTTAACATCCTACTTAGATATCAAATATCTAACAACAGCGTGATCGGTGAAAATTACAATAGAAGAACCTATTAAATAAGATCAAAATTTGTCCAGTGCAAATATTATAGTAAGTAGTTCTTTTTCAGTAGTGGTGTAATTTGTGCATTATTTAAAGTTCTACTTGCATAACAAATCACATGAGGCTTACATTCCTTTCTTTGGCCTAAAACAACGTGATGAGCATATATTTTATACATTAATAAACCCTCATTTTTAGTCATTTACACTCTTCATGTACTTAATTGATTAAACCTGGTTATGTTTTGTAAGATTAGACTCAAATTGGACTTAATTGATTTTTTCAGCATTATTTGGGTCTAACACTGTTTCTGTATTTTGGTCATATCTTGAGTTCTAGATGTCTAGAAATTATGAATTTTACCTTGTAGGAAAGCTGAGAGAAAGCTCTACAACTTTGATGAGAGCTCAAAGTCTCAATTAGACATCTAGTGGAGCTAATTGGGCTTGGAAGACAGAACACGAGTTTTGTGTCTGGAACCTGAACAATGTACAGTAATCAGAGCATAACTCGGGCTTTAAGAATTATCTTAGGCTGAAATTTGGACATTTGAAATTTAAGACCCAGATCTACAACTTTCATGAGAACACAAGAGCTCATTCGGACAGCTTGGAGGTGATATTGGTCTGGAAGTCGAAACAGAGGTCTTTGGCCTCTGACCACTGCAAGAATGGGCCATATCTCGGGCTGTAAGAATGATCTTGGGATGAAATTTGGACATCTGAAAGTTAAGATCCAGATCTACAACTTTCATGAAGATGACTTTTCTATTTGATGACATAATCCATGAGTTAAGCAATGAATGATTTCGGAGACAAGAAATCTCAATAATTTCTCACTCTTATCATCACCATTTGACATTTTCTACTCATTCATCCACTCATCCACCTACTCTTAATCAGCCTCCTTGTCATTTTATCTCTCTAATCCTCTATAAAAGGCACCATTGGCTGACCATTTGGAGCACTTGGTGTTAGGCTTAGTTTTTACAAGTTATGGTTATGCTTTTTTCTTGTTTTACTTTGTTGTAATTTTCTCTTGTTCTAAAGTGAAGCTATGTTCATCTTTCTCTTCTTCTCTCTTTCTTTCTTCTTATCTATAAGTAACTAAATCTTCATCTTGCTTGGTGAAAGAGTGAAGCTCTTGGTAATGAACTAAGGTTAGATTATTCTATTTCTTGTGCTTAAAAGATATATTATTAAATGGACATTATATGTGTTGTATTTTGTTTCCAATTAATTTAGAAACCTTCTTTGTATAATCGAGATCTTGATTTATTGTAGACAATAGGATTGGCACAGTGAATGCTTGAACTCATTTACAAATGTTAGTAGATAATTAAAGGAATCATAATATGATTGCATATATAATTAAACTTTGAATATTATATTTTTCGATTGGAACCTCCGTTATGTGTGGATTTCAATTGAATTATAAAGAGAAATAATCTTACCTTTAATTTATTACCAAGAGTGGATCTTCTAACCCAAGCAAGTTCTTAAATTTATTTGTGAACATTTTCTATTACTTTTGGTGTTGTGACAAATCCTTTCCTACCTCAATTAATTTTTCTTCATCAATTCCCTGTGGATCGACCTCGGACTCCTGAGAAATTTACTACTTGAGACAACCTGCACTTGGGTTTGCATCCTTAAATCTCGCAGTCAAGTTTTTGGCGCTGTTGCCAGGGACTTGATTTGAAGTTTTAATTTATTGAGGTTCTTTTTCTTTAATAAAATCTATTCTCTCTTCTCCCTTACCGGAGCAAAAGATCGGCTTGTTGACCCTTCGGTTTCTTTACTAACTCTCCAAAAACTTGACTGCGGGATTTAAGGATGCAAACCCAAGTGCAGGTTGTCTCAAGTAGTAAATTTCTCGGGAGTCCGAGGTCGATCCACAGGGAATTGATGAAGAAAAATTAAATGAGGTAGGAAAGGATTTGTCACAAAACCAAAAGTAATAGAAAATGTTCACAAATGAATTTAAGAACTTGCTTGGGTTAGAAGATCCACTCTTAGTAATAAATTAAAGGCAAGATTATTTCTCTTTATAACTCAACTGAAATCCACAGACAACAGAGGTTTCAATCGGAAAATATAACATTCAAAGTTTAATTATATATGCAATCATATTATGATTCCTTTAATTATCTACCAACATTTGTAAATGAGTTCAAGCATTCACTGTGCCAATCCTATTGTCCACAATAAATCAAGATCTCCATTATACAAAGAAGGTTTCTAAATTAATTGGAAACAAAATACAACACATATAATGTCCATTTAATAATATATCTTTTAAGTACAAGAAATAGAATAATCTTACCTTTAATTTATTACCAAGAGTGGATCTCCTAACCCAAGCAAGCCTTTAAATTCATTTGTGAACTTGTTTAATTACTTTTGGTGTTGTGACAAATCTTTTTCTTACCTCAATTAATTTTTCTTCATCAATTTCCTGTGGATCGACCTCAGACTCCCAAGAAATTTATTACTTGAGACAACCTGCACTTGGGTTTGCATCCTTAAATCCCGTAGTCAAGTTTTTTTGGCACCGTTGCAGAGGACTTGATTTGAATTTTTAATTTATTGAGATTCTTTTTCTTTAATAAAATCTATTTTCTCTTCTCCCTTACCGGAGCAAAAGATCAGCTTGCCGATCCTTCGGTTTCTTTACTAACTCTCAAAAACTTGACTGCGGGATTTAAGGATGCAAACCCAAGTGCAGGTTGTCTCAAGTAGTAAATTTCTCGGGAGTTTGAGGTCGATCCATAGGGAATTGATGAAGAAAAATTAATTGAGGCAGGAAAGGATTTGTCACAACACCAAAAGTAATAGAAAATGTTCACAAATGAATTTAAAAACTTGCTTGGGTTAGAAGATCCACTCTTGGTAATAAATTAAAGGCAAGATTATTTCTCTTTATAACTCAATTGAAATCCACAGACAACGGAGGTTTCAATCGGAAAATATAACATTCAAAGTTTAATTATATATGTAATCATATTATGATTCCTTTAATTATCTACCAACATTTGTAAATGAGTTCAAGCATCCACTGTGCCAATCCTATTGTCTACAATAAATCATGATCTCCATTATACAAAGAAGGTTTCTAAATTAATTGGAAATAAAATACAACACATATAATGTCCATTTAATAATATATCTTTTAAGCACAAGAAATAGAATAATCTAACCTTATTTCATTACCAAGAGCTTCACTCTTTCACCCAAGCAAGATGAAGATTTAGTTACTTATAGATAAGAAGAAAGAAAGAGAGAAGAAGAGAAAGATGAACATAGCTTCACTTTAGAACAAGAGAAAATTACAACAAAGTAAAACAAGAAACAAGCATAACCATAACTTGTAAAAACTAAGCCTAACACCAAGTGCTCCAAATGGTCAGCCAATGGTACCTTTTATAGAGGATTAGGGAGACAAAATGACAAGGAGGCTGATTAAGAGTAGGTGGATGAGTGGATGAATGAGTGGAAAATGCCAAATGGTGAGGATAAGAGTGAGAAATTATTGAGATTTCTTGTCTCTGAAATCATTCATTGCTTAACTCATGGATTCCGTCATCAAATAGAAAAGTCATCTTCATGAAAGTTGTAAATCTGGATCTTATCTTTCAGATGTACAAATTTCAGCCCAAGATCATTCTTACAGCCTAAGATATGGCCAAATTACTACAAACTGTTCAGGCCCAGTTTCAGCACCTCTGTTTTGACTTCCAGACCCAATATCACCTCCAAGCTGTCCGAATGAGCTCTTGTGTTCTTCATGAAAGTTGTAAATCTAGGTCTTAACTTTCAAATGTCCAAGTTTCAGCCCAAGATATTTCTTAAAGCCCGAGTTATGCTATGATTACTGTACACTGTTCAGGTTCCAGACACAAAACTCGTGTTCTGTCTTCCAAGCCCAATTAGCTCTACTAGATGTCTGATTGAGACTTTGAGCTCTTCATCAAAGTTGTAGAGCTTTCTCTCAGCTTTCCTACAAGGTAAAATTCATAATTTTTAGACATCTAGAAATCAAGATATGACTAAAATACAGAAATAGTGTAAAACCCAAATAATGCTAAAAAAATCAATTAAGTCCAATTTGAGTCTAATCTTACAAAACATAACCAAGCTTAATCAATTAAGTACATGAAGAGTGTAAATGACTAAAAATGAGGGTTTATTAATGTATAAAATATATGCTCATCAAATTTTCCCACACTTAGCTTTTTGCACTCCTGGGCAAAACACATAAGACCAAGGTTAGGAGACAAAGAAAAATGACATAGACTCAAAAGCTAAAAACTCTAAAAGACTCGATGAAGCAAGAGGAGCAACAATAAATTCAAGGGGTCAAAGCATAAATAAGGTAACATTTCTTTACATCTCAAACCAACAAGCAAGGAAACTTCAGTTGAAAAGAATGAATCAAGAATGATAAATCCTCACAGAATTCACTCTCAGTCTCTCAAGTGTTTAAAAGGTAAGTATTTCACTCTATTCAACCCATGAACAATTGCACTACCATAAGCTTGCTTATCTTCTACTTCTCCGCTACTCAAAACACGTGCATACAAAAATCAAGAGGACTTTATTCAAGGTTATAATGGGGTCATGGTAAATGAGAGGGGATAATATGGATATGCAAAGATAAATACCAAAGAAAATAAAAGAGCATTATAGTACAGTTAGAATGGAGAAAATGTTTGAGAACATTCATCATAAAGGATAATCACCAATATTTGACTAATGTTTTGTTGAAGATCAATCCCAAATTGGTGAATTGAATTCATTGTTAGACTTGAACATTCTCCTTTTCTTCCTGTTGTTTCCAAGCATCCACCTTTATTCTAAACTCTGATAATCCTTTAATTACAGTGGTCAAATAATTTTTTGTTGTTGATTATTTTGCATACACACCCCCACACTTGCTCAAGAACAAGGTCAATGCTCTCTTATTCCCTAAGGTTGGGTAAAAACATATTTTTTTTCTTTTTTTTTTCTTTTTTTTTTGAAGGATGAAATGAGCTAAAAACAAGGAATGGTCAAAGTTCAAAGGGGTTACACAATGGAAAATATACAAGGATGGCTATTTGGTCAAAGTAACTATTTCAAAATGCCTCAATCATATTAATATATGCAAGTGAAAATGTAGCCTAAAAAAGAATCAAAGCAAGTTCTAGAGTAACAATTCCATGAGTGAAAACCACACAAGAAAGAAGAGAATAGTACAGATATTCAATTCATTCATCAATAGGCTCAAAATCTCACAAGGCATATTTCTATCATTCTCAATCCATCATATCAGCATTCATATCCAAGCTTGTGATTTTTAAGAAAGAAGACAATTATGCTAAGATCCAAGAATTTATTTGCTACTTCTACACAAAATAGTTATTTCCTCAACTAAGATGCTTCTCAAGAGTAATAAATTGTTTCCAAAATTTACTCCTTACTCTGCCATCCTTAATTGGTTTTACTACGAATAGGTTTCTGATAGTCATATCACTAAACATACTTCCCAATTTAGATACGTCTCATAAGTAAAATTACTCCTTACTCTGCCATCATTCATTGGTTTAATAAGTCCATGACAATCATATCATACTTCTTAAAAAAGAAAATGAAAAAAAATTAGTAGTCACAACGCCCACAGCAAAAACATTAGCATCATACATCAACTCAAAAGGCAAAGACCAGTCAGGGGATTGCATGATTGGAGCAGATGTCAGAAAACCAATTAATTTTTCAAAAGATTTTTGACATTCTTGAGTCCAATCAAATTATACATCTTTCAACAGAAGATTACATAATGGTCTAGATCTGACACTAAAGTCCTTAATGAATCTTCTGTAAAATCCTGCATGTCTTAAAAAAGAACAAACTTCTCTGACTATTTTTGGGGAAAGCAAATGGGCAATTAGTTTAACTTTGCCCTTATCAACTTCAATTCCTTTAAAAGATATCACATAACCTAACACTATTCCCAAGGTAACCATGTAATGACATTTTTCTCAGTTTAGCACAAATCCTTTTTCTTCGCATCTTTTAAGAACTTTTTCTAAATTATCAAAATAATTTTCAAAAGAATTTCCAAAAACTGTCAAATCATCTATGAAAACCTCTAAATAATGCTCAATCATGTCACTAAAATACTTAGCATGCATCTTTGAAAAGTTGCTAGAGCATTACAAAAGCCGAAAGACATTCTTCTATATGCAAAAGTGCCAAAGGGGCACGTAAAAGTGGTCTTTTCTTGATCCTCTAATACAATTGATATTTGATTATACCCTGAATAACCATCAAGAAAATAGTAGTATGGATGTCCTGCTACTCTTTCCAGAATTTGATCAAGAAATGGCAAGGGGAAACGATCTTTCCTAGTGGTTGTATTTAATTTTCTAAAATCAATGCACATACGCCAACTGGATGAAACTCGCATAGGTATTAATTCACTTTTTTCATTTTCAACTACTGTTATTTCAGATTTTTTAGGCACAACTTGAGTAGGGCTTACCCACTAGCTATCGGACATAGGGTAGATAATTCTAACATCAAGTAATTTAAGAACTTCAGCTCTAACTATCTCTTTCATATGTGGATTTAATTTTCTTTGAGGTTGTTGAGAAGTTTTAGCATTATCCTCTAAATGTATTCTATGTGTACATATTAATGGATTAATGTCTTTTATGTCCTTTAATGTCTATCCAATTGCACTTTTATGCCTTTTAAGTACTTCTATTAACATACCTTCTTGTTCTTCAGTAAGGGACGAGGAAATTACCACTGGAAAGCTTTGTTTTTCTCCCAAAAATGTGTACTTCGACCCATCAGGTAATGACTTTAGTTCTAGTGTGGGTACTTCTTCATAGGTATTATCATTCATGGGTTTTAGCTCTTCAAATCTTGGCTTTCATCCCTTGTACTCCATTACTTGTGTACAATCAAGTAAAGAGCATATTTCAGAGATATTATCATCCAATTGCATGCCTGAATTAAATGAATTGACTAAACAAATTTCTAATAGGTCAGAAGAACTTCTTGTTTGAAGATGATCATCTACGATGGCTTCAATTCCTTCAACTTCCTCCTTTTCATCAAGGACTTCCTGTGGTTGCTTGCACATGTTAAAAACATTGTGCTCCAGTGTCATATTTCCAAATGTTAACTTCACTACTCCATTTCTGCAATTTATCAAAGCATTAGATGTTGCTAAAAATGGACGACTTAAAATAATAGGAATTGACTTGCAACTCTCAACCATAGGTTTAGTATCCAAGACAATAAAATCCATAGGATATATGAATTTATCAACTTGTACCAACATATCTTCCACTATTCCTCTTGGAATTTTAATTGATCTATCGGCAAGTAGAAGAGTTACAGAAGTTGGTTTTAACTCACCCAAGTTGAGTTGCTGATAAACTGACTATGGAAACAAATTGACACTAGCACCAAGATCAAGTAAACCTTTTTCAATTTTATGTTCTCCAATAATGCATGAAACTATAGGACAATCAGGGTCTTTATATTTCAACGCATTATTGTTCTAAATAATGGAGCTTACCGATTCAGCCAAAAAGGCTTTCTTTTTCACATTTAGTTTCCTTTTAACAGTGCACAAGTCCTTCAAATATTTGGCATAAGAAGGAATCTGTCTGATAGCATCTAACAGCGGAATATTGACCTTCACTTGTTTCAAAATTTCAAAAATTTCAGTGTTATGGTTCAATTTCCTTGAATTGTTTAATGCTTGAGGAAATGGGGTGCAAGTGAGAGTTTGGTTTCTTTTTGGTCAACTTCTTCATTTTCTTAGGGGATTGGTTCATCATCTCTCTCACAAGGTTCAGGAATTTGTTTTTCAATAACCGTTCCACTCCTAAGAGTTATCACTGACTTGACTTAATCCATTTGTTGGTTTTTTAAACTACCCTCATTTAGACTGCACTGACCTTTGGGATTTGGTTGAGGTTGAGAAGGAAATTTTCCTTTCTCATGAATGGTGAGTGCAAAAGAAAGTTTAGCAAGAGTTTCTTTTATGTCAATCATGGTTTGATTGTTTTGTTTTTTAATGGTCTCTTGTTTTTCTATGAATGCATGCAGTGTTTCTTCAAGGTTTTTCCTATATAATGGGACATAAGGTGCATATTCTTGAGAATTTTAAGAGTCATGTTGTTCTTGAGGAGGTGGTGGTTGCACGAATTGTGATTGATTACTATTCTTCCAGTTGAAGTTTGGGTGATTTATCTATCCCGGATTGAATGAATCTGAAAAAGAAGAAGTAAATGACTTTTTAAAATTATTCATTGCATTTACTTGCTCATGTACAACTTCTTTAAAAATAGAAATCTTAGGACATCCATGTGTTGAGTGTCCTAAGTCATCACAAATGCCACAAATTTCTTCATTTTACATATATTTGATTTCTTTTGTTTTTCCTAATTCCATGGCTTCAACCTTTCTAGTCAAACTGGCAAACCTAACATTTAGATCTTCCTCTTAACTAAGGTGATATTTTTCTATATTAGCACTTACAAGGTTAGATCTAATTGAATTTTCAGAAATATTAGTACTATGCCAAGATTAAGAATTTTTAGCCAATTGGTTTAAATAGTTTAAGGCTTTGTAACACCCCAAATTTCCTAAATAGTTGATAATAATTTTGACAGTTAACAGAATTCTACTGTTAAGTGATTTTTGTGTACTGTAAAATTATTTTGAGTATTTCGTCAGCGTATTTGATCGTTTTGAGTGATTTACTCCATGTCAGGAAAATAATAATTTTCGGGCCGGGGAAAATTTTACGTAATTTAATTATTACTGTTAAGTCTTAATTATTTTACATAATCTTATTTAATATTTGTTCGTTTTCTAATATTTGTGAATGATTATAAATTTTTATATTTCTTTGATCATTTTTGGACTGTTTATGGGCCCCAGTGGTTCTACGTGGGCCCGGGGTGAGTCCCAAAACGTAAAAATTTTTCTACGTATAGAAAAATTTGTACTGTTTAGACGGAGACAGGAGATCTTACTAAACCTGAATCCGAAAACAGTTTTAGAAAATTTTATTGTACTGTATTTAATTATTGGGCGATAAAATACAGTAAATATATTCTTTTGTGGGGTTTTAGCAGATAAAAATAGAAATTATACTACTTAAGTCAACAATAGTGGTTATGACAACTTTTGATGGACCAATAGGAAGCAAGTTTAATGCTTTTGACGGACCAATAGGAAACAAGTTTAATTCTTTTGACGGACCAACAGGAAGCAAGTCTAATATTGAAGACTTTGAAATCAACCGTCGATTTAATCAACGGTGTAGGATTAGTCTAACAAAATGGCTATGACCATTTATAACCATTGGATGAAGAATTAATCAAGGGTGGAGATTTGATCTTATAA
Source organism: Ormosia emarginata (assembly GCA_029884605.1). NCBI lineage: Eukaryota > Viridiplantae > Streptophyta > Magnoliopsida > Fabales > Fabaceae > Ormosia > Ormosia emarginata. The sequence continues at coordinate 35,444,670 of JAQQTP010000074.1, read as the reverse complement.
AGTGGTTAGGACCATTTATAACTATTGGATTTGGATTTAATCAATGGTGGAGATGGATCATTTATAACCATTGGATTTGGATTTTATCAATGGTGGAGATTTGGTCTTCCAAAATGGCTATGACTAATTATGACCCTTGGATTAAAAGCAAGAAGGAGTAACTTGATCTTTCATTTTGGAGATGCATCAATTGGCTAGGATTTTAAGGAGGGAAGATCTAATGGCCTAGATTAAGTCTTCTAATCAAAAGTCTACCTAAATCCTAACCATTGATCTAATCAATGGCTTAAATTGCCCTAAATGGTGGCTAGAAAAGATGACAACTTTATGAATGCATAATGGAAGGGGGGACGGTTTTGTGCTTGTTTTAGGAGTTAAAGAAAAGTTTGAAGACCATTATTAGTGGTCTTGGTCATTATGAATCATTATTGATTCATTTTGCACTCTTAGGAGAATGCATGGAGGGGGGGACGGTTTTGGTGCATGCTTAAGGGCATAGATAGGTTTCAAGACCATTATTAGTTGTCTTGGTCACTTATTGATCATTATTGATCATTTCCTAAAGCAAAGCTCTTCAAAAAATTTCTCTCCTTCTCCTTCAAGCTAGCTCACGGCCATGACCATCAAATCTACCCTCCATCACTCAAAAATTTTATACAACCTTATTTCTTGAATCCTTACCTTATTCTAAGCAACTTTCATGTTGGAGACTTTCTCTAAATCATTCATCTTCATGGACTTTTTTCAAGATCAAAGTTATAGGGTATTTGTGGTGAAGTGTAAGAAAACTTCATTTCTTCTCTCTTCTTCATGTTCTAAGCCATGTTTGATCCATGGTTTATCTTATTCAAGCTTGATATGTTAATTAACTTGTGTTTTGTTTTGTATTTGAGAAGCCCTTGGTGGTGAAGGACTTGGAAAAAGAAGCAAAACAAGGAGCTTTTGAGAATCTTCAAGAGGTAAGAGGGAGATCCATCTCACCAACCAAGTATGGGGGTGAGAGATAGTCTTATATTTGATAGATGATGAATCTATGTGAGGATTCATATCCATGGTCATGTAATAATTTGTGGGTGTTTATGTGCTTTGATTATTTGCCTATGCTTGGTATAATTTACATGATTTATTGCTTTGATTATGGCATGTTTGTGATATATATTTGAATATGTATATGTATGCCATGATTTGATGATGGAAAAAAAATTGATTTTTGGTTCCAAAGACCAAGAGGAATTTCGGCCAAGACACCTCAAAATAGGTGTTCATAAATTAATATTTTCATGAATGATAAAATTGGATGATTAGAGAAGCAAGGAAAATAAACAAAGGGTTTGTTTTTCAAGAAGTAGTGTTCATGGTTTTAAGAAGGATTTTTATTGATTTATTTTGTGTAAAAAGTTTCTAAGCATTTTACTAAACATGAGTTTTAAATGAAAAGGACAATGTTGATTTTAAGGATTTACAAAGAAAGTGAAAAATGAAAATGAACAAATGATTTGATTTCAAAGGCCAAGTGCTCATGGTTTTTGTTAAGGAATTTTTAATAGTTTTGTTTGTGTAAAACCATATTGACTTAGAAGGAAAAATGTTTTGATGATTTCAATAGTCATGTCCATGTTTTTGAAGGCCTGTAATGCCTTGATTTTATGGAAACAAAGTGGAAATATAGTTTGATTTAGTACAAGGAATTTGGAAAGGGAATCAGTATTTTATCACTTAAGAAATGAACTTTTTGTATATGAATGGAAAAGAGAGGTTGAAAATGTTTGAGCCTCAATTTGTTTTAAAGAGAATTGATTTTAGAATTTATTTGAGAAAAATGGAGACTATAATAGTGATTTGATATTTTCTAACGTGTAACTCATCCTTTGGGTTTTGGAGAGCATTAGTAATTTTTAAAGTTAGAAACATTGATTTAATTCAATAGAATTGTGAATTTGTGGAATATATTGTGAAAAGGATTTTCTTGTGTAAGAAAATGTGGAAAAGGAAGTACGAAGTCATATTATTTTGAGAAAGGTTGTAATGAAATTTTTGAAGGTTGAGAAATATTTTTCGTCATGGAAAAATGATGTTAGAAATGATATTGAATTGTTTAGAAGTCCAAAATAATGTTTGGAATATTGAGGAATATTTTACGTGGTTGTAAAATGGTGAAAAATGTTTTACGTATCTTTAAAACGTGATTTTTAAGCTACACAATTTGAAATACGTTTAAATATTTTTACGCAATTTGAAAAATGTCTAAATATTTTACGCAATTGAAATATTGTTGAAAAATCACTACGTGATTGAAAAGTGATGAAATATTTTTACGTGATTATAAAAATGGTGGAAAATTGCTATGCGATTTGAGAAATATGTAAATATTTTTACGCGATTGAGAAAACATTGAAAAATCAATATGTGATTTGAAAATGTGACAGAAATGTTGCACAATTGTTAAAAACACGATAAAAGTGTTTTATGACTATGAAAATGCAATAACATGATTTTGTGATTAAATATACAGTATGATTACTGTTGGGCCAGTGTGTGGACCCTGATTATGAGATAATGAAATTAAAACTGAGAATGGGTCAATGTGTGGACTCTGAATATAAAATTGTGAACTTATGCCTGTGATTAGCATTTGGTGCATTGATCATGCATTGGAAATGAGGAATTTTGCTTGTGATTGACATTAGTGTATTGAAGATGCATTGGAAAGATATGCATTGAGGCATACGATGATTTTGAATTGAACAAAAATTGATAGCTGATGCTATTGGGACCCTTGTGGTTGAAGAGGGAATGTGAATTGATAGTGAGGTCTATGATGGATCTTGGGGGCGTCAAGGCGTGGCGGTCGACTAGTGGATATTTGTCTGTGGGCTACAGCTAGACCATATGCCATTTGGCGATGCAGTCCATTGCAACGCATTGACGATACCCGACAAGAACATGATTCTTTTCGAAAGCTGGACAATTGTTTGTGGGCTAAGGCTGGGCATTGTCTGTGGGCTAATATGGAAGATTGTCTTTGGGCTAAGGCTGACAATTAACAGAGCATTCTTCTCAAAATTATGAAAACCTCCATGGAGTAGGACATTGAGTCTATGTGCACATGCATAACATATGCATCATTATTGAGTATTAGTTATGATAATTGAACTGTTGAAATACTTGGATGATGATGATGATAATTGGATAATGATGAGGACATCGTTATGAATATTGAATGATATTTGAACTGATAAATGATTTGATGATGATAGTTGATTAATGTTGAGTGCATTATTGCAATTATGGTATGATATACCTGTATGATATGTTGTTTGTGTTATCTCTATGCTACCATGTTGGTATTGACGTAGGTGATCTCACCTCTTTGTTATATTATTTTGCTATGTCTGTATTGTTAAACTTATACAGTAGAAGGAATGAGTTATCTTAGACATAACGGATGGTAGATATTCTGAGATTGGTGACAGCATGGAGGAGTGGTCAATCAAGACTCGTTGGTGTGCAGTGTTAACAAGGAACAGATGTCTGATGCATCAAGATGGATACAAGAAGGGATAAGTATGCTAAGTTTTCTCGTTAGTGTTATACCGTGCTATTAAGTAGGACCCGTGATGGGGTTTGCTACTGTTAAAAAAAAAGAGAGTCTGTTAGTTTTATATTTGTCTTTAAATTGTTAAATATTAATTGGTGTCAATATTGTATATTAATCAGTTTAAATATATTTTCAGTAATACTTATGGATTTCAGTAAGTTTATGTTTCCATCTTCAGCAAGAAAAGGACATTTTAAAACTCACTTTTTATAATTCAAACCTTTTATGAACTTCTTTACAGATTATGAGTTGGGAGTTGGAAATGTGATACCCTGAGGAGGGTGTTACATTAGTTGGTATCAGAGCACGGTTTGAGTCTTTTGGGGTTTGTGGTTAGGTCTATTTTGCTTATGTTGTGTTCTCTGTGTATTTGATTTCTGAAAGGAAACAAATGTTTATTTGAAATGGTTACATCTGGTTTTCATTGTATTTTGATTCGTCCATCTTTGAAGAAAGGAAATGGCTCGTGGTAGACATATGTAGGTGGAAGTAGAACGTGACACTAAGAATACAGTTGCAACTATGGGAGTAATATGGAAGATAACTAACGTGACAGTACAACAGGAACAGAGGATCGCCGAACAGCAGGAATTGGAAGTTGAGGTTCAGGATTTGATGGAAGAGAATCAATTTTGAAATATAAGATTTCATAATTTTGGAACCTGGTATTTCTTCTTAGGGATATTAGGAAAGTGATTGATTTCAACGGGAAACATAATTATAATCACTAGGAAATCAGCAGAAGCAATGAACGTGTAAAGGTAGTGCTTGTAATAGTAAACCCATTTGGACCGTGATGTGTTTACTATTTTGTAAGTGAAGTGGAAAGGGGCACTTAATGAAGGATTGTATGTTCAAGGAAACAATTTATTTTAAGTGCGAAAAGTTTGGACACATTTTCAGAGATTGTGTTCCATTGAAAATAGAGTTTTCTGTTAGTAAAATCTCAGATAGTAGGGAAAGTTGTGACTCTGAATGGAACGGGAGTGTTCTGAGCTGAAGACCTAAACAAGGGAGACTATGTCGCAGAAGGTGATTCTTTAACCTATTCTTTATGACATATGATTGAGTAGATCAATTATATGTTGGTGTTATCTATGTCTTCGTTATCTTCTGACTTGCTGAATTCTGTTTCTATTCTTAGCCTATTGAGCTACTCAAGTTATTCAAATTATTGTTATAGATCAAATTTTTGTGTTAGTTTGATCTGTTTCATAAATAGATATGATCTTTGAAATGGATTGGTCATTTTTCAACCATATCCTATGAGATTATTTCAATAAAGTGTTAGTATTCCAGAAAATTTATTCTTGAAATCGGGTTACATCAAATTCTTTGCTGGATATGTTTGATAACATATCAGATCATTTTGTTATCTTTCATAATGTTCTTTCATGTATTGCAATTGCAAAGAAAAAAAGAATATTTTGCAATAAAGGATATTCCTATTTATATCCATGTCATAGTATCAGAGTGACGCAGTGGAAGCGTGGTGGATTCTTCAAAGGTTGAAACAGTTCTTCAATGGAAAAAGTCAAAAACGGTAATGGAAATCATGGAAAATTTTTGGATCATAGGACTTCTCATCTAGCTTATCAGAAAGAATTAAGTGTTCGTATGGACTGAGGTATATAAGGAGAATTTTTAGGAGTTGAAATATGTTTGAGTACTTCTATGGTATTAGTTTTGTCTAATCTCAATGAACCATTGGAGGTGTACTATGATACGTTATATCGGAGTTCAAGATATGTGCAAATGCAGAATAGAAGAGTTGTGGGGTATGATTTTAGGAAATTGAAGTTACATGAGAAAAACTATTCTAAGCATGAATGGAAGTTGGTAGCCGCTGTGTTTGTATTAGAAGTATGGATATACTTTCTTTATGGAGTAACATCCAATATCATCAGTAATTATAGGAATCTGAGATATCTGCTTGATCAGGAGAAATTGATTGCGAGACAAAGAATTTTCATTAGTTAAAATCGTTTAGAATGACGTGAGTGGTGAATCTACATGGGAACTGGAGGAAAAGATGAAAGAGTAATATCTATATTTATTCTGAGGGTGTGACATCATGTTTATCAAATTTTGAGGATGAAATTTCTTTTTAGAGAGGGAGTATTGTAACACCCCAAATTTCCTAAATAGTTGACAGTAATTTTGACAGTTAACAGAATTCTACTGTTTAGTGATTTCTGTGTACTGTAAAATTATTTTGAGTATTCCATCAGCGTATTTGATCGTTTTGAGTGATTTACTCCATGTCAAGAAAATAATAATTTTCGGGCCGGGGAAAATTTTACGTAATTTAATTATTACTGTTAAGTCTTAATTATTTTACATAATCTGATTTGATATTTATACGTTTTCTAATATTTGTGATTTTTGTGGATGATTATAAATTTTTATATTTCTCTGATCGTTTTTGGACTGTTTGTGGGCCTTAGTGGTTCTACGTGGGCTTGTGATGAGTCCCAAAACGTAAAAATTTTTCTATGTATAGAAAAATTTGTACTATTTAGACGGAGACAGGGGATCTTACTAAACGTGAATCCGGAAACAGTTTTAGAAAATTTTATTATACTGTGTTTTGTACTGTATTTAATTATCGGGTGATAAAAATGCAATAAATATATTCTTTCATGGGGTTTTAGCAGATACAAATAGAAATTATACTGCTTAAGTCAACAATAGTGACAACTTTTGACGGACCAATAGGAAGCAAGTTTAATGCTTTTTATGGACCAATAGGAAACAATTTTAATTCTTTTGACGGACCAATAGGAAGCAGGTCTAATATTGAAGACTTTGAAATCACAACCGTTAATTTGATCAACGGTGTAGGATTAGTCTAATAAAATGGCTATGACCATTTATAACCATTGGATGAAGAATTAATCAAGGGTAGATATTTGATCTTATAAAGTGGCTAAGACCATTTATAATCGTTGGATTTGGATTTAATCAACAGTGGAGATGGATCATTTATAACCATTGGATTTGGATTTAATCAATGGTGGAGATTTGGTCTTCTAAAATGGCTATGACTAATTATTACCCTTGGATTAAAAGTAAGAAGGAGTAATCTTGACCCTTCATTTTGGAGATGCATCAAATGGCTAGGATTTTAAGGAGGAAAGATCTAATGGCCTAGATTAAGTCTTCTAATCAAAAGTCTACCTAAATCCTAAACATTGATCTAACCAATGGCTTAAATGGCTCTAAATGGTGGCTAGAAAAGATGACAACTTTATGAATGCATAATGGAAGGAGGGGACGGTTTTGTGCTTGTTTTAGGAGTTAAAGAAAAGTTTGAAGACCATTATTAGTGGCCTTGGTCATTATGAATCATTATTGATTCATTTTGCACTCTTAGGAGAATGCATGGAGGGGGGATGGTTTTGGTGCATGCTTAAGGGCATAGATAGGTTTCAAGACCATTATTAGTTGTCTTGGTCACTTATCGATCATTATTGATTATTTCCTAAAGCAAAGCTCTTCAAAAATTTTCACTCCTTCTCCTTCAAGCTAGCTCACGGCCATGACCCTCAAATCTATCCTCCATCACTCAAAAATTTTATACAACCTTATTTCTTGAATCCTTACCTTATTCTAAGCAACTTTCATGTTGGAGACTTTCTCTAAATCATTCATCTTCATGGACTTTCTTCAAGATCAAAGTTATAGGGTATTTGTGGTGAAGTGTAAGGAAACTTCATTTCTTCTCTCTTCTTCATGTTCTAAGCCATGTTTGATCCATAGTTTATCTTATTCAAGCTTGATATGTTAATTAACTTGTGTTTTGTTTTGTATTTGAGAAGCCCTTGGTGGTGAAGGACTTGGAAAAAGAAGCAAAACAAGGAGCTTTTGAGAATCTTCAAGAGGTAAGAGGGAGATCCATCTCACCAACCAAGGATGGTGGTGAGAGATGGTCTTATATTTGATAGATGATGAATCTATGTGAGGATTCATATCCATGGTCATGTAATAATTTGTGGGTGTTTATGTGCTTTGATTATTTGTCTATGCTTGGTATGATTTGCATGATTTATTACTTTGATTATGGTATGTTTGTGATATATATTTGAATATGTATATGTATGCCATGATTTGATGATGGAAAGAAAATTGATTTTTGGTTCCAAAGACCAAGAGGAATTTCGGCCAAGACACCTCAAAATAGGTGTTCATAAATTAATATTTTCATGAATGATAAAATTGGATGATTAGAGAAGCAAGGAAAATAAACAAAGGGATTGTTTTTCAAGAAGTAGTGCTCATGGTTTTCAGAAGGATTTTTATTGATTTATTTTGTGTAAAAAGTTTCTAAGCATTTTACTAAACATGAGTTTTAAATGAAAAGGACAATGTTGATTTTAAGGATTTGCAAAGAAAGTGAAAAATGAAAATGAACAAATGATTTGATTTCAAAGACTAAGTGCTCACGGTTATTGTTAAGGAATTTTTAATGGTTTTGTTTGTGTAAAACCATATTAACTTAGAAGGAAAAATGTTTTGATGATTTCAATAGTCATGTCCACTTTTTTGAAGGCTTGTAATGCCTTGATTTTATGGAAACAAAGTGGAAATATAGTTTGATTTAGTACAAGAAATTTGGAAAGGGAATCTGAGTATTTTATCACTTAAGAAATAAACTTTCGTATGTAAATGGAAAAGAGAGGTTGCAAGTGTTTGAGTCTCAATTTGTTTTAAAGAGAATTGATTTTTAGAATTTATTTGAGAAAAATGGAGAATATAATAGTGATTTGATATTTTCTAACGTGTAATTCATCCTTTGGGTTTTGGAGAGCGTTAGTAATTTTTAAAGTTAGAAACATTGATTTAATTCAATAGAATTGTGAATTTGTGGAATATATTGTGAAAAGGATTTTCTTGCGTAAGAAAATGTGGAAAAGGAAGTACGAAGTCATATTATTTTGAGAAATGTTGAAATGAAATTTTTGAAGGTTGAGAAATATTTTTCGTAATGGAAAAATAATGGTAGAAATGATATTGAATTGTTTAGAAGTCCAAAATAATGTTTGGAATATTGAGGAATATTTTACGTGGTTGTAAAATGGTGAAAAATGTTTTACGTATCTTAAAAACGTGATTTTTAAGCTACGTGATTTGAAATACGTTTAAATATTTTTACGCGATTTGAAAAACATTTAAATATTTTACGCGATTGAAATATTGTTGAAAAATCACTATGTGATTGAAAAGTGATGAAATATTTTTACGTGATTATGAAAATGGTGGAAAATCGCTTTGCGATTTGAGAAACGTGTAAATATTTTTATGCGATTGAGAAAACATTGAAAAATCAATATGTGATTTGAAAATGTGACAGAAATGTTGCGCAATTGTAAAAAACATGACAAAAGTGTTTTATGACTATGAAACCACAATAACATGATTTTGCGATTAAATATACAGTATGATTACTGTTGGACCAGTGTGTGGACCCTGATTATGAGATAATGAAATTAAAACTGAGAATGGGCCAATGTGTGGACCCTGAATATAAAATTGTGAACTTGTGCCTGTGATTGGCATTTGGTGCATTGAACATGCATTGGAAATGAGGAATTTTGCCTGTGATTGGCATTGGTGCATTGAACATGCATTGAAAAGATATGCATTGAAGCATATGATGATTTTCAATTGAACAAAAATTGATAGCTGATGCTATTGGGACCCTTGTGGTTGAAGAGGGAATGTGAATTGATAGTGAGGTCTATGATGGATCTTGGGGGCGTCAAGGCGCGGCGGTCGACTAGTGGATATCTGTCTGTGGGCTACGGCTAGGCCATATGCCACTTGGCGATGCAGTCCGTTGCAACGCATTGACGATACCCGATAAGAACACGATTCTTTTCGAAAGCTGGACAATTGTTTGTGGGCTAAGGCTGGGCATTGTCTGTGGGCTAATCTGGAAGATTGTCTTTGGGCTAAGGCTGATAATTAACAGAGCATTCTTCTCGAAATTGTGAAAACCTCCATGGAGTATGACATTGAGTCTATGTGCACATGCATAACATATGCATCATTATTGAGTTTTGGTTATGATAATTAAACTGTTGAAATACTTGGATGATGATGATGATAATTGGATAATGATGAGGACATCATCGTGAATATTGAATGATATTTGAACTGATAAATGATTTGATGATGATAGTTGATTAATGTTGAGTGCGTTATTGGAATTATGGTATGATATACCTGTATGATATGCTGTTTGTGTTATCTCTATGCTACCATGTTGATATTGGCGTAGATGATCTCACCTTTTTGTTATACTGTTTTGCTATGTCTGTATTGTTAAACTTATATAGTAGAAAGAATGAGTTGTCTTAGACATAACGGGTGGTAGATATTCTGATATTCGTGACAACATGGAGGAGTGGTCAATCAGGACTCGTTGGCGTGCAGTGTTAATAAGGAATAGATGTCGGATGCATCAAGATGGATACAAGAAGGGATAAGTATGCTAAGTTTTCTCGTTAGTGTTGTATCGTACTATTAAGTAGGACCCGTGATGGGGTTTGCTACTGTTAAAAAAAAAGAGAGTCTGTTAGTTTTATATTTCTCTTTAAATTGTTAAATATTAATTGGTGTCAATATTGTATATTAATCAGTTTAAATATATTTTCAGTAATACTTATGAATTTCAGTAAGTTTATGTTTCCATCTTCAGCAAGAAAAGGAAATTTTAAAACTCACTTTTTATAACTCAAACCTTTTATGAACTTCTTTACAGATTATGAGTTGGGAGTTGGAAATGTGATACCCTGAGGAGGGTGTTACAGGCTTCATCTAGTTCTTTATCAAGAAATTCACCGTTGCACATTGTTTTCGTAAATTGTTTAGTTTCAGGTGTTAAACCTTCATAAAAGAAGCTTATAGTGTGCCATTTTTGAAAGCCATGATGTGGGTAAGAATTTAACAAATTTTTAAACCGTTCGCAACATTGAAAATATGCTTCATTTGAATTTTAGAAAAAAATTTGGATTTGTCTTTTCATAGCATTAGTTTTATATGTTAAAAAAAATTTCTTTAAGAACTCACCTTACATTTCTTGCTATGTGCCAATTGATTTTGGTTTCAAAGTGTTAAGCCAAGTTTTTGCTTTATCTTTTAAAGAAAAAGGAAACAATTTAAGCTTAACATTCTCTTCAGTGCAATTTTGATCATTGAAAGTAATACATACTTCCCCAAATTCTTTTAGATGTAAATATAGGCTTTCAGATTCTAAACCATGAAAATTAAGAAGTAAAGAAATCATACTTGGCTTAAATATAAAATTATTGGCATTGAGTGGAAAGATAAAGCATGATGGACTAGAATTTCGAGGTGGTTGCAAATATTCATACATGGTTCGCAACGGTTGATTTTCATGTTCATCATGTACACTTTCATTTTCAGCTCGTGGTTCATTTTCAGCCATTGTGTCAATTGTGTGTGATTGTGATTCAAACAAATCAATATATAAAGTACCAGGATTAATTTTAACCAAATGACCAGAATTTAAATCACAATACCAATTAAGCATAAATAAGTGATTTAAAATTAAAAAATAATAAAGTACAAGTTGATGGTATAAATCAGCCATTAAATATTAAGCATAAATAAATGACTTAAAAAATAAAAAAAATAATGTACAAGTTAGTAAGTCGAAAAATAAAAATAAATGACATAAATAAAAAGTCGAAAAACAAAAATAAATGACAAAATAAAAAGTTAGATAGTATAAATAAATGACATAAATTAAAAAGTTAGATAGCGTAAATAAATGACATAAATATAAAAGTTAGAAAGTTAGAAAGCGTAAATAAATGACATAAATAAAAAAAGTTAGATAACTTAAATAAATAAGTTAGAAAGCATAAATAAAAAGTTAGTAAGCATAAATAAAAAAGTTAGTTAATAAGTTAGTAAGTTAGTAAGTAAGTTAGTTAGTAAATTAAAAGAGTAAAGGAATAATATACCTGATGGTAAAATTTACTTACAAAAAGAGAACATCAATAAATTAAAACTTCAAATCAAGTCCCTGGCAATAGCCAAAAACTTGATGTGGATTAAAGGATGCAAACCCAAGTGTAGGTTATCTCAAGTAATAAATTTCTCGGGAGTCTGAGGTCGATCCACAGGGAATTGATGAAGAAAAATTCTTTGAGGTAAGGAAAGACTTTGTCACAACAATAAAAAAAATAAAATATGTTCACAATTAAATTAAAGAACTTGCTTGGGTTAGGAGATCCACTTTTGATAATAAATTAAGGGCAAGATTAATTTTTTTTATAACTCAATTGAAATCCATGCACAACAGAGGTTTCAATTAGAAAATAAAACATTCAAAGTCCATTTAGAATTATATACGTAGTTATATTATGATTCCTTTAATTATTTACTAACACCAAAACTTGTAAATGGGTTCAAGCATTCATTGTGCCAAACCACTTGTCTACAATAAATCAAGAACTCCACTTTACAAGGAGGGTTTCTAAATTGATTGGAAACAAAATACAACACATATAATGATCACTTGATAATATATCATTTAAGCACAAGAAAGAAATTAATCTAACCTTATTTTATTACCAAAAGCTTCGCCTCCTCACCCAAGCAAGATGAAAATTAGTTACCCATGAGCAAGAAGAAAGAAAGAGAGAAGAAGAAGAAGATGATCATAACTTCTATTCACAACAAAAGAAAATTACAACAAGTAAATAACATAATAGCATGATCTTGATCTAAAACCAAGATTGCTCTAATAAGCAACCAAGGCTACCTTCTATAAAGCATCACAAGCAAAAGATGATAATGAGTGCGACAATGAGTGGGTGGATAATTAAGAAGTGTGTGGATAATTAAGGAGTGGGTAGATGATTAAGTGGATGATTGAGGAGTAGGTGGATGATTGCAAAAAATGCTTGTCTTCACTTGCATAAAATAATTTGGTGCCAAACTCGTGCTTGCTGATAGATTCTTGGAAAGTGGCTTTCATGAAAGTTGTAGACCTTTGTCTTGGCTATCAAATGCCCACTTGAACCATCCAATTTGGCCTCTTACAACCTAAGATATGACCCAATCATTGCAACTACTTAGGCCTAATTTCAGCTCCTCTATTCTAACTTGCAAGCCCAATATGACCTCCAAGACATCCGAACTGGCTCTTGTGTTCTTCATAAAAGTTGTACATTTAGGTCTTAACTTTCAAATGACACTAGTTTTAGCTCAATGAAACTCATACAGCCCAAGTTATGCCCTAATTAGTGCACATTGCTCGGGTTCTAGTGACAAAACCCATTTTCTAACTTCCAAGCCCAATTAGCTCCACTAGATATCAGATTGAAACTTTGAGCTTTTTATCGAAGTTGTATAGATTTCTCTCAGCTTTCCCACAAGGTAAAATTCATAATTTTTAGATATCTAGAACTCAAGATATGACCGAAATACAGAAACAGTGTAAAATCTCAACAAAGCTGAAAAATATCAATTAAGCCTAATTTAAACCCAAACTTACAAATCATGACCAAGCTCAATCAATTAAGTACATGAAGAGTGTAAATGATTAAAAATGAGGGTTTATTAATGTATAAAATATGTGATTATCAATGTCACACCTGCTTATGGTGTTGATCAACAGTGGAATGTTGTGCTGCCTCCATTGGTGAATCAACCAGGGTACCAATAGTTCTAAGAGCAGCCGATCTAGTGACTGCCAACTAGGGTGCCCCCAATACCACTAAGGCTGTAACACCCCCCTCAGGGCATCACATTTCTGACTACAACTCCCAATCTGAAAATTAGTACATAAAAGGTTTGATTTATAAAAGGTGAGTTTTAAAATTTCTTTTTCTTGGTGAAGACGGAAACATAAACTTACTATAATCCATAAGTATTACTGAAAATACATTTAAACTTATTAATATACAATATTGACACCAATTAATATTTAACAATTTAAAGAGAAATATAAAATCTAATAGACTCTTTTTTTTTTAACAGTAGCAAACCCCATCACGGGTCCGACTTAATAGCACGGTACAACACTAACGAGAAAACTTAGCATACTTATTCCTTCTTGTATCCTTCTTGATGCATCAGACATCTGTTCCTTGTCAACACTGCACGCTATCAAACCTAGAATGATCATTCTCTGATGTTGTCTCCGATCTCAAAGTATTTATCTCCCATATGTCTAACACAACTCGTTCCATCTACTATTCAATTTTAATAATACAAACACAGTAAAACAATATAACAAAGAGGTGAGATCACCTATGCCAATACCAACATGGTAGCACAGAGATAACACAAACAACATATCATACAGGTATATCATACCAGAATTCTAATATTGCACTCAACATTAATCGACTATCATCATCATACCATTAACATTATTATCATCACACAATAATCACAATAATGCCATCAACATGATTATCATCATCATCATCCAATATTCCTCAATTATTATATCATGCAGATATAGATACTCAGATTTATGCATATGTTATGCATGTAGACTCAATGTCCTACTCCATGGAGGTTTTCACAATTTCGAGAAGAATGCTCTGTTAATTGTTAGCCTTAGCCCAAAGACAATCTTCCAGATTAGCCCACAGACAATGCCCAGCCTTAGCCCACAGACAATTGTCCAGCTTTCGAAAAGAATCGTGTTCTTGTCGGGTATCGTCAATGTGTTGCAACAGACTGCATCGCCAAGTGGCATATGGTCCAGCCATAGCCCACAGACAGATATCCACTGGTCGACCATCGCGCCTTGACGCACCCCAAGATCCATCATAGACCTCACTATCAATTCATATTCCCTCTTCAACCACAAGGGTCCTAATAGCATCAGCTATCAATTTTTGTTTAATTCAAAATCATCATATGCCTCAATGCATATCTTTTCAATGCATGTTCAATGCATGTTCAATGCACCAATGCCAATCACAGGCAAAATTCCTCATTTCCAATGCATGTTCAATGCACCAATGCCAATCATAGGCAAAATTCACACTTTCATATTTAGGGTCCACACATTGGCTCATTCTCAGTTTTAATTTCATTATCTCATAATCAGGGTCCACACACTGGCCCAACAGTAATCATACTGTATTTTCGATAGCAAAATCATATTATTGCGTTTTCATAGTCATAAAACACTTTCGTCGTGTTTTTACAATCGCGCAACATTTCTGTTACGTTTTCAAAATTTTACAACATTTCCGTTACATTTTCAAATCACATATTGATTTTTCAACGTTTTCTCAATCGCGTAAAAATATTTATACGTTTCTCAAATCGCATAGTGATTTTCCACCATTTTCATAATCACATAAAAATATTTCATCACTTTTCAATCACATAGTGATTTTTCAATAATATTTCAATCACGTAAAATATTTAATCATTTTTCAAATCGCATAGAAATATTTAAACATATTTCAAATTGCAATTGCGTAGCTTAAAAATCACGTTTTTAAGTTACGTAAATCATTTTTTACCATAATTCCATTACGAAAAATATTTCTCAACCTTCAAAAATTCCATTTCAACCTTTCTCAAAATAATACGACTACTCACATTATTTTCTATATTTTCTTACTCAAGAAAATCCTTTTCACAATATATTCCACAAATTCACAATTCCATTGAATTAAATCAATGTTTCTAACTTTAAAAATTACTAATGCTCTCCAAAATCCAAAGGATGAGTTACATGTTAGAAAATATCAAATCACTATTATATTCTCCATTTTTCTCAAATAAATTCTAAAATCAATTCTCTTCAAAATAAATTGAGGTGTGTTTGAACCTCTCTTTTTCATTTACATACTGAAATTCATTTCTCAAGTGATAAAATACCCTGATTCCTTTTCCAAATTCCTTGTACTACATCAAAATATATTTCCACTTTGTTTCCATAAAATCAAGGCATTACAAGCCTTCAAAATCGTGGACATGACTATTGAAATCATCAAAACATTTTTCCTTCTAAGTCAATATGGTTTTACACAAACAAAACCATTAAAAATCTTTTACAAAAACCGTGAGCACTTGGTCTTTGAAATCAAATCATTTGTTCATTTTTCATTTTCACTTTCTTTGCAAATCCTTAAAATCAACATTGCCCTTTTAAAACTCATGTTTAGTAAAATGTTTAGAAACTTTTTACACAAAATAAATTAATAAAAATCCTTCTCAAAACTGTGAACACTATTTTTTGAAAAACAAACCCTTTGTTTATTTTCCATGCTTCTCTAATCATCCAATTTTATCATTCATAAAAATATTAATTTATAAACACCTATTTTGAGGTGTCTTGGCCAAAAATTGCTCTTGGTCTTTGGAACCAAAAATCAATTTCCTTTCCATCATCAAATCATGGCATACATATACATATTCAAATATATATCACAAACATGCCATAATCAAAGCAATAAATCATGCACATCATACCAAGCATAGGCAAATAATCAAATCACATAAACACTCACAAATTATTACATGACCATGGATATGAATCCTCACATGGATTCACCATCCATCACAGATTTTAGTGCAAATGTAGAACATCAATTAGTCAGTCACCCAACCTCTTATTGACCATAAAATGATTGCTAATGCTATCTGAAGACACTTTGGTGTATAATTGATAGACTTGTTACAAGAAACCTTACCCAGAATGGGTGGATAGAATTATGCTTTTGACAAGAGGGTTCAAAACCCTAGATTTCACAACTTTCTTAGGAAAAGATGGCAAGTTCACCATGGCGCATATAAGCTGATTCATGGCTCAATGTAAGGAAGTTAATCAAAATGAGTATCATAAACTTTAGTGTTTCTCTCTATCTTTGTCTGAAACTACATTTATATGATATTCTATATTACCTTCTAACTTTGTCCAAAATTAGGCAAATATCAAAAGAGTGTTTTATGATAGGTTTTATTATCCTCAACCAAAGGTAACCTTAGCCAACTTGATGAATCTCAAGCAACAAGTGAATGAACTAGTAGTCGAGTTCATTGAGAGGTTCAAGAAAATGAAGGGCAAATGTCATGTACAATTTCTAGAAGTCGAGTATGCAACCATCATTATGGAAACATGCATCCTTAGCTTAGGGAGAGGTTGATAATCCAGGAGGGCACTGATCTAGCTCAACTGGCCACTAAGGCGGTCTGTATTGAACAATTTACTCTCGAAAAGGAACTAAGTAGAGCTAGCAAGGGCCGATGATCCCAGATGGTTTCTATAGTAAATCTCGACTTAGAGAAGGCATCATTTGTTGAAGAGCAAGGGACAGTAACAACCGAGGTCTTAGCAGCTAAAATCTTGAGGGGGAAACTATACACCCGCCCAACATTAAAGCCATCTAAAGGAAAAAAAAGGTACCTATGGAAGAGAACAAAAGAGAATATCTCTTTGACATTTCCAAGGTCGAATAGATTTTTGATTATTTGCTGAAGGATCAACAAATCAAATTGCTTGAAGGGCACAAGATTCCTTCAGCATGGGATCTAAAAATTGGAAAATATTGTAAGTAGCATCATTCCTTTTATAACCATAAACCGTGTAGTTTTTAGGAACCCAATCCAAAAAGTATTGAAAGAAGGTAGATTCAAGTTAGCTGACAAAAGCATTGCCAAGATGACAATGGACACTAACCTGTTCCTAGCTATCTCAATTAACATGGTTGCTCCATTTGGTTTTCCTCCTAATCAGCTACGAAGAAGTTAGAAGTTAGTGGGTGAGACACACTAGCAAGCGAAAGGGGAGACTCCAACCGAAGGATCAAGGAAGCATGAGGGGCATTTGAATGCAAGACCCATGTAGTTGAAATCATTGGTCCATAAACCAAGTGTTTTTGACAAAATACAGTTGCCACAAGAAACAAAATAGAGTTCCCTAAGTTGACAATTAAGTTTTCCAACTGTAGACATGTAGCTAATTCCTCAAGGAAAGAGGATAGTGGCAAAATTCAATATTGAAAAGGGGATCCTGACAAAAAAGATCATAGTTAGGAATGACGAGCAGCTAAGATAGTAGAGGACCATAAAGCTGAGAACTAAGGTTGAAAAGGGACAATGGTTCTTAAACAAGTATATGCTAAAGCCAAATCAAAAGGAAGCTAAAGTTCTACTAACCCATACCTAGAAAAGGCAAAGGCGGCGTCAAAGGTCCACACAGAAGATGAAAAAAATGTTGAAGATGTTAGCCGAAGCCAAGACAATGGTGCGTGAGGAAGTAGAATCTCCAAAGAGGGAAAGAGTTGTATAGACGCTAGCCGAAAATGAGATTTTGAAAGGTAAGCAAGTTCTGGAGGAAAAGCTTGAAACAAATGACAAAGGAGAAACTAGCGAGGAGGATGATGATCTCTTGGAGGAAGAAAAACTATTAGACTATGGGAATGAAGTGTGAATGGCAATGGTCTTGGTTTTGATGATCAACAAACAAGAAAGCAATGAAGTGCAAAAGATCAAGTCCCAAGGTTTTTCAACATTAGCTAATAGGACTTAGATCATATACAAAGGTATAATGGACTCACACAAAAGCTTGTTTCTAAACTCATCTTTAAAATGGCTTTGCATAATCATGTTTTCATCTTGTGAAAAATGTGTTTAAGATTGAGTAAAATGCTTTTAGAAAGCTTGGAAATATTTTGGATATCCTTGGTTGAGAATTTCTTTGAAAATCATATGTTTCTAAGCAAGTCATAACAGTTTATGGATTTCCTATAACAAGTTATGAGGCCAAATATGAAACACGCCAATATGTTTTTTAAAGGGTCATAACTGATTATGAACAAGCTCATAATAGGTTATGAAATAATCCATAACTGATTATGTCTATTCCATAATAGGTTATATGTTATCATAGGACGTTCGCTATTTGTTTCTAATGCTCCATAATCGATTATGCCATTATTGTAACAGGTTATGAAATGTTTCATAAACGTTTATGAGAAAACTCATAATAGGTTATGACAATTTATAACAGGTTATGAAAACTCCATAATTGATTATGAAAAAGTCATAATAGGTTCTGAAGTTAGATAAAAACCCATGATAACGTGATTGCAAGCCATAACCGATTATGGTTATGCCATAATAGGTTATGGACACTTACAGAACTCTTTCACAACGGGTCTTTCCCCCAACTACTTCTAACATCTCTTAAATGTCATGGGCTATAAATGAAAGTGTTTGGGTATTGATTATGGGTTGAAAAATATTCTGAAAAACATCCTTGAGCATTAATTATGTGTTTTCTCATCATTTATTTACAAACTCTATTTTGAGCTTCAAGTTATGTGAATCCTTAATACCATAGTTCTTCAATTTGTATTATCTACTCTAGAGAGAGTTTCCTTCATCTAAATCTTGTATAATCTGTAAAGAGAGGGTGAGGTATCCCTCAAAATAGTTAGGGTAAGGTATCCCTTGAATATAAAGGCTCAAGCACAAGGGTGAGGTATCTCAAGGTGTATTGAGTGCTCCAATTTGTAAAGGTTGTCAAGCATCTACTTTCAAGCTTGAAGATATAGTGGAAATCTCGAGTGGTTGCTTGAGGACTAGACGTAAGCCACAAGTGGATTGGTGGCTGAACTAGGATAAAGCTTTGTGTTTATTTTCCTAACTCAACTTCTATATATTGTGCACTATTTTATTAATTTTCTTGAATACTATCTCTCTTGTCTAGTTCATCTAAGTGCAATTTCTATCTATCTAATTTATTCATCCATTTCCATTGATTAATAGCTTCAACTAAAATTGATAAACAAAGGTTTTACGAAAGATTTACGAAAATATTTTATAAACTCAATTCACCCCCTCTTAAGTTTGAGGCCACTTGGTAACAAGTGGTATCAGAGCTAGACTCTTGTATAAAGAGTTTAGCTACTTCAAGAGAAGTGATGACTTCAAATGGTTTTTCAAATGAAGGTTCTTCCATAAACAGACCTCCTTTTTTCAATGGGGATGGTTATGCCTATTGGAAAGAGAGATTGCAGATTTTTATTGAAGCTATTAATATTGATGTGTGGAATGCTGTTGAAAATGGTCCTTTTGTCCCCAAACGTATGGTAGATGGTGTAATAACCAATACACCAAGAAATGAATGGACCGATGAAGACAAGAAAAAGGTGCAATACAATTTGAGAGCCAAACATCACCACTTCTTTGGGGTATGATGAATTCTTTAGGGTGTCAAATTGTAATACCACTTAAGAAATGTGGGATACATTGCAAGTAACCCATAAGAGCATAAGTGAAGTGAAAAGATCTAGAATAAATACACTCACTCATGAATATGAATTGTTTAAAATGAACCAAGGGGAAAACATCCAAGAAATGCAAAAACGATTTACTCATATAGTTAATCATCTTACTTCATTGGGAAAAACCTTTGCCAATGAAGATCTTATTAACAAAGTTTTGAGATGCTTGAGCAAGAGTTGGCAACCCAAAGTGACAGCCATATTGGAGTCAAGAAATTTAGCCACAATGACCTTGGTCACCCTCTTTGGAAAGCTTCAAGAGCATGAGTTAGAGCTAAATAGAATAAGTCAAAATGAGGAGCAAGATAAGAAGAAAAAGGGGATTGCTCTCAAAGCCATTTCTTCCTCAATTGAATATGAAGATAAAGATGATGGAAATGATCTTGACAATATTGAGCTAAATGAAGAGAATTTTAGCCTCCTTGTGAAAAGGTTTAGAAGATTCTTCAAGAAGAAAAGTAATCAAAGAAGACCTTTTTTTCCTCCTAAGAAGTCATACTAAAAGGGAGAAAGAACTTCATCTACTCCAACTTGCTATGAATGTGGAAAATCAGGGCACATGGAGATGGAATGTCTGGTTTATCAAAAGAAGATGGAGAAATTTAAAAAGAAGCCTTTCAAGGAAAGAAAAGGAAGGAGAATAAGAGAAAGATAAATAAAATCTACCCAAGTTGTAAAACATTTATTATATATTAATACAGGTTGTAAAATTTTTCCGATTAAACAGAATATTACGAGATAAAATAACACAGAATATAAAATAGGCACATTATCATCACACATAATATACATATGGTTTCATCTTAGATTATACAAGTAATGTACAACTACCTATATTTAAAACTAAAACAGAACAGCAAACAAAGCAGTAAAAGGTCTAAATATACAAATGCAGATGCGCCCAAGTACACATCATAAATATCTAGCCCTCTGAAGGATCACTCTCAGATGAAACTTCAGGTGATAGATATCCAGGATGCCTCGACTCTCTACGGACATGGGTCCGTGCAGTCGATACGCTGCTGATCTCACTAGACGCATCAAACATACCACCCCAGTGACGCCTAAGAGATAGCGACAACTCCACGTGTAGATACAGCAAGGTAGAAAAGATCGGCACTCCATCAAACTCCGTACGTATGGTCACTGTCAGACGCCCTACGTATGTCACCGAGTCTCTATCCTCTCGCAGTCTCCAGGCTTCAGAACCTCTGTGAAACTCCAGTTGCACGAATCCAAAGAAACTTGGTAGCGTCATATCCACACAATCAATCCAATGGATAAGGATGATCGGATGGTTCTTGATCATAGAACTGATCTTCGGCTTGCTGATCTTCCTCCTCCTCAGGATACTCACACTCAAGAGGCTGTTCCTCTTCCTCAAACTCTTTACCATATAATTTAAAATACAAAAGCACATACATTGAAGAGGTAAGACAATCTATATCCCCACAAACATGGTAAATAAGAAAACGATAATACAACAAGTATAACAGTTCATACAATATAGCATTTCTATAATAGCATAAATAAAATACAAGATAACACAGATGTAATGTAACACAGAACGTAATGTAACAACATATAGTGGTACAGATAGACAAAATAGCACAGATAAATAATGATACAGATAAATAAAATATTATAAATAAATAGCATTAACATGTATGAGATAGAAATATATGAAATGTGACTCATCCTGAGATTGATTTAACTCTAACAAAATCTTTTTTCGTAACCAATATAGTCCAACGTTACAGGGTCTCTCATCCTGAGATTGATTTAACTCTAAGAAAATCTTAGCTTAAAAAATCAATTCTTGCTACATAACAATCTTCTGACTTTGCTATAAAATTGCTTCAGCCACTGTTTGTATTACTTCCAAAGTTACAGTCATATCACCACCATTATGTCTCGCTTCCACATGCGTACGTCTATCCCGAGTCATTTCTTTTCTTCAAAGATGGACAAATCAAAATAAAATGGAAACCAGATGTAACCATTTCAAATAAATGTTTGTTTTCTTGACGTACATTCCTTCGTTAAGTACCTTCTTTCACATCAGTTACTGCCTTTGGTTTCCTCAATGGTTGTAAATACATCTTCCGTTGAAATCAATTACTTTCCAAATATCCTTAAAAATATCGGGTTCCAAAATTATAAAATCTTATATTCCAAGACTGATTCTCTTCCATCAGATCCTGAACCTCAACTTTTATTTCTTTCCCACTGAACAGCGGTCCTTTGTTCCTGCAGTCATCCTTGCACGTTGCTCCCGCTACTCTCGTAACTGTAACTGCATTACTAGTAACATGTTCCACTTCCACACAAGTACAACTATCCCGAGCCATTTCCCTTTTTTTTTTCGAGGCGTGCGAATCGAAATACAATGGATCTGATATCCATTATAAACAACATTGTTTTCCTTTCGAAAATCAATAACACAGAGAACACAACACAAGCAAAACAGACCTAACCACAAACCCCAAAAGACTCAAACCGTGCTCTGATCCCAACTAATGTAACACCCCCCTAGGGTATCACATGTCTGACTCCCGACTCAAAATCTGTAAAGAAGTTCACACAAGGTTTGAGTTATAAAAAGATGGGTTTTAAAATTTCTTTCTTTACTAAAACATAAACTTACTGAAATTCATAAGTATTACTGAAAATATATTTAAACTGATTAATATATAATATTGACACCAATTAATATTTCACAATTTAAAGAGAAATATAAAATTAACAGACTCTTTCTTTTTTAACAGTAGCAAACCCCATGACGGGTCCTACTTAATAGCACGGTACAACACTAACGTTAAAACTTAACATACTTATTCTGTTGTGTATCCATCTTGTTGCATCAGACATCTGTTCTACATCTGTTCTTTGTCAACACTGCACACCTTCGAGTCCTGAATGTCCACTCTTTATTGTTGTCACCTATCTCAGAGTATTCATCGCCCGTTATGTCTAAGACAACTCGATCCTTCTATTATTTGATTTTAACAGTACAGACACAACAAAACAACATAAGAAAGAGGTGAGATCACCTACGCCAATACCAACATGGCAGCACAGAGATAACACAAACAACACATCATACAGATATATCATACCAGAATTCCAATAATGCACTCAACATTAATCAACTATCATCATCCAATCATATATCAATCCAAGTATTCAAAACAGTTGTCATAGCCAATATTCCTCAATTAATATATCATACAGATATATAAGTGTTTAGGTTATGCATGTACACAAGACTCGATTTCCTACTCCATGGAGCTAAAACTCAGGTCGGAGAAATGATCGAAAAGACCTGCCGGTACCACGTGCCTCAGACCACGTACTTTAATTCTCATTTCAATTTTTGCACATCTAGCACATACACGATAGTCTTTATCAGATCTTGATTAAGAATAGTGTCTCAGTCAGGATCATCAGTGTGTTACATCGGTCTAACCTACGGGAAGAAGCGCGACCAACCACCCGTGTAGGCAACCCGCACCCCGATGCCGCCAAGGTCAACAAGTGACTTACACTATGCATATCGCACCCACTCAAGAGGTGTGTTTCTCCTAGGCAATCAGCCATATCCAGTCCTCATCGAACCATTCCAATGCATGTATAATGCACCAAATACCAATCACAGGTATAATACCAATCACAGTATATCTCATAATTTTATATATATATATATATATATATATATATATATATATATATATATATATTCCAATGCATCTAAATTGCACCACGTGCCAATAACAGCAAAACTCGTTGTTTTCACAAACAAGTGTATGGACACCGGTTCACAAGAATCATACTGTATTTTTCAATAACAAAATCATCTTATTATTTTTTCATAGTTACAAAACACTGTTGTCGTATTTTCACAAAATTGCGCAACATTCCCGTTACGTTTTTCACAATTTCACAACACTTCTGTTGCGTTTTCAAAAAACTGTAACCCTTTTGTTACGTTTTTAAAATTCCAAAACATTTTTATTACGTTTTCACAATACCGTAACATTACTGTTACGTTTACAAAATTTCGTAACATTTCTGTTACGTTTTCAAAATGTTGCAACTCTTCTGTTGCACTTTTAAACCACGTACTAATTTTTAACGTTTTTCTCAATTGCGTAAAAACATACGTTTCTCAAATCGCATAGTATTTTTCCACTGTTTCAAAATCGCGTAACTTAAAAATCATTCTTTTACGTCACGTAAATCATTTTCTATCATTCTCAAAATATTTAAAACACTTTCCAAATCTCATAACAATTTTCCCCCATTTTCACAATCGCATAAAAAAAAAATTCTATCGGTATTCAATCACGTAGTGATTTATCAACAGTAGTTCAAATCACGTAAAAATATTTAAACGTAAATTCAAATCGCGTATAAATATTTCAATGTATTTAAAATCACATAAAAATATTTTTCCATATCACATTGTTACCAAGTGGCTTCCAGTACTCAAGAGGGGGGGTGAATTGAGTAACAAAAACTTTTGCAAAAGCTTTAAACAAATAAACTTTGCTCAATATAATTATTAAAGAATGTGGAAGAGATGAGAAAATGAAGAACAATTAATAAATAAATTGCAGGAATTAATAAATAAAGTGCATAAAATAAAGAGAATAAGGGAAAGAAAAAAAAAAGTACGAGAATTTATCCTGGTTCGACCACCAACCACTTGTGGCCTACGTCCAGTCCCCCCGAAACACCGTTCGAGATTTTTCACTATTCAAGACAAGCTTAAACAACAGGTAATTGCAACCTTTACAATACAGAGCACTTTTCACACACAGGGAAACTCTACCCTTGTGCTCAAGCCTCAATCAAACAAAAGGGATACCTCACCCTTATACAATCCTTAGGGATACCTCACCCTCAATATACGAGAAATAGATAAAGAGATGAAGTGAAACTCTCACTAAGAGTAGATAAATACAAATTGAAGCACTAAGGAGCTGTTTCTCAAATATCTCAAGAGTTAAGCAATTATAAGTTCGAAAAAAGAGAATAAAGTAGAGCACGTTTTCAAGCAAGCAAAAAATGATCACAATGTTCGGGGGTTTTTCGAGAGAAGTCCCGTGCCTCTATTTATAGAGCTCGTGGAAGAAAATGGTGTTGGGAGCAATTAATAACATTAAAAACTTTCTCGATTCTTCGTATCTTTGTTCAAAAACGTAGCTCTGTTTCTCGTGGGGTATTCGAATGCCCGAAGGAGGTATTCGAATACCTCTCAAAAAAACTCTTTTAGAAAATCGCTTAAGTTGGAGTTATTCGAATACTACCAAGGGTATTCGAATACCTCATTAAAGTAAGGCATGTTTCGAAAGCAGGGTATTCGAATACCATATGGGGTATTCGAATGCCTCATTTAAAAAGGTTCATTCTGAAACTAGGGTATTCGAATACCATATGGGGTATTCGAATGCCTCTGTTTTAGCACAGCAGAGAATATCAGTTACGAATCAGGTTATTCGAATACCATATTGAGGTATTCGAATACCTCAGTTAAAAACAGTTCAAAATCCTTTCCAAAAAGCTTTCGAAATGCTTGTTTTTAACTTTTAAAACATTTGATCTTTTAAAACCTTCAGTTTAGATTATCTTTAATCATTTGAGATATTTAATTAACAGCTCCATACATGATAGATCCTAAGTCCTAAAGCTAATCTTTAAACACTTGGACTTGGTCTTCTCATCATCCTCATGTTTGTTATCATCAAAATACATCTTCATTGTTGCGTAGCAAACACATTCTCCCCCTTTTTGATGATGACAAACTATCATAGAGAAAAGCATCGAACGAAATAATTGGAATTCACAAAGTAAGAGGCTTACATTCATATCTAATATGTGCGTGGCGTAGCTCCCCTTAATGTTGGAATCCAATAATAGTTATTTTAAACCTGTCTTTTCTCATTATATTTTTCTCCCCTTTGGCATAATCAAAAAGATGCAACAATATATAATGCATAAAGGAGGCAATAAGCATAAAGAGAAACTGATTGTATTAATAATTTAGCCAATATACATAATATAAGGAAAGAGTAAACACTAATACAAAAAGGCATCCAAGCAAGAACAAAGCCTAGGAATAGGCATCCGGCGGAGGAGGAGGGGAATCAGAACCCCGTGAAGATAGCAAAGCACGCAAGGCGACTTGCTCACGCTCAACACCATCAAGTCTGTCAAACAGAACTGAAAAGGTGTGTTCCAAATAAGCTCGGTTATCCTCCATGTAAGCACGGTTGGCCTGTAAGGTGGCCATGACTTGATCCAGAGTGACTGAACCAAAGGCGGCGGGAGCGGGGGCGGCGGCCGGCGGTGTCGAGACAAAGCAGGGCTACCGGAGCAAAGGCAGCAGGGGCAGCGGCAGGATCAGCTGGGTCGTCCTCATCATCGTCAACTTCAACTAGGAATACCCAGCCTTCATCAGTCTTTATCATCTTCATTCGGTTCAGCGTATAAGAGCCAAACACATTATGGTGGGTCAGCTGAGTTTTTCGCTCGGTCTCCACAATCTGCGGATACTTGCCTAGGAAGGCAGTGATGATCACCCCATAAGGTAGCTCTGAGCGTTCTTTTCCCTTAGCTCTCATCATATGCTTCATAATGAATACGGGCCAGTTTATCTGGTAGCCTTTCTTCAGGATCCACAGCATAAACACATCATCTTCACTCAGGTAGGCGTAGTTCCCACCTCTAGGAGCTAAGATGTGGGCATAAGCATAATGCAAGAGCACATCCTGGCTCTTCATCATGCCCCCTTTGACTCCCTTTTGAGTCGGAGGTAATGCCAACCCAGGTCGAAGGACATCTTCAATGGCTCGAATCTTGTCGAACCGCTGGACAAACTTTTCACAGTCTTCATTGTTACGGCCAGCAGATTCTAATCCGAAGAAGCGAACCCAGTCCTAAGGAGTGATCACAATGTGCTGATCACAGACGTCAGAGTGGAGTTCCAGTCCTTCAATCCTCAAGTTGCAGTAGAACATTTTGACCAAATCGGGATAGAGGACCTCCTTATAGGAGCAAAAACGTAGCACGCCCTGGATGTCCAGCTGGTGTAGGAAATCAAAGCCACCTTCTTTTTCAAAGAAGGCCAAATCCAGGTACTTGGGCTGCACAAGGTTTCGTTCTCTGAAATGAGAGATGAACCGTCCAAGAGTTTCTGGGTGAGAGGAGAGCCTTCGCAGATCCAATGGGTTGTTGCAAGGCGCGGTTTTTGTGCGAGCACGTTTGGAGGAGGAAGCCATGGATGAAGGTTGAAGATGAGAGGAATGGGTTTGAAAAGAGAGGGAGTGACGGTTGGGTGATACGAAGGAGAAGGTATTCGAATAGGAGATGAAAAACGAGAGAGAAGAAATGAAAAATGAGATGAGTGAACGGGTGAACGAAGGGGCTTATATAAAACTCAGACCCAAGGTATTCGAATGCCTCAATTGGTATTCGAATACTGCTGTTTGGAAACGCAAAGGTCAGGGCTCTCTTGAAAGAAGGTATTCGAATACCTCTGTAGGTATTCGAATAGACTGTCCAAAAAGGATTGGCCCAGATAAGCAGGTATTCGAATACTGCTTAGGGTATTCGAATACACCAGAGACAGGAACAAAAGCCTGATAGCAAGAGGCTTCAGGTTATTCGAATAACCACTAAGGTATTCGAATACACCTGGTTAATAAACCATGAAAGCATGCGAGAAAAATGAAGGTATTCGAATACCAGATGAAGGTATTCGAATAACTTAGTTGGAAAAACATAAAACTTACGTCCAGAATGCAATTTTGAAGAAGAACACTTACCCAATTAAATGAGTACCTGCAAAACAGAATGGAGGGTATCTCCGACGCTCAAGTCAGTAACAATTAAAGATCAATAAAACAATGAGTATTAAATTTAACAAATTAAATACACGATTGATCCAAAATGCCAAGCTCTCTTCTTAAATGAAAGAACGAATCTTTAGGTAAAGGTTTTGTGAAAATATCAGCAAGTTGATTATTGGTTTCAACAAATTCTAACACACAATCACCTTTTTGAACATGATCTCGTATAAAATGGTGCCTTATCTCAATGTGCTTAGTTCTAGAGTGCATAATGGGATTCTTTGTCGATTAATTGCACTAGTATTATCACATCTTATAGGGATGTGATTAAGTTGAAGACCAAAGTCTAAAAGTTGTTGCTTCATCCATAGAATTTGAGCACAACAACTTCCGGCTGCCACATATTCAGCCTCAGCGGTGGATAAGGCCACGCTATTTTGTTTCTTGCTATGCCAAGAAACTAAGGAATTGCCAAGGTGTGACATGTTCCACTAGTGCTTTTCGATCCAATTTGCATCCAGCAAAATCGGAGTCGAATAACCAATAAGACTACAAGTGGCACCTTTGGGGTACCACAAGCCCACTTGTGTAGTGCCACCTAGATATTTCATAATACGTTTTACAGTACTTAAATGCGACTCTTTGGGATTAGCTTGATATCGAGCACACATGCATACGCTAAACATTATATCGGGCCTACTAGCGTGAGATAGAGAAGAGATCCGATCATACCTCGATATTTAGTAATTTCTACAGAATTACACCTTCGTCTTTATCCAAGTAACACGAAGTACTCATTGGTGTAGCCATATGCTTTGAGTTGTCCATTCCAAACCTCTTGAGAAGTTCTTTGCAATACTTTGTTTGGCTAATGAACGTTCCACTCCTTGTTTGTTTGATTTGAAGTCCAAGGAAGAAATTGAGTTCTCCCATCATGGACATTTCGAATTCGCTTTGCATGATTTTGGCAAATTCCTTGCACTGATTTTCGTTAGTAGCACCAAATATGATATCGTCTACATATACTTGTACAAGGAGTATATCATGGTTTTTATTTTTAATAAAAAGAGTCGTGTCAACCTTACCTCTTGTAAAATCGTGTTCTAAAAGGAACTTACTTAACCTTTCATACCAAGCTCGTGGAGCTTGTTTTAAGCCATACAAAGCCTTTTTCAATTTGAAAACATGGTTAGGTAAATCATAATTTTCAAAACCTGGAGGTTGGTCAACATATACTTCCTCTTGAATAAAGCCATTTAAAAAGCACTTTTAACATCCATTTGATATAATTTAAAATCCATGATGCAAGCAAAAGCAAGTAACATCCTAATAGCTTCTAATCTGGCTACAGGTGCATAGGTTTCTTCATAGTCTATACCTTCTTCTTGATTATAGCCTTTTGCTACAAGTCTAGCTTTATTTCTTGTTATTATGCCAGCTTCATCAAGTTTGTTTCTAAATACCCATTTAGTACCGATAATAGGATGATTATTAGGCCTAGGAACTAGTTCCCAAACTTGGTTTCATTCAAATTGATTTAATTCTTCTTACATAGCTAGAAACCAATGTTCATCATTAAAGGCTTCATTAATGTCTTTAGGTTCGATTTGAGAAACAAAAGCTAAGTGGTTACATGCATTTCTAATGGAGTTTCGAGTACTTACACCTTTGGATACATCACCTATTACTTGATCAAGCGGATGAATTTTTGAGGTACGCCATTCTTTGGGAAGCTCCAAAGCTTGTGAATCCTCTTGTCTTTGTTTATCTTCTTGGTTCTTGATTTCTTTTTCCTTGCTATCCAAATGTGTTTCCGCTAAGGCTTCTGCAACATCATCAATAACAAGATCCTTTCTCGATCCATTTGGGTCAGTTTCATCAAATGCAACATGTATAGATTCTTCAATAGTCATAGTTCTTTTATTATATATACGAAAAGCCTTACTATGATTTGAATAACCAAGAAATATACCTTCATCGACTTAGCATCAAACTTGCCTAAGTTATCTTTTCCATTATTTAAAACAAAACATTTGCATCCAAAAACATGAAAATGTGCGACATTTGGCTTTCTTCCCTTGTATAATTCATATGGGGTTTTCTTTAAAATAGGCCTTATAAGGGCCCCGTTCATAACATAACAAGTCAGTATTTACAACATCCGACCAAAAATACTTAGGAAGAGCACCTCATTAAGCATAGTTCTCGCCATCTCTTCTAAAGAACGATTTTTCCTTTCTACAACTCCATTTTGTTGTGGAGTTCTAGGGGCAGAGAAATTATGATTAATGCCATGTTCATCACAATAATTTTCAAAAACATTGTTTTCAAATTCGCCACCATGATCACTTCTTATAGAAGAAATTTGAAAACCTTTTTCGTTTTGAATAACTTTGGCAAGTCTTTTAAATGCTAGAAATGCATCATTTTTATTTGCAAGAAATAAAGTCCATGTAAACCTAGAAAAATCATCCACAATCACTAAAGCATAGTAATTCCCACCAAAGCTCATAGTTCTAGAGGGTCCAAATAAATCCATGTGCAAAAGTTGTAAAGGTCTAGTAGTTGAAACTATATTTTTGATTTAAAAGAGACCTTTATTTGTTTACCCTTTTGACATGCATCACATAATTTATCTTTAACAAAATTAAGCTTTGGTAGTCCAATTACTAGCTCTTTAGAGACCAACTTCCTTAGGTGATCCATGTGAATGTGTGCAATTCTCCTATGCCATAACCATGAATCATCATTCTTACTTAAAAGGCATTTCGCATCATTTGAAGATATATCATCAAGGCTAATCATATAAATGTTATTTATTCTATGACCAATGAATTTAACATGTTTATCATTTTTATCTTCAATTATGCAACAATTTGAATCAAAAATTACCTTATTACCTTTGTCACATAATTGGCTAATACTAAGAAGGTTATGTTTTAAGCCTTCAACAAGCAACACATTTTCAATAGAGGAATTTGGATTCTTGCCAACTTTTCCAATTCCAAGAATTTTTCCCTTGTTGTTGTCTCCATAGGTAACATGTCCATGATTCTTGGGGATAAACATGGTGAATTTCGAGTCGTCTCCAATCATGTGCTTGGAACAAATTACATTTGTCGAGATACCAATTTGAGCTCCTGGCTTTCAAGCACACCTACAACACAATTTTAATTTTTAACTTTTGGTACCCAAATTTTCTTGGGTCCTTGAGTGTCAGTTTTAGGCAATGTACCCTTTGGAACCCAAACCATTTTTGTCCCAATTTTTGTGTTAATATTCTTTCTAGCATTGCATGTTGAAGCACTATGACCTTTCTTTCCACAGTAAAAACATTTAATAAATGGACTGCTGGAAGTACTTGAATAAACGAAAAATTTTTTATAAGATTTATGTTGATTTTTCGGGTTATAACCAATTCCACTTTTTCAAAAACAACCCTTTGTTTCCCTAATATAATATTTAGATTATCTCTCCCATAAGTGAATTTGGCAAGGGTATTTTTTAAGTCTTCAATTTCTTTCTCAAGTGTATGACATGAAGAACAAGAATACGAAGTAGAAGCATGTGAGGGATGAGATGAGCATGCATCAATAATTCCCAAAGTTTCATTTTCAATTTTTAGTTCTTCAATCTCTTTATTTAAAATAAGAATTTTATTTTCTAAAGAAGAGATTTTTTTCTTAGAAGAAGAAATTTGTTTTGTGAGTTTTATTGATTCGTCATGCAATTCTTCAAAGGCATCTTGTAACTCATCATAAGAGGGCAGTAAAGTAGAGTTAGAACTTACCTCATTTTCGCTTTCTTCTTCTTCTTCTCCTTTGGCCATGAGACAAAGTTGAGCTTCTTCGCTATCTGAGTTTGTCGGTTGAATCCATGTCGTTTTCATCCCATGCTATATAGGCTTTTCTTCCTTTTCTTTCTTTGAAGGGCTTCTTCTCAAGTCTCTCTTTCTTCTTTTGGTAAACTGGGCATTCCATTTTCATGTGACCAGGCTTGCCACATTCATAGCAAGTAGGAGTTGATGAAGCTCCTTCGCCTTTGTAATGAGTCTTCTTCGGAGGGAAGGGAGGTCTTCTTTGCATTCCCTTTTTCTTGAGAAATTTACCAAATTTTTTAACTAACAGACTAAGATTTTCTTCGTTTACCTCAATGTTTTCTGAGCTTTCTTCATCTTCTTCATCATCAATGTCAATTGTTGAGGAAGTGGCTTTGAGCGCTATCCCCTTTTTCTTTTTATCGTTTTCTTCGCTTTGACTTAATCTGCTCAATTCTAGTTCATGCTCATGAAGTTTTCCAAAAAGGGTGGCTAATGACATGGTTGTCAAGTCCCTTGATTCTGAAATTGCTGTCACCTTGGGCTGCCAAATCCTGCTTAAACACCTTAACACTTTATTAATCAAATCTTCGTTAGTAAAACTTTTTCCTAAAGATGCAAGATGATTAACAATGTGGGTGAACCTCTTTTGCATTTCTTGAATGCTTTCTCCTTGGTTCATTCTAAATGTCAGGTCATATTCGCGAGTTAGAGAATTGATTCTCGACCTCTTAACTTCACTAGTACCCTCATGGGTAACTTGTAAAGTGTCCCACATTTCTTTAGCGGTTTTGCAATTAGAAATTCTAAAAACTCATCATACCCCAAAGCAAAGTGGTAATGATGTTTTTAGCTTTTAAATTATATTGGACTTTTCTTTTATCCTCATCAGACCAATCACTTCTAGGTGTCTCGGTTTTTACACCATCGACAACGCGTGTAGGTATAAATGCGCCGTTTTCGACAAAGATCCCACACATCTAGATCAATAGCTTCGATGAAGATTTTCATTCTTTCCTTCCAATATGCGTAACCATCCCCATTGAAAAGGGTGGTCGGTTTATGGAAGATCCTCGAAAAACCATTTAAGGAAGCCATGTTCTCTTGAAGCGGCTAAGCTCTTTATACAAGAGTCTAGCTATGATACCACTTGTTACCAAGTGGCTTCCAGTACTCAAGAGGGGGGTGAATTGAGTAACAAAAACTTTTGCAAAAGCTTTAAACAAATAAACTTTGCTCAATATAATTATTAAAGAATGTGGAAGAGATGACAAAAATGAAGAACAATTAATAAATAAATTGCAGGAATTAATAAATAAAGTGCATAAAATAAAGAGAATAAGGGAAAGAAAAAAAAACAGGCACATAATTTATCCTGGTTCGACCACCAACCACTTGTGGCCTACGTCCAGTCCCCGAAACACCGTTCGAGATTTTTCACTATTCAAGACAAGCTTAAACAACAGGTGCTTGCAACCTTTACAATACAGAGCACTTTTCACACACAGGAAACTCTACCCTTGTGCTCAAGCCTCAATCAAACAAAAGGGATACCTCACCCTTATACAATCCTTGGGGATACCTCACCCTCAATATACAGAAATAGATAAAGAGATGAAGTGAAACTCTCACTAAGAGTAGATAAATACAAATTGAAGCACTAAGGAGCTGTTTCTCAAATATCTCAAGAGTTAAGCAATTATAAGTTTAGAAAAAAGAGAGAATAAAGTAGAGCACGTTTTCAAGCAAGCAAAAAATGATCACAATGTTCAGGGGGTTTTTTCAGAGAAGTCCCAGGCCTCTATTTATAGAGCTCGTGGAAGAAAATGGCCGTTGGGAGCAATTAATAACATTAAAAACTTTCTGATTCTTCGTATGCTGTTCAAAAACGTAGCTCTGTTTCTCGTGGGGTATTCGAATGCCTGAAGGAGGTATTCGAATACCTCTGTCAAAAACTCTTTTAGAAAATTAAGTTGGAGTTATTCGAATACCAGATCAAGGGTATTCGAATACCTCATTAAAGTAAGGCATGTTTCGAAAGCAGGGTATTCGAATACCATATGGGGTATTCGAATGCCTCATTTAAAAGGTTCATTCTGAAACTAGGGTATTCGAATACCATATGGGGTATTCGAATGCCTCTGCTTTTAGCACATGAAGAGAATATCGATTCTGAATCAGTTATTCGAATACCATATTGAGGTATTCGAATACCTCGCTTAAAAACAGTTCAAAATCCTTTCCAAAAAGCTTTCAAATGCTTGTTTTTAACTTTTAAAACATTTGATCTTTTAAAACCTTCAGTTTAGGTTATCTTTAATCATTTGAGATATTTAATTAATGTGCTCCATACATGATAGATCCTAAGTCCTAAAGCTAATCTTTAAACACTTGGACTTGGTCTTCTCATCATCCTCATGTTTGTTATCATCAAAATACATCTTCATTGTTGCGTAGCAAACACACACATAACTTAAAAATCACGTTTTTAAGATACGTAAATAATTTTTCACCACAATTTCATTACAGAAAATATTTCTTGACCTTTAAAAATTCCTTTTTAACTTTTCTCAAAATAATATAACTTTATACTTCATTTAATATATTTTCTTACTCAAGAAAATATTTTTCCACAGTTCTTTACTCAAGAAATTCTTTTTCAAAATATAATTCACAAAAATCACTTTTCCATTGATGTAAATCAACGTTTCAAAACTTAACATTTTCTAACGTATTTCAAAACTTGAAAATAAGTTATACGTTAGTAAATTTTCAAAATACCATTATATTCTCCATTTTTCCCAAATCAATTCTAAAATCAATTCTCTTCAAAACAAATTAAGATTCAAACCCTTGCAACTTTTCTTTTTTCATTTTCATATGAAAGTTCATTTCTCAAGTGATAAAATACTTTGATTCCCTTTCTAAAATCCTTATACTAAAACATTTTGTTCAAACATTTTGTTTCCACTTTAAAATTACTTTGTTTCATAAAACCAAAATTATTCCAACCTCCAAAAATCGTAGAGTCTTTGGCCATTAAAGCCATCAAATATTTTTTTTCTAAATTGATATAGTTTTACACAAACAAAACCATTAAAAATTCTTTGTTTTCAAAATCGAAATACCGATGGTCATAAAAACCAAACCCATTTGTTCAAATTCATTTTTACTTTCCTTACAAATCGTTTTTCACTTTCTTTGCAAATCCTTAAAATTACCATTGTTATTTTCATTTAAATCTCATGTTTAGTAAAACACTTAGAAACTTTTTACACAAAATAAATCAATAAAAATCCTTCTAAAACCGTATTCATGTACTATTTGAAAAATAAATTCTTTGTTTATTTTCCTTACTTTTCTAAACATCCATTTTCATCATTCAAGAAAATATTAATTTTGTAAACACCTATCTTGAGGTGTCTTGACCAAAATTCACCATGTTCTAGGGATCAAAAATTAATTTCCTTGTTCTTGAAAAATTTCAACATGGAACCCTAACCTTGGGTGCCAAAACCGTAGTCATTCTTTGGCCATTAGAGCCAAGAATTGATTTTCTTTCCATCATCAAATCATGACATATACATACATATTCAAATATATATTATAAGCATACCATAATCAAAGCAATAAATCATGCATAGTATAAGCATACCATCAAAGTCATAAACTCATGCAAAGCATATCAAGCATAGGCAAATAATCAAAGCTCATAAACACCCACAAATTAATTACATGACCATGGATATGAATCATCACATGGATTCAACATCCATAAAATATATAACCATCTGTCACCACCATGCTTGGTTGGTGAGATGGATCTCCCTCTTACCTCATGAAGATCCTCAAAAACTCTTTGTTTTGCTTCTTTTTCCAAGTCCTTCACCACCAAGAGCTTCTCAAATACAAAACAAAATACATAAAAATTAGTATACTAAGCTTGATTAAGAAAACCATGGATCAAACATGGTTTAGATCATGAAAAAGAAGAGAAGAAATGAAGTTTCCTTATACTTCACCTCAAAAACCCAATAACATGGATCTTGAAGAAACTCCTTGAAGATGAATGATTTAGAGAAAATCTCCAACATGAAAGTTGTTTAGAATATCATGTAGATTCAAGATCTATGGTTGGATGAAATTAAAAGAGATTGGATGGTGGTTTTGAGTGTCTTGATCGAATGGTTTCTCTTGAAGCATAAAGATGGAATTTTTGATTTTTGATAGAAACTTGAAGCTTGGATTTGAAGCTCAAGATGAATGATTTTGGAAAAACTCATAACTAGAGATGTTCTTAGAATGGTGTTTAGGTTTAGAAAATCAAGTTGGATGAAATTAAAAAGTGATAGAAAGTGTTCTTGAAGTGCTTGGCCAAAACATGAAGAAGGAGAGAAACGGAGAGAAAACTTTTATGTTTTGGTTCTTGATAATTTTGGAGACAAGAATGAATGATCAATAATGACCAAAGGTGATCAATTGTAGTCTTCAAAGCTCCTAAATTCAGACCACAACCGTAGCCCCCTTCTTGCATTCTTCTTGAGTGTTATTTGATCAATAATGATCAATTATGATGAAACATTGACTAAGACCAATAATAATGACATGAAACTTTTTCTTTGGCCTAAAAAGGCTACTCAAAAATGTCTCCTAAACAATCCAAAACCATCCCCTTCCATGCATGCTTCTCCTCATAGCATTCAATAAATGGCCATAATAATTAGCCACCATTTGGAGCATTTCTAGCCATTGATTAATTCAATGGTTAGGATTTAGGTAGACTTTTGATTTTAGAAGACTTAATCTAGGCCATTAGATTTTTTCTCCTTGAAATTCTAGTCATTGGATGTGTCTCCAAAAATTAATGGTTAAGATTGCTCCTTCAAACTTTAAATCCAAGGGTTATAATTAGTCTGTCACTTTTTAAGACTAAATCTTCACCATTAATTAAATCTTCATCCAATGGTCATAAATGGTCCTTGTTACTTTACAAGATCAATTCTACACCCTTGATCACTTCTAAATCCAATGGTTATAAATGGTCTTTGTCACTTTTTGAGACCAAATCTCTACCATTGATTTAATCTCTATCTAACGGTTATAAATGATCTTATTTACTTTTAAGATCAAATCTCCTCTGTTGATTAAATCAAGATCAAGTCTCCATCATTAATTAAATCAATGGTGGATATCCAAACCACCAATATTAACTTAAGCAATTTAATTTATATTTTTATCTGCTAAAACCCCACGAAAAAATATATTTACTATATTTTTATCACCCGATAAATTAAATACAGTACAAAACACAGTACAAGAAATTTTCTAAATTTGTCTCCGGATTCAGGTTTAGTAAGATCCCCTGTCTCCGTCTAAATAGTACAAATTTTTCTATGCGTAGAAAATTTTTTTACTTTGTGGGACCCACCTGGACCCACGTATGGCCACCTGGGCCCACATACACCCCCTGGGCCCACAAACAGTCAAAAAATTTCATAATCATCCATAAAAATCACAAAAATTAGAAAATGCACAAATATCAAATCAGATTACGTAAAATAATTACCTAACGGTAAAAATTAAATTACGTAAAGTTTTCCCCAGCCCGAAAATTTTTATTTTCCTAACACGGAGTAAATCACTCAAAACGATCAAATATGCTGACGAAATAAACAAAATAATTTTACAGTGCACAGAAATTACTAAACAGTAAAATTCTATTAACTGTCAAAATTACTGTTTAAGAGATAGGAAATTTGGGGTGTTACAATACTCCCCCTCTTTACAAAAATTTTGTCCTCGAAATTTCATGACCATGATTTCACACCCTCGGAATAAATAATGACATTATTCCTTTATCTTTTCTTCCAGTTCCTTCTAGCTTCCTCACTTACATCTTTCCAATCGATTTTAACCAATGAAAGTTCTTTATATCTTGTTCACTTCCCCTGATCAAACAAATATCTCAATAAATTTTTTTCTACAGTTTTCCATTACCGTCTTAACTTTTCCCATAGACAGACTTCTTCAATCTTTGAAGAATCCATCACGCTTCCACTACGCCACTTTGATACTCTGACCTGGATATAAATAGGAATATTCTCTCTTGCAAGATATTCCTTCAATTGCAGTAGATGAAAGAAAACATCATGGAAAAGAACAAAACGAATCGAATATGTTATCGAACATATCCAGCAAAGAATTGGATGTAACTCGATCTTCAAGAATGAATTCTCTGATACCAATACAACGGCTACCAACCTTCATTCATGCCTAGAATAGTTTTTCTCAGATAACTTCCAACTAATGTAATGTATTACTTAAAATTTTCTTATCCTCATATCACTTCATTCTCCAGCTTTAGCTTCTTTAATAGGAAACGTCTCACTAACCGAGTTTTCCTTTCAACCACATTTTATACCAGATACTATGACATGAATTTTAAATAGGAATATCCTTTCTTGTAAAATATTCTTTCTTGCAAATGCAATATATGAAAGAACATTATAGAGGTTTAGGAAGAAAAGGTAGCAAAATGATCTGATATGTTACCAAACATATTCAACAAGAATTTGATTTTGCCTGATTTTCAGGAATGAGTTTTTCTGAAATACTAACACTGTATTAAGACAATCTCATAGGATATGGTTGGAAAATAACCAATCTATTTTTCAAAAATCATGTCTGTTTATGAAACAGATCAAACTAACACAAAATTTTGAATGACAGATCAAATTAACACAAAGATTTGATCTATAACAATGATTTGAATAACTTGAGTAGCTCGATCGGCTAAGAATAGAAACAGAAGTAAACAAATCAGAGGATTACGAATAACTCTAACATATAATTGATCTACTCAATCATATGCCCTAAGGAATAGGTTATTCACAGAAATATTCAGTATGGTTTATAGGATTAGCTCTAATGACACAATCTCCATTGTTTAAATCTTCTGCTCCGAACGCTTCCTACTACCTGAGATTTTACTAACAGAAAACTCTGTTTTCATTGGAACTATATTTTCAAAGATTGTGTTCCAAACTTCCCGCACTTAAAACAAATTATTTCCTTGGATGTACAATCTTTCGTTAAGTGCCCCTTTTCACACTTCTTACATTTCGGTGCAGATGTCACAGTCAAACTAAACCTGTCATTACTAGTACTTTCTCCACAAGATTGTTGTTGTTATTGACTTCTTGGAGACTGCAAGTACATTTTCTGTTGGAATCGCTTGACCTTATGATTTCCCTTTTTTCGTAACCAATATAGTCTAACGTTACAGGGTCTCTCATCTTGAGATTGATTTAACTCTAACAAAATCTTAGCTTAAAAAATCAATTCTTCTTTGTGAGAACAATCTTCCGAGTTTGCTGTATAATTGCTTCAGCCACTGTTTGTATTACTTCCAAAGTTACAGTCATATCACCACCATTATGTCTCGCTTCCACATGCGTACGTCTATCCTGAGTCATTTCTTTTCTTCAAAGATGGACAAATCAAAATAAAATGGAAACCAGATGTAACCATTTCAAATAAACGTTTGTTTTCTTGACGTACATTCCTTCATTAAGTACCTTCTTTCACATCAGTTACTGCCTTTGGTTTCCTCAAGGGTTGTAAATACATCTTCCATTGAAATCAATTACTTTCCAAATATCCTTAAAAATATCGGGTTCCAAAATTATAAAATCTTCTATTCCTAGACTGATTCTCTTCCATCAGATCCTGAACCTCAACTTTTATTTCTTTCCCACTGAACAACGGTCCTTTGTTCCTGTAGTCATCCTTCCACGTTGCTCCCGCTGCTCTCATAACTGCAACTGCATTACTAGTAACATGTTCCACTTCCACACAAGTACAACTATCCCGAGCCATTTCCCTTTTTTTTTCGAGGCGTGCGAATCGAAATACAATGGATCTGATATCCATTATAAACAACATTGTTTTCCTTTCGGAAATCAATAACACAGAGAACACAACACAAGCAAAACAGACCTAACCACAAACCCCAAAAGACTCAAACCGTGCTCTGATACCAACTAATGTAACACCCCCCTAGGGTATCACATGTCTGACTCCTGACTCAAAATCTGTAAAGAAGTTCACACAAGGTTTGAGTTATAAAAAGATGGGTTTTAAAAGTTCTTTCTTTACTGAAACATAAACTTACTGAAATTCATAAGTATTACT
The DNA here is from genome assembly GCA_029884605.1 of Ormosia emarginata. Taxonomy (NCBI): domain Eukaryota; kingdom Viridiplantae; phylum Streptophyta; class Magnoliopsida; order Fabales; family Fabaceae; genus Ormosia; species Ormosia emarginata. The sequence continues at coordinate 35,404,908 of JAQQTP010000074.1, read as the reverse complement.
GAAAATATATTTAAACTGATTAATATACAATATTGACACCAATTAATATTTCACAATTTAAAGAGAAATATAAAATTAATAGACTCTTTCTTTTTTAACAGTAGCCAACCCCCATGATGGGTCCTACTTAATAGCACGGTACAACACTAACGTTAAAACTTAACATACTTATTCTGTTGTGTATCCATCTTGTTGCATCAGACATCTGTTCTATATCTGTTCTTTATCAACACTGCACACCTTCGAGTCCTGAATGTCCACTCCTTACTGTTGTCACCCATCTCAGAGTATTCATCGCCCGTTATGTCTAAGACAACTCGATCCTTCTATTATTTGATTTTAACAAGATCTGAGACACAAAGAAAACAACATAACAAAGAGGTGAGATCACCTACGCCAATATCAACATGGCAGCACAGAGATAACACAAACAACACATTATACAGATATATCATACCAGAATTCCAATAATGCACTCAACATTAATCAACTATCATCATCCAATCATATATTAATCCAAGTATTCAAAACAGTTGTCATAGCCAATATTCCTCAATTAATATATCATACAAATATATAAGTGTTCAGGTTATGCATGTACACAAGACTTGATTTCCTACTCCATGGAGCTAAAACTCAGGTCGGAGAAATGATCGAAAAGACCTGCCGGTACCACGTGCCTCAGACCACGTACTTTAATTCTCATTTCAATTTTTGCACATCTAGCACATACACGATAGTCTTTATTAGATCTTGATTAAGAATAGTGTCTCGGTCAGGATCATCAGTGTGTTGCATCGGTCTAACCTACGGGAAGAAGCGCGACCAACCACCCGTGTAGGCAACCCGCACCCCGATGCCGCCAAGGTCAACAAGTGACTTACACTACGCATATCGCACCCACTCAAGAGGTGTGTTTCTCCTAGGCAATCAGCCATATCCAGTCCTCATCGGACCATTCCAATGCATGTATAATGCACCAAATACCAATCACAGGTATAATACCAATCACAGGTATATCTCATAATTTTATATATATATATATATTTCCAATGCATCTAAATTGCACCACGTGCCAATAACAGGCAAAACTCGTTGTTTTCACAAACAATGTATGGACACCGTTCACAAAGAATCATAATTGTATTTTTCAATAACAAAATCATCTTATTATTTTTTCATAGTTACAAAACACTTTGTTGTCATGTTTTCACAAAATTGCATGAACATTCCCGTTACGTTTTTCACAATTTCACAACACTTCATTGCGTTTTCAAAAAGCGTAACCCTTTTGTTACGTTTTTAAAATTCCAAAACATTTTTATTACGTTTTCACAATACCGTAACATTCTTCATTACGTTTACAAAATTTCGTAACATTTACATTACGTTTTCAAAATGTTGCAACTCTTACATTGCACTTTTAAACCACGTACTAATTTTTAACGTTTTTCTCAATTGCGTAAAAACATACGTTTCTCAAATCGCATAGTATTTTTCCACTTTGTTTCAAAATCGCGTAACTTAAAAATCATTCTTTTACGTCCACGTAAATCATTTTCTATCATTATCAAAATATTTAAAACACTTTCCAAATCTCATAACAATTTTCCCCATTTTCACAATCGCATAAAAAAATATTCTATCGGTATTCAATCACGTAGTGATTTATCAATGATAGTTCAAATCACGTAAAAATATTTAAACGTAAATTCAAATCGCGTATAAATATTTCAATGTATTTAAAATCACATAGAAATATTTTTCCATATCACATAACTTAAAAATCACGTTTTTAAGATAAAATAATTTTTCACCATAATTTCATTACTGAGAAAATATTTCTTGACTTTTAAAAATTCCTTTTTAACTTTTCTCAAAATAATATAACTTTATACTTCATTTAATATATTTTATTACTCAAGAAAATATTTTTCCATAGTTCTTTACTCAAGAAATTCTTTTTCAAAATATAATTCACAAAAATCACTTTTCCATTGATGTAAATCAACGTTTCAAAACTTAACATTTTCTAACGTATTTCAAAACTTGAAAATAAGTTATACGTTAGTAAATTTTCAAAATACCATTATATTCTCCATTTTCCCAAATCAATTCTCTTCAAAACAAATTAAGATTCAAACCCTTGCAACTTTTCTTTTTTCATTTTCATATGAAAGTTCATTTCTCAAGTGATAAAATACTTTGATTCCCTTTCTAAAATCCTTATACTAAAACATTTTGTTCAAACATTTTGTTTCCACTTTAAAATTACTTTGTTTCATAAAACCAAAATTATTCCAACCTCCAAAAATCCTAGAGTCTTTGGCCATTGAAGCCATCAAATATTTTTCTTCTAAATTGATATGGTTTTACACAAACAAAACTATTAAAAATTCTTTGTTTTCAAAACCGAAATACCGATGGTCATAAAAACCAAACCCATTTGTTCAAATTCATTTTTACTTTCCTGACAAATCATTTTTCACTTTCTTTGCAAATCCTTAAAATTACCATTGCTATTTTCATTTAAATCTCATGTTTAGTAAAACACTTAGAAACTTTTTACACAAAATAAATCAATAAAAATCCTTCTAAAACCGTATTCATGTACTATTTGAAAAATAAATTTTTTGTTTATTTTCCTTACTTTTCTAAACATCCATTTTCATCATTCAAGAAAATATTAATTTTGTAAACACCTATCTTGAGGTGTCTTGACCAAAATTCACCATGTTCTAGGGATCAAAAATTAATTCCCTTGTTCTTGAAAAATTTCAACATGGAACCCTAACCTTGGGTGCCAAAACCGTAGTCATTCTTTGGCCATTGGAGCCAAGAATTGATTTTCTTTCTTTACATACATATTCAAATATATATTATAAGCATACCATAATCAAAGCAATAAATCATGCATAGTATAAGCATACCATCAAAGTCATCAACTCATGCAAAGCATATCAAGCATAGGCAAATAATCAAAGCTCATAAACACCCACAAATTAATTACATGACCATGGATATGAATCATCACATGGATTCAACATCCATCAAATATATAACCATCTCTCACCACCATGCTTGGTTGGTGAGATGGATCTCCCTCTTACCTCTTCAAGATCCTCAAAAGCTCTTTATTTTGCTTCTTTTTCCAAGTCCTTCACCACCAAGAGCTTCTCAAATACAAAACAAAATACATAAAAATTAGTATACTAAGCTTGATTAAGAAAACCATGGATCAAACATGGTTTAGATCATGAAAAAGAAGAGAAGAAATGAAGTTTCCTTATACTTCACCTCAAAAACCCAATAACATGGATCTTGAAGAAACTCCTTGAAGATGAATGATTTAGAGAAAATCTCTAACATGAAAGTTGTTTAGAATATCATGTAGATTCAAGATCTATGGTTGGATGAAATTAAAAGAGATTGGATGGTGGTTTTGAGTGTCTTGACCGAATGGTTTCTCTTAAAGCATAAAGATGGAATTTTTTATTTTTGATAGAAACTTGAAGCTTGGATTTGAAGCTCAAGATGAATGATTTTGGAAAAACTCATAACTAGAGATGCTCTTAGAATGGTGTTTAAGTTTAGAAAATCAAGTTGGATGAAATTAAAAAGTGATGGAAGGTGTTCTTGAAGTGCTTGGCCAAAACATGAAGAAGGAGAGAAATGGAGAGAAAACTTTTATGTTTTGGTTCTTGATAATTTTGAAGACAAGAATGAATGATCAATAATGACCAAAGGTGATCAATTGTAGTCTTCAAAGCTCCTAAATTCAGACCACAACCGTAGCCCCCCCTTCTTGCATTCTTCTTGAGTGCTATTTGATCAATAATGATCAATTATGATAAAACATTGACTAAGACCAATAATAATGACATGAAACTTTTTCTTTGGCCTAAAAAGGCTACTAAAAAATGTCTCCTAAACAATCCAAAACCATCCCCTTCCATGCATGCTTCTCCTTGTGCATTCAATAAATGGCCATAATAATTAGCCACCATTTGGAGCATTTCTAGCCATTGATTAATTCAATAGTTAGGATTTAGGTAGACTTTTGATTTTAGAAGACTTAATCTAGGCCATTAGATTTTTTCTCCTTGAAATTCTAGTTATTAGATGTGTCTCCAAAAATTAATGGTTAAGATTGCTCCTTCAAACTTTAAATCCAAGGGTTATAATTAGTCTTTGTCACTTTTTAAGACTAAATCTTCACCATTAATTAAATCTTCATCCAATGGTCATAAATGGCCCTTGTTACTTTACAAGACCAATTCTACACCCTTGATCACTTCTAAATCCAATGGTTATAAATGGTCTTTGTTACTTTTTGAGACCAAATCTCTACCATTGATTTAATCTCCATCTAACGGTTATAAATGATCTTATTTACTTTTAAGATCAAATCTCCTCCGTTGATTAAATCAAGATCAAGTCTCCATCATTAATTAAATCAATGGTGGATATCCAAACCACCAATATTGACTTAAGCAATTTAATTTATATTTTTATCTGCTAAAACCTCACGAAAAAATATATTTACTGTATTTTTATCACCCGATAAATTAAATACAGTACAAAACACAGTACAAGAAATTTTCTAAAACTGTCTCCGGATTCAGGTTTAGTAAGATCCCCTGTCTCCGTCTAAATAATACAAATTTTTCTATGCATAAAATTTTTTTTACTTTGTGGGACCCACCTAGACCCACGTATGGCCACCTAGGCCCACATACACCCCCTGGGCCCACAAACAGTCAAAAAAATTCATAATCTTCCATAAAAATCACAAAATTAGAAAATGCACAAATATCAAATCAGATTACGTAAAATAATTACCTAACGGTAAAAATTAAATTACGTAAAGTTTTCCCCTACCGAAAATTTTTATTTTCCTGACACGGAGTAAATCACTCAAAACGATCAAATATGCTGACGAAATAACCAAAACAATTTTACAGTGCACAGAAATTACTAAACAGTAAAATTCTATTAACTGTCAAAATTACTGTTTAAGAGATAGAAAATTTGGAGTGTTACAAAATGCATGGAAATTAAGTGATTAATGGCCTTCCAAAAGCCATATGGCCGTAGACTTCAAAGGACCAAGAGGTGTCCATTAGGTTGACTCCATCCTAGCCTTAGAATTGATCAATGGTGAGGATTAAGACTTGATCACCAAGCTTTGCTCTCATTGGTTAATCTAAGCCTAGTCACTAACCTTATCATCAAGCTTAGTCACTAATCAAGCCTTGTCATTAAGCTTAGTCACTTGTTCTTGAATGTTCCACCACTAATGATGTTTAATTAAGCTACTAATCCTATTAAGTTTTTACTAAATGTGGGTCCCGCAATTCATTTCCGGGTCTATTACCGCTTATTTGTACTGACTAATAAAATAATATTATAATAATATAAAATTATTTTATTTCATAGTAAAATCCTAAAAATTAAAAGATTACTAACCGTATCATTCAGAATTGGGTTTAGTAAGATCCCCCAGCTCCGAATAATTAAAATAAGATTTCCCCAGTCCGAAAAATATTATTTTCCTATCCCGGAGCAAATCACACAAAAAGTCCAAATAAAATAATAGACAGTATTATAAAGCAGTAAGTCATACAGAAAAACAACAAACAGTACAAAAAGGACATAACCGTCATTTATCCTAAAGTTAAAAAACATCAAACAGTACATTCGGGACTCAACGGTAATACCCCAAAGTTTAGGGTGTTACAACTCTCTCCAACAAATAAAAATTTCGTCCTCGAAATTCGTTATACCTCAGAACAAATAAGGATGTTGCTCCTTCATCTTGTCTTCCTTTTGTTTATCTCGGACTACATCGAGAAATTCATTTATGATCATGACCTTACATAGACGAACTCTTTCAGGCAGAAATTCCACTGACAACCATAGATCTCGGAATTTGTTAATCAATTCCTCCTCCTTTATCATCATTGCCGAAACACTAAGCACCTTTCTACTTAAGGCATCAGCTACCACATTAGCTTTTCCTGAATGGTATTAGAGTTAAAAATCATAATCCTTTAAGAATTCCAACCATCGCCTCTGTCTCATATTCAATTCTTTCTAATCAAACAAGTACTTTAGACTCTTGTGATCACTAAAGACATTGAACATCGCTCCATACAGAAAATGCCTCCACACTTTCAGAGCAAAAACCACCGCGGCCAATTCCAAATCGTGTGTTGGATAATTCCTCTCATGAACCTTCAACTGTCGAGAAGCATACACCACAACATTCCAATTTTGCATCAACACGCATCCTAACCCTTGGTAAGAAGCGTCACAATACACATCAAAAGTTCCCTTAGAATCTAGCAAAATCAACACTGGTGCAGTTGTTAACCTCCTCTTCAATTCTTGGAAACTAGCTTCACGTTCTTCCGTCCACTCAAAAGCTTGACTTTTCCTTGTGAGCTGCGTAAGCGGTCCAGCAATCTTAGAAAAACCTTCAATAAACCTCCGGTAATATCCAGCAAGTCCAACAAAACTTCAAACTTCTGTCACTGTCTTAGGTCTTTCCCATTGTAAAACAGTCTCTACTTTCGATGGGTCTACCGTAATACCTTCTTTCGAAATTACGTGACCTAGAAATTGGACTTCCTCCAACCAGAACTCACACTTCTCCAATTTCGCATACAGCTGCTTTTCCTTCAAAATCTGAAGAACAATACCGAAATGTTCAGCATGCTCTTCCTTAGATTGAGAATAGATCAGAATGTCATCGATGAAAACTATGACAAATTTGTCTAGATACGGACGAAAAATCCGGTTCATATAGTCCATAAATATAGCAAGAGCATTCGTCACCCCGAATGGCATTACCTGATACTCATAATGTCCATAACGAGTTCGAAAAGGTGTTTTGGGTATATCCTACCCTTTAACATGAATCTGGTGATAACCCGATCTCAGATCTATTTTAGAAAATACCACTGCTCCCTTCAACTGATCCATCAAATCGTCAATTCTTGGAAGCAGATATTTATTCTTGATAGTCACCTTATTCAGCTGACGATAATCCATGCAAAGTCGAGATGTTCCATCTTTCTTCTTGACCAAAAGCACTAGTGCTCCCCATGGTGAAACACTAGGTCGCACAAACTGTTTCTCCAACAAATCCACCAATTGTTGTTTCAGCTCCACCAACTCTGCTGGTGACATTCGGTATGGCGCAATTGAGATAGGACCTGTTCCTGGTACTAAATCAATCGAAAACTCGATCTCCCTCTCAGGTGGCAATCTAGGTACGTCATCAGGAAAAATCTCTGGAAACTCATTGACAACAGGAATAGTATTCACATCTTTCTCATTCTTGACTTCTAGAGAAGACAATACCATATATCCTTGTGCTCCTTCTCTTAACAACGACTTGACTTTAACAGCAGTCAAGAATCCAGACTTTTCTTCCTTAGGAAAAACTATAGTTTTGCTTGCACAATCTATAAGGATATGGTTAGAAGATAACCAGTCCATCCCTAATATTACATCTATCTCAACAAGAGGCAAACAAATCAAGTTGACTAAAAATGTACGGTCCTTGATAACCACAGGACAATCCAAACATATCTTAGACGTAATTACAGGTTTAGCAGTTGGCGTAGAAACACTCAATTTAACATTCAGAGAAGACATAGGCAACTTCAATCTCTCCACACAATCATATGCAATAAATGAATGTGTTGCACCAGAATCATATAACATAGTCAGAAGATTGCCTCCAATGACACCTTCTCCCTGATAAGATCATCAGATTGAGAAATTTCCGTTCCAGTCTTAGTATACACTCGCCCTCCATATCTCGGTTGAACACTTCCTGACCTTGGCTGAGTAGCACGAACATTTCTCATAGCTGGCTTTCTCTCTGGCTGAGTACAATCCCTAGATATATGTCCAGGCTATTTGCAATTAAAACAAACTATTCCTTTGATAGGGCATTCATTAGAAAGATGACCCTTCTTTCCACACTTAAAACATGTTGGCGTGAACGTCACTCTCTGTCCAGCTCCACTACCACTAGTACTTCCCCCAACCGATGGTCGTTGAGATTGATTCCCTGGTGGTCTAGAATACGGCTTACGCTGAAACCGATTAATATTATTGCCACCACCTCTTTGAAACTTTGTTGATCCAAAACTACGATTCCTCTGATCTCGTGACAGCTCTAACTCCTCGAGTCGCGCACACGCATCAACTAAAGCATGAAACTGATTCATTCTCAAGGATATCACCCCTCGCTTCAGTTCCACTCTTAACCCTGATTCAAACTTCCGACATCTCCACCCATCATTTGGTCGAGTTTGAGCATAATCTGAGAATTGAGACAAACTCTCAAATTTTGTAGCATACTCATTCACCGTCATGTTACCCTGACGTAAACCAAGAAATTCCATCTCCTTGGCATGTCTAGCACTTGCAGGAAAATACTTCTCCAGAAACACATCAGAAAATACTTCCCATGTAACTTCTGTTCCTTCAGCCTGCAATAACCGACGGGTTCCTCTCCACCAATGTTCTCCGTCTCCTCTTAACATAAAGGCTGCATATGTCACCTTCTCATCAGAGCATCTCATTCCTTCAAAGATTCTCTCCAAGTCTTGTATCCATTGACTAGCCTTCTCAGGATCAACCTCACCTCTAAACTGTGGCGGATTGTTATGCCTAAATTCAGATAAATTTAGGGCATCAGCAGTAGCATCTTGCTGTTGAGCTGCTCTCAGATTCTGCTGAGTAATCACCTCATCCATTCGCTGCATAGCTTCAGCAGTCGCAATCATGGGATCCACTTCCCGATTTACGTTCGCACGTCCTCGTCCTCTACCAGACATCTTCTTTCTTCAAACATAACAAGCAGAGTTAGATACATCCTTTCGGAAGTAAATCACATGGAATCACACAGCACAAACAAAAACAGACCCAACCACAACCCTAAAAGACTCTAACTTAGGCTCTGATACCAACTAATGTAACACCCTTATGGGGATGTCACATTTAAAAAGAAAATAAGAGAAAGATAAATAAAATCTACCCAAGTTGTAAAACATTTATTATATATTAATATGGGTTGTAAAATTTTTCCGATTAAACAGAATATTACGAGATAAAATAACACAGAACATAAAATAGGCACACTATCATCACACATAATATACATATGGTTTCATCTTAGATTATACAAGTAATGTACAACTACCTATATTTAAAACTAAAACAGAACAGTAAACAAAGCAGTAAAAGGTCTAAATATACAAACGCAGACGCGCCCAAGTACACATCATAAATATCTAGCCCTCTGAAGGATCACTCTCAGATGAAACTTAAAGTGATAGATATCCAGGATGCCTCGACCCTCTACGGACATTGGTCCGTGCAGTCGATACGCTGCTGATCACACTAGGCGTATCAAACATATCACCCCAGTGACGCCTAAGAGATAACGACAACTCCACGTGTAGATACAACAAGGTAGAAAAGATCGGCACTCCATCAAACTCCGTACGTATGGTCACTGTCAGACGCCCTATGTACGTCACCGAGTCTCTATCCTCTCGCAGTCTCCAGGCTTCAGAACCTCCGTGAAACTCCAGTTGCACGAATCCAAAGAAACCTGGTAGCGTCATATCCACACAATCAATCCTATGGATAAGGATGATCGGATGATTCTTGATCGTAGAACTGATCTTCGGCTTGCTGATCTTCCTCCTCCTCAGGATACTCACACTTAAGAGGCTGTTCCTCTTCCTCAAACTCTTTACCATATAATTTTAAATACAAAAGCACATACAATGAAGAGGTAAGACAATCTATATCACCACAAACATGGTAAATAAGAAAACGATAATACAACAAGTATAACAGTTCATACAATATAGCATTCTATAATAGCATAAATAAAATATAAGATAACACAGATGTAATGTAACACAGAACGCAATGTAACAACATATAGTGGTACAGATAGACAAAATAGCACAGATAAATAATGGTACAGATAAATAATGATACAGATAAATAAAATATTATAAATAAATAGCATTAACATGTATGAGATAGAAATATATGAAATATGACTCAACCCTACTCCATGGAGCTAAAAATACAGACATCAGAGAGAACGACCCGCAAAATCTATTAGTACCGTCGATCGCCCATAACTATTGCGCTGTCACACGTTGCGTCTATAGCCCACTGAAATAGCATAGTGGTGTAGTTCACTGTCATACGTTGTGTCACTACAGGCTTGCACTAATAGACTTCACAAGATCTTGATTAAGTATAGTGCGTGTCGAGTCCATTAGTGTGTTACCAGTTACCACGGCTCAGAGGAGCGACCAACTGTCCACAAATGGAATAATGCGCACGCGATGTCTCCAAGTTCATTCAAGTTGAACAACACTAAGCTTATCACACCGACAACACGATGTTATTCACCTCGTCAATCAATCCACCAAAACTGGCATGACTCAATGCATGATAAAAATTTCCAAATATGCCCTCATTGGCAAAAATTACGAATATGCCCTCACTGGCAAATCGCATATATATACAGTATGCTCCCACCTGACAATACTATTTCACCATCTGTCCGGGTCCACCACTTTGGTCCGACAGTAAAAACTTGTTGTTTTTGTCAATCGCGTAGAAATTTTATCGCGTTTTCAAAATCTCGTCGCTTTTATAAACATTTTTAAATCGCGTAAATATATTTTGCTGTTTTTAAAATCGCGTAGAGTTTTTAATACATTTTCTCAATCGCGTAAGGTTTTTAAATTATTTTCTTGTCCGAATTCCTTAAAATTTACTGTTTAAACAAACAGAAATAATATTTAGTACGTTTAAACTACGTAGAATAATTTTTCATACCGTATACTGTCGTTTGGACATCTTTTCTATCTTATTTGTCCATTTTTACTAAAAATTGACAGTATTTTGTTTAGAAACTTATAATAATGGTTTCCTAATTTTTTGTAAAAATTTCTTTTACTTAATTTTTAACCGTATAATTTAACTTTATGAAAATCACTAACACGCTTCAAAATATAATATGAGCTATATGTTAGAAATTTTACAAAAGCTACTGTATTTCTTTTTAACTATTAAAATCACTAGTTTTAACTCCTTAAACTTACTCTAATCATTTTTATTCCTTACAACTCATTATAAAAAAATTACTTTTAGCATCATTACCTAACCTTTGTTGAAAAACAATTTTAGAAATCAAAATATTCAACTTAGGCATGTTGGTCGAATTGGTCAAAAATTTAATATTTGATCTTTGGATCATTTTTCTCCTTCTAAATCATATTGTATCTTGTTATTTTTCCTAAGTCAATTAAATCACTCATTTAGAAAATTGTTGAGAACATTTTGGTTCTCCTTTTTGGTTGAGGCCGTGAGCCTTAGAGGTGTGTTCTTTGGAACACTCATGCAATCCTTGACATGTTGTTCACATCCTACTATTTACACATGCATTTCTAACACATACAATATTTTTAAAGCTTGTAGACATGCATATTAATACAAATCACAAATAGAAAAGCTAATAACAAACACACAAATGAATCCTTATGGATTCTACAATCACAAACAAAGTCCATCTTCTTACCACCACCCAAGGATGATAAGATTAAGTCTTCCTCTTACCTTAAATGAAGACAAATACTCTTTCACTCAATCTTAGGGTTTCGGTTTTCACTCCTCCAAAACCTAACAAGCTTAAACAAAATTCTACAAATTATAACCATGAAAGAAAGCTTAAACCATGGATCAATCATGGCTTAGAACTTTGAAAAAGAATTGAGAAATGGAAAACAAGAAATTTCACCTTCAAGGTAGAATCTTCCAAGTAGGTTTTCAAGCCTAAGATGAAGGATTTTGCAAGAACTCTCAACTAGAGATGTTCTTAGAATTGTGTTTAGGTTTAGAAAAGTTGGTTAGAAGAAATTTTGGGTGGATGGATGGTGAACTAGGGTTCTTGGCCGAATGCTTCACAAAGGAAACATCAATGGAGTTTTGTGTTTTTGGAAGAGAGAGAAGAGAGAAAATGCATGGAAATTAAGTGATTAATGGCCTTCCAAAAGCCATATGGCCGTAGACTTCAAAGGACCAAGAGGTGTCCATTAGGTTGGCTCCATCCTAGCCTTAGAATTGATCAATGGTGAGGATTAAGACTTGATCACCAAGCTTTGCTCTCATTGGTTAATCTAAGCCTAGTCACTAACCTTGTCATCAAGCTTAGTCACTAATTAAGCCTTGTCATTAAGCTTAGTCACTTGTTCTTGAATGTTCCACCACTAATGATGTTTAATTAAGCTACTAATCCTATTAAGTTTTTACTAAACGTGGGTCCCGCAATTCATTTCCGGGTCCATTACCGCTTATTTGTACTGACTAATAAAATAATATTATAATAATATAAAATTATTTTATTTCACAAAGAAAAATCCTAAAAATTAAAAGATTACTAATCAGTATCATTCGAAATTGGGTTTAGTAAGATCTCCCAACTCTGAATAATTAAAATAAGATTTCCCCGGCCCGAAAAATATTATTTTCCTGTCCCGGAGCAAATCACACAAAAAGTCCAAATAAAATAACAAACAGTATTATAAAGCAGTAATTCATACAGAAAAACAACAAACAGTATAAAAAGGACATAACTGTCATTTATCCTAAAGTTGAAAAACATCAAACAGTACATTCGAGACTCAACGGTAATACCCCAAAAGTTTAGGGTGTTACAAATGGCTATACCAATGGACACTTCTTATTCCTTGGACAAGGATAAAGGAGGTAAATCGGTATAAATCACAAAATATAGAGGTATGATTGGCTCACTCCTTTACCTTACTACAAGTAGGCCCGATATTATGTTTAGTGTATGCATGTGTGCTAGATATCAAGCTAATCCTAAAGAATCACACCTATGTACTGTTAAAAGAATCATGAAATATCTAATAGGCACTTCATAAATGGGATTGTAGTACCCTAAGGCTGTCTCTTGAAGCCTAATTGGTTATTCCGATTATGACTTTGTTGGATGAAAAATGGATAGGAAGAGCACTAGTGGGACATGACACTTGCTTGGAAGCTCACCAGTTTCTTGGCATAGCAAGAAGTAAAATAGTGTGTCATTGTTAACAACTGAAGCTAAATATATAGCAACTAGTAGTTGTTGTGCTCAAATCCTTTGGATGAAGTAACAACTTCAAAACTATGGTCTTGAGCTTGGTCACATTCCCATAAGGTGTGACAACACTAGTGCTATCAATTTGTCTAAGAATCCCATTTTGCACTCAAGAACAAAACACATTAAAATAAAGCATCCCTTTATTAGAGATCATGTTCAAAAGGGTGATTGTATGCTTGAGTTTGTGGAAACAACTAAACAACTAGTTGATATCTTCACAAAACCCTTGAACAAAGAAGCATTCTTTTATGTAAGAAGTGGACTAGGTATATTGGATTAATCATGCATTCATATTTGAAAAATAACCCTGCTGTATAACATGTCCTTTGCTGCATAATATGCATAATTGTTGTATAATCTGCTATATTACATAATATTCTTGCTTAAAATTTATTTTTGAATCTAATACTAACTTGAGCATCGGAGTTTCCTCCAAGTTTGTTTTGTAGGTACTTGATCCATGCTCAAGTACCTCAATCATCCAATCTCAAGTTTTTATTGAAGAAATTGGATTCAAGCTCCTTCAAAGAAGTATAATCAATTTTTGAGCCATATTCAAGGTGTTTAGAGGTGATGGACATCTGGCCAAGTCAAGTAATTCCTAAAGATAGAATAAGTTATTGATATATCAAATGATAATTTCTTGAAGAATTCTTCTGGTTTTGATGGTAAATGGCAAGTGTTGATAATCTTAAAGGTTGAATTCTTGAAGATTTTTTTTCTGGTTTTGTTTGAGAAACAAAGGGTTTAGGAATGAAGAAGCCAATAACCAATTATGAGCATTTTGAAGATGGTTTGGCATGATGACCTTGATCTCTGACAAGTGACAATAATCAATTATGGACAAGCCATAATCTGTTATAAATGTTTGTTGCAAGTTCAACACATTGGTCATGGCTTCTATCAAGTGGAAATAATAGATTATGAAATCCTCATAATCTGCTATGAGTGCTTGTAGGTAGTTCAACACATTGGTCTTAGCCTCTGCCAAGGCAAAATAATCAATTATATACAGGCCATAATCGGTTATAAAGAAATATGGATACTTGTGGCTCTCTGTCAAGCTTCAAATAATTGGTTATAGGCCTCACATAATCGATTACAAGCTCAATTATGCTATCTGGAATCCAAAATAACCGGTTAGGATTTGCTCCTTAACTGATTACACAAGCTTACAACTCAAAGGGGGAGTCTCAGGTACATCATATAACCGGTTATGCATGTTCCTATAATCGGTTATACCTCCTGGCCGTGAGCACCATTGACCCCTATAACCAATTATAACATTGCCCATAGCTGGTTATGGTCTCCTTTAAAACACACTAGCCGAGCCTCCACCTCTATTGTCATGGCCCCCTTTCCTCTATTATCATCTCTTTCTTCTCTTACCCACTTACACCCACTCACTCAAACACCTCTCCCACCTTAAATCCAACCAAAATCCACCACTAAACCTCACTTTCCATCACTTTCCACTAATCAAAACCTCCATTTTCTTCCACTTTTTCATCTCCTTTCACATTTTCTCTCTCCTAAACCAAGCCATGACCTCCATTATCAACCATGGTAAGCAGCTCATCTTGTCCCAAAAGAGCACGCACCAAAAACCCCAATGTGCCTAAGAAACCACCTCCCCAACCCCATGAACTAGATTATTCCCTTGATCTTGATCTTGGAAGGTAATTCTCTTATCTAGCTCAAAAGAAGAAGTTTTAACTGGAGTTTCATGGTAGAAACCTCATTCAACCCAAGTACATGGACTGAGAGTTCTTTGACAATGTAGAATTCACATACCTCACCGAACTCTTGGAGTTTCACGAGCTAAAAACATTTGTCTCTGCTCTAAGTAAGTACTACTACTCTGAAGCTACTAAAGTCTTCTTTTGTAATCTAAGCATGGTTGGAGTAAATTTGATGTCTGAAGTTAGGAAACAAAGGGTAATTGTAACACCTAGTCAATGGTTTACTCTATTTGGTTTAAATTTTTCTGAGGAAAAGTTTGCAGACAAAAATCATTCAAAATGGGAAAATTTTGATAAGAGAACAGCCATTGAGGGAATGCTTTAACCAGGCATTCCTGTTCCAACTAGAAAGAATTTCATAATTGGAAATCTACGACCACAAGATTGTCTTCTTCACTTTGTTTTGGTCCATATTCTAGTTCCAAGGGCTAGCAATTATACCCTAGTTGAAGAAGAAGGTGTGTTTTTTATATGGGCTATGAAAGAGAGATTGCACATCAATTGACCCTTTTATATCATGCACTACATGAATAATGCCAAGGGCAAGCCTATGATAGATCTTCCATATGCCTTGGCTGTTACCCAAATCCTAGATCATAACAGACTCCATGAAACTTATGTAATTGACATCATTGGCCAACACAAATTTGGGAAAGCCATATTCAACCGAATGCAAATCAAAACAATTAATGGTGAATGGGTTTACGGAAGAGGACGAGAAGCAGCAGTAGCAGCTAAAGGATCTCATGCTCCTATGGAGGATGCCCCTACAAACAATGAAGATCGTCTTCTCGCTATTCTTCAAGACATTCAAGCTCAAAATGAATGAATTGAAACGAGACTTACAAATCTTCAAGCTTATTAAGAAAACAGCACCACAATAATCTATGATCGCCTCAATGCGATGGAAGATCGTTTGGATAGGCTTGAGCGATGCTTTTCGGAGGATCATGGGACTTGAGTTTGGATTTATTTCTACTTTATCAATAGGTTTGCTATAAACATAACTCTGTCTTGCTTTGTTTTGCTAATATCATAAGACATGCTATACCACTCTATAATGGTTAGTTTATGTTCTTGCCTTGAATTCTATGACGTTGATGATATTTTATGGCCATTCATTTATGTTTTGATGATACTGTTACTTAATATTATTCTTGTAATATCACTTGGCAATGTTTTTGCACTATCTCTTCTCTCTTTGTCAAAATCTATGGAATATCATTTTGATCATGACAAAAGGGGGAGAAGAAAGTAGTTGAGAAAAGGTAAACAAAAGGTATAAAATCAATGATTCTGGGATTCAAATATCAAGGGGGAGCTGTGCAAACTATGAACTTGTCACCTCTTGAAAAATAGAGGGGGAGTAAGCTTTATTTAATACCTTGTGTGAATACCAATTTAATTGAACTAATGTTTTTCTCAAATGATTGTTTATCATCATCAAAAAAGGGGAGAATGTGAATGGCAATGGTTTTGGTTTTGATGATCAACAAACAAGAAAGCAATGAAGTGCAAAAGATCAAGTCCCAAGGTTTTTCAAGATTAGCTAATAGGACTTAGATCATATGCAAAGGTATAATGAACTCACACAAAAGCTCAATTCTAAACTCATCTTTAAAATGGCTTTGCATAATCATGTTTTCATCTTGTGAAAAATGTGTTTAAGATTAAGTAAAATGCTTTTAGAAAGCTTGGAAATATTTTGGATATCCTTGGTTGATAATTTCTTTGAAAATCCTATGTTTCTAAGCAAGTCATAACAGGTTATGAATTTCCCACAACAGGTTATGAGGCCAAATATGAAGCCCGCCAATATGTTTTTTAAAGGGTCATAATCGATTATGAACAAACTCGTAATAGGTTATGAAATGATGCATAACCGATTATGCCTATTCCATAATAGGTTATATGTTATCACAGGATGTTTGCTATTTGTTTCTAATGCTCCATAATCGATTATGCCATTATTGTAACAGGTTATGAAATGTTTCATAATTGATTATGAGAAAACTCATATTAGGTTATGACAATTCATAACAGGTTATGAAAACTCCATAACCGATTATGGTTCTGCCATAATAGGTTATGGACACTTACAGATCTATTTCACAACGGCTCTTTCAAGAGCATTTAATGCTCCCAACTACTTCTAACGTCTCTTAAATGTCATGGGCTATAAATGAAAGTGTTTGGACATTGATTATGGGTTGAAAAACATTATGAAAAACATCATTGAGCATTAATTATGAGTTTTCTCATCATTTCTTTACAATCCCTATTTTGAGCTTCAAGTTATATGAATCATTAATACCATAGTTCTTCAATTTGTATTATCTACTCTAGAGAGAGTTTCCTTCATCTAAATCTTGTATAATCTATAAAGAGAGGGTGAGGTATCTCTCAAAACAGTTAGGGTGAGGTATCCCTTGAATGTAGAGGCTCAAGTACAAGGGTGAGGTATCCCAAGGTGTGTTGAGTACTCCAATTTGTAAAGGTTGTCAAGCACCTGCTTTCAAGCTTGAAGATATAGTGGAAATCTTGAGTGGTTGCTTGAGGACTGGATGTAAGCCACAAGTGGATTAGTGGCTGAACTAGGATAAAACTTTGTGTTTGTTTTCCTAACTCATCTTCTATATATTGTGCACTATTTTATTGATTTTCTTGAATACTATCTCTCTTGTCTTGTTTATCTAAGTACAATTTCTATCTATCTCATTTATTCATTCATTTCCATCGATTAATAGCTTCAACTAAAATTGATAAACAAAGGTTTTTCGAAAGATTTGCGAAAATATTTTATAAACTCAATTCACCCCCTCTTGAGTTTGAGGCCACATGGTAACATGAAGCTGAGGCTACTCCTATTTCAGTCATCAGCATCCTTCTAATTGAGTTCTTAGCTAATTTAGAACAACCAGGAAGCTTAGATGGAGATGTTTTTGTAGAAGAAGCTAAATGGGCAACTTTAGCTAACAAGGAGTTATATGGACAGCCTACCAAGATAACTTTTGATAAGATGATAGATGAAATGACAAAGCATATTAAACCACTATATACAAGCTCATATTAAAGGAAGACTAGTTAGTCGAGTCATTGTCGATGGAGGGGCTGTGTTAAATGTAATGCCTCTAAGTACATTGAAGAAACTCAACAAAACTCATGCTGATTTGTTGTCCACTAATATGAAAATGACTAATTTAACTAAAGAGGCAACAACAATTATAAGGGTACTGATAGCCGATATTATTGTTCGGTCCAAGACAACTACTACAGCTTTTTTGTAGTGGACGCCTAATTACGCTCAAAGAATAACATGGTAGTTGTAGCATAGCTTTGAGGTGTCGATTCCACAGAGAGAAAAATTAAAAGAATAGCAGAAGGAACAAAGAAACAAAAAGAAAATAGGGATAATTACTTTGCAAGTCCCTAAACTTTTTGGGATAATTCAAATAAGTCCCTAAACTAAAAAAGTTTGTACTTGGGTCCCTAATGTTCTAAAAATTTGTAATTGGGCCCCTAAGGTTCTAAAACGTTTGTAATTGGGTCCTTAGATCTAGTAATGGTTAGGGACCCAATTACAAACGTTTTTAGTTTAGGGACCTATTTGAATTATCCCAAAACGTTTGGTTACCTACAGAGTAATTAAACCAAAAAAGTATTAAATGATTAATGGTGAACAAAGATTAATTTTAAATTCAAATTAAAGTGAAACAAAGTGACTAACATAAAAAGTACTCAACTTTGATTAATAGTAAAACGTCGGGAATCCCTTGCACAAATTTGGTATTTTAATTATTCTTAATTCATTGAATAACTCAATTAGGAACTCAATTTTCAAAATTTCCAATCAAAAGATATAGATTTATAAAATAAAATTAAACTAAATTAACCCTTTAAAAAATCATTCACCACTTTTAGAATACATAAATTATTATCCCAATTAAAAAAATTCAACGATGACAATATACTCGGGGAGCGATATTGCAACAAAGAAGTAAATCAATATAGATAAATAATTGATCTAAACATAATCAAAGAACTAATCTATTTAATAGAAAAAGCATGACTGAATCCATAAACAGAATAAATTCTATGATTATTCAGAGAAGTAAACATCAACAATGAATTGAGAATGATAAAACAAAGGAGTTTTAGTAATTAAAAATTAAATACATAAATTAAAATAAATTGAAAATACTATCTAGTTTGTAAGTTCATCCCTAGTCCAACTTGAGAATTTAGTTCTCCATACTATGATGATAGACAAATAAATTCTAGAGAAAAAGCCTTCAAGTTGTTGTCTATGCGTGTCCTCTGCCTTTTCCTATGCTACGTCATTGTTCTTGCCTTGCTAATTCTCCTTTCTCCTCGTCTATTAATAAGAGATTTTACCTAATAGGAGTGTATCTTACACAAAATCTCCTTATTTGGCCCCTAAATAATAAAAAGATATTGATTGGATTTAGGAAACTAATTTTAGGAAATTTAATCTTCTTTTATTGAAGGCTGCCAAATTTTTGTCTTTTTTTTTTCTTGTCCTTCAGATGACAAAATTAGTCTTCAAGGTCAACAAAATAGTTGTTTCATTTTTTGTTAGCTTTCTAACGCCAAAAGAATCGCGTCAATCCAATATCTATAGCCCAAGATATGGTCCAAATACAGTATTAAGGTCAGAAAATACGAGTTGAATATGAATTTGTAACAAATTATCTTCTCTTTAAGGATCCTTTTCTAATTTTCAATTATCCTTATCTTCAAGTTTCCACATCTAATTAGGACTTTGGATGAGACATAAGATTTGGATAAGATCTCTTCAAAATTCTATTTTTATGGCATGTCTCAACATCTTACTGATTGAATCATTTTTACTTTTTCAATATCTACAATTAACACATAATTTAGTAATTAATTGATATCAAAGAAATAAATGATAATGCCACAAAATCAATAAAATTAAATATATTGAGTTATAATAATGCCTATTTTTATGAGAAAAATATATAAAATTAGGCTATTATCACAACTTTCAATTAGCTTATTACTAGTCCCTAGCAATGAAAGTGTGTGATTCAATCAAATTTATCTCAACTCAAGAATATCAGTCATGTATCAGAACACCACAATTGTCACAAAAACTTTACCATCATCAAACTCAAAGTGTGTGAATAATATAACTACTATGACATATACCCATCATCTCAAACTATCATAACTAGAATCCCCATCAGAAAATATCTTTCAACCATATACAATCCTCATAAGAGTTGCACTCACCAATGAAAATCACTTAAAAATATGGTTTCACTCATAGTATGTATATGTGAGTAGAATAGTAGATAGATCTTGTTCTTTGATGATGTAAACTTATTATCGTGTTTAATCTATGTTTCTATTTCATGATTTATGTATTTATATCTTCTCTTAATGCTTTTATAAATCTGATCAATTTGGGAATGATTTTTGGGTTATGTATGATTTGGAAAAATTGTACACGAACCTAGAACTTGTGATAAACACTATAATTTTTGCAATCGCTAGGAATAGACATTGTGGGTTGTGTGGTCTTTCTCTTAATTCCCTCATTTTTTATAAAGCATTCCCTATTTGGAGTTAGACTAAGGGATTAGTTAATTCTAAATAGTATTAAGAGGATTAATATACAAAAGGATTAGATATTAATTAATTTTGGGAATTAATCATGAATCATTGAAATAAAACTTGATTAACCAATATTTGAATTTTGCATCAAAGATTTCAAGTGAAATCTGATCCTTAAAACTTTCATATTTTCATCTTTGCCAAATTGATTAAATTTTACTCTTGTTATTTTTGCTTATTTTTCTTATTGTTGTTTTCTTTTATTTTTACTAACTCTTTTTTTTTATAGCTTGGATAGTGTTAATTTGGAGAAATTAATAATTGTCAACATAATCCTCGTGGGAATGATACTCTATTAACAACTTTATTACTTTTTCAATTTAATGCACTTGCTAATTTCACAACAAAATGTAAATAAAGCAAACAAAAAAAAAAGAAGAAAAAAGAAGATGTTGCGCCCCCTAAACTTAAAATTGACATTGTCCTCAATGTTTAAGACTCAAAATTGAATGGGAAGTAGCTAAAAGGGTAGAATACACCTTATGAGTGATGTGGTTTACTTGCTAAGCACCAAAAATGGTAACCTGAAGTAACAAAATGAAACTAACTTGCAAACAAAAACAAAGAAAACAACAACAAACAAAAAGGAAAAGAAAGAAAATAAGAGAAAACAAAAATAAAACAAAACAAATAAAGAAAAACATACTTGTGTAGTGTGGTCAAGGTTGATAGACTAGATCCATAAGTCGAATGTCTTCCACTTCCAGAACTTGTCTATCAATTAAAACTTTAAGACGTTGACCATTCACTTTTAACGATCTGATCATCTTTAGGATCCTCTATTTCAACCGCCCTATTTGCAAAAGCATTCTTCACTGCAAAAAGGCTGGTCCCCCTTGACCGAAGTTTTTCTCAATGCTTATGGAGTCTAGAATCATATAAGAATACTCGATCATTAGGCTTAAACATTTTTCTCAAATTATTTTTATCATAAAATGCTTTCATTTTAACCTTATAAATTCTAGAATTCTTATAAGCATCATTTCTCAATTCGTCTAACTCAATCAATTGAAATCTTCTAAGCTTACCTTTTTCTCCCGTGTAAAAATTAAAATGCTTAATAACCCATTAAGCTTGATGCTCGAGCTCCACAAGTAAGTGGCAAGACTTTCCAAAAACAAGCCTATAAGGTGACAAGTCTAAGGGAGTTTTGAAAGATGTACAGTATGTAACATCCTCCTTAACCTCATAGGTCTAATCAAGGTTATAGAAGCTCAGTAATGCCGATATGAGTTATTTGTTAATTCGGTAACCTTCTAGAGTAGTTTGAGTATAATACTATAACACTAAATGTGAATAATAGTTAATATAAACTCAAATTTCAACATAAACAACTGAGAAGATAGAAATAAATATGGGAAAAAAATTTAGGTTACAAATGATTAGAATGAGTTATAGTAAATTTTGGAAGATCAAATGAATTAATTTGGCATTTTTAATGATACTGAATGAGTATTTAAAGGCCTAATTTGACAGTTAAGTAGCTCAGAAAATCATGAGAATTTTGTGCAGATATTAGGTATAGGATGGAGAATATTTTGGTAAGGAATACTAGTTAAAGTGAATATCAATAAGCCTATTAGTTTAATTCCTTAGGTTTAAACTAACTTAAGGAAGAGTAATGAGACTTAACTGATAAATAGCAGTACATGAAAAATTATGGAATTATGGATGTAAGGACTAAGTGAAGTCCTAAAATTTTTTATAACACTTATGGAAGTTAGATAACTCAGCTTTGGAAAATAAAAGTATTCCTAAGAGATACATAAGTTTCAGGCGAAATTCTATCCTTATCTCACCTTTCCACCGCCTCTCTCTTTCCCTTCATCTTTATCTAGTTTTTTACTTTTCCTCTCCTTCATTTTTGCCTTTCTTCTACACAATTCTAGAAGCAGCACCAGAGAGAAAGATCAAAGAAAAACTAGAGGAAGAAAAGAGCCAGTAGCAGAGGGAAGAAGGTGTTGGTGTATGCCCTAGTGGCCAATACATTTTGTTTGTATTTACATACATTATATTATGTTATTTTATATAAGGCATTTCATTTATTGTGTTCTTTTTTGTAGACATAATAAAGTCCTTAGAATAGTAAGTTTGATACGATAGGACATCAAGTGGATGACTTGATCGTGAGATCCTATTGGATAAAAACACTATTCTTAAATGTCCCTAGTCAAGTATTATTGTTAATTAGGACAACAATAATACATTGAGGCTAGTATGTGCGTAGGGCGATGACCACATCTCACGGGTCATGGATATGAGATATCAAGTCTACACATGGATACATATTAGAGTAATGATGTATTGGACAGACCCGCCATGAACGCTACGTGGATCGTTACGTGAGTGTCATAAGCGATTCTCATAGTGATAATGGTGTATGTGGTCCTTTGACACGAAATCACTACGATTCCTACATGACGAGTTGTGTGTTTTAATGCCATCAAACGTCATCTCGTAACAAGATGATCATAACGTTGGTTATTAGACATGCCGCAATACATATGGAGGAATGTGAGTGACCTAGATGGGATTTGTCCCTCCTACATAACAGAGCGATATCTTCGGGCCCCCGATTGAGTGAGACTACGAAATGCATGGCCATGCTCAAATGAGTCAATATAAGTAATATTGATCTTATTTGTTATTACTATGTCTACTCTAAATCAGAAACCGAAGATTGAACTAAACAAGGGTGACACATTCCATGCCTTGTGTTCAATGGATATCCGGACAAAGGGACGAAACTACACGGAAACATTAGTCACGGATAGGTTATGTCAAATCACCGACATTCTCATTACTTGGGTAGCAAATGATGTGTTGCTAGATACCGCATCGTTTGTAATATTAAAATGAGATTTTAATATTACTACCAACGTCATGAGAACCCGCAGGTCGCACACTTAGAACAGACTAAATTGGAGTAATCGTAATCCAAGTTGGACTCGGATTCAACTGGGCCTAACTCATGACAGATGGGTTTAGGGTTGCACCACTTACCTTGCTACTTGCTCACACTCACTTAAGGCAGCCTTTGTTATAAATAATACTGCTAAGGGGGCTGCTACTAGGTTACATCACAACCCTAGCCGCACCTACAGAAAGTGAGTGAGAGATAGTGAGGTCTTCTTCTCCTCTCTTCGCAGCTAGCACTACAAAAACAGAGGCGTGACTCCTTTTGCAAGTCTGTTCGTGTGGATACCGCAGAAACATCGTCGCTATTACGGTGTTGGTGATTCACCTCGCTTGTGTCTATCACGCTTCAAGAGGTAAAAAAATTTAAAAACTCGGATTATGGATTTTTCGCATGGATCCTGTGAGGGAATTCTGTTATTCCGCTGCGAGACTTTTGATCCGCAAATTCCCAATAGAAGGAAGGAAGGAAAAAAATAAGAAACTAGCATCAACAAGCTAGGAAAAGAGGTAGGGTTGTTGTTGTCTAATTTTTCTCTTTATTTTTCTCTTTGATTTTTCTTCGATTTATATGAAGGAACTTGACATGAATGAATAAAACGTTGAAGTTATGTGATGCTTGTTTAATCATATTTGTGGTGATGATTCCATAATTAGCTTGAGATTTTTAAAATGGGTATTGATGATAATGAGAAGATTATACATGAGTTTTATGAGTTGTGAGACCATGGTTTGATGTAAAAATCACTTTAGAATTATGTATAAATGGATAGGAAATCAAACTAGAGAAAACCACATTGAGCATTTTGCCATTGGGCAATTAAACGCCTAGAAACTGACCGATTAATCGATTAGTGGCAGAATGAGCTCTACTTGAGCGATTAATCGCTCAAGTTTTGGGCGCTTAGTCGCCCAATGGCAGAGACTTCCCTATTATAGCATGGTGTAAAATAGAGTTTCTAACCTCTTGGAAATCAAATATAAACCTAAGATATGATTCAAAATCATTATGCAAGATTTATTATGACTTGATTGAAAATTTGGATCTTACTATATAATGCATTGTTACTTGAATAGTAAAGTGAGTAAGGTATACATGTGAAATAGAATGACATTGTGTAAATTATGAATATAAAATGTGATAGTTGAACGATATTGTATATTTGATGTGTTTTAGAATTTGTATTGCTCCTTTGAGTTACAAAGTTGAGCTTATATTGAATTTATATGAATGTGACTTGAATTTAAGAGATATCAAACATGAACCTCGTACCTGGAGGTGATATTTGATGTTAGAAATGATTATTGACTATCCTTGTACCTGAAGGATATTATATTGATTATCCTTGTACTTGAAGGATATTATATTGATTATCCTTGTACTTGAAGGATATCATGTTGACTATCCTTGTACCTGAAGGATATTATATTGATTAATCCTCGCATTTGGAGGATATGTTATTAGTTATCCTTTCTATCTGAAAGGTGTATTATTGATTATCCCTCATACCTGGTAATGTAGAACTTGGATATAAGATAATGAATTTGTAATTTGTATTGGAATGATGATGTGATTATAATTATGATCTTTTGGTAACTTAAATCGATGAATTTTACTAAAGTTAGTAATTGGAATTCTATTTCGGGAAGATAAAAGATTTGATTTGGCTTTTTGTCACCTTTCTACTATATGTTTAACTTGAGTTTTAAATTGAATTTTTTCCTGAAACAACTGGAAGTATTATGATGACACCGTTTTCAATAGAATTATTGAGAATTTCTAGAATTCTCACCCGTGTTTTATTGTATTTCCATAATATTTCTAGGAACGAAGTCGGCAGCAAGTGGAAGAGAAGAGAAGCACTATGGAGATATAGTTTAGTTTTGATTTTTGGATAAAGCTATGTATATCGTCTGTGTGAAGCTATGCCTTGAAGAATTAGTGTAATGTACATTAATTCGCTTACAACAAGGTCATATTTTCATATATGTTATAAATGTTTTTATACAAAATTTGTTATTAGTATAGAAGTAACCTGCCTAATCCTAATTACTAATGCATAATTTTGAATATGTCAATGGTACTAGTATTAGGATGTTACACGATAGGCCTAAAGTGCATCAACTAGTCTCAAAGACCAATCTTTGTGATCAGGGTTGACCATTTTTTTTAAAATTTGCTTAATTTCCCCATTTGCAAGTTCTACCTATCCACTTGTCTAGGGGTGGTAGGCAGTAAAGATCTTATGTATCACCCCATATTTTTTCATCAAAGCATAAAAAAGAACAATTGCAAAAATGTGTACCCAGGTTGCTAATGATAGCATGTGGTGTACCAACACTACAAAAAAATGGTCAAATTGTGGAGGTCAAAAAGGCATTTTGTGGCAGTTATAATCGCCATTAAATTCTGGTCATGACAGTTTGTTAATCGCCACAATTTACACCATCGCGAGGTTAATTTGTGGTTGTTAAGACTAACCGTAGGAATAAGCGCCGCTAATGGATTATTTAGTGGTGGTTAGAACCGTCACTAATGGATGAAATGTTTAACGATTCCATGTTATTTTGTTATTTTAAAATTGTTTAAATTTTTAGTGGGCAAAAGACTCGTGAAGGCTAAAAATTAAATATATTAGTGGTGGTTAAAAATCGCCACTAAATGTGAAAAATAATAAACTTTTATTTAATTTAGTGGTAGTTTTGAACCGCCGCTATTTGACTAAAATACTGGCAAAAACCATTTATTTTTTTATTTAGCTCGTTTTTACATTTGATATTTAACCTGTCCAAAACCAGCACTCAACAACACATAAAAAATATACTCCAAGTACTTCAAATACCAAATTAAATATAATAAGAAGCAAATGACATTGTAATAAATTAAGTAGCACAATGACTACTATCAAAGTAGCACATTAACTAGTACAAAATTAAGTAGCAAAATAACTATTACAAGTATTGAAATATCCACATGTTCATGACATTGTCAAATAGTTGTAGAAACTACTATCCTAAACAAACAAGTAGTTGTCCATAGGCTAAATAAAAAATGTATCATCTATTGATGTGAACGTGGTTCATGGCTAGCTGATAAAGAACGTCTTACACTCCCTGCTGGTAAACCCTCACCACTGGCTTGATAAAGAAACTGAAATAGAAAATGCCCAATCAACAATAAAATTAAAACTTGTTAGCAGTAATTAAAAACCAAATTGGCTAACACTTATAATTTTAATTCATGATAAATATTTTTTTTGTACACTTAAAGTAATTGATTACTAAAGTTGCTTATTATATGTATCTTAAGGAAATTTATAAAATATTTCTTGAATGAATACCTGTGAACCTATGATATTGCCAAGGTCAACTAAAATGTGACCCGCAATGCTTCGAAGCACGGAAGCTAAGTGAGCCATTTGAGCTTCTAAAGTATGCATTGTCTCATTGTTGGTTCGCAATTCTTCCTATAAATCCTTGACTTCTTCAACCAAGGCTACTTCGTTAGTCAAGGACAATGAGATTCCCCTCATTTGGTGAGTGGTCGAACCCAAGACTTGAAAGATAAATGATTCAACAGGATAGTGAAAAGTATATATAGTGGAGTCGATTAATCTATTGGGGAAAATAAATGCATTGAAAAAGTGAATGCTACTGACTTATATATTTAGTTTTTGCTACATAAGTAATTTTCTATACATGTTTGTTAAATACCAGTTTAGGGGGTTTGTAACAGTACACTTCCTTCTTTTGCTTTTTTTAGATAGTCATTTATAATTTTAACCCTCAGCATTTTAACCCATGGAGTGGGCCATAAAAATTGAATGAAGTTAAATTTGTAACCCACTTCATTCCATTGACTACCATGGTGACTTCCAAACAATGGAGAGGAACATCCTCCAACTAAACAGACTAGAAAGTGGGAACAAAAAAAGGATTAAAAGGCAAGCTCATTTGCTACCTGATTCCTTGAGCGACCAACACAGTGAAAACTATAGTGTCTGAAGTGTCACTTCATCTCCCAACAATCATAAATCAATTGCACAAATTATGAAGGTTCCTTGTAGGCATCTCCAATATTGATAAGTGATAGCCTAAGCAAAATCAAAGTTTTCAACACATCTTGGAAACCCATGTCTAGAGCAAGTTGAAGGCCATGATCACAACTTGATTAAAAAATAAAACTTAATAAGAAATCAATTATTCATAAATCTATGATTTAGAGAGATTGTGTTTGTGAATGCATGTTGTAACACCCTTGTGGGGATGTCACATTTATAAATAAATAAAAGAAAAATAAATATAAATCTACCCAAGTTGTAAAACATTTGTTACATCATAATACGGGTTGTAAATATTCTTCCTGATCTACAGAATATTGTTAAATAAAAAAACGCGGAAACACAAAATAAACAAACTAACATACACATAATATACATATGGTTTTAATTATAAGTTATACAAATAATTTACAACTATAATTATTTAAACTAAAATAGTAAACAAAGCAGTAAAAGTCAATATATACAAACGCAGACGCGCCCAAGTACACATCATGTATATCTAACCCTCTGAAGGATCACTCTCAGATGAAACTTCAGGTGATAAATATCCAGGATGCCTCGACCCTCTACGGACACGGGTCCGTGCAGTCGACACGTTGCTAATCTCACTAGGCGCATCAAACATACCGCCCCAGTAACGCCTAAGAGATAGCGACAACTCCACATGTAAGTACAACGTAGTGGAAAAGATCGGTACTCCATCAAACTCAGTACGGATAGTCACAGTCAGACGCCCCACATACGTAACTGAGTCTCTGTCCTCTCGCAGTCTTCAGGCTTCAGAGCCTTCGTGAAACTCAAGTCGCACGAATCCAAAGAAACCTGGTAGCATCATCCTCCCACAATCAATCCAATGGATATGGATGATCTGATGGTTCTTGATCGTCGTACTGATCCTCGGCTTGCTGCTCTTCCTCCTCCTCAGGATACACACACTCAAGAGGTTGTTCCTCTTCCTCAAACTTTTTACCACATAAATTTAAAATTCGGAAACACATACAATAAAGAGGTAAGACAATCTATATCATCACAAATATGGTAAATAAGAAAACGACAATATAATCAGATATATAGTTCATACAATATAGAATGCCATAACAACATAAACATAAATACAAGTATAACACGAACAATATAAACATAAATACAAGATAACATAGATATAATATAAGAATTAAATATATATGATATCATAGATAAAAATATAATAATGTACAACACAGATACATATGCAATATGACACGATCCTACTCCATGGAGCTAAACACATACAGACATCAGAGAGAATGACCCGTAAAATCTATTAGTACCACGGCTGCCCAACCAAACTATTGCGCTGTCACACGTTGCGTCTATAGCCCACAGTCACATGGCGTGGTGTAGTTCACTGTCAAACGTTGTGTCACTACAGGCAATGTTCTATTAGACTTTACAAGATCTCGATTAAGTATAGTGCGTGTCAAGTCCATTAGTGTGTTGCCAGTTACCACGGCCTAGAGGAGCGACCAACTGTCCATAAATGGAATAATCCGCACACTAATGTCTCCAAGTCCATAATGGAATGAACCACACTACGCTTATCGCACTGACAACACAGTGTGATTCACCTCATCAATCAATCTACCAAAAATTGGCATTAACTCAATGAATGTCCAAAAATAAAAATTTTCAAAATACCCTCAATGGTATAAATATGCGTATTTAGGCAAATGCCCTCAATGGCACAAACTCACATATATATACAGTAAGTCCCAACAGACAAATACTGTTTCACAACCTGTCCGGGTCCACCACTTTGGCCCGACAGTAAAAGTTACTATTTTTGTCAATCGCGTAGAAATTTTATCGCGTTTTCACAATTCTGTCATTTTTAGAAACGTTTTTAAATCGCGTAAATATATTTTACTATTTTTAAAATCGCGTAGGGTTTTTAATACATTTTCTCAATCGCATAAGATTTTTAAATTATTTTCTTGTCCAAATTCCTTACAAATCACTGTTTAAATAAATAGAAATATTTTTTTTACGTTTTGAACTACGTAGAGTATTTTTCATACCGTATACTGTATATTGGATATCTTTTCTATCTTATTTGTCCTTTTTTAATAAAAATTGGCAGTATTTTGCTTAGAAAATCTATATCAATGGTTTTCTAATTTTTCTGTTAAAAATTCCTTTTTATTTATATGACAAACCATGTAATTAAACTTTTGAAAACTACTAACATGCTTCAAAATATAAAATGAGCTATATGTTAGAAATTTACAAAAGCCACGTATTTTTCTTCTAACAAGAAAAATCATTAGTTTTAACTTCTTCAACTCAATCTTAATCCTTTTATTTTCTCAAAACTCATTGTAATAAAATTCCTTCTAGTATATATTGCTTCTTTTTGATTAAAAATGGTTTGGAAATGATTTTAGAAATCATAAATACTTGGCTTTGGCATGTTGGCGAAATACATAAAATTGACATTTAATCTTTAAATTTGTTTTTCTTGTTCTAAAACAATTTATATCTTATCAATTCCCCTAAGTTAATTAAATCACACTTTTAGAAAATTGATGAGAACATTTTGGTTCTCCTTTGATGTTGAGGCCGTGAGCCTTCATTGGTGTTCTTCGGAACACTCATGCAATCCTTGACATGTTATTCACATCCTACTAATTATACATACATTTCAAACACGTACAATATATTTAAAGCTTGTAGACATGCAATTTAATACAAATCACAAATAGGAAAGCTAATAACAAATAACACAAAGGAATCCTTATGGATTCTACAACCACAACCAATTCCATTTTCTTATCACCACCCAAGGATGATAAGATTCAAGTCTTCCTCTTACCTTAAGTGAAGACAAACACTCTTTCACTCCTTTCTAGGGTTTCGGTTTTCACCCCTCCATGACACCTATCAAGCTTAAACAAATTTCTACAAGTTATTAACATGAAAGAAAGCTTAAACCATGGATCAATCATGGCTTAGAACTTTGAAAAAGAATTTAGAAATGAAAAACAAAGATTTTCACCTTCTAGGTAAAATCTCCCAAGTAGGTTTTCAAGCCCAAGATGTTGGATTTTGCAAAAACTCTCAACTAGAGATGTTCTTAGAATTGTGTTTAGGTTTAGAAAAGTAGGTGGGATAAAATTTTGGGTGGTTGGATGGTGAACTAGGGTTCTTGGCCGAATGGTGCTTCAAGATAGCATCAATGGAGTTTGGTATTTTTGGAAGAGAGAGAAGAGACAAAATGTTAGAGAATTAAGTGATAATTACCCTCCAAAGAGCCATATGGCCGTAGACTTCAATGACAAGGAGGTGTCCCCTTGGTTGGCTCCATCCAAGCCTTAGAAATGATCAATGGTGAGGATAAAAACTTGATCACCAAGCTTAGCTCTCATTGGCTAATCCAAGCCTAGTCACTAAGACTTGTCACTAATTAAGCCTAGTCATTAAGCCTTGTCACTAGCTCTTAAAATATCTCACCACTAATGATGTTTAATTAAGCTACTAATCTCATTAAGCTTCTAAACATACTTAACTTAATTAAAGTTCCAATAACTTAATTAAATTATAATCCATCTTAATTAAATTCATCAAATCCTAAACTAATTAGTCTAATCACTTTTATTAACCATTTCTTATTGATTTAGAAATTATTCTAATCCAAAAACATTAATCAAGTTTCACTAAACGTGGTCTCGCAAGACTTTTTCGGGTCCACTCATTTAATTATACTTGCTAATAACATAATATTATAATAATATAAAATTATTTATTTTACAGTTAAATCCTAAAAATTCAAAAATTAATAACAGTATCATTCAGAATTGGGTTTAGTATGATCCCCTAGCTCCGAATAATTAAAACAAGATTTCCCCAGCCTAGAAATATTATTTTCCTGTCCTGGAGCAAATCACACAAAAAGTTCAAATAAAATCACAGACAGTAAAATAAAACCGCATTTTGATACAGAAAAATAACAAATAGTACAAAAAGGATATAACGGTCATTTATCCTAAAGTTGAAAAATATCAAACAGTACATTCGGGATATAAAAGTCATTTTTTGTAAAGTTTGAGGTGTTACAACTCTACCCAACAAATAAAAATTTCGTGCTCGAAATTTGTTATTTATCAAAACAATTGAGGATATTGCTCCCTCATCTTGTCCTCTAGCTCCCAGGTAGCATCACCTGTCACATCATTCCATACGACCTTCACTAACTTGATCATCTTCCCTCAAAGTTGCTTTACTTTTCTGTCTTCTATTCTAACAGGTAAAGTCTCATAAGTCAGATTCTCCTTCAGCTGCACTTTGTCCGGTTGTATAACGTGCGTCGAATTCGGAACATACTTCCTTAACTGGGATACATGAAATACATCATGCAGATTAGATAGAAAAGGCGGCAAAGCAATCTGATACGGTCCAATGAACTTAGGAGTAAGCTTCTTAGATTTAATAACTCTTCCGACACCGGTCGTAGGAGTCACTCTTAAAAACACATGCTCACCCTCCTCAAATTCAAGAGGTTGCCTTCGTTTATCAGCATAACTATTTTGTCTGCTTTGCGTCATCTTCATCTTCTCTTGTATCATCTTTACCTTCTCCGTAGTCTATTGTACAAGATCTGGTCCAATAGTCATACTTTTCCCATCTTGATACCAACACAACGGTGTTCGACAACGCCTTCCATACAACGCCTCATAGGGTGCCATCCCTATGCTTGAGTGAAAACTATTGTTGTAGGTGAATTCTATCAAAGATAAAAATTCATCCCAACTTCCTCGTTACTCCAAAACACAAGCACGCAATAGATCTTCCAAAGACTGTATAGTTCTCTCTGTCTAACCATCAGTCTGCAGATGATAAGCTGAACTTAACCGCAACTTAATTCTCATTGCTTCTTGTAAACTTCACCAGAACCTTGACGTAAACCTCGGATCTCTGTCAGAAACTATACATGTAGGCACACCATGCAGTCTAACAATCTCACTGATGTATAACTGGGATAATCTTTCTAATGAATACTTAATATTAATTGGCAAGAAATGAGCCGACTTCGTAAGCCTATCGATTATAACCCATATCGAATCATGACCTTTCCTCGTCTTCGGCAATCCAGTAACGAAATCCATTGAGATACTATCCCATTTTCACTCTGGAATAGCTAACGGTTGCAACATACCACTTGGTCTCTGATGTTCCACTTTTGCCTTCTGACAAACCAGACAAGACGCCACACGTTCTGCTACGTCTCTTTTCATTCTTGGCCACCAAAATAAATTCTTCAAGTCTTGGTACATCTTGGTCATTCCCGGATGCAAACTAAAATCACTAGTATGAGCTTCATCTAGGATCCCCTTCTTCAGCTCAGAATCATCAGGCATACAGATTCTTCCTTTGAACCTTAAAATTCCATCTGCTCCTTCCTCTACCGTCTACTTATGACCTTGCTTTAACAATTTCCTCTCATTTTGTAAAAACGCATCTTCCTTTTGTTTATCTCGGACTACATCAAGAAATTCATTTATGATCACGACCTTACATAGGCGAACTCTTCCAGGCAAAAACTGCACTGATAACCATAGATCTCGGAATTTGTTAATCAATTCCTCCTCTTTTATCATCATTGCCAAAACACTATTTACCTTTCTGCTCAAGGCATCAGCTACCACATTAGCTTTTCCTGGATGGTATTGGAGTTGAAAATCATAATCCTTTAAGAATTCCAACCATCGCTTTTGCCTCATATTCAATTCTTTCTGATCAAACAAGTACTTTAGACTCTTGTGATCACTAAAGACATTGAACATCGCTCCATATAGAAAATGCCTCCACACCTTCAGAGCAAAAACCACTGCGGCCAATTCCAAATCATGTGTTGGATAGTTCCTCTTATGAACCTTCAACTGTTGAGAAGCATACGCCACAACATTCCGATTTTGCATTAATACGCATTCTAACCCTTGGTAAGAAGCGTCACAATACACATCAAAAGTTCCCTTAGAATCAGGTAAAATTAACACTGGTGCAGTTGTTAACCTCTTCTTCAATTCTTGGAAACTGGCTCCACGTTCTTCCGTCCACTCAAAAACTTGACTTTTCCTCGTGAGCTGCGTAAGCGGTCCAGCAATCTTAGAAAAACCCTCGATAAACCTCCGGTAATATCCAGCAAGTCTAACAAAACTTCAAACTTCTGTCACCGTCTTAGGTCTTTCCCACTGTAAAACAGTCTCCACTTTCGATGGGTCTACCGCAATACCTTCTTTGGAAATCACGTGACCGAGAAATTGGACTTCCTCTAACCAAAACTCACACTTCTCCAATTTCGAATACAGCTGCTTTTCCTTCAAAATCTGAAGAACAATACCGAGATGTTCAGCATGCTATTCCTTAGATTGAGAATAGATCAGAATGTCATCGATAAAAACAACGATAAATTTGTCTAAATACGGACGAAAAATCCTGTTCATATAGTCCATGAATATGACAGGAGCATTCGTTACCCCGAATGGCATTACTTGATACTCATAATGTCTATAACGGGTTCGAAAAGCTGTTTTAGGTACATCTTCCCCCTTAACACGAATCTGGTGATAACCCGATCTCAGATCTATTTTGGAAAATACCACTGCTCCCTTTAATTGATCCATTAAATCGTCAATTCTAGGAAGCGGATATTTATTCTTGATAGTCACCTTGTTCAGCTGACGATAATCCACGCAAAGTCGAGAAGTTCCGTCTTTCTTCTTGACCAAAAGCACTGGCGCTCCCCATGGTGAAACACTAGGTCGCACAAACTATTTCTCCAACAGTTCCACCAACTATCCTTTCAGCTCCACCAACTCTGGTAGCGACATACGGTACAGTGCAATTGAGATAGGACCTGTTCCTGGTACTAAATCAATTGAAAACTCTATCTCCCTCTCAGGTGGCAAACCAGGTACATCATCAGGAAAAATCTCTGGAAACTCATTAACAACAGGAATAGTACTCACATCTTTCTCATTCTTGACTTCTAGAGAAGACAATACCATATATCCCTGTGCTCCCTCTCTCAACAACGACTTGACTTTAACAGTAGTCAAGAATCCAGACTCTTCTTCCTTAGGAAAAACTATGGTTTTGCTTGCACAGCCTATAAGGATATGGTTAGAAGATAACCAATCCATCCCTAAGATTACATCTATCTTAATAAGAGGCAAACAAATCATGTTGACCGAAAACATACGGTCCTTGATAACAACAGGACAATCCAAACATATTTTAGATGTAACTACAGGTTTAGCAGTTGGCGTAGATACACTCAATTTAACATTAAGAGAAGACACAGGCAACTTCAATCTTTCCACACAATCATATGCAATAAATGAATGTGTTGCACTAGAGTCATATAACACAGTCAGAAGATTACCTTCAATGACTTCTTCTCCTTGAATAAGGTCATCAGACTTAGAAACTTCAGTTCCCGTCATAGTATATACTCGTCCTCCTGACCTCAGTTGAGTACCTCCTGACTTTTGCTGATTAGCACGAACATAACGAACAACAGGTTTTCTTTCCGGCTGAGTATAATCCTTAGACATGTGCCCAGGTTGTTTACAGTTAAAGCAAACTGTCCCTTTGATTGTGCACTCCGGAGAGATATGGCCTTTCCTTCTGCACTTAAAACATGTTGGTGTAAACGCCACTCTCTGCCCAGCTCCACTACCACTTGCACTTCCCCCAACTGGTGATCATTGAGGTTGATTCCCTGGTGGTCTAGAATACAGCTTACGCTAAAATCGATTGGTATTACTGCTACCACCTCTCTGAAATCTTGTTGGTCCAAAATTACGATTCCTCTGATCCCGCGACGGCTCTAATTCCTCGAGTCGTGTACACGCATCAACTAAAGCATGAAACTGATTCATTCCCAAGGATAGCACTCCTCGTTTCAGTTCCACTCTCAACCCTGCCTCAAACTTCTGACATCTCCACACGTCATTCGGTCGTGTCTGAGCATAATCTGAGAACTGAGACAAGCTCTCAAATTTAGTAGCATACTCATTCACAGTCATATTACCCTGACGTAAACCAAGAAATTCCATCTCCTTGGCATGTCTAGCACTCGTAGGAAAATACTTTTCCAGAAATGCATTAGAAAATACCTCCCATATAATTTCTGTTCCTTCAGTCTGCAATAATCGGCAGGTTCCTCTCCACCAATGTTCTCTGTCTCCCCTTAACATAAAGGCTGCATATGTTACCTTCTTCTCATCGGAGCAACTCATTCCTTCAAAGATTCTCTCCAAGTCTTGTATCCATTGACTCGCTTTCTCAGATCAACCTCGCCTCTAAATCTGCGGCGGATTGTTACGCCTAAATTCGATAAATTTAGGGCATCGTAGTAGCATCTTGTTGTTGAGTCGCTCTCGGTGTTCTGGCGAGTAATTACTTCACCATTCGTTTGCATAGCTTCAAGATCGCAATCATTGGATCCACGCACGACGATTTACGTTTGCACGTCCTCCTCCACGTCTACCCGACATCTTCTTTCTTCAAACATAACAAAGCAAAGTTAGATACATCCTTTCAAGTAAATCACAGAGAATCACACAACACAAACAAAAACAGACCCAACCACAACCCCAAAAGACTCTAACTTGGCTCGATACTAAACTAATGTAACACCCTTGTGGGATGTCACATTTATAAATAAATAAAAGAAAAATAAATATAAATCTACCCAAGTTGTAAAACATTTGTTACATCATAATACGGGTTATAAAAAGTCTTCCGATATACGTAATATTGTTAAATAAAATAACCCTAAACACAAAATAAACAAACTAACATACATATAATATACGTATGGTTTTAATTATAAGTTATATAAATAATTTACAACTATAATTATTTAAACTAAAACAAGAAACAAAGCAAGAAAAGTCAATATATACAAATGCGATGCACCCAAGTACACATCATGTATATCTAACCCTCTGAAGGATCACTCTCAGATGAAACTTAAGGTGATAAATATTCAGGATGTCTTGAGCCTCTACTGACACGGGTCCGTGCAGTCGACACGCTGTTAATCTCACTAGGCGTATCAAGCGTACCGCCCCAGTAACGCCTAAAAGATAGCGGCAACTCCACATGTAAGTACAACATAGTGGAAAAGATCGGTACTCCATCAAACTCAGTATGGATAGTCACAGTCAGACGCCCCATATACGTAACTGAGTCTCTATCCTCTCGCAGTCTCCAGGCTTCAGAGCCTCCGTGAAACTCAAGTCGCACGAATCCAAAGAAACCTGGTAGCATCATCCTCCCACAATCAATCCAATGGATATGGATGATCGGATGGTTCTTGATCGTCGTACTGATCCTCGACTTGCTGCTCTTCCTCCTCCTCAGGATACACACACTCAAGAGGCTATTCCTCTTCCTCAAACTCTTTACCACATAAATTTAAAATACGGAAACACATACAATAAAGAGGTAAGACAATCTATATCATCACAAACATGGTAAATAAGAAAACGATAATACAATCAGATATACAGTTCATACAATATAGAATGCCATAACAACATAAACATAAATACAAGATAACACAAAACAATATAAACATAAATACAGATAACATAGATATAATATAAGAATTAAATATATATGATATCATAGATAAAAATATAATAATGTACAACACAGATACATATGCAATATGACACGATCCTACTCCATGGAGCTAAACACATTTAGACATCAGAGAGAATGACCCGCAAAATCTATTAGTACCACGGCTGCCCAACCAAACTATTGCGCTGTCACATGTTGCGTCTATAGCCCACAGTCACATGGCGTGGTGTAGTTCACTGTCAAACGTTGTGTCACTATAGGCAATGTACTATTAGACTTTACAAGATCTAGATTAAGTATAGTGCGTGTCGAGTCCATTAGTGTGTTGCCAATTACCACGGCCTAGAGAAGCGACCAACTGTCCACAAATTGAATAATCCGCACACTAATGTCTCCAAGTCCACAATGGAATGAACCACACTACGCTTATCGCACTGACAACACAGTGTGATTCACCTCGTCAATCAATCCACCAAAAATTGGCATTAACTCAATGAATGTCCAAAAATAAAAATTTCTAAAATACCCTCAATGGTATAAATATGCATATTTATGCAAATGCCCTCAATGGCACAAACTCACATATATATACAGTAAGTCCCACTAGACAAATACTGTTTCACAACCTGTCTGGGTCCACCACTTTGGCCCGACAGTAAAAGTTACTTTTTTTGTCAATCTCGTAGAAATTTTATCATGTTTTCACAATTCCATCATTTTTACAAACGTTTTTAAATCGCGTAAATATATTTTACTATTTTCAAAATCGCGTAGGGTTTTTAATACGTTTTCTCAATTGCGTAAGATTTTTAAATTATTTTCTTGTCCAAATTCCTTACAAATCACTGTTTAAATAAATAGAAATAATTTTTTTTATACATTTTGAACTACGTAGAGTATTTTTCATACCGTATACTGTATATTGGATATCTTTTCTATCTTATTTGTCTGTGTTTAATAAAAATTGACAATATTTTGCTTAGAAAATTTATATCAATGGTTTTCTAATTTTTATGTTAAAAATTCCTTTTTATTTATATGACAAACCATGTAATTAAACTTTTGAAAACTACTAACATGCTTCAAAATATAAAATGAGCTATATGTTAGAAATTTACAAAAGCTATTGTATTTTTCTTCTAACAGTAAAATCATTAGTTTTAACTTCTTCAACTTAATCTTAATCCTTTTATTTTCTCAAAACTCATTGTAATAAAATTCCTTCTAGTATATATTGCTTCTTTTTGATTAAAAATGGTTTGGAAATGATTTTAGAAATCATAAATACTTGGCTTTGGCATATTGGCCGAAATACATAAAATTGACATTTAATCTTTAAATTTGTTTTTCTTATTCTAAAACAATTTATATCTTATCAGTTCCCCTAAGTTAATTAAATCACACTTTTGGAAAATTGATGAGAACATTTTGGTTCTCCTTTGATGTTGAGGTCGTGAGCCTTCATTGGTGTTCTTTGGAACACTCATGCAATCCTTGACATGTTATTCACATCCTACTAATTATACATGCATTTCTAACACATACAATATATTTAAAGCTTGTAGACATGCAATTTAATACAAATCACAAATAGGAAAGCTAATAACAAATAACACAAAGGAATCCTTATGCATTCTACAACCACAACCAATTCCATTTTCTTATCACCACCCAAGGATGATAAGATTCAAGTCTTCCTCTTACCTTAAGTGAAGACAAACACTCTTTCACTCCTTTCTAGGGTTTCAATTTTCACCCCTCCAAGACACCTATCAAGCTTAAACAAATTTCTACAAGTTATTAACATGAAAAAAAGCTTAAACCATGGATCAATCATGGCTTAGAACTTTGAAAAAGAATTTAGAAATGAAAAACAAAGATTTTCACCTTCTAGGTAAAATCTCCCAAGTAGGTTTTCAAGCCCAAGATGTTGGATTTTGCAAAAACTCTCAACTAGAGATGTTCTTAGAATTGTGTTTAGGTTAGAAAAGTAGGTGGGATAAAATTTTGGGTGGTTGGATGGTGAATAGGGTTCTTGGCCGAATGGTGCTTCAAGATAACATCAATGGAGTTTGGTATTTTTGGAAGAGAGAGAAGAGAGAAAATGTTAGAGAATTAAGTGATAATTACCCTCCAAAGAGCCATATGGCCGTAGACTTCAATGACAAGGAGGTGTCCCCTTGGTTGGCTCCATCCAAGCCTTAGAAATGATCAATGGTGAGGATAAAAACTTGATCACCAAGCTTAGCTCTCATTGGCTAATCCAAGCCTAGTCACTAAGCCTTGTCACTAATTAAGCCTAGTCATGAAGCCTTGTCACTAGCTCTTAAAATATCTCACCACTAATGATGTTTAATTAAGCTACTAATCCCATTAAGCTTCTAAACATACTTAACTTAATTAAAGTTCCAATAACTTAATTAAATTATAATCCATCTTAATTAAATTCATCAAATCCTAAACTAATTAGTCTAATCACTTTTATTAACCATTTCTTATTGATTTAGAAATTATTCTAATCCAAAAACATTAATTGTTTCACTAAACGTGGGTCCCACAAGACTTTTTCGTCCACTTTGTCATTTAATTATACTAGCTAATAAAATAATATTATAATAATATAAAATTATTTAATTTTACAGATTAAATCCTAAAAATTCAAAAATTAATAACATTATCATTCAATTGGGTTTAGTAAGATCCCCCAGCTCTGAATAATTAAAACAAGATTTCCCTGGTCCGAAAAATATTATTTTCTTGTCCCGGAGTAAATCACACAAAAAGTTCAAATAAAATCACAGACAGTAAAATAAAATAGCATTTCATACAGAAAAACAACAAACAGTACAAAAAGGACATAACAGTCATTTATCATCAAGTTGAAAAACATCAAACAGTATATTCGGGATATAAAAGTCATTTTTTGTAAAGTTTGGGGTGTTACACATGTGCCTTGAAGCATGTCAATTGGTTTTTGATATAACAAAGGCAAAGATGAAGATCAAGTGCAAAAGAGAAAATCAAGATCAAAGAAAGAAATCAAGAGGTTTATTTAGATATAGGCATTAGAACATCAATATTAAATGCTCTCAAGATATCTCAAATGATTTTTCAAATATGTTTTTAATCAATATGTTTTTCAAAGTTCACTTTCTAAAAAGAGGTTGTCTTTAACCATGGATCATGCCAAACATAGTTCAATATTGTTCAAATCCATGTTTCTTAAAGTTAGAAATAACATGAATCCTCATTTAGGCTTGAAAAATGTGTTCAAAGTATAAAGTAATTGATTACCTATGTGTGGTAATCGATTACAAGCTAAACAGAAGGCTTGTAATCGATTACATCAACCATGTAATTGATTACTAGAAAGTCAGAGGGCGTGTAATCGATTACACACTAGCTGGTAATCAATTACCATCTGCCCACAAAGGCAAGAACACGTTCAAACAGCCATGTAATCGATTACATTAACCATGTAATCGATTACCATTAAGTCAGAGGGCGTGTAATCGATTACACAAGTCTGGTGTAATCAATTACCACAAGCCCAGAAAGCCAAGAACACATTCTAACTTCCATGTAATCGATTACCAGAAACATGTAATCGATTACCAGTGTTTTGACAAGTCCAACGACTATATTAGATGCATTAAATGCATGACTTTAATCCCCCAACGGCTCCTAATCTACATATCTCTTTAAATACAGATGTTGGGGCTATAGTTGGCTAGCTGTCATAGATAGTTGTTTTGATGATAATAAACATTATGAAGATGACGATGGTGAGACCAAGTCCAAGATGCTCAAGATTAGCTCTAGGACTTAGAATCTTTTGTACGAAGAATTCCTGGATATCTCATTGATTTTGCATGAAAAGATGAAAATGGTTTTTAAATTAAATATCCCAAATTCAAATCATGGTATTCGAATAACATCCTTCTAAATCGTTTTTACACTGCTTTTAAAACAGAGGTATTCGAATACCCTTGTAGGTATTTAAATAACTTTCTTCTAAACAGTTTTTAAAATGTGTTTAAAATAGAGGTATTCAAATACTCCTTTATGGTATTCGAATAACCTGTCTTTAAACTGTTTTTTTTAAGAAATGAAATCAGTGGTATTCGAATACCCCATAATGGTATTCGAATAACCCACGAGGCTCTGTTTTAGATTTTGAAAATGGCAGCCAACGTCTCTGCATTTAATATGGCTTTAATGGCACCCAACGACTCTTTTCTTCATTACTTTATAAATAGAGACCTTAGGTCTCTTCTGAAAGCTGGACAAAACCATTTGAATTATTTGTTGCTTGTGTTAAAAACGTGATTCACTATTTTCTTATTTTTTGTGTTCTTTTTGCCAAAATTTTGAGATATCCTAAGAGAGCTTCTTAGCGCTTCAAATTGTGATTATTTACTCTTTGTGAGAGTTTCTCTTCATCTATATTCTAGTTCTTTGTAAAAGGGTGAGGTATCCCTCAGTAAAAGGGTGAGGTATTCCTTGTTGTAAAGAAGGTGAGGTATCCTTCAAAGAGGGTGAGGTATCCCTCTAGTAAATAGGGTGAGGTATCCCTATTATATAAAGGTTGCAAGCACCTGTTTTAAGCTTGTATTGAATAGTAAAAAATCTTGAACTGTGTTTCGGGGACTGGACGTAGGCCGCAAGTGGTTGGTGGTTGAATTAGGATAAATATTGTGCCTGCTTTTCTTCTCTTTATCTTTTTATTTATTACAATTTATTTATTATTGTTTAATTGTTTATTTTTTGTTCTTAAGGCATTTAATTATCTTTATATTTTCAATATACTGCTTCGAGAAATTTGTTAAAAAGGGTTTGCAAAAAAGTTTTAATTACTCAATTCACCCCCCTCTTGAGTACTGAAGCCACTTGGGCAACAAGTGGTATCAGAGCAAGACTCTTGTATAAAGAGCTTAGCTGCTTCAAGAGTACATGGCTTCATCAAATGGTTTTTCATAAGGTTCCTCTATAAACCGACCACCCTTTTTCAATGGGGATGGTTATGCATATTGGAAGGAAAGAATGAAAATTTTCATCGAAGCTATTGATCTAGACATGTGGGATGCTGTCGAAAATGGCTTATTTATACCTACGCGAGAGATCAATGGTATAAAGATTGAAAAACAAAGAAGTGAATGGTCTAAAGATGATAAAAGAAAAGTTCAAAATAACTTGTTAGCCAAAAACATCATTACCATAGCTTTGGGGCATGATGATTTTTTTAGAATTTCAAATTACAAAACTACTAAAGAAAAATGTGGGACACTTTACAAATTACCCATGAGGGTACTAGTGAAGTTATGAGGTCGAGAATTAATTCTCTTACTCGTGAATATGAATTATTTACAATGAACCAAGGAGAAAACATTCAAGAAATGCAAAAGTGGTTCACCCACATTGTAAATCATCTTGCATCATTAGGAAAGAATTTTTCTAATGAAGATTTGATTAATAAAGTGTTGAGATGTTTGAGCAGGATTTGGCAACCTAAGGTAACAGCTATATCAGAATCAAGAGACTTATCAACAATGACGTTAGCTACCTTATTTGGCAAATTTCAAGAGCATGAATTAGAACTCAACAAACTTAACCAAAGTGAGGAACACGATAAAAAGA
Organism: Ormosia emarginata; assembly: GCA_029884605.1. Lineage (NCBI taxonomy): Eukaryota > Viridiplantae > Streptophyta > Magnoliopsida > Fabales > Fabaceae > Ormosia > Ormosia emarginata. The sequence goes on along the minus strand of JAQQTP010000074.1, from coordinate 35,362,036 downwards.
AGAAAGGGATCGCACTTAAAGCCACCACCTCCACTATTAATAATGAAGATGAAGATGATGGAGATGACGTGGACAATGTTGAGCTAAATGAACAAAATCTCAATCTTCTAGTAAGAAAATTTGGTAAATTTCTTAGGAAAAAGGGAACTCAAAGAAGACCGCATTTTCCCCCAAAGATATTTGAAAAGAAACCCTCCAAAGAAAGAAGAGCCTACATAGCATGGGATGACAATGATATGGACTCCACTGATAGCTCAGATAGTGAAGAAGCCCATCTATGTTTTATGGCCAAAGGAGAAGAAGAACAAGAAAGAGACATTGAGGTAATTTCTAATTGTGAATTATCTCATTCTTATGATGAATTACAAGATGCTTTTGAAGAATTACATGACGAATCAATAAAGCTCACAAAATTAATTTCTTCATCTAAGAAAACTATTTCTTCTTTGGAAAATTAAATTCTAATTTTGAATAAAGAAATTGAAGAATTACAAATTGAAAATGAGACATTAGGACTAATTGATGCATGCTCAACCTGCACTTCACATGCTTCTACATCTTCGTCTTGTTCATCTTGTCATATTCTTGAAAAAGAAATTGAAGATTTAAAGAACACTCTTTCTAAATTCACTTTTGGACAAGATAATTTAAATATTTTATTAGGAAAACAAAGAGTTGTTTTTCAAAAAGCTGGAATAGGCTATAATCCTAAAAATTAACAAAAATTTTATAAAATTTCTTTGTGCATTCATGTACTTCAAGCAGTCCTTTTATTAAATGTGTCTATTGTGAAAAGAAAAGACATAGTGCATCAACATGCAATGTAAGGAAAAATATTAACTCAAAAATTGAAACTAAAATGGTATGGGTTCCTAAGGGTACTTTACCCAAAACTAACACACAAGGACCCAAGAAGTTTTGGGTACCAAAAACCAAAATTTGAAATGTGTTGTAGGTGTGCTTGAAGGCCAAGAGCTGACTTTGGCATTTTGAAAGTGGCTGCCACAAGCACAAGACTAGAAATAATTCCAAGATCTCCTCCTTGTCTCTATGAAGCTTGGACTTGCATTTTTTTATATATAAGTGTTTCCATCATCGGGTAAATTTTTTTTTTCGTCTCTCAAATATGCATTTCTAGACATAATATGTATGCTTTCCTATTTAAGTTATTCGAATAACTCTCTTTGGTATTCGAATACCTTTGCCCTGTACGTGTAAAATTTGTTCTTTTCTGATAGGTCCATTCGAATACCTTCCTATTGTATTCGAATACCATACATCAGTACAGCAATATTATGTTTCTATAAGCTAATGTATTCGAATAACTAACTAGCTATTCGAATAACCAGAGACTTATCATATCAGTGTTTCTCACATGCCTCTGGATTATTCGAATACCTTCCAAGGCATTCGAATGCTTGCACCTGCCTTACTTTCTTTTCTGTGGTGGGTATTCGAATACAGTAAGAGGTATTCGAATAACTCATGGCTGAAAGCTAAATTTACAGCCTGATCTCTGCTCTGTTTCTTTTTTTTTTTTTTGCAAATGCAAATATAAATATATTTGACTCTATGAATGACATGCTTTTGATGAAGTACATCTTATTTCTTTTGAGCCTATATTTGATGCCTTAAATGAAAATCACATGATGCACTTAAATGCATTTTTCTTAGCTTGTTCTTACCCCTTCATTTTCTCAAGAATATGTTGCATATGTTAAATTCTTTGTAATGCAAATGCTTAACCAAATGTAATTGGCTACTGTTTTAATAAATATATGAACAAGTACAATAAGTGGTATCAAACAAAGTGGTATGAACGTAATAACTAGTGGTGACAAATGGTATCAAACACGTGGTTAATTGGCCAAATTAATCAATGAAATATCTTCTGCCCTTGTGAACTCATTTGTTGTTTTTGCCTTATTATTTTGAATGATTATTTGCTTATGAGTTTGGCTAACCTCTATGGATCCAAAAATTAATGGATACTAAAGAAAGTACTTTGAATTTTCTTGTAGGGAGATATCTACCTCAAGCACACATTTAAATGAAAAAAAATTCATTCAACTTGAGGATATGCAAATGTTAAACCTGAATATATATATCATATTGCTTTGATATGATAAAAAGGGGGAGAAAAATACTTGCCCCATATTTTTTATCATGACAAAAGGGGGAGAAAAATTTGAGTTCTTTGATTGAGAAAAGTCAAGGGAAGAAAAAGTAAAAGTCCGATAAGACAAAAATGAAAATTGGATTTCAAAAGTAAGGGACAGCTGCTATGCACATCTCTGATATAAATCACCTCTTATGAAAAAGAGGGAGAGTAAGTATCTCTAAACAATCTTGTGAATTCCAATTTATATAAACTAATTCTTTTCTCAAATGTTAGTTTGTCACCATCAAAAAAAGGGGAGAATGTAATTGGCTAGCTGTCATTGATAGTTATTTTGATGATAACAAATATGATAAAGATGACGATGGTGAGACCAAGTCCAAGATGCTCAAGATTAGCTCTAGGACTTAGAATCTTTTGTACGAAGCCTTCCTGGATATCTCATTGATTTTGCATGAAAAGATGAAAATGATTTTTAAATTAAATATCCCAAATTCAAATCATGGTTTTGAAAGCCTTTAAAAGTGTTGAAAGTTGTTTTTCAACAGAGGTATTTGAATACCATTTAGAGGTATTCGAATAACATCCTTCTTAACCGTTTTTACACTGCTTTTAAAACAGAGGTATTTGAATACCCTTGTAGGTATTCAAATAACTTTCATCTAAACAGTTTTTAAAATGTGTTTAAAATAGAGGTATTCGAATAACCTGTTTTTAAACTATTTTTTATAAGAAATGAAATCAGTGGTATTCGAATACCCCATAATGGTATTCGAATAACCCACGAGGCTCTGTTTTAGATTTTGAAAATGGCAGCCAACGTCTCTACATTTAATATGGCTTTAATGGCACCCAACGGCTCTTTTCTTCATTACTCTATAAATAGAGACCTTGGGTCTCTTCTTAAAGCTGGCCAAAACCATTTGAATTATTTGTTGCTTGTGTTAAAAACGTTATTCACTATTTTCTTATTTTATGTGCTCTTTTCGCCAAAACATTGAGATATCCTAAGAGAGCTTCTTAACGCTTACTTTATGTGATTCACTATTCTTTGTGAGAGTTTCTCTTCATCTATATTCTAGTTCTTTGTAAAAAAGTGAGGTATCCCTTAGTGAAATTGTGAGGGTGAGGTATCCCTCAGTAAAAGGGTGAGGTATCCCTTGTTGTAAAGAAGGTGAGGTATCCTTCAAAGGGGGTGAGGTATCCCTCTAGTAAATAGGGTGAGGTATCCCTATTGTATAAAGGTTGCAAGCACCTGTTTTAAGCTTGTATTGAATAGTGAAAAATCTCGAACTCTGTTTTGGGGACTGGACATAGGCCACAAATGGTTAGTGGTCGAACCAGGATAAATATCGTGCCTGCTTTTATTCTTTTTATCTCTTTATTTATTGTAATTTATTTATTATTATTTAATTGTTTATTTTTTGTTCTTAAGGCATTTAATCATCTTTATATTTTCAATATACTGCTTTAAGAAATTTGTGTTAAAAAGGGTTTGCGAAAAAGTTTTAATTATTCAATTCACCCCCTTCTTGAGTACTGAAGCCACTTGGGTAATAGGGGCATCATTAATGAGTCTTCTTGAACCTGAAACATCTTAGTAACACATCAAAATGAAAATCAATCCGTGAAATCACTTATTGCTCTATTTTTGTCAAATCCTTGAGATATCTTTTGAGAGCATTCTAAGAGCTTTAATTTGTATCATTTACTCTAGTGAGAGTTTCATTCAGTCATCCTTGATTACTTTGTAAGAGAGGGTGAGGAATCCTTCCAAATTGTAAAGGGTGAGGCATCCCTTTGTTTGAAGAAGCTCAAGCTCAAGGGTGAGGCATCCCAAAGAGTTGAGTGCTCAAGTTTGTAAAGGTTGTCAAGCACCTATTGAAGCTTGAAGATATAGTGAAAAATCTCGAGTGGTTGCTTGAGGACTGGATGTAAGTCACAAGTGGATTGGTGACCGAATTAGGATAAACTATTGTGTTTGATTCTCTAAACCCTTCTCTTTACATTTGTGCATTACTTATATTCTTACTTGATTGCTTCTCTCTTAGTTGATTATTGAGCAATATCTATCGTTCTTATCAATTTATTCATTTTAAATAGTCAATAGCTTCAATGAAATTCAATAGTTAAGTGTTTTGCGAAAGAATTACGAACTTGTTTTATAAACTCAATTCACCCCCCTCTTGAGTATTGAAGCCATTTGGTAACAAGTGGTATCAGAGCTAGACTCTTGTATAAAGAGCTTAGCTGCTTCAAGAGAAAAAATGGTTTCAAATGGTTTTTCTAATGAAGGTTCTTCTATAAATAGGCTTCCTTTTTTCAATGGGGATAGTTATGTATATTGGAAAGAAAGGATGAAGATTTTTGTTGAAGCTATTGATATTGATGTGTGGGATGCCGTTGAAAACAGTCCTTTTGTCCCCACACGTCTTATTGATGGTGTTAGAACAAATACACCAAGAAATGAATGGACCGATGATGACAAGAAGAAGGTCCAATACAACTTGAGAGCCAAAAATATCATCACTACTTCTTTAGGGTATGATGAATTTTTTAGGGTATCAAATTGTAAGATCGCTCAAGAAATATGGGATACATTGCAAGTAATCCATGAAGGTACAAGTGAGGTAAAAAGATCTAGAATTAACACTCTCACTCATGAATATGAATTATTTAGAATGAATCAAGGGGAAAGCGTTCAAGATATACAAAAATGATTTACTTATATAGTTAATCATCTTGCTTCATTGGGAAAGACTTTTGCCAATGAAGATCTTATTAATAAAGTTTTGAGATGCTTAAGCAGGAGTTAGCAACCCAAAGTGACACGTATATCGGAGTCAAGAAATCTAGCCACAATGACCTTGGCCACCCTTTTTGGAAAGCTTCAAGAGCATAAGTTAGAGCTAAATAGATTAAATCAAAATGAGGAGCAAGATAAGAAGAAAAAGGGGATTGCTTTCAAAGCCACTTCTTCCTCATTTGAATATGAAGATAAAGATGATGGAAATGATTTTGATAATATTGAGATAAATGAAGAGAATTTTAGCCTCCTTGTAAAAAGGTTCAGAAGGTTTCTCAGGAAGAAAAGAAATCAAAGAAGACCTCATTTTCCTCATAAGAAGTCATTTCATAAGGGAGAAGGAACTTCATCTACTCCAACTTGCTATGAATATAGAAAACTGAGGCACATGAAGATGGAATGTCCGGTTTATCAAAAGAAGATAGAGAAATTTGAAAAGAAGCCTTTTAAGGAAAGAAAAGGAAGGAGAGCATACATTGCGTGGGAAGACAATGATATGGATTCCACCGATTATCCAGAGGATGAGGAAGCCCATCTTTGCTTTATGGCAAATGGAGAAGAAGAAGAAGAAAGTGAAACCGAGGTAACCTCATCTAATCTTGAACTTTCTCCTTCATATAGAGAATTACAAGATGCATTTCAAGAATTACATGATGAATCCATGACTTTCAATAAAACAATCTCCTTAATGACTAACAAAATTTCTATTTTAACCAAGGAGATTGAAGAACTCAAAGTTGAAAATGAGACTCTTGGACTTATTGATGCTAATTCATCATGCATGATTTGTTCTTCACATGATAATGCACCCACACCCTCATCTTGTTCATCATGTAAATCATTTGAAAATGAAATTGAAGATTTGAAAAATACACTTACAAAATTCACCTTTGGAAGAGACAACTTGAATATATTGCTAGGAAAACAAAGATGTGTTTTCCAAAAAGCCAGTTTAGGGTATAATCCCAATAATCAACAAAAGTTTCTAAAAATTTCTTTGTTTCCTCAAGTACCTCAAGTAGCCCTTTCATTAAATGTTTTCATTATGGAAAGAAAGGACATAATGCATCAATATGTAATGTAAAGAAGAAAGTCAACAAAAAAGTTAGAACTAAAATGGTTTTGGTCCCGAAGGACACCATGCCTAACACTAACTCACAAGGATCCAAGAAGATTTGGGTACCAAAGCTTAAAATCTAAATGTGTGTTGTAGGTGTGGTTGAAGACCAAAAGTTCAAGTTGGTATCTTGATAGTGGATGCTCTAAGCACATGACCAGTGATGGCTCCAAGTTCTCTTTCCTTGTCCCCAAGAAGAGTGGTCATGTGACTTATGGTGACAACAATAAAGGAAAGATCCTTGGAGTCGGTAAAATTAGTAAGATTCCTTCCTCATCCATCAATAATGTATTGCTTATTGAAGGACTCAAACATAACTTACTTAACATTAGTCAATTGTGTGATAAGGGGAATAGAGTAATAGTTGATTCAAATTGCTGCATAATTAAGGGTAAGGATGATAAGCATGTTAAGTTTGTTGGTCATAGGGTCAATAACATATATATGATTAGCCTTGATGACATTTCCTCAAATGATGCTAAATGCTTTATGACTAAAGAAAATGATTTATGGTTATGGCATAGAAGAATTGCTGACATTCACATGAATCACTTAAACAAAGTAGTTTCTAAAGAACTAGTAATTGGTCTTCCAAAGCTCAAATTTGAAAAAGATAAACTTTATGATGCATGTCAAAAGGGAAAACATGTAAAGGTCTCTTTTAAAGCTAAAAATGTAGTTTCAACTTCTAGACCTCTACAACTTTTGCACATGGATCTTTTTGGTCCCTCTAGAACTATGAGCTTTAGTGGGAATTACTATGCTTTAGTGATTGTGGATGATTTTTCTCGGTTTACATGGACATTGTTTTTATCTCACAAAAATGATGCTTTTCAATTATTCAAAAAGTTTGCTGAAGTTATCTAAAACAAAAAAGGTTTTTGTATTGCATCCATAAGAAGTGATCATGGTGGTGAATTTGAAAACAATGAATTTGAAACCTTTTGTGATGGACACGACATTGAGCATAATTTTTCAGCCCCTAGAACACCACAACAAAATAGTGTTGTAGAAAGGAAAAATCGATCTTTAGAAGAAATGACAAGAACTATGCTCAATGAGGCCAACCTTCCTAAGTACTTTTGGGCGGATGTAGTTAACACCGCGTGTTATGTTATGAATAGGGCTCTAATAAGGTCAATTTTAAAGAAAACCCCCTATGAATTATACAAAGGAAGGAAACCAAATGTCTCACATTTTCATGTTTTTGGATGTAAATGTTTTGTTTTAAATAATGGAAAGGATAACTTGGGAAAGTTTGATGCAAAATCCGATGAGGGAATATTTCTTGGTTATTCTATACATAGTAAGACCTTTAGAGTTTATAACAAACAAACTATGATCATAGAAGAGTCCATACATGTTGCATTTGATGAAACTAACCTAAATGAGCCGAGAAAGGAGCTTGTTGATAATGTTGCAGAAATCCTTGCAAGAACTCACCTAGAAAATCAAGAAAAAGAAGTCATGAAGCAAGAAGAAAGCTCATATGGTTCCCCAAGACAAGATGACTCTCAAATCATGGATCTTCCCAAGGAATGGAGAACATCAAGATATCATCCTCTTGACAAAGTGATAGATGATGTATCAAAAGGGATAATCACTCGTAACTCTCTTAGAGATGCATGTAACCATATGGCTTTTGTAACGCCTCTTTTTCTCCCTTAGTCATAATGGGTAAGAAGAAGGAACATCGCACTATAGTGAAACGACATACAAATGATTACGAAAAATTTGAACTTTTTTTTTAACATGAATCTGGTTAAAACTTCCATTTAATGTACATATACACCTGTTTATGAATATATCGTGTGATTGAGTTAAAATTAAAAGTTCCTCTTTCCAATAAAACTTTTGTCAAAAAGGTCAAAGAGAAATCAACGTGGAATGAAACATACGATCATTCACAATATAGATAATTACATACTTTGTACCAGAAATACAAGCTTGTTTAAATTACGTTTCCAAAAATATACAAAAGGCAAAATGTGTACCTACCCCAAGAGATACAATTATATATACCCACCAATCCAGTAGTACGTCAGGCTCCCTCAAAATAAACGGATAGCCATCTGTAGCCATCAATTAAACTAACCCTAAGACTGCCTAGAATGAGAAGGAACCGTAGATGGATCCTCCTCAGGGTCCTCGTCGTCCGACGAGACATCCATCGGGACGACAGAACAATTAAGGAGCCCTTTAAGTAGACAAAAAGGAATCCTCACGAGGGGTATAATACATTTCACCCCACATGTCCCTCACGGGTATATAGAACTCCAGCCATACAAAAGCATGAAAATCTAGGATAGGAGCGTCATAACGTCTCCATGCTAAGGACACCATCACATCGTCGTGGTATACACATCGATTAGTGTGCACGTTGATATGCCAACAGTCCGGACCTCCAAGAAAGTTGATCCGCACGTAGCCAAAAAGCCCACAGAGCCGAAATGACATCCTCAACAACTTCGATCTCAGTCGAGTTAAGGCCAGAAACCCTGAAACTCAGTGGTTTCCTTGTCCTCCTCAAGAGCGTCTTCTCGAGAGCACACGATCCAACCAAAATACAAAATAGAGAATTACCGAAAGAGGTGAGATTCCCAGCTTTCAGTACCAACATGGCAGCAAGAAAATAAACGGTGTCGAACGCCCACATAAGACACAGTTAATACATACAAGTGCAGTAGTACCCGAAAGCAATTAATGAGAGTAAAGCGACAAAGAATAATAGTTAACATTATCCATAGCCAGCTAGCAACATTAGCATTACCAAGAGTCAAATAAATATCGCAGTCATAATAGTAAACACATTATCCAATTATAAATGCTCAATGGACCATGTGACTGACAACTCATAATGCAACAAGGGTACCAAAGTTCCTACTCCATGGAGCTAGACGTAAACATTTTCGGAGTGAATGATCAAGGAGTAATACCAGTATATCAATAGCCTTAAAATACAGTGTGTTTTCTCTCATAAAATTGTTTGCGCAATGGCTCATACATGGTACCTCAACAATTGATCGTGATATAGGACAGCGTCTCAGACAGGATCATTAGTGTGTCGTATTGGTCTATCCCACGACCCCAATGGAGCTACCATTGTCTATTGTGAGACATCCACACCCCAACGCCCCCAGGGTCAATAACATATGACACCTACGCTTAGTCTACTCACACCCGCACAAAGGTGTTATTCAAACTCCTAGGCAACATGGCCTTCTCAATAATGTCCAATGGACAACACGCATGCATGATGACACAATGTCCAATCATGTATGTTCATCAACGATGCATTCAACATAAGCATTGCCTCAATGGCATATAAGCATTATTCAATGTCCAACATGACATATCAACAATACATTTATTAAAAACATTGCCTCAATGGCATATCATCATTCTTATCTCATAGAGTACTAAATCAATAAGTGCATAACCCACATAGGGAATCACACTTGCATCAATAATTCTCAGTATCAATATATGTTCCTTATTACACACATACCACAATTTCCATGTCATGGATCCAAGAATTCTATTTTCAAAATCATTTCTTCTCTATCGGTATGAATACATATTCCTATCACATTTAAGTAAAGTAAAATCCTTGAATCCAGGGTTTTTAGATTATGTTTGAGTTACAAAGGGCAAAGAACCATAATTTCAATCATTTCTAGCTCAAAAATCTCATTTTTGGGTTTGGTAATCGATTACATCACCCTGGTAATCGATTACCAGCGTAACAGAATCTCTGTAATCGATTACACACAAGACGTAATCGATTACCAGATTTCCAGAATCCCGATTTCGTACCCTTAAGAGCTTGGTAATCGATTACAAGCCTGATGTAATCGATTACCGCACGTAAACTTGTAGAAAACAGAGTTCTCCAGGTCCTTTAACTCAAACCAAACCAATCATTATCATATTTAATCAACAAGTTACTCAAATATATCTTCAAATCGTGTAAGAGGCATCAATAAATCATACAAACCCAACAAAATGCACTATCATGAAGAACAACATAAAAATGAGAGAACTTTATAAATGGATTCATAAATCAATAACAACACACATACAAGACATTCCCTTACTACTAAGATTGGTTGAAGAGGATCATCTCCCTCTTACCTATTGGAAGACAACACAAGGAGTTACCTCTTCTTGCCCTAGATTTTCGTTTTCCCCTTCAAGAAGAATACCAATGTGAGTGATTTCCATAATGTCCACTCAAACCATGGAAAAATGAGTTCTTGATTTCATAGGAGACCAAGAAAAAATGAAAATGAGAAGAAAGTGAAAGAAAGGTGAAGACTTTACCTCCAAGCTCAAAGCTTTAGCTTCAATGGTGGATAGTGGAAGAAGAAAAAGAAGAAGAAGAACCAAGAGAATGACCACCAAAGAGAATGGTCTTGGAATGGTGCAAGAAGCAAGAAATCTTTTATGATGAAGTAAGAAATGGTGAGTGTCTCCAGAAATGGGTGCACGGTGGAGAAAAGAAGAGAAGAGGAGAATAGGTATTTTGGAGTCTAAAGAAACGAGAGTGAAATGGTAAAATGAGGAAAACAATTTGGACTTCCCCCCAAATGGGTCATCTGCCGTGGACAAGGAGTGAGGAGTGAAGAGAGAGAAAAATGAATTATTTGGGAAATTTCTAAGAAGCTTCCCTTGACAGCTTAATTAATTTAATCATTCTTTTTTTTGGAATTAAAGCTATTGGATGTGATACAAAGTAGATTTTGGATAGTAGGATAATGTTTTTAATACATGTTATTATTTATTGGATAATAATTACGCTTAGCGTAAGTCAAGATTAACAAATTTGACGATAGTTTCTTCGCAATGTTTTATTATTTTATCTCGTTAAAATTTATCGAAAAACGTAATTTGAAAACCTTGTAAATCGTGTCCTTCTCGGGTTTAGTAAGATCCCCATCGACGTTTTCATAGTTCAAGGCTTTTGGAGAAAATATCTCATTTCTCCGGTTCCACTCAGTACATACGTAAAACGAGAAATATATTAAAATATTTCGCATTCTCAGAAAATTCCAGAAAAATTTCAAAAAATCACAAATATTTTAGAATGAATTCTGATAGTAGAAAAGTAAATTTTAGGGTGTTACAACTTTTGTTTCTCAAGTTGAACCTAAAAACATAAATGAGGTCATTAATGATGAACATTGGATCTTGGCCATGCAAGATGAACTAAACAAATTTGAGAGGCATCAAGTTTGGGAATTAGTCCTAAGGCCCAATGATCATCCCATAATTGGCACCAAATGGGTCTTTAGGAACAAACTTGATAAAACAACTTAATAATAAGAAACAAAAATAGGCTCATAGCTAAGGGTTATAATCAAGAAGAAGACATAGATTATGAAGAAACTTATGCTTCCGTAGCTAGATTAGAAGCCATTAGAATGTTACTTACATATGCTTGCATCATAGATTTTAAACTTTTTCAAATGGATGTCAAAAGTACCTTTTTAAATGGTTTTATACAAGAGGAATTGTATGTAGATCAACCTCCCGGTTTTGAAAACTTTGAACTGCCCAACCATGTTTTTAAACTTAAAAAGGTCATGTATGGCTTGAAACAAGCTCCTAGAGCTTGGTATGAAAGGTTGAGCAAGTTCTTTTTGGAAAATGACTTCTCTAGGGAAAAGGTTGACACCACTCTCTTCATCAAGCATAAAAAGCATGACATTCTACTTGTTCAAATATATGTTGATAACATTATATTTGGTGCTACTAATGACTCTCTTTGTAAAGAATTTGCCAATATTATGCAAAGTGAGTTTGAGATGTCCATGATGGGTGAGCTCAACTTCTTCCTTGGTCTTCAATTCAAGTAAACAAGGGATGTGACTTTCATAAGTCAATCCAAATATTGCAAGGAGTTGCTCTAGAAGTTTGGAATGGAAGGAACCAAGCAAATGGCTACACCAATGGGAACTTCTTGTTACTTGGACAAGGATGAAGGAGGTAAATCGGTAGAAATCACTAAGTATAGAGGTATAATTGGGTCACTCCTTTACTTATCGCAAGTAGGCTAGATATCATGTTTAGTGTATGCATGTGTGCTAGATTCAAGCAAATCCTAAAGAATCACACCAAAGTGCTATAAAACAAATTATGAAATATCTAATAGGCACTTCACAAATGAGATTGTGGTACCCTAAGGGTGCTTCATGTAGCCTATTTGGTTATTTCGATTCTGACTTTGCTGGGTGCAAAATGGATAGGAAGAGTACTAGTGGGACATGTCACTTGCTTGGAAGCTCTTTAGTTTCTTGGCATAGCAAGAAGCAAAATAGTGTGGCATTGTCAACAGTTGAAGCTGAATATATTGCAGCTGGAAGTTGTTGTGCTCAAATCCTTTAGATGAAGCAACAACTTCTAGACTATGGTCTTGAGCTAGATCACATCCCCATAAGATGTGATAACACTAGTGCAATCAATTTGTCTAAAAATCCCATTTTACACTCAAGAACAAAGCACATTGAAATAAGGCATCATTTCATAAGAGATCATGTTCAAAAGGGTGATTGCATGCTTGAATTTGTGAAAACCACTAAACAACTAGCTGATATTTTCACTAAGCCTTTGGAAAAAGAAGCTTTTTATTATATAAGAAATGAACTTGGCATATTAGATCAATCATGCACAGGCTAAATTGCTGCATAATACACTGTTTACTGTATAAACATGCATTTTTCAGCATAATCATGACTCTTTGCTGCATAACTTTTGAATTTTTAATCCAATACTGATTTGAGCATTGGGGATTCCCCCTAAGTTGTTTTGTAGGTGCTTCCTCATGTCAAAAACCTCTAAGAAACTCAAAAACATCTCAAATCCATCCAAATGGGGTAATTCTTGGTAAAAGTAGCAATCTTGTATGATTATGTATTATGGATCACAATTTGTTTGGATTATATGCCTACATGATGTTTGAAATTGATTTAAGATGCTTTGGAACTAATTTGAAAGGTTTAAAATTGATCTTTCACTGTTTGAAATGTAATATCTGAGTTTTAGTAGGCTGGTAATTAATTACAAGACCTTTGTAATTGATTACAAAGGTACTGTCAAGCAAGTAATCGATTACATCTCACTAGTAATCGATTACAATGAACCCAGAACTCAGGTAATCAATTACACAAATAATGTAATCGATTACAAGGTTCCCAGAAGCATGTAATCGATTACACTGAAATTGTAATCGATTACAGAGGCAAACAGAAGACTGGTAATCAATTACACAACCAATGTAATTGATTACACAGGGGCTTTTAAAGGTTTTCTGATGCGCGAAAGGTTATTTCTTCAAAAACATCATCTCTTTATCTCTTCTGCAACCACGAAGATCTCTCTTCCAAAATTCTTCTTTTCTCACTCAAATCTCACCAAAAACACTCCATGTTACCTCCCTTCCACTCGAAATTCATACCCCAACAAAACCCAACCATCAAATCTCATCCAAATCCCCCAAAATCACCGAAAATTCACTTACCCCTTCTCCCTCTCATCACTCGCGAGCCACACCACCCAAAACCACCCTTTTTCCATCCTTCCCTTCACCCACACACCTCCAAACACTCACCCACACACCTCCAATCATCAAATGGCTGAACCATCCCAACGTAGAAAGTGTGCAAGAACAGGGGTCACTGTTGGAGAATCCTCCAGTGCTCCTTCTCATAATATTTCTAGGTTGGACCTCACAAAGCATTTCTCCACCACCAAGAAGGCTGAGCTTTTCAGGAAAAACTTCTAACTGAGGAAGCTAATCTCACCCAGGTATCTCACTCAATCTTTTTGCACAAGTGAACCCCTGGAGAGTTTTCAGTTAATTGAAAAGCTAGGACTACTTGGGTTCTTATGCATTCACAAGGCCATCTATCCTAATTTGGTTAGAGTGTTCTATGCAAACCTGTGGTATGAAGATCACTGCTCGATTTCTGAGGTCAAGAAAACTCAGATTAAGATCTCCAGGGAAGAATAGTGTAGGTTGACCAAGCTCACCTATGCTGGGACAAGCTTCTATGGCAATGAGAACGCTTGGGGAGCTGAGTTTGAATATAAGAGTGCTCGGACGTCCCTGATTCGATCTGGTTACGTGCTTCCGAGGAATAATAAAAGAGTAATGGCCACTGGCTTGACAATAGAGAATAGGGTACTCCATTATTTGGTTGTTTGAGGCTTAATTCCCAGAGGCAGGAATTACTCCCAAGCCTTATGAGATGATGTGGTGGTCTTATGGGCAATGACCACGAGGCGCCCAATCAATTGGGCCAACTACATCATTCAGCACATGCTGGATGTGAAAAAGAAGAAAAACTCTGCTCTTCCCTATGCCATGCTGGTGACAACTATCCTGGAGCATTGTCATATCTCCTTGTCTGAGGAATCCAAGGATACCAACTCCAAGGGACCATAATCAATTGGCTTGCATACTCTGAAGAAGCTTCAACTCAGCAAGGTTGATGGGAGATGGTACTATCTGGCCCATGGAAGCTATGGGCATATCCCTTATGGTCCGAAAAGTGATGATGAAGATGAGGACCAGTAGCCTGCACCAGCTCCACTAGCTCCAGCCACATTGGATCTCTTGCTTCAGGAAATGTGGAGCTTGGCTACAACGTTAAAAACCCGGATGGACTGGATTAAGCAGAAGGTGGATCACCTTGAGCTGAGGATGGACTACTCCGATCAGGAGCTTGCTTCTATTCACTCTTTCCTGGAGGGCCCTGGACACACTTCATAGAGACTTGCTACTGCACCTGCCACCTCCTCTGCCCCACCTGCTCCTCTATCTTTTGCTGATCCCTCTGCCACTCCCGCTAGAGTTCCTGCTGACAATAAAGAACTTCTTGGCTCTGAGGATGATCTCGAACCCGGTGACGATGATATAGACCTTGGAGACGTTGCTGCGAACGAGGACAGTGATAATGAGGCAACTGATAGTGATCATGGACCATTGCCATGATATTTTCTTTGTATTTCTCTTATAATTCGTTGTATATGACATTGAATCATTTTATAAAATCAGTTGGTATTTTAATGTTTCATATATGATGTTATATGATCACTAAGTATATTGATTCTCATATGTCTTTGGATACTTATCTGACTGGTTATAAACTGCTCATACTCTGATTGCTTGGATTGTATTAGTTTTCTGCTATTTAAAATTTTGGAAAATCATGAAAACTAGCAGAAATGCTACCGAAATTTCGGGTGAATGCTTATATGTTTTTTATAATGCCAACGGGGGAGAGATTAGTGACTTGCATAAGTACGGGGGAACTTGATTTAAGCTTTTATATGAACATATTACTAACCATATCTTGTGCATACATTACAGTGGAGAATATCGCTTAAATCTCTGATATACATATATATGTGTATATATATATATATATATATATATATATATATATGTATATATATATATGTATGTATATATATATATATGTATATATGTATATATATATATATATATGTATATATATATATATGTATATATATATATGTATATATATATATATGTATATATATATATATATATGTATATATATATATATATATATATATAAAACTAGCGAAATGCTACTTGAAATTTCGGTGAATGCTTATATGTTTTTATAATGCCAACGGAGAGAGATTAGTGACTTGCATAAGTACGGGGAGCTTGATTTAAGCTTTTATATGAACATATTACTAACCCTATCTTGTGCATACATTACAGTGGAGAATATCTCTTAAATCTCGATATACATATATGTATATATACATATATGTATATATCCATATATGTATATGTATATATATATATATATATATATACAATTGTTTCTCTTCCTTTCAATGCTCAATTTGTCATCATCAAAAAGGGAGAGAATGTGAATACATATGTCTTGAAGCATGTCAATTGGTTTTTTATGATAACAAAGCCAAAGATGAAGATCAAGTGCAAAAGAGAAAATCAAGATCAAAGAAAGAAATCAAGAGGTTTAGACATAGGTCTTAGAATATCAATGTTAAATGTTCTTAAGATATCTCAAATGGTTTTTCAAAGATGTTTTAATCAAAATGCTTTTCAAAGTTCACATCTCTAAAAGATGATATCTTTAATCTTGGATCATGCCAAACAAAGTTCAATATTGTTCAAATCTAAGTTTTCTAAAGTTAGGAATGTCATGAATCCTCATTTAGGCTTGAAAAATGTGTTCAAAGTGTAAAGTAATTGATTACACATGTTTGGTAATCGATTACAAGCTAAACAAAAGCCTTGTAATTGATTGCATCAATATTGTAATCGATTACCATCAAATCAGAGGACATGTAATCGATTACACACAAGCTGGTAATCGAATACCATCTATCTAGAAAGGCAAGAACACGTTCAAACAGCTATGTAATCAATTACATCAATATTGTAATCGATTACTAACAAGTCAGAGGACGTGTAATCGATTACACAAGTCTTGTAATCGATTACCACAAGCCCAGAAAGCCAAGAACATGTTCTAACTGCCGTGTAATCGATTACCAGAAACATGTAATTGATTACTAGTGTTCTGACATGCCTAACAACTATATTAGGTGCATTAAATGCTTGGCTTTAATTAACCCAATGGCTCCTTAACTGCATATCACTTTAAATACAGATGTTGGGGCATAATTAATGAGTCTTCTTGAACTTGAAATATCTTTGTAACACATCAAAACGAGAATCAATCTTTGAAATCACATATTACTCTGTTTTTGACAAATCTTTGAGATATCTCTTGAGAGCATTCTAAGAGCTTCAATTTGTATCATTTACTCTAGTGAGAGTTTCATTCAATCAACCTTGATTACTTTGTAAGAGAGGGTGAGGTATCCCTCCAAATTGTAAAGGGTGAGGCATCCTTTTGTTTGAAGAGGCTCAAGCTCAAGGGTGAGGCATCCTAAGGAGTTGAGTGCTTAAGTTTGTAAAAGTTGTCAAGCACCTATTGAAACTTGAAGATATAGTGGAAAATCTTAAGTGGTTGCTTAAGGACTGGACGTAGGTCACAAGTGGATTGGTGGCCGAACCAGGATAAGCTATTGTGTTTGATTCTCTAAACCCTTCTCTTTACATTTGTGCATTACTTATATTCCTACTTGTTTACTTTCCTCTTGGTTGATTATTGAGCAATATTTATCGTTCTTATCAATTCATTCATTTTACATAGTCAATAGCTTCAATGAAATTCAATAGTCAAGTGTTTTACGAAAGAATTGCGAACTTGTTTTATAAACTCAATTCACCCCCTCTTGTGTATTGAAGCCACTTGGTAACAAGATCAATCATGCATAGGCTAAATTGCTGCATAATACACTGTTTTGCTATATAAAATGCAAGTTTGATGTATAAACATACATTTTTCTGCATAATCATGACTTTTTGCTGCATAACTTTTGAATTTTAATCCATTACTGACTTGAGCATCAGAGATCCCCCTAAGTTGTTTTGCAGGTGGTTCCTCATGTCAAAGACCTCCAAGAAACTCAAAAACCTCACAAATCCATCCAAATGGGGTAATTCTTGGTAAAAGTAGCAATTTTGCATGATTATATGTTTTGGGTCACAATCTAATTGGATTATATACTTGCATGATGTTTGGAATTGTTTTGAGAAGCTTTGGAACTAATTTGAAAGGTTTAAAATTGATCCTTCACTGTTTGAATTGCAAAATATGAGTTTTAGTAGGCTGGTAATCGATTACAAGACATTTGTAATTGATTACAAAGGTTCTGTTAAGCAAGTAATCGATTACATCTCACTGATAATCGATTACAATGAACCCAAAACTCAGGTAATTGATTACACAAATAATGTAATTGATTACAAGGTTCCCAGTAGCATAGTAATCGATTACACCAAAATTGTAATCGATTACAAGGGTAACAGAAGGCTAGTAATCGATTACATAACCAATGTAATCGATTACACAGGGGTTTTTAAAGGTTTTCTGACGCGCGAAAGGTCATTTCTTCTGAAACTCCTCTTCTTCTCCTCGGAACCCACGAAAACCCCCATTCCCAAATTCTCCTTTTCTCTCTCAAATTTCCACCAAATCTCCTCTTTCCACCTCCCTTGTACTTGAAATTCATCTCCCAATAAAACCCAACCATCAAATCTCTTCCAAAACTCCTAAAATCTTAACCCAAATCCTTCATCTTTCTTCCTCTCATCACCCACGAGCCCCACCACCAAAAACCTCCCTCCTACCATCCTTCTCTTCTCCCACACACCTCCAAACACTCTTCCCTTCATCCCTTTTTCACCAATTCTCATCCAATGGTTGAACCATCCCAACGTGCCAAACGTGCAAGAATAGGGGTCACTATTGGAGAATCCTCTAGTGCTCCTCCATGAAATGTTTCTAGGCTGGACCTCACTAGGCATTTCTCCACCACCAAAAAGGTTGAGCTTTTCAGGAAAAACTTCCAACTGAGGAAGCTAATCTCGCCAAGGTATCTCACTCAATCTTTCTACACAAGTGAACCCCTCGAAAGTTTTCAATTAATTGAAAGGCTGGGATTGCTTAGGTTCTTCAGCATTCACAAAGCCATATATCTTAATTTAGTTCGAGTGCTCTATGCCAATATGAGGTATGAAGATCACTGTCTGATTTCTGAGGTCAAGAAAACTCAGATTAAGATCTCTAAGGAAGAATGGTGTAGGTTGACCAAGCTCACTTATGCTGGGACAAGCTTTTATGGCAATGAGAATGCTTGGGGAGCTGACTTTGAATACAAGAGTGCTTTGACCTCTTTGCTAAGGTCAGGTTATGAAATCCCATGGCACAACAAAAGGGCAATAGCTACTGGCTTGACAATGGAGAATAGAGTACTACACTATTTGGTTGTACGTGGCCTGATTCCTAGGGGAGGTAATTACTCCCAGGTCTTAAGAGATGATGTGGTGGTCTTATGGGCAATGACCAGAGGAAGGCCAATCAATTGGGCCAACTACATCATTCAACACATGCTGGATGTGAAAAAGAAGAAAAACTCTACTCTTCCTTATGTCATGCTAGTGACAATTATCCTGGAGCATTGTCACATCTCCTTGTCTGAGGAATCTAAGGATACCAGCTCTAAGGGACCACAATCAATTGGCTTGCATACTCTGAAGAAGCTTCAGCTGAGTAAGGTTGATGGGACATGGTACTATCTGGCCCATGGCAGCTACAGGCATATCCTTCATGGTCCGGAGAGTGATGATGAAGATAAGGACCAGCAGCTTGCATTAGCTCCACCAGCTCCAGCCACATTGGATCTCTTGCTTCAGGAAATGCAGAACTTGGCGACAAACTCGGATGGACCAGATTAAGTAGAAGGTGGATTACCTTGAGCTGAGGATGGACTACTCTGATCAGGAGCTTGCTTCTATTCGTTCGCTTCTAGAAGGCCCCGGGCACACTTCACAAAGACCTGCTGCTGCACCTACCACCTCCTCTGCCCCCCTGCTCCTCTATCATTTGTTGATCCCTCTACCACTCCCGCTGGAGTTCCTGGAAATGATGAAGAGCTTCTTGGTTTCGAGGACAATCTTGATTCTGGTGATGATGATGTCGACCTTGGAGATGTCGCTGCAGTTGAGGATAGTGATAATGAGGTGACTGATAGTGACCATGGCCCATTGCCATGATTTTTTTCTTGTTTTTATTGACTGGTTGTATATGACTATTGGATCCTTTTTATGGATATAACATCAGTTGTTAATTGGATATTTCACATCTGTTTATTGAATATATTGATGTCTTAATCTGCTTGGTTATATTTCTTGATCTGATTGGATTTATTATATTGTGATTAGAATGTACTGGTTGTTTTCTGCTATTTGAAACTTGGGAAATCACAAAAATCAGCGAAAATGCTGCCGAAATTTCGGCTGAATGCTTATGTGTTTTTTATAATGCCAACGGGGGAGAGATTAGTGACTTGCATAAGTACAAGGGAGCTTGATTTAAGCTTTTACATGAATATATCACTAATCGTATCTTGTGCATACATTACAGGGGAGAGTTGAGCTTAAATCTCTGATATATATATATATATTGTAACATCCTTGTGGGAATGTCATATTTCTGATGCAATAAGACTCAGAGAAGACACATGCAGTTTCAATCATTCCACACAATCATATGCAATGAATGAATGTGTTGCACCCGAATCATATGGCACAGTCAAGAGATTACCTTCAATGACATCTTCCCCTTGGATAAGATCTTCAGACTGAGAAGCTTCAGTTCTAGTCATCGTATATACTCGGCCTCCAGATCGCGGCTGAGTAGCACGAACATTACTCACAACAGGCTTCCTTTCTAGCTGAGTGCAATCCCTAGAAATATGTCCAGGCTTTATGCAATTGAAACAAATCGTTCCTCTGATCGAACAATCCCTAGATAGGTGTCCACTCTTTCTACACTTAAAACATCTTGGTGTAAACACCATATTCGGGTAAGCTCTATTACCACTAGAACTTCCCCCAACAGATGAACATTGAGGCTGACTTCCTGGTGGTCTCGAATAAGGCTTGCGCTGAAACCAGCTATTATTGTTATCATTGCCTCTTCTTTGGAACCTAGTCAGCCAAAGTTGCGATTTCTAGGATTTCGTGACGGCTCCATTTCCTCGAGTCGTCGACAGGTATCCATTAAAGTAGGAAATTCATTCATCCTCATAGGTAGCACTCCTCGCTTCAGCTCTACCCTTAGTCCTTCCTCAAACTTACGACATTTCCATGCCTCATCAGGTTGAATTTGAAAGTACCTTGAGAACTGTGACAAGCTCTCAAATTTGGCAGCATACTCCCCAACAATCATGTTACCCTAACGCAAACCAAGAAATTCCATCTTCTTGGCATGTCGGGCACTAGCAGGAAAGTACTTCTCCAGAAATACTTCACTAAACACCTCCTAAGTAATCTCTATTCCTTTAGCTTGTAATAATCAGCGGGTTCCTCTCCACCAATTTTCGCCATCTTCTCTCAACATAAAAGTAGCATATGTCACCTTTCTATTATCTGCGCACCCCATTCCTTTAAATACCCTTTCCAAGTCTTGTATCCAAAGACTCGCCTTTTCAGGGTCAAACTCGCCTCTAAACTGAGGTGGGTTGTTGCGCCTAAACTCAGACAAATTTAGAGCATCAACAGTTGCATCTTGCTGTTGAGCTGCTCGTTGATTTTGCTGAGTAATTACTTCCGCCATTCGCTGCATAGCCTCAGCTGCTGCAGTTATTGGGTCCACATTACGATCCATGTTCGCACACATTCTTCTTCCGCCAGACATCTCTTTCTTCAATCATAACAAAACAAAGTTAGATGTGACCTTCCAAAAACAAATCACAGAGAATCACACAACACAAGCAAAAACAGACCTAACCACAACCCCAAAAGACTCTAACTTGGGCTCTGATACCAACTAATGTAACACCTTTGTGGGGATGTTATATTTCTGGTGCAATAAAATAAAACCTTACCCAAGTTATAAAACATTTGATGCATAAATAATAAGAGTTGTAAAATTTTTCCTTTTATACAATATAATATTAATTAAATTAAAATAAAACATGAAATAAAAACAAACTATTACCACACCATAATATACATATGATTTTGTTCTAAGTTGTACAATAATTTACAACTACAAATATTTAATAAAGCAGTAAAAAGTCAGTACAGTACTAAAACATAAAGTGCCCAAGTGCACATCAAAGATTTCTAAGCCTCCGAAGGATCACTCTCAGATGGATCATCGGATGACAGAAATCCAGGATGTCTCGTAGCTCTACGGACAGGAGTCTGTGCTGTCGACACACTACTGATCTCACTAGGCGCATGGAAAATTCCTCCCCAATAACGCCTAAGAGTCAGCGGCATCTCAATATGTAAATACATAGTAGTAATAAAAATAGGCTCCCCATTAAACTCTCCACGCAGGGTCATAGTCAGACACCCCACGTAAACTATCGATCCTCTATCCTCACGTAGTCGCCAGGCCTCAGAGCCTCCGTGAAACTCAAGTCTCACAAAACCTAAGAATCCAGGCAACGCCATAACCACATGATCAATCCAGATGGTATGGGTGATCTAACAGTTCACCCTTCTCAGACTGGCCGCTCAGTTGTTGCTCCTTAGGGTACTTAATATCAAGAGGCTGCTCCTCTTCTTCTTCCTCAAACTCTTTGTAAAATATAACAATAATACAGAAACACATATAAATAAAGAGATGAGATGACCTACATCATTACCAACATGGCAATAAAGAAAATGAAAATACACACAGATATCACAGTTTAACACGATAATGCATACCATCACATCATATACAGTACCTTAAATCAACACACCATACATACTATCACAAGTTACAGTAAACATAAAAATGCAGATCATAGATGCAAATGTATATCGACTCAGACCTACCCCATGGAGCTAAACCCAGACATCAGAGAGAATGATCCGTAAGACCTATCAATACCTCAGGCTGCCCAACCAAACTATTACACTGTTCAACGTCGTGTAAATAGCTCACAGTCCAAAATCGTCGTGTTGTTAGTACACAGTCCAAACGTCGTGCATAATAGGCATTGTACTAGATAGTCTCCACAAAATCTTGATTACGAATAGCGTTTGTCGAAATCGTTAGTGTGTTGCCCGTTACCACGGTCCAGAAGAGCTACCAACTGTCCACATGTGGAATCTTCCGCACACTAACGCCTCCAAGATTCATTAATGAACCACACTACGCCTATCACACCCACAATACAGTGTAATTCATCTCGTCAGCCAATCGCCAATTCCAACCGAATTGACACAATACTCAGTGCATGAATAAGAACTATAATTACATAAATACCCTCAATAGCACTATAATGCCCTCAATAGCACTATAACCCATATTTACGCAAATGCCCTTAGTATCACCATAATTACATCAATACCCTCAGTATCGGTAGAAAACAAATATAGCATGTCTCCACTGGATAGTGCTATTTCTCAACAAGTCCGGGTCCACCACTTTGGCCCGATAGTAAAACTCACTGTTCCTTTTAGTCGCGTAAGAATTTTATCGCATTTTCACAATCACGTCACCTTTTCCAAATGTTTTCAAATCATGTAAATATTTTTTGACATTTTTAAAATCGTGTAGGGTTTTTAAATTATTTTTCTCAATCGCGTAAGATTTTTAAATCATTTTCTCAATCGCATAACTTAAAAATATTTATTTTGAATACTCATAAGCTATTTCGAGTAGTTTGCAACTACGTAAATATTTTCTCTACGTTATAAATTATATTTTGATCCTTTATACATTATTTGTTCGTTTTTAATGAATTTTGACAGCATTTTGTCTATAAAACTCATTAAATGTTATTTCCTACATTTATCGTTAATAATTGCCCTTTTCAACTACAACCAATATATATTACTTGAAACTTACTAACGTGCTTCAAAACCCTAAGGTGAGCTTATACGTTAACATTTTTCAAGTGTTCATTATATTTCTTATTTATAAAGAATCCTCTAATTTTAGTTTCTAAAACTAAGTTTATTTATTTTTGTTCCTCAAAAATTCATTGAAATTAAATTCTTTTGTAGTTAACTACTTAATCTACATTAGAAAATAATTTTGGAAATCAAATATACAAAATGTGACATTTTGGCCGAATTCTACATATCCTTCACAAATGGTCTTTAAATCATTTTCCATCCTCTAAATCATTTTCAAATTCATTAATTTACTTGAGTCAATTGAGTTATTCTTTTAGAAATGGTTGAGAACATCTTGGTTCCCTTTTTCTTGGTGAAGTCGTGAGCTCCTTTGGTGTTCTTTGGAACACTCATGCAATCCTTACATGTTATTCATATCCTACATTAATAATCATACATCTATAAATACATGTAATATATTTTAAAGCTATAAACATACATGCAAACATAATCAATCACAAATAAAGAAAGCATTTAAACAACCAAGTGAATGAATCCTTATGGATTCTTCACCACAAATACAACCACTTTCTCATCACCACACATGGTTGATGAGATCAAATCTCCCTCTTACCTTAAAGGAAGACAAACTCCTTCTACTCTCCTCCTATGGTTTTCGTGTGACCTCCAAGAGAAACCTAACATGCTCAAACAAATTTTAAAGAGTCATAACTATAGGAGAAAAATATAAACCATGGATCAATCATGGCTTAGAACCTAAGAAATCAAGTTAGAAGTAAGAAACAAGAATCTTCACCTTGTAGGAAAAATCTCCAAAGTGATTTTCCAAGCTCAAGATGAATTTTTTTGGAAGAACTCTCAACTAGAGATGTTCTTAGAATGTTGTTTGGATTTGAGAAGTTGGGTTAGATGAAAATTTAGAAGGGTGGAAGTGTATGTTTATGGTGTTGGCCGAATGGCTTTCAAAGAGCAACAATGGTGATTTTTGTTCTTAGTAGAAAGAGAAGAGAGATTTTTAGAGATAGCAAAATGAAGATGAAATGAAAATCACCTCCTAACTCCAAACACTTTGCCGTGGAACTCCAAAGGAGGTGGCCTCCTTTGTTGACTTCTCCTAACTCCTAACAACCTTAGATTAGATCAATGGGTGATATCAAAAGCTTTGCCTCCAAGCTTGTTTCTACTTAGTGTAGAGAATCAAGTCATCAAGTGTCAAGCACCTTCTTGCACCTCCTTGCATGTGCTTGGCCGAATGGCCCTAATGGAGAGCAAACCAAGTTTGTGCTTCATCCATGCAATCTAGTTACACTTAGGTGCATTTAGTTAGTTTGCTTAGTTACTTGTCTAACTATCTAGTTACTTAGGATAACTAAGCTTTGTCTTGATATTTTTAGAACCTTCTCTAACTAAAACTTAAATAGATAGCTAACTAGGTTTACTTTATTTAGTTACTAAACAAGCTTCCTATGTTAACTTAGTTAGGTTTAAGCTAACTTGGTTAAGCTTTCTAGTCATAAACTAACAAGTCTAACCATTTTTGTGGACTAACTTCTTATTGGTCTAGAAATTTCAAGCCACTAATGTTGACTAGCTCTCATTGGTTTAGGATTTAATTTAGCCAGAAACATTGACTGGCTCTCTAAACGCAGGTCCCACAGACTTTTTCGGGTCCATGGTCATTTTAGAGCAGATTTCTACTGTTTTTAAGACAGTAGGTATTGTACAATAAAATAATATTATAATAATATAAAATATTTTTATTGCACAGTTAAATTCTAAAAAATAAAAGATTAACACGCGTATCATTCAGAATTGGGTTTAGTAAGATCTCCCAATTCTGAATAATTAAAATTAGATTTCCCTGTCCCAAAAATTATTATTTTCTTGACTCGGAGTAAATCACAAAACACTCAAACACAATCACGAAACAGTCAAATAAATTTTATAACTTACAGAAAAACACAAAACAGTACATTTAGGACAAAATTATCATTTATCTAAAAGTTGGGGTGTTACATATATATATATATACATATGCAATTGTTTATCTTCCTTTCAATGTTCAGTTTGTCATCATCAAAAATGGGGAGAATGTGAATGCATGTGTCTTGAAGCATGTCAATTAGTTTTTGATGATAACAAAGCCAAAGATGAAGATTAAGTGCAAAAGAGAAAACCAAGATCAAAGAAAGAAATCAAGAGGTTTATTTAGATATAGGCATTAGAACATCAATATTAAATGCTCTTAAGATATCTCAAATGGTTTTTCAAATATATTTTTAATCAATATGTTTTTCAAAGTTCACTTTTTAAAAAGAGGTTGTCTTTAATCATGGATCATGCCAAACATAGTTCAATATTGTTCAAATCCATGTTTCTTAAAGTTAGAAATAACATGAATCCTCATTTAGGCTTAAAAAATGTGTTCAAAGTAAAAAGTAATCGATTACTTATGTGTGGTAATTGATTACAAGCTAAACAGAATGCTTGTAATCGATTACCAGAGAGTCAAAGGGCGTGTAATCAATTACACACAAGCTGGTAATCGATTACTATCTGCCTAGAAAGGCAAGAACACGTTCAAACAGTCATGTAATCGATTACATCAACCATGTAATCATTTACCATCAAGTCAGAGGACGTGTAATTGACTACACAAGTCTGATAATCGATTACCACAAGCCCAGAAAGCCAAGAACACGTTCTAACTTCCATGTAATCGATTACCAGAAACGTGTAATCAATTACCAGTGTTCTGACATGCCCAACGACTATATTAGGTGCATTAAATGCTTGGCTTTAATCCCCCAACGGCTCCTAATCTACATATCTCTTTAAATACAGATGTTGGTGCATCATTAATAAGTCTTCTTGAACCTAAAACAACTTAGTAACACATCAAAACGAGAATCAATCCTTGAAATCACTTATTGCTCTGTTTTTGTCAAATCCTTGAGATATCTTTTGAGAGCATTCTAAGAGCTTCAATTTGTATCATTTACTCTAGTGAGAGTTTCATTCAATCAACCTTGATTACTTTGTAAGAGAGGGTGAGGTATCCCTCCAAATTATAAAGGGTGAGGTATCCCTTTGTTTGAAGAGGCTCAAGCTCAAGGGTGACGCATCCCAAGGAGTTGAGTGCTCAAGTTTGTAAAGGTTGTCAAGCACCTATTATAGCTTGAAGATATAGTGAAAAATCTCGAGTGGTTACTTGAGGACTGGATGTAGGTCACAAGTGGATTGGTGGCCGAACTAGGATAAACTATTGTATTTGATTCTCTAAACCCTTCTCTTTACATTTGTACATTGCTTATATTCTTACTTGATTACTTCTCTCTTGGTTGATTATTGAGCAATATCTATCGTTCTTATCAATTCTTTCATTTTAAATAGTCAATAGCTTCAACAAAATTCAGTAGTTAAGTGTTTTGCGAAAGAATTGTGAACTTGTTTCATAAACTTAATTCACCCCTTCTTGAGTATTGAAGCCACTTGGTAACAGTGTTTATTCAGTGCAGCACATTAACCTCCAAATTATTGTGTGAAGCTAAAACTTTCAACCAAATTAAATCCAACAATCTTTAGTATTAGTAAAAAGAGTTTAATATGTGGTGACCAATGAGTAGACATCATTGATCAACTACTGCATCATTCATTCTTTTGAACTCATAGTTTCTCATTATAGTAAACATTCTCATACAAAGCAACCTAAACCTATTTGAAGTAAAGGAAAAAAAAACAAGAAAGAAGAACATATAAATATTAAAAGGAAAAAAATAAAAAGAAAAAAAGAAGTAACATCCCTAGGGTTTTCATTTGATGATAAAGAGAACAAATTAGTACTCAACCATCCTCAAAGCTCTTCATGTTGGGGTAATTATGGAGCTACTGAGTTGGTTAAAACCTGGTCTTAGAGGTTAATGAAATTGAAGAACCAAAAACCAGAAGCTTCAAAAGAGATGAGAAAAATTCTATATTGGATTGCTAGTAGTGGAAGAAGAGCTAAAACCAGAAAGATCTGTCTAACCTGCAGTAGTACTCCAATATTGCTCATTACCTAGATTATTCATTACCAGAAAAATGCTTTACTCTTTGTTCACAAGGAAATTCCAGAATCTCTAAAAAAAACTATAAAATGGAGCTTAATCTTTAGCAGCGACTTCAATCTTTAACGACAACCCACCGCCAAATACCCTAACGGCCTTAGAAGCTATACCTAGAACAACAAGCCCCTCACCCAACCACCATCCTGCTATCCCCAAAACAACCTTAGACCAAAGTCACTAACCCAAATACCCAAGGCAGCCCCTACACCACCAACAACCCTTTGCAACATAGCTACAATTCTAGGTGATCTTAAAATCTTTATTTTTTTCCCATCTCATTTTGTCATTGAAACTCAAAATCACCATAGAGAACCACAAAAACAAGATCAACCATAAAAAAATAGGATAATAGAAAATTTTCATTTAATATGATTTAACCAAAAACAATAATACCTGAATGTTTAATTTTTTCTAAATACTAGCTATGAACTAATCCTCATATATGTTATCAACTCAAATTGGCCATACAAAACATTGTTGTTTTGAAATCAAAATGCTCATAAAGTGATTACCGATATAATTGAATTGCCTTTGCCTTTCTTCGTGGACATCTAGTCTCAGTCTCTGTGGCAAAACAACATACACCTTCTTTTCAACAACAAATTCATCCAGAATAACATTTTCACAACGTTAAAAATGAATAAATAAACAACTACAATGACTTTCATGACAACTAGGAATATGGAACAAAAAAAGCACCTTAACCAACATAAGAGCTTTGAACACAACTTAATCCAAAGAAGCCACCTTGCAACCCAAACATTTAGCAAAGATTACAACTTTTTTGAAGTGGACATCAAAAAAAAGAAATTGGTATATTTAAAGATCGAAATTCTGATAGGAAACCTAAGGATACGTTTGATTTGGGGAACAGAGAAGGAAGCCAAATCCATCCCCCACTACATAACATGACTTGCTTCTTGCTTCAACTAGTTGTGGCTCATCTGATCCTCAGAGTCACTGCCAATGCCACCTCTTGTGTTATTACCGAGTTTAGTGGTGGGTAGTGGAACATTGGCTATTCGAAGATCGCGTGCATGGGAGTGGAGGTTTCAGTGAGACCAAGCGTGTAACACCCTCCCTAGGGTATCACATGTCTGACTCCCGACTCAAAATCTGTAAAGAAGTTCACACAAGGTTTGAGTTATAAAAATATGGGTTTTAAAATTACGTAGTCTTACTGAAATGTAAATTTACTGAAAATATTAGGTAATATTAAAAATCATATTTCAATTATTCATTATGCAATATTGATACTAATTAATATTTCATAATTTAAAGAGAAATATAAAACTAACAGACTCTTTTTTTTTAACAGTAGCAAACCCTATGATAGGTTCTACTTAATAGCACGGTATAACACTAACGCTAAAACTTAACATACTTATTCCTTCTTGTATCCATTTGGATGCATCAGACATCTGTTCTACATCTGTTCTTTGTCAACACTGCACACCTTCGAGTCCTGAATGTCCACTCCTTATTGTTGTCACCAATCTCAGAGTATCCATCACCCGTTATGTCTAAGACAACTCGATCTTTCTATTATTTGATTTTAACAGTACAGACACAGTAAAACAACATAACAAAGAGGTGAGATCACCTACGCCAATACCAACATGGCAGTACAGAGATAACACAAACAATATATCATACAGATATATCATACCAGAATTCCAACAATTCAACATTAATCAACTATCATCATCATACCATTAACATTATTATCATCATACATTAATCACAATAATGTCATCAACATGATTATCATCATCATCATCCAAGTATTCAAAACAATTTTCATAGCCAATATTCCTTAATTAATATATCACACAGATATAAATGTTCAGATTATGCATGTACACAAGACTCGATTTCCTACTCCATAGAGCTAAACTCAGGTCGGAGAAATGATCGAAAAGACCTGTCGGTACCACGTGCCTCAGACCACGTGCTTTAATTCTCATTTCAATTTTTGCACATCTAGCACATACACAACAGTCTTTATCAGATCTTGAATAAGAATAGTGTCTCGGTCAGGATCATCAGTGTGTTGCATCGGTCTAACCTATAGGAAGAAGCGCGACTAACCACCCATGTAAGCAACCCGCACCCCGATGCCCCCAAGGTCAACAAGTGACCTACACTACGCATATCGTACCCACTCAAGAGGTGTGTTTCTCCTAGGCAATCAGCCATATCCAGTCCTCATTGGACCATTCCAATGCATGTATAATGCACCAAATCCAATCACGACAAATATGTCATTTTTCTCACAAACAAGTGTATGGACACGGTTCAACAATAATCATCTTCAGTACTTTCAACAAAAAAATCATGTTATCACGTTTTCATAGTTGTAAAACACTTTTACCGTATTTTCACAATCGCGTAACATTTCTGTTACATTTTCACAATCCAAAAACGTTTCTGTTATGTTTTCGCAATACCATAACACTTCTTTTATATTTTCACAATACCGTAACACTACTGTTACGTTTACAAAATTTCGTAACATTTCTGTTACGTTTTCAAAATGTTGCAACTCTTCTGTTGCACTTTTAAACCACGTACTAATTTTTAACGTTTTTCTCAATCGCGTAAAAACATACGTTTCTCAAATTGCATAGTATTTTTCCACTGTTTTCAAAATCGCGTAACTTAAAAATCATTCTTTTACGTCACGTAAATCATTTTTCTATCATTCTCAAAATATTTAAAACACTTTCCAAATCTCATAACAATTTTCCCCCATTTTCACAATCGCATAAAAAAATATTCTATCGCTATTCAATCACGTAGTGATTTATCAACAAGATAGTTCAAATCACGTAAAATATTTAAACGTAAATTCAAATCGCGTATAAATATTTCAACGTATTTAAAATCACATAGAAATATTTTTCCATATCACGTAACTTAAAAATCACGTTTTTAAGATACGTAAATAATTTTTCACCACAATTTCATTACAAAAAATATTTCTTGACCTTTAAAAATTCCTTTTTAACTTTTCTCAAAATAATATAACTTTATACTTCATTTAATATATTTTCTTACTCAAGAAAATATTTTTCCACAGTTCTTTACTCAAGAAATTCTTTTTCAAAATATAATTCACAAAATCACTTTTCCATTGATGTAAATCAACATTCAAAACTTAACATTTTCTAACGTATTTCAAAACTTGAAAATAAGTTATACGTTAGTAAATTTTCAAAACACCATTATATTCTCCATTTTTCCCAAATCAATTCTAAAATCAATTCTCTTCAAAACAAATTAAGATTCAAACCCTTGCAACTTTTCTTTTTCATTTTCATATGAAAGTTCATTTCTCAAGTGATAAAATATTTTGATTCCCTTTCCAAAATCCTTATACTAAAACATTTTGTTCAAACAATTTGTTTCCACTTTAAAATTACTTTGTTTCATCAAACCAAAATTATTTCAACCTCCAAAAATCGTAGAGTCTTTGGCCATTGAAGCCATCAAATATTTTTCTTCTAAATTAATATGGTTTTACACAAACAAAACCATTAAAAATTCTTTATTTTCAAAACCGAAATACCGATGGTCATAAAAACCAAACCCATTTGTTCAAATTCATTTTTACTTTCCTTACAAATCCTTTTTCACTTTCTTTACAAATCCTTAAAATTATCATTGCTATTTTTATTTAAATCTCATGTTTAGTAAAACACTTAGAAACTTTTTACACAAAATAAATCAATAAAAATCCTTCTAAAACCGTATTCATGTACTCTTTGAAAAATAAATTCTTTGTTTATTTTCCTTACTTTTCTAAACATCCATTTTCATCATTCAAGAAAATATTAATTTTGTGAACACCTATCTTGAGGTGTCTTGACCAAAATTCACCATGTTCTAGGGATCAAAAATTAATTCCCTTGTTCTTGAAAAATTTCAACATAGAACCCTAACCTTGGGTGCCAAAACCGTAGTCATTCTTTGGCCATTGGAGCCAAGAATTTATTTTCTTTCCATCATCAAATCATGACATATACATACATATTCAAATATATATTATAAGCATACCATAGTCAAAGCAATAAATCATACATAGTATAAGCATACCATCAAAGTCATAAACTCCTGCAAAGCATATCAAGCATAGGCAAATAATCAAAGCTCATAAATACCCACAAATTAATTACATGACCATGGATATGAATCCTCACATGGATTCAACATCCATCAAATATATAACCATCTCTCACCACCATGCTTAGTTGGTGAGATGGATCTCCCTCTTACCTCTTGAAGATCCTCAAAAACTCTTTGTTTTGCTTCTTTTTCCAAGTCCTTCACCACCAAGGGCTTCTTAAATACAAAACAAAATACATAAAAAATAGTATACTAAGCTTGATTAAGAAAACCATGGATCAAACATGGTTTAGATTATGAAAAAGAGAGAAGAAATGAAGTTTCCTTACACTTCACCATAAATACCCCATAACTTGGATCTTGAAGAAAGTCCATGAAGATGAATGATTTGGAGGAAGTCTCCAACATGAAAGTTGCTTAGAATATCATGTAGATTCAAGATCCATGGTTGGATGAAATTAAAAGAGCTTGGATGGTGGTTTTGAGTGTCTTGACCGAATGGTTTCTCTTGAAGCACAAAGATGGAATTTTTTAATTTTTGATAGAAACTTGAAGCTTGGATTTGAAGCCCAAGATGAATGATTTTGGAAAAACTCATAACTAGAGATGTTCTTAGAATGGTGTTTAGGTTTAGAAAATCAAGTTGGATGAAATTAAAAAGTGATGGAAGGTGTTCTTGAAATGCTTGGCCGAAACATGAAGAAGGAGAGAAATGGAGAGAAAACTTTTGTGCTTTGGTTCTTGATAATTTTGGAGACAAGAATGAATGATCAATAATGACCAAATGTGATCAATTGTAGTCTTCAAAGCTCCTAAATTCAGACCACAACCGTAGCCCCCCCTTCTTGCATTCTTCTTGAGTGCTATTTGATCAATAATGATCAATTATGATGAAACATTGACTAAGACCAATAATAATGACATGAAACTTTTTCTTTGGCCTAAAAAGGCTACTCAAAAATGTCTCCTAAACAATCCAAAACCATCCCCTTCCATGCATGCTTCTCCTTGTGCATTCAATAAATGACCATAATAATTAGCCACCATTTGGAGCATTTCTAGCCATTGATTAATTCAATGGTTAGGATTTGGTAGACTTTTGATTTTAGAAGACTTAATCTAGTATTGGATCTTTCTTCTTTAAATTTTATCCCTTAGATGTGTCTCCAAAATTAAGGGTCAAGATTGCTCCTTCAAACTTTTAATCCAAGGGTCATAATTAGTCTTTGTCACTTTTTAAGACTAAATCTTCACCATTGATTAAATTAATATCCAATGGTCATAAATGGTCCTTATTACTTTACAAGACCAAATCTCCACCCTTAATCAATTCTATATCCAATGGTTACAAATGGTTATAGTCACTTTATATGACCAAATCTCTACCCTTGATTTAATCTTCATCTAATGGTTATAAATGATCTTATTCACTTTTAAGATTAAATCTCCACCGTTAATTAAATCAAGATCAAGTCTCCATCATTAATTAAATCAATGGTGGATATCCAAACCACCAAGGTTGACTTAAGCAATTTAATTTATATTTTTATCTGCTAAAACCCCACGAAAGATTATATTTACTGTATTTTTATCGTCTGATAAATAAATACAGTACAAAACACAGTACAAGAAAATTTCTGAAACTGTTTCCAGATTCAGGTTTAGTAAGATCTCCTGTCTCCGTCTAAACAATACAAATTTTTCTATGCGTAAAAAATTTTTTACTTTGCGGGACTCACCTGGGCCCACGTATGGCCACCTGGGCCCACATACACCCCTCGGGCCTACAAACAGTAAAAAAATTCATAATCACACATAAAATCATAAAAATTAGAAAATTCACAAATATCAAATCAGATTACGTAAAATAATTACCTAACGGTAAAAATTAAATTACATAAAATTTTTCCCGGCCCGAAAATTTTTATTTTCCAGACACGGAGTAAATCACTCAAAACAATCAAATACGCTGATGGAATAAACAAAATAATTTTATAGTGCACAGAAATTACTAAACAGTAAAATTCTGTTAACTGTCAAAATTACTGTTTAAGAGATACAGAAATTTGGGGTGTTACAAAGCGAGTGGGGCCAACCAGAAATGATAAGAGGTTAATTTTGGCATTCATTAGGTTGAAGACTGGAGGTATCATTGTTACTGAGACCACCAGGAGCGT
This sequence comes from Ormosia emarginata, assembly GCA_029884605.1. Taxonomy (NCBI): domain Eukaryota; kingdom Viridiplantae; phylum Streptophyta; class Magnoliopsida; order Fabales; family Fabaceae; genus Ormosia; species Ormosia emarginata. The sequence continues at coordinate 35,328,080 of JAQQTP010000074.1, read as the reverse complement.
TGAGGCTTTAAGGCATAGAGGTGTCGTTGTTACTGTTGAGAGCATCGAAGGCGTTAAGGAGTTTGATGGGAATAGGATTGGGAATACAAAGGCGTCAAGGTGCTGCTGCTGGTACATTGTTGAGTTTGATGGGAATGGGAATACAAAGGCATGGAGGTGCGTTGAGGTGTAGGTCACAGATAAGAAAGAGAGGGAAAGGGAAATTGAGGAATAGAATAGGAATTTGATAGTAGTGGGAATGTAAATGAAACTAGAGCTAAAACTATACATTTTGGTAAAGCGTAACCACCACAAATTAATAACCACAATTTGACCATTTTTTTTGTAGTGCAAATCGAGATAACACATTCTCTTTGAGAAATTTAATGGTTGTCCTATTATCATTGCTTCTGCAAGCTTCTTCCTCTACCTATTTTGACACATAATCTATTGCTACAATAATATATTGATATCCAAAAGAAGGAGGAAATGGTCCCATAAAATCAATGCTCCAACAATAAAAAATTTCAATCACTAAAATTGGGTTTAAGGGCATCATATTATAATAGGACATAACTCCTAACTTTTGACATTTTTCACATGAGCAACAATAAATGTTTACATCCTTAAACAAGGTAGGCCAATAAAATCCACAATGCAAAATTTTTACAGCGGTTTTCTTCATTGAAAAGTGACCCCCCACAAGCTTGGGAGTGACAAAATTCTAAGATGCTAGCAATTTCTTCATAAGGGATGCAACGCCTTAAATTTGGTCAGGACAGTATTTGAAAAGAAAAAGGTCATCCCAATAGAAATTACGTACCTCAGTCATGAACTTCCCCTTGTCCTGAGCGCTCCAATCCACAAGTATCTCACTTGCAGCCAAATAATTCACAATATGAGCAAACCATGATAAAGAAGTAATAGAAAATAAATGCTATCGGAAAAATCATCCATGATTGGCAAGTGTTGCTTAATTGGTAAGTATACTAAATTACAAAAGTAATATAATGATGAAAAAGAGTATTGTCCCATAGGGATTATCTTGTCAAGTACCAAATTTGTCAAATTAACACCATCTAGGCTATTGAAAATTGAGATTTGAGATGACTATAAAAGATATTAACATAAAAACCCGAATATAAAATCACTAATAACAACTAACAAGAAAGAGTAAATTCAACCAACCAATTAAAGGATGAAAAACAATGATATAAAAGTGTTAGGGTTTAGATTTCACTTGAACTCTTTTGATGCAAATTCAAAGATTAGCTTAACCAGGTTTTATTCCAAGATTCATGGTCACATTCCCAAAATTAACCAATATGTAATTCCTTGGTATATTAATCCTCTTCAAACTATTTTGACTCAACCAATTCCATAGTGTAACCCTAAATGGAGAATGTTTTATAAAAAATGAGGATTCAAAAGTAAGATTACACAACCTACAATGTCTATTCCTAGAAATTACGAAAAGTGGGGTGTTTATCACAAGTTCCAAGCTTATGCATAATTTTTCCAAATCATACATAACCCTAAAATTCATTCTAAGAATGGCCAAATCAAGAAAAGCATTAAGAGAAAAGATAAACACTTAAATCATGAAATAAAAACTTAGATTAAGCATAAAAATGAATTTACATCATCCATGAACAAGATTCATCATCACCCTAACTAGAGAAGTTTAGCTACACATGGAGAAAGGAATAACAAAGATAGTAAATTCAACAAACTCCATGGAAAAAGAGTGGAAAAATGGACGAAAACTCTTAATCTTCAAGCTTGGAAGCTCCAATGTCTAAGTAGGGTTTTTGCCTCTCCTCCTTCTCTAGAATATCCTGCCCAAAAGCATCATTTTTCCTTTTATAAGTGTACAGACATGTCAGAATTTTATTCTGACTGATTAATCGCCCAATTTTTGGGCGATTAGTTGCGTATTACATCACATTCTTTTTGTGACCGATTAAGCAATCAAAAGTTGGGCGATTAATCGCCCAACATTAGTAACTCCATTTTTTTGCTTTTTGCTTCTTGTTCAAGCATCTCGTCTTCTTCCTTGTGTAACCACATAAGAAAACAAATTAAACATGTGATGACAACCAACTTTTAAAAAACAAAAGCATGATAAAATTCTATAATATAGCTCAATCAAAAAGGTTGAAAGAGGATGAAAATCAAGATTTTGCAATGAAAAAACATGATTTTTTACAAGTTTATCACTCACCCAAACTTAAGATTTTGCTTATCCTTAAGCAAAACAAGACAAGGAATATAGATTAAACAACTGAAAATGTAGATAACTAAAAACTCAAAATATGTAAACTCAAAACATGGTAATACCAGTTATTAAATATCATTCATATCCTGAAGAACTACTTCACAGCTTCACCTCAAGGTATCACACATGTACAATCTAATTTTCATGTTGACTCTCATATGCAACTTTCATGCATATATAACTTCCCATAGACATGTATGTAAGACCAACTCCTATTCATGAAGTACAAGCCCAAATAGGCTTATAAAATTGTAAATGCACATCAAACCAAAATTCATAGGGTTGTTTTTCATTTCTCTCTCCACTAATGTAAACAAAGTATAACCAAGGATCAAGAGAGTCTTTTTAAGCTTGTAATGTAAGGACAAGGGTGGGGGTTGAGAAAGAGGGGTAGGATAAAGAAATCAAAAGTTGAGATACATGATCATGCAAATTTCAAAATTCAAGGTACAAAATATTAATGAAGTGCAAAATGGAGCCCAAGAATTAATCGCTTAATTTCTTCTTCTTTCTTTCTTTTTTTTTTTTTTTGAATTTCTTTTCATTTCCTTCCATGCACCACATCCAAAATTAAAGGATTCAGTCTCCTTTGGAGCTACCTCACTAGTTTAGCTCAATCCTCAAGTAAAATTATGTGCATGCATATAGAAGGACTAATGCCAAGAATATTTGTCAGTGTCCATCTGATGACCCTCTTATGCTCTCTCAAAACTTGTAGCAATCTTGCCTCCTGTTTAGCAGGGAGGTTTCTGGCTACAATCATCAGAAGCTACTCATTATCTGCCAAGTATGCATACTTTAGGTGCTTGGGTAATGACTTCAGTTTTAATTTCAATGGCTGCACTACAAAAGATAATAATCTAATAGGTTGTTGCTGCTCTGATTCTGTTGCCTAAACCTTTGAATATATATCACTTGTTGTATAATCTGCCAACATAGGAATACATTCATCATATCCCAAAATTACAGAAATTTCAGAACACACAGAATATAACCTATCACTATTACAATTAGCACACAAATAATTGCACATAGAGTCACAAAAATCAGCAATCTCAGGAATTTCCTCACATAAGTCAGCATATGAATTATTAACCAAATCATCAATTAAATCAATACGAAAGACAAAATGTTCTTCCATGGGATGTTTCATAGCATCAAGAATATTAAACCTCACAATGGAATCTCCAAACTTTGTGGATAGAACTCCTGCATGCACATCAATCTTTGTCTGTGCCGTTTTGAGAAAAGGTCTCCCTAGAATAAAGGGAGTCTTGTTAGATGATGACTCTCCCTCCATCTCCAAAATGTAGAAGTCAGCAAGGAATATCAGCTCGTTCACCTGGACTAACACATCCTCCACCAAACCAGCTAGGTAAGCATTACTCCTATTAGCTAGCAGGATCACCACACTGTAATTGGCTAGCTACCATTAATTATAGTTTTTGATGATAACAAACATGAAGATGATGAGAAGACCAAGTCCAAGTTTTTCAAGATTAGCTTTAGGACTTAGGATCTATTATGTACGGAGCTGATAAATGGATATCTCATTAGTTAAACTTAAAAGATCTAAAATAATCTGCTCCTTAAATTAAACTAAGGTTTCAAAATAGTTTTTGAAAGATCAAAGATTTTAGAAACTGGAAATAGTTTTTCAAAAGCATTTTAGAATGGTTTTACAAACTATTTTTCACCAAGGTATTTGAATGCCCCTCTATGGTATTCGAATATCCTGATTCCAATTCATACGTTTCTGTTTTTTTCAAAACAGAGGTATTCGAATACCTCTTGTGGTATTCGAATAACCTGATGTTAAAATATACCTTTTTAACTGAGGTATTCGAATACGCTTGACTAGTATTCGAATAACCCTACTTTGATTAGTTTTTTTAATAAGTTTTGACAAAGGTATTCGAATACCCCCTGATGGTATTCGAATAACCCACGAGACTCTGCTTTGGTTTTTTTGAATTCCTATGAGAAGTCTCAGTATTTATTATCAAAATAAATGCACCCAACAGCCTTCTTGATACGAAGCTCTATAAATAGAGGTCTGGGTCACCTCTGATCAACCCCCGAACATTCTGATCAATTCTTGCTTGGCTAAAAATGAGTTTTACATTATTTTCTCTCTTTTTCTGTGCTCTTAATATTAAATCCTTGAGATATCTGTGAGACAGCTCCTTAGTGCTTCAATTTGTATAATTTACTCTAAGTGACAGTTTCTCTTCGTCTATATTCTGGTTCTTTGCAAAAGGGTGAGGTATCCCTTAGTGAATTTGTGAGGGTGAGGTATCCCTTGTTGTAAAGAAGGTGAGATATCCTTCAAAGGGGGTGAGGTATCCCTCTAGTAAATAGGGTGAGGTATCCCTGTTATGTAAAGGTTGCAAGCACCTGTTTTAAGCTTGTATTGAATAGTAAAAAATCTCGAACTGTGTTTCGGGGATTGGACGTAGGCCACAAGTGGTTGGTGGTCGAACCAGGATAAATATCGTGTCTGCTCTTCTCTCTTTTATCTCTTTATTTTTAGCAATTTATTTATTATTGGTTAATTGTTTATTTACTAATCTTAAGGCATTTTATCATCTTTATATATATTCATTATATTGCTTTAAGAAATTTGTATTAAAAAGGGTTTGCGAAAAAGTTTTAATTACTCAATTCAACCCCCCTCTTGAGTACTGAAGCCACTTGGGTAACAAGTGGTATCAGAGCTAGACTCTTGTATAAAGAGCTTAGCCGCTTCAAGAGTACATGGCTTCATCAAATGGTTTTTCTTAAGCAACTTCCATAAATCGACCACCCTTTTTCAATGGGGATGGTTATGCATATTAGAAGGAGAGAATGAAAATCTTTATCAAGGCTATTGATCTAGATGTGTGGGATGTTATCGAAAATGGCGCATTTATACCTACACGAGTTGTTGATGGTATAAAAACTGAGAAATCTAGAAACGATTGGTCTAAAGATGATAAAAGAAAAGTTCAATATAACTTGATAGCCAAAAACATCATTACCACTGCTTTGGGGTATGATGAGTTTTTTAGAATTTCAAATTGCAAATATCGTGCCTGCTCTTCTCTCTTTTATCTCTTTATTTTCAGCAATTTATTTATTATTGGTTAATTGTTTATTTACTAATCATAAGGCATTTTATCATCTTTATATATATTCATTATATTGTTTTAAGAAATTTGTATTAAAAAGGGTTTGCGAAAAAGTTTTAATTACTCAATTCAACCCCCCTCTTGAGTACTGAAGCCACTTGGGTAACAAGTGGTATCAGAGCTAGGCTCTTGTATAAAGAGCTTAGCCGCTTCAAGAGTACATGGCTTCATCAAATGATTTTTCTTAAGCAACTTCCATAAATCGACCACCCTTTTTCAATGGGGATGGTTATGCATATTAGAAGGAAAGAATGAAAATCTTTATCGAGGCTATTGATCTAGATGTGTGGGATGCTGTCGAAAATGGCGCATTTATACCTACACGAGTTATTGATGGTATAAAAATTGAGAAATCTAGAAATGATTGGTCTAAAGATGATAAAAGAAAAGTTCAATATAACTTGATAGCCAAAAACATCATTACCACTGCTTTGGGGTATGATGAGTTTTTTAGAATTTCAAATTGCAAAATTGCTAAAGAAATGTGGGACACTTTGCAAGTTACCAATGAAGGTACTAGTGAAGTAAATAGGTCGAGAATAAATTCTCTAACTCGTGAATATGAATTATTCACAATGAACCAAGGAGAAAGCATTCAAGAGACTAAGGTGTTTATCATCTTGCATCATTAGGAAAGAATTTTTCTAACGAAGATTTAATTAACAAAGTGTTGAGATGTTTAAGCAGGATTTGGCAGCCTAAGGTGACAACTATATCTGAATCAAGAGACTTGTCAATAATGACATTAGCTACACTTTTGGAAAACTTCAAGAGCACGAATTAGAACTCAACAGACTTAACCAAAGTGAGGAACACGATAAGAAGAAGAAAGGGATCGCACTTAAAGCCACCACCTCCACTATCAATAATGAAGATGAAGATGATGGAGATGACGTGGACAATGTTGAGTTAAATGAACAAAATCTCAATCTTCTAGTAAGAAAATTTGGTAAATTTCTCAGGAAAAAGGAAACTTAAAGAAAATAGCCTTTTCCCCCAAAGAAATTTGAAAAGAAACCTTCCAAAGAAAGAAGAGTCTACATAGCATGGGATGACAATGATATGGACTCTACTGATAGCTCAGATAGTGAGGAAGCCCATCTATGTTTTATGGCCAAAGGAGAAGAAGAAGAAGAAGAAAGCGACAATGACGTAATTTCTAACTTTGACTTATCTCCTTCTTATGATGAATTACAAGATGCTTTCGAAGAATTACATGACGAATCAATAAAGCTCACAAAATTAATTTCTTCTTCTAAGAAAAAAATTTCTTCTCTAGAAAATAAAATCCTTATTTTAAATAAAGAAATTGAAGAATTAAAAATTGAAAATGAAACTTTAGGATTAATTGATGCATGCACATCTCATTCTTCACATGCTTCTACTTCTTCATCTTGTTCTTCATGTCATATGCTTGAAAAAGAAATTGAAGATTTGAAGAACACTCTTGCTAAATTTACCTGTGGAAGAGATAATTTAAATATCATATTAGGAAAACAAAGGGTTGTTTTTGAAAAAGCCGGGATAGGACATAACCTGAAAAATCAACAAAAATTTTATAAAAATTTCTTTGTTAATTCTAGCATTTCATGTAGCCCATTTATTAAATGTTCCTATTGTGGGAAGAAGGGTTATAGTGCATCAACATGCAATGCAAGGAAAAACATTTATACAAAAATTAGAACTAAAATGATATGGGTTCCCAAGGGGACTATACCCAAAACTGACACTCAAGGACCCAAGAAAATGTGGGTACCAAAAACCAAAAATTAAAATGTGTTGTAGGTGTGTTTGAAGGCCTAGAGCTGACTTTGGCATTTTGAAAGTGGCTACTACAAGCACAAAACCAAAAATAATTCCAAGCTCTCTTCATCATTCTCATAAAGCTTGAACTTCTGTACATGATATATATATGCTTTCCTGTTAAAGTTATTCGAATACCTCCCTATGGTATTTGAATACCATTGCATCTGTACGTGAAAATCTATGTTTTTCTGATAAGCCTATTCGAATACCATCATAAGGTATTCGAATACCATATATCAGTACAGCAATATTATGTCTCTATAAAGCTAGAGTATTCGAATAACTAATATAGCTATTCGAATAACCAAAGACTTATCATATCAGTGTTTCTCACATACCTCTGGAGTATTCAAATACCTTCCAAGGCATTCGAATACTTGCACCTGCCTTGCCTTCTTTTCTGCGGTGGGTATTCGAATACAGTAAAAGGTATTCGAATACCACATGGCTGAAAGCCAAATTTACAGCCCGATCTCTGTTCTGTTTCAATTTTTTATGCAAATGTAAATATAAATATATTTGATTCTGGATGACATGCTTTTGATGAAATACATCTCATTTCTTTTGAGCCTAAATTTATGCCTTATATGAAAATTACATGATTTTCTTAAATGCATATTTCTTAGCTTGTTCTTGCCCCTTCTTTTTCTCAAGAATATGCTGTATATTTAAATTTTTTGTAATACAAATGCTTAATGTAATTGGCTACTGTTTTGATAAATATATGAACGTGATAACAATTGCAACAAGTGGTATCAAATAAGTGGTTACTTGGCCAAATTAATCAATAAAATATTTTTTGCCTTTGTGAACTCATTTGCTGTTTTTGCCTTATTATTTTGAATATTTACTTGCTTATGAGTTTGACTAACCTATATGGATCCAAAAATTAATGGATACTAAAAAAAATACTTTGAATTGTTTTGTACGGTTATAACTACCTCAAGCACACATTTAAATGAAAAAGATTATTCAACTTAAGGGAAATGAATGAAGAGAGACATGAGGAGACTTTCTTCAAGCACAATGAAATGGAATACTCAATGGAAGAAAGCTCAAGACTATCTTAAATGATTAAATATTTTTTTTTATGAGTAGTGTGCTTAGCTTTGACAAAGTGCCAAATTGGATATTATTTTTTTGTCATTGCATATAGGGTAAATAATGCTAGTTCTATACAATGCTCTGATCCCTATAGCATATTTCATCAAGATAAAATGTTTAATATCTATGTTTCTCTTGATATATGGCAGTATTATAAGAAATTAACAACAAGTGATAAATGTTTTATATTTGATAACAAGTAGTAAATGTCATGACTCTCTTGGTAAACGTAAATCACAGTTTTGATGACTATACAATGCAATGGGTTGATCTATGAATGAATATATCTTTGCGCATGTGCTGAATATTGTGCTCATATTGCTAAATTTATAAAATTATACTTTGTTGCTATTCTGGTATGCTATGAATGAATATATTTTGTTGGAATGGAATATACTCTGTTTAGCTTTATGCTTTATCTTGCCCCATCTTTTTTATCATGACAAAAGGGGGAGAAAAAGCTTGAATTCTTTGTTTAAGAAAAGTTAGGGGGATAAAAAGTAAAAGTTCGGTAAGACAAAAAAAAAAATGGAAATTGGATTCCAAAACTAAGGGAGAGCTGCTGTGCACATCTCTGATATAAATCACCTCTTATGAAAAAGAGGGGGAGTAAGTATCTCTACACAACCCTGTGGATTCCAATTTATATAACTAACTCTTTTTCTCAAATGTTAGTTTGTCATCATCAAAAAGGGGGAGAATGTAATTGGCTGGCTACCATTAATTATAGTTTTTGATGATAACAAACATGAAGATGATGAGAAGACCAAGTCCAAGTTTTTCAAGATTAGCTTTAGGACTTAGGAACTATCATGTACGGAGCTGATAAATGGATATCTCATTGGTTAAACTTAAAAGATCTAAAATAATCTGCTCCTTAAATTAAACTAAGGTTTCAAAATAGTTTTTGAAAGATCAAAGATTTTAGAAACTGGAAATAGTTTTTCAAAAGCATTTTAGAATGGTTTTTCAAACTATTTTTAACCAAGGAATTCGAATACCCCTCTATGGTATTCAAATAACCTGATTCCAATTCATACGTTTCTGTTTTTTTTTCAAAACAGAGGTATTCGAATACCTCTTGTGGTATTCAAATAACCTGATTTCAGAATATACCTTTTTAACTGAGGTATTCGAATACCTTTGACTGGTATTCGAATAACCCTGCTTTGATCAATTTTTTTAATAAGTTTTGACATAGGTATTCGAATACCCCCTAATGGCATTCGAATAACCCATGGGACTCTGCTTTAGTTTTTTTGAATTCTTACGAGAAGTCTCAGCATTTATTATCAAAATAAATACCCCAATGACCTTCTTGATACGAAGCTCTATAAATAGAGGTCTGGGTCACCTCTGATCAACCCCCGAACATTTTGATCAATTCTTGCTTGGCTGAAAATGAGTTTTACATTATTTTCTCTCTTTTTCTGTGCTCTTAATATTAAGTCCTTGAGATATCTGTGAGACAGCTACTTAGTGCTTCAATTTGTATAATTTACTCTGAGTGAGAGTTTCTCTTCGTCTATATTCTGGTTCTTTGTAAAAGGGTGAGGTATCCCTTAGTGAATTTGTGAGGGTGAGGTATCCCTCAGTAAAAGGGTGAGGTATTCTTTGTTGTAAAGAAGGTGAGGTATCCTTCTAGTAAATAGGGTGAGGTATCCCTGTTGTGTAAAGGTTGCAAGCACCTATTGAATAGTGAAAAATCTCGAACTATGTTTCGGGGACTGGACGTAGGCCACAAGTGGTTGGTGGTCGAACTAAGATAAATATCGTGTCTGCTCTTCTCTCTTTTATCTCTTTATTTTCAGCAATTTATTTATTATTGCTCAATTGTTTATTTACTGATCTTAAGGCATTTTATCATCTTTATATATATTCATTATATTGCTTCAAGAAATTTGTATTAAAAAGGGTTTGCGAAAAAATTTTAATTACTTAATTCACCCCCCTCTTGAGTACTGAAGCCACTTGGGTAGCACACACCTGTAGCCTGCAAAGAACCAAGTTTAAGGGAATTAAAAATAGACATGGGCATTACTTTAATGGAAGCACCTAAGTCTATCATGACATTCTCAAATCTATAATTTCCTATTATACAAAGAATCATAAAAGTGTTACCAAGTGACTTCAAACTCAAGAGATGGGCAAATTGAGTTTATAAAAACTTTTCGCAAATCTTTCACAAAACACTTGTATATTAATTTTCATTGAAACTATTGATTTATTGAAGTGAATAGATAAATGATATTGATCACTTCACTCACAAATAAATAAGCCAAGATAGAAAGTATTCAAGCAAGCATATAAAATTAAAGCACAAAGTAAAGAGATAAAGTTGAGAAGAGCAAACACAAGAATTTATCCTAGTTCAGCCACCCCTTGTGACCTACGCTTAGTCCTTAAGTGAACCACCTGAGATTTTTCACTAAACCTTCAAGCTTGAACAGGTGCTTGACAACCTTTACAAACTACAACACTCATCACACCTTGGGATACCCTTTGTGCTTAAGCCTTAAAATAAGGATACCTCACCCATTACAACTTTTGAGGGATACCTCACCTTCTTTACAGATTACACAAAGTATAGATGAATAGAAACTCTCTCAAGAGTGGATAATACAAATTAAAGCTCAATGGGTATCAAGGAATCACACACTAAAGCTCAAAATAGAGGTTTTTTATAAATAAGAGTAAAACACGAATTTAATGCTCAAGAAACTTGTTTAGATTGATTGCCAACTTTTCTTTGATGCCCAAATACTTTCATTTATAGCCCAAAATATTTGAGAGTCGTTGGTGGTGGTTAGGAGCATTAAATGCTCAAAAAGAGCCATTGGAGTTCGTTTTCTACTATCCCATATAATAGGTTATTGGCTTCCAATAACAGGTTATTTGGTTTCAGATAATAGGTTATTATTTTTGCCTAACTGGTTATTTGTGCCATCATGAAACATTGTAGCATGCGAATAACAGGTTATTTAGGAGCTTTAATCAGTTAGGAACATTTGAAAAACAAAAAGGAACATTTCCAACATGCAAATAACCTGTTATAGACTTTCCATAATCGATTATTCACTTTTAAAAACTTAAAGGAGCGTTTTTTACATAACAAATAACTTGTTATGGATTTCAAATAGTCAATTATTTGAAAACACATAATCAATTATTGGTTTCAAATAACTAGTTATTCAAAACACATAATCAGTTATTCAAAACATATAATCAGTTATTGGCTTACTAAGAAAATAAGATTTTTAAAGGATTATACAACCAAAGTTTCCCAAATCATTTTCAACCTTTCTAAAATCATTTTTCACAAACTTGATAAATATTTTCACGAGTATAAAATATGATTTTCTTTTTATCATTTCTAATAACATTTTGCTCAAACTTGATCAATATAAAACATGATTTTGCAAAAAGATTTAAGTTGAATGAAAAACAAGAAATGAGCTAGTGTGATTCCTATTTATCTTAACATAAGATCTAGGTCCTATAAGCTAAACTTGAAAAACCTTGGGACTTGATCTTTGTACAACCATAACTTTCTTGTTTGTTATCATCAAAACCATTGTCATTGCCAATGCTAATCACATTCTCACCCTTTTTTATGATGACAAACATCCATTGAGAAAAGAGTTAGTTCAAATAAATTGGAACTCACAAAAAGAGTAAGAGAATTCTCCCCCTCTATTTTTCAAGAGGCGATTAGATCAGAGATGCACAGCTCCCCCTTTATTTTAGAATCCCAAGATCATTAAAAAATTATACATTATTCTATTTTGCTTTCCTTTTCTCAATGACACATATACCAAAAAACTTTTTCCCCTTTTGTCATGATAAAAAAGATATACAATATATAGATTTTGAGAAAGAGAAGTATTACAAAAACCATTGCCACACAATAAATATACAATCAATATTGTAGCAACAAGATAATCAAACTATAGCATTATATTCATGTTAACAGAATATCCATTGCAAAAATTCCATTTCAAACTAAGCATTGTTAAGAAAGCAAGGATAATAATCATCATGCTCAAGAGATAAATCTTCAAAGGTTAGAGTCTAAAACATAATGATAAAGCTAAAATGGAAGGAAGTAATCCACTTCCTAAGCCCCATCTTCCTTTGGTGGTGCAAGGCGACATTCAATCCTCCCCAAGCGATCTTCCATAGCACTTAAGCGGTCATAGATGGCTCCATTGTTGTGCTCCACATAGACATAAAAGTCTAGGTTGATAGGTGGGTGAAGTGTTTGAGGTAGCGGGTGTGAGAGGAAAGTGTGGTGAGGTGTTTGAGGTAATGGGTGTGAGAGGAAGGTTGAGAGGAAAAAGATGAAGATCGAGGAAGGACATGCGTGAATGGCTCAAACACGCTATTATATGTTGTTTTAAAGGGGCCTTCTAACCGATTATTGGGGCTTATAACCGGTTATTAGTTATATAAAGGAAGAATGCACGCAATGTAAGTTTAGAATAGCCAGTTATGTGTTTCTCATGACCAATTATTTTCGTATTACAGGGACCAATAGGAAGCTTCATAACTGGTTAGTGCTTGTAGATAACAAGTTATTTTACGTGACTTGAGAATCGGGAGCTGCTGACTTTGATGAATAACCGATTAGGAAACTCATATAACTGATTATTTATGTCTTGTTGAACATATTTGGAGCTGTAATAACCAATTAGAGGATCCTTGTAATTGGTTATTTTCGTGATATAAAAGCTCAGTAGCCTCTGACTTCAACTAATAACTGATTAGGGCCTTCTCATAATTGGTTATTTATTAGAGGAAAAGCACCAACAACCACTGACTTTGTGAATAATAGGTTAGGTACTTCTCCTAACCAGATATTTGGCTTGCACATAAAGTATGATCACACTTCCAAGGAGCAAATAACTGGTTATTTGCTTTCCATAATAGATTATATCTTTACCAGAAGCAGAAAATCTTCATGAATTCAGCCCTTAGAACACAAACTCATGCCTTCTTGAAGATTATTTTAACTTAGCCTTATTTTCCATCCACTCTTAAACATCAAAAATTAACCCGATATCAAATTAAACTTATTTATAAAAACACCAGAAACCATTTTTCCATAGCAGGAACTTGAGATTTGAGGCTAGGGACTTAAGCATGGATCAAGTACCTACAAAACAAATTTAGGGAAAACTCTTACGCTCAAGTCAGTATTGGATTCAAGAGATAAAACCTATGTATGATTATGCAGCAAAGTCGTTTTTTCAATTCAAATGCATGATTGATCCAAAACTCAAGCTCAAGGATATTATCATCAAACATTTCATTTCAAACAAGGAGTATACTTTATCTAGCATATTAACATGTAGAAGCATTTTCAAGACATAAAGCTAGAAAAGCATAACACAAGACTCTAGGTATCCCAAGATTGCAAGTCCAGCTTCTTGGAGATAAGGAAGAGAACTTGGAGTATTTTCTAGTCTTATGCTTACAGCAACTAATTTCAAGATTCCAAAGTCAACTTTTGGCCTTCAAGCACACCCACATTACACTTCAATTTTTGCCTTTTGGTACCCAAGTTTTCTTGGGTCCTTATGTGTTACTTTTTGGCAAAGTGCATTTAGGGACCCAAACCATTCTAGTTCCTATCTTGTTATTGATATTTTTTCTTACATTACAAGTTAATGCATTATGTCCTTTCTTGCCACAATGAAAACACTTTATAAAAGGACTTGTTGATGTACTTGAGGGAACAAAGAAATTCTTATAAAGTTTTGGTTAGTTTTTGGGATTATACCCTAAACCAGCCTTTTGAAAAATATATCTTTGTTTCCCAAGCAATATGCTCAAATTATCCCTTCCAAAGGTAAATTTTGAAATAGTATTTTTCAAATCTTCAATTTCTTTTTCAAAAGTTTTGCATGATAAGCAAGAAAAGGATACAGATGCTTTATCAAGTGACGAACATGTCATGCATGAAGGATTTGGATTAATAAGTCCAAAAGTTTCATTTTTAATTTTTAGTTCCTCAATTTCCTTGTTTAAAATAAAGAATTTGTTTTCACAAGAGGAAATTGTTTTCTTATATGATGAAACAAGTTTTGCAAGTCTTATAGATTCATTATGCAATTCTTTAAATGCATCTTACAATTCATCATAGGATAGGGAAGAGTCTAAGTTTGAGGATGTTACCTCTGTGTCATCTTCATCTTCCTCTTCTCCTTTAGCCATAAGATATAGATTGGCTTTCTCATTGTCCGAGCTATCGGTTGAATCCATGTCATTATCATCCTAAGCTGTGTAAGCTCTTCTTTCTTTCTTATCCTTTGAGGACCTCTTCTCATATTTTTCCACTTTCCTTTCATAGATTGGACATCCCATCTTTATGTGCCCTAGTTCTTCACGTTCTTAGTATTTAAGAGTGGATGACGTCCCTTCCTTTTTGTGATAGGCATTCTTTTGGGGAAATAGAGGTCTTCTTCGAGCTCCATTCTTATTGAAGAATCGTCCAAATTTCTTTACTAGAAGACCAAGATTCTTTTCATTTATTTCCAAGCTATCTCCATTATCTTCATCATCATTATCATTGACCATGGAGGAAGTGGCTTTGAGAGCTATTCCCTTCTTTTTCTTGTCAAGCTCCTCACTTTGATTGAGTCTATTCAACTCCAATTCATGTTCTTGGAGCTTGCCAAAAGTGTGACTAGGGGCATGGTTGAGAGATTTCTTGACTCCGCAATAGCTGTCACTTTAGGTTGCCACTGCCTGCTTAAACATCTCAACATTTTGTTAATAAGATATTTATTAGGAAAAGTCTTTCCTAATGAAGCTAGATGATTTACAATATGTGTGAACCTATTTTGCATTTCTTGAATGCTTTCATCTTAGTTCATTCTAAAATCTCATACTTATGAGTGAAAGTATTTATTCTTAATCTTTTCACTTCACTAGTACCGTCATAGGTTACTTGTAAAGTGTCTCATATTTCTTGGGTAGTTTTGTAATTTGAGACCTTAAAGAACTCATCATACCCCAAAGTTGTGGTAATGATGTTTTTGGCTCTCAAATTGTATTGGACCTTTTTCTTATCATCATCGGTTCATTCATTTCTTGGTGTGTTAACTTTTGCACCATTAACAACTTGTGTGGGGACAAAAAGACCATTTTCAATAGCATTCCACACATCTAAGTTGATAGTTTCAATAAAAAATTTCATTCGTTCTTTCCAATAAGTATAATCATCCTTATTGAAAAAGGGAGGTCTATAGAGAGAAGAACCTTTCGAAAAATCATTTGAAGAAGCCATCACTTTCTCTTGAAGCTGCTAAGCTCTTTACACAAGAGTCTAGCTCTGATACCACTTGTTACTAAGATGCTTCAAACTCAAGAAGGAGATGAATTAAGTTTATAAAAACTTTTCATAAATCTTTCATAAAACACTTGTATATCAATTTTCATTAAAGCTATTGATTAATTAAAGTGAATAGATAGATAATATTGATCACTTCACTCACAAATAAATAAGCCAATATAGAAAGTATTCAAGCAAGCATATAAAATTAAAGTACAAAGTAAAGAGTTAGAGTTGAGAAGAGCAAACACAAGGATTTATCCTGATTCAACCACTCCTTGTGATCTACGTCCAATCCTTAAGTGAACCACCCCAGATTTTCCACTAAACCTTCAAGCTTGAATAGTTGCTTAACAAACTTTATAAACTACAGCACTCACCACACCTTGGGATACCTCACCTTTTGTGCTTGAGCCTTAAAACAAGGATACCTCACTCTTTACAACCTTTGAGGGATACCTCACCCTCTTTACAAACAAGGGATACCTCACCCTTTATAACCTTTGAAGGATACCTCACCCTCTTCATAAATTACATAAAGTATAGATGAATAGAAACTCTCTCAAGAGTGGATAATACAAATTGAAGCTCAATGGGTATCAAAGAATCACACACTAAAGCTCAAAGTAGACGTTTTTGAGAAATGAGAGTAAAACACGAATTTAATGCTCAAGAAACTTGTTTAGATTAATTGCCAACTTTTCTTTGATGCCCAAATTTCATTTATAGCCTAAAGCATTTGAGAACTGTTGGTGGTGATTAGGAGCATTAAATGCTCAAAAAGAGCTGTTGGAGTTTGTTTTCTACTATCCCAAGTAACAGGTTATTGGTTTCCAATAACAGGTTATTTGGTTTCAGATAACATGTTATTATTTTTGCCTAACTAGTTATTTGTACCATCATGAAACATTGTAGCATGCGAATAATAGGTTATTTGGGAGCTCTAATCGATTAGGAACATTTGAAAAATAAGAAGGAACATTCCCAACATGCAAATAACCTATTATGGACTTTCCATAACTGGTTATTACTTTTAAAAACTTAAAGGAGCATTTTTGACATAACAAATAACCTGTTATGGATTTCAAATAGTCAATTATTTGAAAACACATAATCAATTATTGGTTTCAGATAACCAGTTATTCAAAACACATAATCAGTTATTCAAAACATATAATCAGTTATTGGCTTACCAAGAAAAAAAGATTTCTAAAGGATTATACAAACAAAGTTTCTCAAATCATTTTCAACCTTTTTAAAATCATTTTCCACAAACTTGGTGAGTATTTTCAGAAGTATAAAACATGATTTTATTTTCATCATTTATAAGAACATTTTGCTCAAACTTGTTCAATATAAAACATAATTTTGCAAAAAGATTTAAGTTGAATGAAAAACAAGAAATGAGCTAGTTTGATTCCTATTTACCTGAACATAAGATCTAGGTCCTATAAGCTAAATTTGAAGAACCTTGGGACTTGATCTTTGCACAACCATAACTTTCTTGTTTGTTATCATCAAAACCATTGCCATTGCCAATGTTAATCACAAAAAGTCCCTAGATCCTTGCACTTCTGTAGCATTTGCTGGATGAAAGCTAAAACATTATAACCCATGTTAATTCTCCAATTTCCCTTCAGCCTCCTTTTGTGTGTACACAATTCCTTCAAGAACTTAACATACTTCGGTATCTACTTGATTACATCCAGTAGTGGGATGTTTACTTCCACTTTCCAAAAAGTCTCAAGCAACTCTTTGTCTTTCTCAACCTCTTCTATTTTGCTGGACTGTGTGGCTCTTTGTGGAAAAGGAATAGTTATGGCAGGTTGAGGCTTCTGTTTGGCTCCAGTGGCAGCTTTCTCATCATCATTACCAAATTTTTGGGCTGGTGCACCAGAATCAGGTGTGGCTACTACTGATGGCTTGTGCAGTTGTTTATTCATTATTAGTTGGGAATCCACCTCCACTGTTTTTTCAGGCCTCAGCATCATGGAACTCACATTCACCTTTGGATTGGGAATCATTAGGGAAGGGAGTTGGCTAGATCCTTGATTCTGCAATTGACTCAGAGTAAAAGCTAACTATCTAATTTGAGTTTCCAAGTTTTGAATTGAAGCTTCTATCCTCTATTGAAACTGTATGTTGGTGGTGGCCATCTACTTCATTAGATCCTCCAAAGTAGGCTCAGATTTTATGGCTACAGGACCTTGTGGTTGTTGTTGGAAGGGTGGTCTACTTGGTCCAGCTTCTTGTTGAAATTGTTGTTGGAAGGGCTACTAGAAAGGCTACTTGTACTGCTGCTGTGGTGCTACATTCCCATATCTCAAGTTAGGATGATCTCTCTAGCCAGGATTGTATGTGTTGGAGAATGAATTATATCTTTGTTGTTGCTGCTGGAATTGTGGTTTACCAGGAAAGACACCTATTGCGGCAACTATAACATCTTCTTCAACATGTTAGACTTATAAATGGTTACAGAGGTAGCTTAATACTTGCTTAACATGCTTGTTTAACTTTGTGATAATCTGACTTAGTTTAGGAACTTTGTTTCAAGCCGAAAGGTGAAAAGTAGCTTAAAATGATACAAATATTAGTATAAATGGTTTAGCTAATAGAAATAGATGTGGATAATTATTTCTAAGTCACAACTATGTATTCTGTGATGTGGTTAAAGTTTGAGAATAATCGGAGTCAGTTTGGTATTATTATGCATACTAGTTGTCTATTTGAAGCCAAAATGACTAGTCAAAGATATGAAAATTTATGATACTGGTGAAACGACTTTTTTTAATGAATTTTAATATTTATTTTAAAGTTTTTGGAACTTGAAAAACTTGATTTAGCTAAATCTAAAGTGTTTTTAACTGATCAGAAAATATCAGTGTGGTATCACTTAGCATAGAATTGTCCACAATTACAACCATCCTTTTTTACCTTCTTATTTGTGACTTTGTTTCACATTTCCTCACTTTTCTCTCTTCTCTTCACGGCTGAAACAAAACAGCAGTAAGGGAAAGAAGCTCAAGTTGAGGAAAGGGAACCAAGAAGCAAAGGAAGAAGGGGAAATCCAAGGTTAAAGATTGAGGATCAATCTGCAACATCAAGGTAGCATTAAAGACAGCTTGAGATAGGGGTTCTTGAGCTTGAAACTTCACCTTTTCTCATTTTTCCATATTAGGCTTATTTGAGGTTTAATATGCCAAATTGAGTTCTTGAGGTGTTTGAAGTCATTTTTTTGCTTGGATAACTTTTAAAGGTGGTTTATGACTTGTTCATGCTAAGAGTTTGGATTAAAAACTGAAAATTCTACATTTGGACCTAAAATGCTCTAAGTGTTGATTTTAGGGGTTTGGATGAGTGATTTGGTGTTTTGATCCATTTTTGATGAAATCAGTTAGTGTTTTAAGTTTCCATCATGTTAGTGAACTTGTTAGGAACTTGAAATCACCTAGAAACTAATTTGGAATGGCCAAAATTCAGAATTTGTTCCAATGGAATAATACCCAGCCTTGTGTTTTCTGTAGAATTCTACAGAAATGCACCTCACATCACGGCGTGAGTGAGGCCATGCCGCGGCATGAGTCTCAGTTTGTGCCTGGTACTAAAACCTAAGAGCAGCACGTCGTGGCATGGCACAGGGGTGCCTCGATGTGAACTCCATGATCTTCAAAAATGTGTTTTTGATATCTCTAAAAATTCTTAAGTGTTGGGATCATTCATACATGCTTTCCTAATTGTGTTGAGGTGCTTTTGGGGATATTTCTGAAGAGAATTATTAACTTGCATATATGGAAAGATTAGGAATTTTAAATGTCCAAAGTGTGGAAGATGCTTTAGGACAAAGTTGGAGGACTCAAGACACCCAAAGTGTGGTGGTGTGTCAAGGATTGGTGTGTTGGGACACCTTAGGCTTCCTTAGTGTGATGGTATGCCTATCTATATGCAAAGATTACTCCTTTAGAGTTAAAGTTGACTTTGAGATGCATAGTTAAAGCATGTTTCCTTGATTGTCCAGGTTAGGCTTCGTGATTGGTTAGAGACACGGGTTAGTTCCTTTATGTGTTAGAGTTGAGCCAAGAGTGTATGTTTTCTAGCTATATCCTTTTCATTAGGTTAGGGTAAACCTTGTGATAGAAGTTGGTAAAACCTTGCACATCCAAGTGCTATGGAATGCTATAAAGTAGTATATAAAACCTTGAGCGACTGAAGGTTACCTTGAAATCACTTAGGAAGTGATGGTGTGAGGAACTAGATATGAGGGCACTAGTGACATGAGTTTTACTACTTATGTGTTAAGTTGGAGTAAAGCCTTGACTCACTAGTCTTTGCTTTTCACTTGGTTGTTCTAAACCTTGTGATAAGTGTGTATGTTTTGATAGCAAACCTGCATATTTAGTTTTCAAACTTGTTATTTGCTATTTCCTATGTGTTGTAACCTTATATTATGTACACAACCATTTGGCCGGAGAACAAGGTGCAAATCTAGATTCTAGTAGCGGGCAATGCTATTATGGTCAAGGTTACCAGTATGGGGTGGTAATAGTACTCTTATGTTAATAAGGGGAAAGCACTCACCTATTACCAAGTAAGGAAAATGCTTTAGGTCTAACATGCTCAGTATATACAAGGGGACAGGTGGTTCCTGGGAAATAAGTAAGTAACTTGTGTTTTCTAAAACTAAAACCTGCATCAGCATTGTACAATCATTCTATTAGGGCTTTGTTCGAGCATAATCATACCTTATAACATACAGCATTGCATGGTTGAGAATTGTATGGACAGTTGTCTTGCTTGATCGGTTAGTTATTTGTTCGATAATGTCTTAGGGTTGTATGGGTGATTCTTTGATATTATTTATTATCATATAATTGTTTACATTGTGTGTATGTATGTGTTCAGGTTGATTTATTTGAGTAAATGATTAACTGCTGGTCTTGGTATGTTTATACTGAGAAATTGTGATTTCTCACCCTTGTGTGTTGCATGTAAATCCAAGTGAAGACCCTCCAAAGGGAAAGGGCAAGAAAAAGAAGAAGGAGAAGGCTTAGTTTAGTCGCTTTATTTCTTTTTGCATCAGCTTGTATATTTGTACTTTGCTAGTTGTTTGTAAAAGCTTATGTATAAGTATGACTTGTTAGCCAGTGATGCATGTATATATGATTTTTTTATCATTCGTGACTCTCTATGATGACTCTACAAGTTATTATGGGATTTTATTTTATGCATTTTTAGAAGTGGTATGCTTAATGCGTTTTGTAACACCCTCCCTAGGGTATCACATGTCTGACTCCCGACTCAAAATCTGAAAAGAAGTTCATAAAAGGTTTGAGTCATAAAGGTGGGTTTCAATTTTTTTTTTACTGATTAATATACAATACTGACACCAATCAATATTTAACAATTTAAAAAGAAATATAAAACTAACAGACTCTTTTTTTCTTTTTTTAACAGTAGCAAACCCTATGACGGATCCTACTTAATAGCACAGTACAACACTAACGAGAAAACTTAACATACTTATTTCTTTTGTATTCCTCTTGATGCATCAGACATCTGTTCCTTGTCAACACTGCACGCTATCGACTCTGGAATAGTCATTCTTTGATGTTGTCTCCGAACTCAGAATATCTACCTCCCGGTATGTCTAAGACAACTCATTCCTTCTACTGTTTAATTTTAACAATACAGATACAGTAAGACAACATAACAAAGAGGTGAGATCACCTACATCAATACTAACATGGTAGCACAGAGATAACACAAACAGCAATATCATACAGGGATATCATACCAGACTTCCAATAATATATTCAATATTAATCAACTATCATCATCCAATCATATATCAATCCAAGTATTCAAAATAGTTGTCATAGCCAATATTCCTCAATTAATATATCATACAGATATAAATGTTTAGATTTATGCATATGCACATAGACTTAGTTTTTCAAAAACAACTCCATGGAGGTTTTCACAATTTCGAGAAGAATGCTCTAATTAATTGCCCAGCCTAAGCCCACAGACAATCTCCCAGTCGTTGAAAAGAATCGTGTTCTTGTCGGGTATCGTCAATGCGTTGCAACGGACTGCATTGCCAAGTGGCATATGGTCCAAATTTTAGCCCACAGACATGATATCCACTGGTCGACCGCCGCGCCTTGACACCCCCAAGATCCATCATAGACCTCACTATCAATTCTCATTTCCTCTTCAACCGTAAGGGCCAAAATAGCTTATTAGTTATACTTTATATAATGCACGAATATATCAGTGCAAGTCCAACCACAAGGGCCAAAATAGCTTATTAGCTATACTTTATACAATGCATGAATATATCAGTGCAAGTCCAACCACAAGGGCCAAATCTTTTCAATTTCATTTGTTCAATTTAATCATATGCCTCAATGCATATTTTTCCAATACATGTATAATGTGTCAATACCAATCACAGGCATATCTTTCCAATGCATATAAAATGCACCAAATACCAATCACAGGCAAAACTCGTCATTTTCTCATACAGTGTATGGACACTGGTTCAACAGTAATCATCATGTTATTATGTTTTTATAGTCATAAAACACTTTTGTCGTGTTTTCACAACCGCGTAACATTTCTGTTACGTTTTCACAATTCCAAAACATTTTAGTTATATTTTCACAATACTGTAGTAACACTTCACATTCACGTTTTCACAATACCACAACACTTCTGTTGTTGCATTTTCAAAATATCGTAACACTTTTGTTACATTTTAAAATTCCAAAACGTTTTTATTACGTTTTCATAATACCGTAATACTACTGTTACGTTTACAAAATTTCGTAACATTTCTGTTACGTTTTCAAAATGCTACAACTCGTCTGTTGCACTTTTAAACCACGTATAATTTTTTCAATGTTTTTCTTAATCGCGTAAAAATATACGTTTCTCAAATCGCATAGTATTTTTCCATTGCTTCAAAATCGCGTAACTTAAAAATCATTCTTTTAAATCGCGTAAATCATTTTCCATCATTCTTTAAATATTTAAAACACTTTCCAAATCACATAACAATTTTTCATCATTTTCACAATCACGTAAAAATATTTTATCACTTTTAAATCACATATTGATTTTTCAACAGTACTTCAAATTACGTAAAATATTTAAACATATTTTAAATCGCGTAGAAATATTTTAATGTATTCCAAATCATTTTTAAGATACGTAAAATATTTTTCAACAATTTACAGTAACGTAAAATGTTCCTCAATATTCCAAACATTATTTTGGACTTAAATAAATCAATAATATTTTCAACACATTTTTCAAATTGCGTAGCTTAAAAATCACGTTTTTAAGATACGTAAAACATTTTCATCACAATTTCATTACAGAAAATATTTCTTAACCTTCAAAAATTCCTTTTCAACCTTTCTCAAAATAATATGACTTTGTATTTCATTTTTCACATTTTCTTACTCAAGAAAATCTTTTTCCACATTTCTTTACTCAAGAAATCCTTTTCCAAAATATAATCCACAAAAAAATCACTTTTCTATTGATATAAATCAACGTTTCAAAACTTAAAATTTTCTAACGTATTTCAAAACACAAAAATCAGTTATACGTTAGTAAATTTTCAAAACACCATTATATTCTTAATTTTTCCCAAATCATTTCCAAACACAACCTTCTTCAAAATAAATAGAAGTTTGAAAATATTTTCGTTTACAAAAACTTGATTTTCTCACGTGATAAACGCTCTAATTCCCTTTCTAAATTCTTGTGCGAAAATCATTTTATTATAAAATCAAGGTATCCGCAAGTCTTCAAAAACCGTGAACGTGTTCATTAAAAACTGTCAAATCTTTCGAGAGACAAAACACTTTGTTTTATAAAATATCACTTTGTTCCATAAAAATTTAGGCATTACAAGCCTTCAAAAACGTGGACATGACTATTGAAACCATCAAATATTTTTCCTTCTAAATTGATATGGTTTTACACAAACAAAACCATTAAAATTTTGTTTTCAGAACCACAAGACTTATGGTTATAAAACCAAACCCATTTGTTTCAAATTCATTTTTACTTTCTTTGCAAATTCTTTTTCACTTTCTTTGCAAATCTTTTTTCACTTTATTTGCAAATCTTTAAAATCAACATTGCCTGTTTCGTTTTTTGAAATCAAGTTTAATAAACACTTAGAAACTTTTTACACAAAATAAATCAATAAAATCCCTTTAAAAAAAACGTGTTCTTGTTCTCCTGAAAAACAAACCCTTTGTTTATTTTCTATATTTTTCAAATCATCCATTTTCATCATTCATGAAAATATTAATTTGTGAATACCTATTTTGAGGTGTCTTGGCCGAAATTCACCATGTTCTTAGGGACCAAAAATTAATTCTCTTGTTCTTGAAAAATTTCAACATGAACTCTAATCATGAGTGTCAAAAACCGTGACCACTCCTCCTTGGCCATTGAAGCCAAAAATATATATATATATATATATATATATATATATATATATATATATATATATATCGAAATATACCATATTTTCATCATGCATAGTATAAGCATACCATCAAAGCCATAAAATCATGCAAAGCATACCAAGCGTAGACAAATAATTAAAGCACATAAACACCCACAAATAAATTACAAGACCATGGATATGAATCCTCACATGGATTCACCATCCATCAAATATAAGACCATCTCTCACCACCATACTTGGTTGGTGAGGTGGATCTCCCTCTTACCTCTTGAAAATCCTCAAAAGCTCCTTGTTTTGCTTCTCTTTCCAAGTCCTTCACCACCAAGGGCTTCTCAAATACAAAACAAAATACATAGAAATTAGTATACTAAGCTTGATTAAGAGGAACCATGGATCAAGCATGGCTTAGAACATGAAAAAGAAGAGAAGAAATGAAGTTTCCTTACACTTCACCATAAATACCCCATAACTTTGATTTTGAAGAAAGTCCATGAAGATGAATGATTTAGAGAAAATCTTCAACATGAAAGTTGCTTAGAATAAGGTAAGGATTCAAGAAGTGGGGTTGGATTAAATTATTGAAGCTTGGGTGATGGTGTGGAGTGGTGTGGCCGTAAGCCACTTTGGAGAGAATAAAGAGAATTTGGTTCTTGAAATAGAAAAGATGTTCAAATAAATTAAAGTCACAAATTTGGATTCCTAAAGCCTTCATGGCCGTGAGTTATTTTGAGAGAAAGGTGAGAGATATTTTGTTTTGTTAGTTAATAGAAAGATGATAGGAAATGCCAAGTGAGGAGTTAATATTTAGGCCCCCCAAAAATACTTGGCCGTGAGCCACTTTGAAACAAAGGTGATATAAATGAATTAAAGATAGAATATTTTTCTTTCACCAAGCAAGCATGACCATAAGTGAGTAGGAGAAAAGATGAATCAATTATAGGTAGTTTGTCTCCAAAAAGAAGTGCATGGCCGTAGGAATTGAAAGAAATAGCCACCAATAATTGACTAACTTTTGTTTAGTTTCTTGAATTATTGTTAGAAGAATGACTAAGTAAAATGAGTAAAAGAATTGGCCCCCCTTCAAGTGCATGGTCGTATACTTCAAATGGAGAAAGCGACCAATATTGACTATTTCTTTGTTGTGTAATATAAATAATGGAACATGAATTAATTGAATCAAATTTGTCCTCTTTAACTTTGCATGGCCGTAGGTGCTTCTTCAAAAGGTGGCCATTTTTGTTGATTTGGTCTCACTTTGTTTCACTTGAATTGTATCCTAATATCACAAAGATGTAATAATTTAGAGCAATTTTGCTCTCCATTGCCGTAGAGTGAAGAGAGAAAAGAGTGAATTATTTGAGTAAATAATTGGTACTAGATTATTGAAAAATTTTCCAAATGATAGTAACAAACTTGGACCATTGGATCTTCTTCCTTCCTTAATCTTAGCCTTTAGATGAAGCTACTAAATGGATGGTCAAGATCTCTCCTTCCATGTTGCCATCCAAGGGTCACAATTGAAGTCCAAGCAATTATATAAGATCAAATTTCAACCATAGATTAAATCAATGATTAAGATTCAATCTTGAAAGTCCAAGCAATTATTTGAAGCATTCTAAGCCATTGATTAATTCAATGGTTAGGATTAAGGTAGACTGTAGCTATAGCTTTAGATAGAAGACTTAATTTAGGCCATTGGATCTTTCTTCTTTAAATCCTAGCCCTTAGATGTGTCTCCAAAATAAAGGGTCAAGATTACTCCTTCTTACTTTTAATCCAAGGGTCATAATTAGTCTTTGCTACTTTTTAAGACCAAATCTCCACCATTGATTAAATTTATATCCAATGGTCATAAATGGTCCTTGTTACTTTACAAGACCAAATCTCCACCCTTGATTAATTCTTCATCCAATGGTCATAAATGGTCTTTGTCACTTTTTGAGACCAAATTTCTACCATTGATTAAATCAAAATCAAGTCTCCGCCGTTGATTAAATTAATGGTGGATATCCAAACCACCAATGTTGACTTAAGCAGTATAATATTTATTTTTATTATCTACTATAACCCTACAAATACTATTTTTACTGTATTTTTATCGTCTGATAATTAAATACAGTACAAAACACAGTAAAAGAAAATTTCAAAAACTATTTCCTGATTCAGGTTTAGTAAGATCCCCTGTCTCTGTCTAAACAATACAAATTTTTCTATGCATAGAAAAATTTTCACTTTGTGGGACCCACTTGGGCCCACGTATGGCCACCTGGGCCCACGTATGGCCACCTGGGCGCACATACATCCTCTGGGCCCACAAACAGTAAAAAATTTCATAATCATCTACAAAATCATAAAAATTAGAAAATTCACAATTATCAAATCAGATTACGTAAAATAATTAAGACTTTTCAGTAATAATTAAATTACGTAAAATTTTTTCGGCCCGAAAATTATTGTTTTCCTGACACGGAGTAAATCACTCAAAACGATCAAATACGTTGACGGAATAATCAAAATAATTTTACAGTATCCAGAAATTACTAAACAGTAAAATTCTGTTAACTGTCAAAATTACTGGTTAGGAGATACGACATTTTTAGGATGTTACAATACTCCCCCTATTACAAAAATTTCGTCCTCGAAATTTAATAACCATGATTTCACATCCTCGGAATAAATACAAATATTCCTCTTCCATCTTTTCTTCCAGTTCCCTCGTAGTTTCACCTCTTACGTTATTCCAAACGATTTTAACCAATGAAAGTTCTTTATCTCTTGTTCACTTCTCCTGATCAAACAAATATCGCAATAAATTTTTTTCTATGGTTTTCCATTACCGTCTTAACTTTTCCCATAGACGGACTTCTTCAACTTTTGAAGAATCCACCACGCTTCCACTGTGCCACTTTGATACGATGACATGGATATAAATATAGGAATATCCTTTCTTGCAAGATATTCCTTCAATTGTAGTAGATGAAAGAAAACATCATGGAAAATAACAAAATGAATCGAATATGTTATCGAACACATCCAGCAAAGAATTGGATGTAACCCAAATTTCAAAAATAAATTTTCTGGAATACTCACACTTTGTTGAAATAATCTCATAGGATATGGTTGAAAAATAATCAATCCGTTTTCAAAGATCACATCTATTTATGAAACAGATCAAACTAACACAAAAATTTGATCTATCACAATAATTTGAATAACACCCGTAGCTCGATCGGCTAAGAATAGAAACAGAATTAAACAAATCAGAGGATAACGAATAACTCTAACATATAATTGATCTAGTCAATCATATGCCACAAAGAATAGGTTGCTCACAGAAATATTCAGTATGGTTCATAGGATTAGCTCCAATGACGCAATCTCCATTGTTTAAGTCTTTCGCTCAGAACACTCCCATTCCACTTAGAGTAATAACTTTCCTTACTATCTGAGATTTTACTAACAGAAAACTCTATTTTCAAAGAGCATAATCTCTGGGAAAATGTGTCCAACTTTTCCGCAAATTGTTTCCTTGACGTACATTCCTTCATTAAGTACCTTCTTTCACATCACTTACTGCTTCTGGTTTCTCAATGATTGTAAATATAATTTCCGATGAAATCAATTACTTTCCCAATATCCTTAAAAATATCAGGTTCCAAAATTACGAAATCTTATATTCCAAGACTGATTCTTTTCCATCAGATCCTGAACTTCAACTTCTAGTTTCTACTGTTCAGCGATCCTCTGTTCGTGCAGTCGTCTTTCCACATTGCTCCCGTAGCTGTAACTGCATTACTAGTAACATGTTCCACTTCCACACAAGTACAACTATCCCAAGCCATTTCTTTTTTTTTTTCTTCTCGAGGTGTGCGGATCGAAATACAATGGATCTGATATCCATTATAAACAATATTGTTTCATTTCGGAAATCAATAACACAGAGAACACAACACAACACAAGCAAAACAGACCTAACCACAAACCCCAAAAGACTCAAACCATGCTCTGATACCAACTAATGTAACACCCTCCCTAGGGTATCACATGTCTGACTCCCAACTCAAAATCTGAAAAGAAGTTCATAAAAGGTTTGAGTTATAAAAGGTGGGTTTCAAAATTTTTTTTTACTGATTAATATACAATACTGACACCAATCAATATTTAATAATTTAAAGAGAAATATAAAACTAACAGACTCTTTTTTTCTTTTTTTAACAGTATCAAACCCTATGACTGGTCCTACTTAATAGCACGGTACAACACTAACGAGAAAACTTAACATACTTATTTCTTTTTGTATTCCTCTTGATGCATTAGACATCTGTTCCTTGTCAACACTGCACGCTATCGACTCTGGAATAGTCATTCTCTGATATTGTCTCCGAACTCAGAATATCTACCTCCCGGTATGTCTAAGACAACTCATTCCTTCTACTGTTTAATTTTAACAATACAAATATAGGAAGACAACATAACAAATAGGTGAGATCACCTACACCAATACCAACATGGCAGCACAGAGATAACACAAAATAGCAATATCATACAGGGATATCATACCAGACTTCCAATAATATATTCAATATTAATCAACTATCATTATCCAATCATATATCAATCCAAGTATTCAAAACAGTTGTCATAGCCAATATTCCTCAATTAATAAATCATACAGATAGAAATGTTCAGATTTATGCATGTGCACATAGTGTAACATCCCGAAAATTTATAATTTCAGGATAAATGATCATTTTACAATATTTGGGATTTTCTGGAATTTTTCTGGATTTTTCTGAGAATGCAGAATATTTTAATATATTCCTCATTTTGCGTGCACACTGGGCAGAGTTGGCAAAACGACTGTAATGCTCCCAAAGTTAGAAAATTTTATTACGAATAGTTATTTTCTAATATTTGTGAATTATGTGAATTCTTTTAGAATTATCCGGGAATGACGAATATTTTAATATATTCCCTGTTTTGCGTGAATATTGAGCAGAGTCGTGAAAACGACTGCAATGCTTCAAAAATTGGAAAATTATATGACGGATAGTCGTTTTATAATATTTGTAATTTTTGAGAATTTTCTGGGAATTTTTCGAAAACGTCAAATATTTTAGTATATTCCTCGTTTTGCGTGCACGCTGAACAGAACTGAGAAAACGTAATGTTTTCTCCGCGAACCTTGAACTATGGATAAGTCGACGGGGGATCTTACTAAACCCGAGACTTGACACAGTTTATGAGGTTTTGCAATTTTCGAGAAATCTTAATAGATAAAATAAATCAATACAGCAAAAAATTCATCTATCAGATTAATTAAATACTGACTTCTGTCAACTGTAACTATTATCTATTGGATAATAGTGTGTAATAAAAATACTATCACATTATCCTAATGCAATCCACTTTATGTCTAATCAAGTCACTTTAATTCAAATTTAATGTTTAAAAATCAAAGCTTCTTTGAGAAGCTTTGACCAAATATTGACCCAAATACCCTTAGCTTCTCTTGGAAACAAATTTCCCCACTCTCCCTTCTCTCCCCACACGGCTGGAAGCAGCCCCAAGCAAGGAGAATTATCACATTTCATTAATTCATTTTATCACTTTAATTCATCAATTTCCAAAAAAAACACTTTCTCTCTCATCCTTTCTTCTTCTTCTTCCTTGAATTTTCTCTCCTCCTTCTCTCTACCAAGCTCCACCATGAGCACGAAATTTCAGCCCCTCCTTCCACCATTTCTCTTCATCTTTTCTCCTCTCTAAGCCCATTTCTACACTTGCCTTCACTTCCTCTACCCTCTTTGTGTAGAAAGCTTCATCATTTTCCTTTCCTACCTCCATTTTCTCTCCACCTCTTCTCTTATTCCTCCTCTTGGCTACGAAAATGGCAGCCCACCCTTGACCACTTCTCTTCATCCTTTTGCTTCACCAAGACCATTTCTAGACTTCTCTCAACCTCCTCTACACTTTCTCTTTAGAAAATCTTTTCAAAAATCCATCCTTTCTCTCCCTTCTTCTTCAAATCCGAAAATCACTCCTCCATGGATGGCCAAGCTTTTTGATTTTTCTCTCCACTAAACACATTTATACACTCATCTTCATCTTCTCTACAAGTTTCATTTGGAAGGTTTGCTCAAAATCCAACCTTGTCTCCATTGTCTTCCAAGGTAAAGATTCTTGATTTCTCTCCATTTTCTTCTCATTTTCGTTTTCCTTGGTTACCTATGTGACCAAGGATCATTCTTTTCAAGCATTAGTTTGTAAATGTGAGAATTTGACCACTTTATGGTTCTCTTGAAGGTGGAATCCGAAAATTTCAAATCAAGGAACCAAGGAGTTGTTTTCTTGCATTGTCTCCTCTAGGTAAGAGGGAGACTACTCACTTCAACCACTTATGGTGGTGAGAAGACTTTGTATGTGTGTTGATGGAGAAATCCATCCTTGTATGCTCTTTGTATGCTTGCTTGAATTATAAATTTTGTATGATTTAGTATTCTTGAATTTGATTGATGCTTGATTATGCTCTTGAATATGTTTGATATATAAATTGTGCTTGATCATGTTGGGGTTGCTAAATGAAAAATTTGGAGTTTCCTACCTCAACATGGTGCCACGGTTTTGGCATTGAATCTTGGGTACTTGGATTGATTTTAATGAACTAAAAACCTAAGTGAACTAATGACAAGAAGTTAATACCTAAAAGAGAAGGAAAGAATGGATTTGAAGACTTGAAATGGAAGAAAGTGATTTGGGATTCACCATTGGGAGGTCACGGTTTTGGGGTGGAAAAATTGGATAAATTGTGGTTAATATGTAACAAGCATAAGATGAGGATTAATTAAGCAACAAGATGGAATTTAGTGGAAGAAAAACTTGGAATTGAAGCCTAGGTGATGGCTACGGTTTTGAGGCCAAGGAATTAGGGTTCTTGGTGAGCTAATTTTATAAGTAAACACCTTAAATGAATTAAAGGAATAACATGCAAGATGTTGGCTTAAAAGGATTTCAAATTGGAACCATTGTGAGGCCACGACCTCTAAGGTATTTTTGAGTGTAAGTATGTGATTTTGGTAAATTGGAAGCATAATGAATTAGGTAATTAGGAACCTATGTAATGGAATGGGAAATTAATAAGTTAGAAGAATTTGATAAAATCAAGACTTCATAAATCTTCAAGGACTAAGATTGAAAGCATCATGAGATTTAAGGTAATTCTAATTGAGTGAAGTACATGAGAGTGTGAGGCCCAAGAACTTAAATAAATTGCAAGTTATGGGAAATTGAATTGCCTTGGAATGTTAAATTAATTTTATAAATTGATTTTGAACATGAACCTTGAAATAGGGAACAAATTCTAAGTTAGGGTCCATAATGAACCTAATGACGCATCAATTGACTTGATCCTTGTATTATGATGTTATGGGTCCATGTGAGTATTGATCCTTGTATTATGATGTTATGGGTCCATGTGAGTGGCCATTTGTATATTGATGCTTATATTGGCCTAATGTGGCATATTATGGAATCGTATGAGATTGTGGATCATACATGTTCATGCATAGTGTCTTATGCATTGTGATTGTCCTTGTGGACTGTTGTAAGGCCAAGTTGCCTAGGAGATTGAACACACCTTAGTGCGGGTGCGAATAGACAAGTGTAGGTCATTGGTTGACCTTGGGGGCGTCGGGGTGCGGGTTCCTCGCAATGGGAGGTTGGTAGCTCTCCTGCCCGTGGGGTAGACCGATGCAAACGCACCGACGATCCGGACCGAGACACTGTCCTATATCGTGATCTAGTGTAGAATGTCTGTACAATGCCATGATTGCGCACGAGAAAATTTATTGATAGCACTGGCCTCGGCAGCCGAGTTACAGACATGTCTCCTGATCTTTCTCTCCGACTGTTTGGGTTTAGCTCCATGGAGTAGGAATTTGGGAAAGCATGCATGTGAGTCATGATATACCCTGTCATTGTTAATATTTATTTCTCCATAACTATGACTGATTTAATTATTACTGTGATGATTATCTGATCGTTGTGTTAAATTCTAGAATTATTATTGTGATTTGTCTGATATTGTCAAATCTTGCTATTGCCTATCTTTGTTACTGCGTTACTTTACTATAAATATCATTGTTATTATTGATTATTATCATTGCTTACAATTGAATTACTTTTATTATAAATTTTGCTATTGCCGTTAATAAATATATGAACTATATTGCTTTGTGGGCGCTACTGTGGCTGTGTCTTTCTTCTTTAGTAATGGTAATGAAAGATGGGTGTCTCACCTCTTTCCTATATTTTTGTATTTCTGTTTTATATTTATATTGATAAAAGAACATGAGGAAGATAAAGAGGGACCACACCTTGGTTGATTGGATTGGGCGTTTGGACAAGATTTCTTCGGCTACGTACGAGTGCAGTTGCGTGGAGGCATTGATGCCTGCCGTGTCAACTGGGACGCCGAGTCTCATGTACACATGGGGTTGCGGCTTTGTCTGCTGGTAGTACCCATCCCTGGGTTACTACTTTTCCCCCTTTTTTGTGTTTTTATTCCCGCTATATTCTATTTGACTCTGTAATTGTTATATTATATGTTACCAGTGATTTGTATTAAAGATGACTATAAAATATACATATACATGGAAAATGACTTTTATTTCAGTGTTTGTATTATGGCTTGAATATATTTATATTCCATTTGAGGCTCATATTTTCTACCTATGCAAATTGTCAAAAAAAAGATATAGACTCTTGAGAATTTAAATTACTGTTATCATGACTGTGACACACTTAGATTTAGTAACTATGGTGTAATGACGATTATGCTCCGGTTGCTACATCAAGGGGTGTTTCATTAGGTGGTATCAGAGCAGTTCATCCTGTCGATTAAATCAATGATTAAGATTTAATCTTGAAAGTCCAAGCAATTATTTGAAGCATTCTAAGCCATTGATTAATTCAATGGTTAGGATTAATGTAACGCCCCAATTTTTAGAAAATATTTTGAATGTACTGTTTGCTGTTTTTCATGCTTTTGTGTGAATGACCGCTGTGTCCCTATTTTACTGTTCTCGATTTCTGTATGAAAACAATTACGATAATACTGGCTCAAATTTTATTTGATCATTTTACGTAATTTGCTTCGAGACGGTAAAATAAAAATTTTTCGGAGTTAGTTTTAATTTTTCTCGTAAGATATACAGATAATTAATACTTTGGGATATTTTATTTGAACGTTTTGGACGATTAGCTACGTTGTAGGAAAAAAATGGGAAAATGACCGTTACGTCCCCGAACGTCTTTGTTTTATTGTTTTTGCTTGTTTTTAATTGTTTTCTTCTTGATTTAATGTCCGATAATACTTTATGCATGTGATTTTATATGGACTTTTTGGGTGATTTGCTCGAGGCAAGAAAATAATATTTTCCCTGGGCGGGAAAATCTTATTTTATTATTTAGAATTGGGGATCTTACTTAACCAGATTCGAATGAGACTAAAATTAATCTTTTAATTTTTAGGATTTAATCATTAAATAAAATAATTTTATATTATTATAATATTATTTTATTAGTCAATATAATTTAGTGACAGTGGACCCGGAAAAAAATATTTTGCGGGACCCACAATTAGCAGAACGGTTTGATCGGTAGCTTAATTAATCACCGTTAGCGGTAGAACTTTCCAGAACAGGCTGAATCAGCTAGCTGACTCAGCAGAGAATTAAATGCACTGTGTGACTCAGCATGGGAGTCATCAAGGAGAACCAATAGGAATCAAGCTTGTTAAGCAAGATTTAATCCTAGCCTTTGATGCAATCTATGGCTTGGATGAAGCCAAATCCATGCACATCCCTTGCCACTTGATGGCTACGGCCAAGAGGAGTGAGAAGGCCAAAATAACACTTCATCTTCATCACTTTTCTCTCTTCTCTCTCTTCCAAGAACCCTAGCCACCATTGTTGTTCTTTTCTCCTACCATTCGGCCAAGAGCCATTCTTGACCATCCAACCATCCAAAAAATTTTTCTAACCAAGTTTTCTTAACCTAAACACTATTCTAAGAACCTTTCTAGTTGGGAGTTTCTTCAAAATCTTCCATTTAGGGCTTGGAAATCAACCTTGAAAATTTTACCTAGAAGGTGAAATATCATGTTTTTTCTTTCTCTCTTCTTTTTCAAAGTTCTAAGCCATGATTTCTCCATGGTTTAGCTTCTTTTTCATGGTTAGTAACATGTAAATTTTGTTTGAGATTTCTAGGTATTTTTGAAGGTGAAAACCGAACCCTAGGAGGTGTGAAAGCATATCATTTGTCTTCATTTAAGGTAAGAGGAAGACAATTCTTATCATCCCTTGGTGGTGGTAAGAAGATGGAATGACTTGTAATGTTTGAAGAATCCATAAGGATTCGGTGGTGTTGTCTTTGTTTGGTGTGTATGTGTTAATTTTTATGTTTGCTAGTAGTTTATGTGGTATTTGTTAGTAGCTTATTTGTTTGGTGATTGTAATAATTTTTGCATGTCTATTAGCTTTTGATTGCATGTCTATAAGCTTTAATTTAGGTTTAGGTGTTAGAAAATATATTGCATGTGTTAGAAAATACAATGCATGTGTTAGAATTGTATGATAATGTATAGGATGTAAATAACATGTTCAAAAATTGCATGAGTGTTCCAAAGAGCACAATCCACAAGCTCACGGCAATGACAAATTGTGAGGACCAAAATGTTCTCTTAATTTTTCTAAAGTGTAACTTAATTAACCTAGGAGAATTAAGAAGGTTTCAAATTGATTTGATCAAAAAATGAATTTAGAAATCAAATGGTAAAGACTTAGTATTTTGGGCCAACATGCCTAAAGGATTAAATTGATTCTTGCTAACTATTTTCTAATATGATTTAATGAACTTAGACAATATAATACATTTGATATGATTTGAAAGGTGAAAGACATTTTAGAAATCAAATGAAAGGGTTTTACTGAAATTTGGCCAACATGCCACTATAGGTAATCATGATTTCTAAAACTTGATTCCAAACCTTTTTCAATCAAAAGAGACAATACAAGTTAAGAAGAAATTTTCTATAATGGTTTTTGAAGAAACAAATTGAGTAGAATTAAGCTTAAAGGATTAAAACTAATAATTTTATCATTAGGAAGTAAAATACAAGTAATTTTGAGAAATTTTCTAACATATAGCTCACTTTAGGTTTTGAAGCATGTTAGAGATTTCAAAGAGAATTAAATGATATGGTTAAAAAAAATTAGGTAAATGGAAATTTTATGGAAAAATTTAGTAAACCATTATTATGATTTTTAAACAAAATACTGTCAATTTTTAGTAAAAATGAACCAATAAGATAGCAAAAATATTCAAAAGACAGTATGCGGTATGAAAAATTATTCTACGTAGTTTAAATGTACTAAGTACTATTTCTGTTTGTTTAAATAGTAATTTTAAAGGCATTCGAATAAGAAAATGATTTGAAAATCCTACGCGATTGAGAAAACGTATTAAAAATGCTACGCGATTTTAAAAACAGAAAAATACCTTTACCCGATTTTTAAACGTTTGTAAAAACGACGGAATTATGAAAACGCGATAAAATTTCTACGCGATTGACCGTTACTATATTTATTTTATGCTGTCGGGAAAATGTGAACCCGTACAGATTATTTTTGAGGATCTTTCGCTGTCGGGAAAATGTGAACCCGTACAGATTATTTTTGAGAATCTTTCGCTGTAGGGAAAACGGGAAAATGTGAACCCGTACAGATTATTTTGAGGATCTTTATTTGTCGGAAAATGTGAACCCGTACAGGTCTTTTGAGAGTTTATCTGTTGTCGGGAAAATGTGAACCCGTACAGGCTTTCTATTTATGTGTGCCAAGTTTTTGGTGGATTGGTTGACGAGACGAATCACATCGTGTTGTCGATGCGATAAACGTAGTGTGGTTCATTGTTCTAATGAACTTGGAGACTTTAGTGTACGGGATCCCACATGTGGACAGTTGGTAGCTCCGCTGGGTCGTGGTAAACCGATAGCACACTATGGTACTCGACACGCACTATATTTAATCGAGATTTGTGAAATCTAGTAGTACATTTGCCTGTAGTGCCACAACGTGAGACCGTGAACTACACCACGCCTGGATGATGGATTCCTGTGTCGTGGGGCTATAGACGCAACGTGTGACCGCGCAATAGTTGGTTGGGCAGCCGTGGTACTAATAGATTTTACGAGTCATTCCGCTCTCTGATACTTGTGTTTTCTTTAGCTCCATGGAGTAAGGTTTTGTCATATTGGTATTTATCTCTATGTTTATTTATTTCCATCGTATCTATTTCTTGTTTATCTATATTTTATTTGTTTATTTTAATGGTTCTTGTTACTATATTTGGTTATTATATCTTATCTGTTTATTCTTATCTTCCTTATTTTATCTGTGATGTTTTATCCGTGATGTGATATGTTGTTATGATATCTAAATCTTACTCTAATTTGTTATTCTTTCATTATAGTATTTTGTAATGCATGAACCGTATATATGTTGTTTGTCGTCTTCTTATTGGCCATGTTGTGATGATTTTATGTTGTCTTACCTCTTTGTTATATGTATTTTCTATTTATTTATTTTACGCGGTAAAGACTTCGAGGAAGAGGATCAGCCTATTGAGATCTTGTACCCCGAGGAGGAGGAAGATCGCAGCGGAGCACGACCGCTTTTACGATCAAGAACCATCCGATCATCCATACCCTTTGGATTGATTGTGTGGGATGGCAAGACCGAGTTTTGGGGTTCGTAGAGCTAGTATTTCATGGGAGTTCGCTAGCTTGGCATCTACGAGGCGATCGTGAATCTGTGACGTATGCAGGACGTGTGACCGTGATTCTACGTCAACGTTTTGATGGAGAGCCTGTCATGACCACAACACTTTTTCTGCATTTAGAGTTACCCTTATCCATTAGGCATCACTGGGGTGCTGAAAACCCTGAGCCTAGTGAGATAAGCATCGTATCGACTGCGCGATCCCGTTATCGCCGTGTGTCGAGACATCCGAGATATCTATCTCCTGATGATCATTTTCATGCTGAGAGTGATCCATCAGAGGATTAGATAACCATGATGTTTTTTTGGGCGCGTCAGCGTATGTCTGTATATATTAACTCTTTTATTGCTTTCCTTGCTGTTTTTGTTTAAATATTTGTAGTCTTAGTTGTGAATTACTTGTACAGCTTATAACTTAAATCATATGTATATTATCAGTAATGATGTTTTTTTTTTTTTTTCGTATTTCCGCATTATCTTTCTATATCATATTTCGTTTATCAAGAATTATTTTACAACCCGTAATAGTATGTAATAAACGTTTCACAACTTGGGGTAGATTTTATTTCTATTTCTTTTATTTTCTTTTATGTGTGACATCCTCCAAAGGGTGTTACATTAGTTGGTATCAGAGCCCAAGTTAGAGTCTTTTGGGGTTGTGGTTGGGTCTGTTTTTGTTTGTGCTGTGTGATCCTCTGTGATCTTTGTGATTTATATCCTTTCGGAAATATCTAGAAGGATGTGAATACTATTCCTGTTGTCAACGATTTTCCGGATGTTTTTCCTGAAGACGTACCTAGTTTACCGCCTGAGCGGGAGATCAAGTTCTCAATTGATTTAGTACCGGGAACATGTCCTATCTCAATTGCACCGTATCGTATGTCGCCAGTAGAGTTGGGGGAGCTGAAAAAGCAATTGGTGGAACTGTTGGAGAAAGAATTTGTACGACCTAGCGTTTCCCCATGGGGTGCGCCAGTGCTTTTGGTTAAGAAGAAGGATGGAACTTCACGACTTTGTGTGGACTATCGGCAGTTGAACAAGGTGACTATCAAGAATAAATATCCGCTTCCAAGAATCGACGATTTGATGGATCAATTGAGAGGAGCTGTGATATTTTCCAAGATAGATCTGCGATCGGGTTATCACCAGATTCGTGTAAGAGGGGAAGATGTGCCGAAGACTGCTTTTCGAACTCGTTATGGACATTATGAGTATCAGGTAATGCCATTCGGGGTGACGAATGCTCCTGCCATATTTATGGATTATATGAACAGGATATTTCGTCCATATCTAGACAGATTTGTCGTTGTCTTTATCGATGACATTCTGATCTATTCTCGATCGAAGGAAGAGCATGCTGAACATCTGAATGTTGTTCTTGATTTTGAGGAGAAGCAGCGTATGCGAAGTTGGCTAAGTGTGAGTTCTGGTTGGAAGAAGTCCAATTTCTTAGTCACGTAATTTCTAAAGAAGGTATTGCGGTGGACCCATCGAAAGTGGAGACTGTTTTATAGTGGGAAAGACCTAAGACAGTAATGAAGTTCGAAGTTTTGTTAGACTTCTTTGGTTATTATCGGAGATTTATCGAAGGTTTTTCCAAGATTGCTGGACCACTTACACAACTGACGAGGAAAAGTCAAGCTTTTGAATGGACGGAAGAACGTGAAGCCACTTTTCAAGAGTTGAAGAAGAGGTTAACTACTTGCACCGGTGTTGATCCTACCAGTTCGAAGAAATCTTTCGATGTGTATTGTGACGCTTCTTATCAAGGACTAGGATGCGTGTTGATGCAAGACCGGAATGTGGTGGCATATGCTTCTCGACAATTGAAGGTTCATGAGAAGAATTATCCTACGCATGATTTGGAATTGGCCGCGGTGGTTTTTGCTTTGAAGATATGGAGACATTTTCTCTATGGAGCAACGTTCAACATCTTCAGTGATCACAAGAGTTTGAAGTACTTGTACGACCAGAAGGAGCCGAATATGAGGCAGCGAAGATGGTTAGAATTTCGAACGATTACGATTTTCAACTTTTGTACCACCCTGGTAAGGCGAATGTCGTGGCCGATGCCTTGAGTAGAAAGATTATCGGTGTTTCAACGGCGATGATCAAAGAAAAGGAGCTCATTGAACAATTTAGAGATGAGTGGTCATTTGTTGAGTTGAAACCGGAAAGATCTGTATGAATATGGTTACTATCTCAAGCGAGCTGATGGAAGACATAAGGGAAAAGCAAAATGCCGATAAATTTTTGCAAGGAATAAGGGAGCAAATGAAGCAAGACGAGACAGTAGAGTTCAAAGAAGGAACTGATGGAATTTTGAGGTTTCAGGGTAGAATCTGTATTCCTCGTGACCGAGAATTGAGGCAATATATTGTGGAACATGCCCATACTAGTCTATTAAGTATGCATCCAGGCATAACAAAGATGTACCAAGACTTGAAGAAGTTATTCTGGTGGCATGGAATGAAGGGTGATGTGGTTAGATGCGTGTCAACTTGCCTAGTTTGTCAAAAATCGAAAGTTGAACACCAAAGACCAAGCGGGATGTTGCAACCATTATCGATTCCGAATGGAAATGGGACAGCATTTCTATGGATTTCAGTTCTTGGTTTGCCAAAGACAAGGAAAGGTCATGATTCGATATGGGTTATAGTCGATAGACTTACGAAATCGGCTCATTTCTTACCAATCAATATTAAATATTCATTGGAAAGATTAACCCAGTTGTACATCAGTGAGATTGTCAGATTACATGGAGTGCCTACATGTATAGTTTCTGACAGAGATCCGAGGTTTACGTCAAGATTTTGGCGAAGTCTACAAGAAGCTATGGGAACCAAGTTACGATTGAGTTCAACATATCATCCGCAGACATGATGGTCGACGAGAGAGAACTATACAGTCTTTGGAGGATTTATTGCGTGCTTGTGTTTTGGAACAACGAGGAAGTTGGGATGAATTTTTATCTTTGATAGAATTCACCTACAACAATAGTTTTCACGCAAGCATCGGAATGGCACCTTATGAAGCATTGTATGGAAGGCGATGTCGAACACCGTTGTGTTGGTATCAAGATGGGGAGAGTATAACTATTGGACCAGATCTTGTGCAACAAACGACAGAAAAGGTAAAGATGATACAAGAGAAGATGAGAACGACGCAAAGCAGGCGCAAGAGTTATGCGGACAAACGAAGACGATCTCTTGAGTTTAAGGAGGGTGAGCATGTGTTTTTAAGAGTTACTCCTACGACTGGTGTCGGAAGAGTGATTAAGTCTAAGAAGCTTACTCCTAAATTCATTGGACCATATCAGATTATCCGACGTATAGGTCCTGTAGCATATCAGATTGCTTTGCCGCCTTTTCTATCCAATTTGCATGACGTGTTTCATGTGTCTCAGTTACGGAAGTATATACCAGATCCGACACATGTTATACAGCCAGATGACGTACAGTTGAAGGAGAATCTGACTTACGAAACTTTACCTGTCAGAATAGAGGACAGAAAGGTAAAGCAGCTTCGAGGGAAGATGATCGAGTTAGTGAAGGTCATATGGAATGATGTGACGGGTGAGGCTACCTGGGAGCTGGAAGATAAAATGAGGGATCAGTATCCTCATTTGTTTGAATGAACAGCGAATTTCGAGGACGAAATTTTTATTTGTTGGGGGAGAGTTGTAACGCCCCATTTTTAGAAAATATTCTCAATGTACTTGTTTCTTGTTTTTCATGCTTTTGTGTGAATGACCGCTGTGTCCCTATTTTACTGTTCTCGATTTCTGTATGAAAACAATTACGATAATACTGGCTCAAATTTTATTTGATCATTTTACGTAATTTGCTTCGAGACGGTAAAATAAAAATTTTTCGGAGTTACTGTTTTAATTTTTCTGTAAGATATACAGATAATTAATACTGCTGGATATTTTATTTGAACGTTTTGGACGATTAGCTACGTTGTGGGAAAAAATGGGAAAATGACCGTTACGTCCCGAACGTGCTGTTTTCGCTGTTTTTGCTGTTTTTAATTGTTTTCTTCTTGATTTAATGTCCGATAATACTGTCTGTGATTTTATATGGACTTTTTGGGTGATTTGCTCCGAGGCAGGAAAATAATATTTTTCGGGCCGGGAAAAATCTTATTTTATTATTTAGAATTGGGGGATTTTACTTAACCCGATTCTGAATGAGACTAAAATTAATCTTTTAATTTTTAGGATTTAACAGTTAAATAAAATAATTTTATATTATTATAATATTATTTTATTAGTCAAGATATAATTTAGTGACAAGTGGACCCGGGAAAAAATATTTTGCGGGACCCACAATTAGCGTAATCAGTTTGATCGGTAGCTTAATTAATCACCGTTAGCGGTAGAAACTTTCGAGCAGTTTGAATCACTATTCTAGTGACTCAATGAGAGAATTAAATGCACTGTGTGTGACTCAGCATGGGAGTCATCAAGGAGAACCAATAGGAATCAAGCTTGTTAAGCAAGATTTAATCCTAGCCTTTGATGCAATCTATGGCTTGGATGAAGCCAAATCCATGCACATCCCTTGCCACTTGATGGCTACGGCCAAGAGGAGTGAGAAGGCCAAAATAACACTTCATCTTCATCACTTTTCTCTCTTCTCTCTCTTCCAAGAACCCTAGCCACCATTGTTGTTCTTTTCTCCTACCATTCGGCCAAGAGCCATTCTTGACCATCCAACCATCCAAAAATTTTTCTAACCAAGTTTTCTTAACCTAAACACTATTCTAAGAACCTTTCTAGTTGGGAGTTTCTTCAAAATCTTCCATTTAGGGCTTGGAAATCAACCTTGAAAATTTTACCTAGAAGGTGAAATATCATGTTTTTTCTTTCTCTCTTCTTTTTCAAAGTTCTAAGCCATGATTTCTCCATGGTTTAGCTTCTTTTTCATGGTTAGTAACATGTAAATTTTGTTTGAGATTTCTAGGTATTTTTGAAGGTGAAAACCGAACCCTAGGAGGTGTGAAAGCATATCATTTGTCTTCATTTAAGGTAAGAGGAAGACAATTCTTATCATCCCTTGGTGGTGGTAAGAAGATGGAATGACTTGTAATGTTTGAAGAATCCATAAGGATTCGGTGGTGTTGTCTTTGTTTGGTGTGTATGTGTTAATTTTTATGTTTGCTAGTAGTTTATGTGGTATTTGTTAGTAGCTTATTTGTTTGGTGATTGTAATAATTTTTGCATGTCTATTAGCTTTTGATTGCATGTCTATAAGCTTTAATTTAGGTTTAGGTGTTAGAAAATATATTGCATGTGTTAGAAAATACAATGCATGTGTTAGAATTGTATGATAATGTATAGGATGTGAATAACATGTTCAAAAATTGCATGAGTGTTCCAAAGAGCACAATCCACAAGCTCACGGCAATGACAAATTGTGAGGACCAAAATGTTCTCTTAATTTTTCTAAAGTGTAACTTAATTAACCTAGGAGAATTAAGAAGGTTTCAAATTGATTTGATCAAAGAAAATGAATTTAGAAATCAAATGGTAAAGACTTAGTATTTTGGGCCAACATGCCTAAAGGATTAAATTGATTCTTGCT
Organism: Ormosia emarginata; assembly: GCA_029884605.1. Lineage (NCBI taxonomy): Eukaryota > Viridiplantae > Streptophyta > Magnoliopsida > Fabales > Fabaceae > Ormosia > Ormosia emarginata. The sequence continues at coordinate 35,285,489 of JAQQTP010000074.1, read as the reverse complement.
AACTATTTTCTAATATGATTTAATGAACTTAGACAATATAATACATTTGATATGATTTGAAAGGTGAAAGACATTTTAGAAATCAAATGAAAGGGTTTTACTAAATTTGGCCAACATGCCACTATAGGTAATCATGATTTCTAAAACTTGATTCCAAACCTTTTTCAATCAAAAAGAGACAATACAAGTTAAGAAGAAATTTTCTATAATGGTTTTTGAAGAAACAAATTGAGTAGAATTAAGCTTAAAGGATTAAAACTAATAATTTTATCATTAGGAAGTAAAATACAAGATAATTTTGAGAAATTTTCTAACATATAGCTCACTTTAGGTTTTGAAGCATGTTAGAGATTTCAAAGAGAATTAAATGATATGGTTAAAAAAAATTAGGTAAATGGAAATTTTATGGAAAAATTTAGTAAACCATTATTATGATTTTTAAACAAAATCTTGTCAATTTTTAGTAAAAATGAACCAATAAGATAGCAAAAATATTCAAAAGACAATTATGCGGTATGAAAAATTATTCTACGTAGTTTAAATGTACTAAGTACTATTTCTGTTTGTTTAAATAGTAATTTTAAAGGCATTCGAATAAGAAAATGATTTGAAAATCCTACGCGATTGAGAAAACGTATTAAAAATGCTACGCGATTTTAAAAACAGAAAAATACCTTTACCCGATTTTTAAACGTTTGTAAAACGACGGAATTATGAAAACGCGATAAAATTTCTACGCGATTGACCGTTACTATATTTATTTTATCTTTGTCGGAAAATGTGAACCCGTCTGATTATTTTTGAGGATCTTTATTTGTCGGGAAAATGTGAACCCGTACAGATTATTTTTTTGAGAATCTTTCGTGTAGGGAAAACGGGAAAATGTGAACCCGTCTGATTATTTTGAGGATCTTTCGCTGTCGGGAAAATGTGAACCCGTACAGGCTTTTGAGAGTTTATCTGCTGTCGGGAAAATGTGAACCCGTACAGGCTTTCTATTTATGTGTGCCAAGTTTTTGGTGGATTGGTTGACGAGACGAATCACATCGTGTTGTCGATGCGATAAACGTAGTGTGGTTCATTGTTCTAATGAACTTGGAGACTTTAGTGTACGGGATCCCACATGTGGACAGTTGGTAGCTCCGCTGGGCCGTGGTAAACCGATAGCACACTATGGTACTCGACACGCACTATATTTAATCGAGATTTGTGAAATCTAGTAGTACATTTGCCTGTAGTGCCACAACGTGAGACCGTGAACTACACCACGCCTGGATGATGGATTCCTGTGTCGTGGGGCTATAGACGCAACGTGTGACCGCGCAATAGTTGGTTGGGCAGCCGTGGTACTAATAGATTTTACGAGTCATTCCGCTCTCTGATACTTGTGTTTTCTTTAGCTCCATGGAGTAAGGTTTTGTCATATTGGTATTTATCTCTATGTTTATTTATTTCCATCGTATCTATTTCTTGTTTATCTATATTTTATTTGTTTATTTTAATCGTTCTTGTTACTATATTTGGTTATTATATCTTATCTCGTTTATTCTTATCTTCCTTATTTTATCTGTGATGTTTTATCTGTGATGTGATATGTTGTTATGATATCTAAATCTTACTCTAATTTGTTATTCTTTCTGTTATAGTATTTTGTAATGCATGAACTGTATATATGTTGTTTGTCGTCTTCTTATTGGCCATGTTGTGATGATTTTATGTTGTCTTACCTCTTTGTTATATGTATTTTCTATTTATTTATTTTACGCGGTAAAGACTTCGAGGAAGAGGATCAGCCTATTGAGATCTTGTACCCCGAGGAGGAGGAAGATCAGGAGGCAGACGACCGCTTTACGATCAAGAACCATCCGATCATCCATACCCTTTGGATTGATTGTGTGGGATGGCAGCACCAGAGTTTTTGGGGTTCGTAGAGCTAGTATTTCATGGGAGTTCGCTAGCTTGGCATCTACGAGGCGATCGTGAATCTGTGACGTATGCAGGACGTGTGACCGTGATTCTACGTCAACGTTTTGATGGAGAGCCTGTCATGACCACAACACTTTTTCTGCATTTAGAGTTACCCTTATCCATTAGGCATCACTGGGGTGCTGAAAACCCTGAGCCTAGTGAGATAAGCATCGTATCGACTGCGCGATCCCGTTATCGCCGTGTGTCGAGACATCCGGGATATCTATCTCCTGATGATCATTTTCATGCTGAGAGTGATCCATCGAGGATTAGATAACCATGATGTTTTTTGGCGCGTCGGTATGTACGTATATATTAACTCTTTTATTGCTTTCCTTGCTTTGTTTTTGTTTAAATATTTGTAGTCTTAGTTGTGAATTACTTGTACAAATTTATAACTTAAATCATATGTATATTATCAGTAATGATGTTTTTTTTTTTATTTCGTATTTCCGCATTATCTTTCTATATCATATTTCTGTTTATCAAGAATTATTTTACAACCCGTAATAGTATGTAATAAACGTTTCACAACTTGGGGTAGATTTTATTTCTATTTCTTTTATTTTCTTTTATGTGTGACATCCTCCAAAGGGGTGTTACATTAGTTGGTATCAGAGCCCAAGTTAGAGTCTTTTGGGGTTGTGGTTGGGTCTGTTTTTGTTTGTGCTGTGTGATCCTCTGTGATCTTTGTGATTTATATCCTTTCGGAAATATCTAGAAGGATGTGAATACTATTCCTGTTGTCAACGATTTTCCGGATGTTTTTCCTGAAGACGTACCTAGTTTACCGCCTGAGCGGGAGATCAAGTTCTCAATTGATTTAGTACCGGGAACATGTCCTATCTCAATTGCACCGTATCGTATGTCGCCAGTAGAGTTGGGGGAGCTGAAAAAGCAATTGGTGGAACTGTTGGAGAAAGAATTTGTACGACCTAGCGTTTCCCCATGGGGTGCGCCCGCTTTTGGTTAAGAAGAAGGATGGAACTTCACGACTTTGTGTGGACTATCGGCGAGTTGAACAAGGTGACTATCAAGAATAAATATCCGCTTCCAAGAATCGACGATTTGATGGATCAATTGAGAGGAGCCGTGATATTTTCCAAGATAGAACTGCGATCGGTTATCACCGTTCGTGTAAGAGGGGAAGATGTGCCGAAGACCTTTTCGAACTCGTTATGGACATTATGAGTATCAGGTAATGCCATTCGGGGTGACGAATGCTCCTGCCATATTTATGGATTATATGAACAGGATATTTCGTCCATATCTAGACAGATTTGTCGTTGTCTTTATCGATGACATTCTGATCTATTCTCGATCGAAGGAAGAGCATGCTGAACATCTGAATGTTGTTCTTCAGATTTTGAGGGAGAAGCAGCTGTATGCGAAGTTGGCTAAGTGTGAGTTCTGGTTGGAAGAAGTCCAATTTCTTAGTCACGTAATTTCTAAAGAAGGTATTGCGGTGGACCCATCGAAAGTGGAGACTGTTTTATAGTGGGAAAGACCTAAGACAGTAACAGAAGTTCGAAGTTTTGTTAGACTTGCTGGTTATTATCGGAGATTTATCGAAGGTTTTTCCAAGATTGCTGGACCACTTACACAACTGACGAGGAAAAGTCAAGCTTTTGAATGGACGGAAGAACGTGAAGCCAGTTTTCAAGAGTTGAAGAAGAGGTTAACTACTGCACCGGTGTTGATCCTACCAGATTCGAAGAAATCTTTCGATGTGTATTGTGACGCTTCTTATCAAGGACTAGGATGCGTGTTGATGCAAGACCGGAATGTGGTGGCATATGCTTCTCGACAATTGAAGGTTCATGAGAAGAATTATCCTACGCATGATTTGGAATTGGCCGCGGTGGTTTTTGCTTTGAAGATATGGAGACATTTTCTCTATGGAGCAACGTTCAACATCTTCAGTGATCACAAGAGTTTGAAGTACTTGTACGACCAGAAGGAGCTGAATATGAGGCAGCGAAGATGGTTAGAATTTCTGAACGATTACGATTTTCAACTTTTGTACCACCCTGGTAAGGCGAATGTCGTGGCCGATGCCTTGAGTAGAAAGATTATCAGTGTTTACTGGCCGATGATCAAAGAAAAGGAGCTCATTGAACAATTTAGAGATGAGTGGTCATTTGTTGAGTTGAAACCGGAAAGATCGTATGAATATGGTTACTATCTCAAGCGAGCTGATGGAAGACATAAGGGAAAAGCAAAATGCCGATAAATTTTTGCAAGGAATAAGGGAGCAAATGAAGCAAGACGAGACAAGAGTTCAAAGAAGGAACCGATGGAATTTTGAGGTTTCGGGGTAGAATCGTATTCCTCGTGACCGAGAATTGAGGCAATATATTGTGGAACATGCCCATACTAGTCTATTAAGTATGCATCCAGGCATAACAAAGATGTACCAAGACTTGAAGAAGTTATTCTGGTGGCATGGAATGAAGGGTGATGTGGTTAGATGCGTGTCAACTTGCCTAGTTTGTCAAAAATCGAAAGTTGAACACCAAAGACCAGGTAGGATGTTGCAACCATTATCGATTCCAGAATGGAAATGGGACAGCATTTCTATGGATTTCGTTACTGGTTTGCCAAAGACAAGGAAAGGTCATGATTCGATATGGGTTATAGTCGATAGACTTACGAAATCGGCTCATTTCTTACCAATCAATATTAAATATTCATTGGAAAGATTAACCCGATTGTACATCAGTGAGATTGTCAGATTACATGGAGTGCCTACATGTATAGTTTCTGACAGAGATCCGAGGTTTACGTCAAGATTTTGGCGAAGTCTACAAGAAGCTATGGGAACCAAGTTACGATTGAGTTCAGCATATCATCCGCAGACAGATGGTCAGACAGAGAGAACTATACAGTCTTTGGAGGATTTATTGCGTGCTTGTGTTTTGGAACAACGAGGAAGTTGGGATGAATTTTTATCTTTGATAGAATTCACCTACAACAATAGTTTTCACGCAAGCATCGGAATGGCACCTTATGAAGCATTGTATGGAAGGCGATGTCGAACACCGTTGTGTTGGTATCAAGATGGGGAGAGTATAACTATTGGACCAGATCTTGTGCAACAAACGACAGAAAAGGTAAAGATGATACAAGAGAAGATGAGAACGACGCAAAGCAGGCAGAAGAGTTATGCGGACAAACGAAGACGACCTCTTGAGTTTAAGGAGGGTGAGCATGTATTTTTAAGAGTTACTCCTACGACTGGTGTCGGAAGAGTGATTAAGTCTAAGAAGCTTACTCCTAAATTCATTGGACCATATCAGATTATCCGACGTATAGGTCCCGTAGCATATCGAGTTGCTTTGCCGCCTTTTCTATCCAATTTGCATGACGTGTTTCATGTGTCTCGATTACGGAAGTATATACGGATCCGACACATGTTATACAACCGGATGACGTATAGTTGAAGGAGAATCGACTTATGAAACTTTACCTGTCGGAATAGAGGAGACGAGAAAGGTAAAGCGCTTTCGAGGGAAGATGATCGAGTTAGTGAAGGTCATATGGAATGATGTGACGGGTGAGGCTACCTGGGAGTGGAAGATAAAATGAGGATCGGTATCCTCATTTGTTTGAATGAACAATAATTTCGAGGACGAAATTTTTATTTGTTGGGGAGAGTTGTAACGCCCCAATTTTTAGAAAATATTACGAATGTCTTGTTTCTTTGTTTTTCATGCTTTTGTGTGAATGACCGCCGTGTCCCTATTTTACTGTTCTCGATTTCTGTATGAAAACAATTACGATAATACTGGCTCAAATTTTATTTGATCATTTTACGTAATTTGCTTCGAGACGGTAAAATAAAAATTTTTCGGAGTTAGTTTTAATTTTTCTGTAAGATATACAGATAATTAATACTGCTAGATATTTTATTTGAACGTTTTGGACGATTAGCTACGTTGTGGGAAAAAATGGGAAAATGACCGTTACGTCCCGAACGTCTTTGTTTTATTTGTTTTTGCTTTTTTTAATTGTTTTCTTCTTGATTTAATGTCCGATAATACTTGTCTGTGATTTTATATGGACTTTTTGGGTGATTTACTCGAGGCAAGAAAATAATATTTTCGGGCCGGGAAAAATCTTATTTTATTATTTAGAATTGGGGGATCTTACTTAACCCGATTCTCGAATGAGACTAAAATTAATCTTTTAATTTTTAGGATTTAAGCTTGTTAAATAAAATAATTTTATATTATTATAATATTATTTTATTAGTCGATATATTTAGTGACAAGTGGACCCGGAAAAAATATTTTGCGGGACCCACAATTAGCGAAACGGTTTGATCGGTAGCTTAATTAATCACCGTTAGCGGTAGAACTTTCCAGCAATTTGAATCACTAGTGACTCAAAGAGAATTAAATGACCTTTGTGTGACTCAAAGCATGGGAGTCATCAAGGAGAACCAATAGGAATCAAGCTTGTTAAGCAAGATTTAATCCTAGCCTTTGATGCAATCTATGGCTTGGATGAAGCCAAATCCATGCACATCCCTTGCCACTTGATGGCTACGGCCAAGAGGAGTGAGAAGGCCAAAATAACACTTCATCTTCATCACTTTTCTCTCTTCTCTCTCTTCCAAGAACCCTAGCCACCATTGTTGTTCTTTTCTCCTACCATTCGGCCAAGAGCCATTCTTGACCATCCAACCATCCAAAAAATTTTTCTAACCAAGTTTTCTTAACCTAAACACTATTCTAAGAACCTTTCTAGTTGGGAGTTTCTTCAAAATCTTCCATTTAGGGCTTGGAAATCAACCTTGAAAATTTTACCTAGAAGGTGAAATATCATGTTTTTTCTTTCTCTCTTCTTTTTCAAAGTTCTAAGCCATGATTTCTCCATGGTTTAGCTTCTTTTTCATGGTTAGTAACATGTAAATTTTGTTTGAGATTTCTAGGTATTTTTGAAGGTGAAAACCGAACCCTAGGAGGTGTGAAAGCATATCATTTGTCTTCATTTAAGGTAAGAGGAAGACAATTCTTATCATCCCTTGGTGGTGGTAAGAAGATGGAATGACTTGTAATGTTTGAAGAATCCATAAGGATTCGGTGGTGTTGTCTTTGTTTGGTGTGTATGTGTTAATTTTTATGTTTGCTAGTAGTTTATGTGGTATTTGTTAGTAGCTTATTTGTTTGGTGATTGTAATAATTTTTGCATGTCTATTAGCTTTTGATTGCATGTCTATAAGCTTTAATTTAGGTTTAGGTGTTAGAAAATATATTGCATGTGTTAGAAAATACAATGCATGTGTTAGAATTGTATGATAATGTATAGGATGTGAATAACATGTTCAAAAATTGCATGAGTGTTCCAAAGAGCACAATCCACAAGCTCACGGCAATGACAAATTGTGAGGACCAAAATGTTCTCTTAATTTTCTAAAGTGTAACTTAATTAACCTAGGAGAATTAAGAAGGTTTCAAATTGATTTGATCAAAGAAAATGAATTTAGAAATCAAATGGTAAAGACTTAGTATTTTGGGCCAACATGCCTAAAGGATTAAATTGATTCTTGCTAACTATTTTCTAATATGATTTAATGAACTTAGACAATATAATACATTTGATATGATTTGAAAGGTGAAAGACATTTTAGAAATCAAATGAAAGGGTTTTACTGAAATTTGGCCAACATGCCACTATAGGTAATCATGATTTCTAAAACTTGATTCCAAACCTTTTTCAATCAAAAAGAGACAATACAAGTTAAGAAGAAATTTTCTATAATGGTTTTTGAAGAAACAAATTGAGTAGAATTAAGCTTAAAGGATTAAAACTAATAATTTTATCATTAGGAAGTAAAATACAAGTAATTTTGAGAAATTTTCTAACATATAGCTCACTTTAGGTTTTGAAGCATGTTAGAGATTTCAAAGAGAATTAAATGATATGGTTAAAAAAAATTAGGTAAATGGAAATTTTATGGAAAAATTTAGTAAACCATTATTATGATTTTTAAACAAAATATCTTGTCAATTTTTAGTAAAAATGAACCAATAAGATAGCAAAAATATTCAAAAGACAATTATGCGGTATGAAAAATTATTCTACGTAGTTTAAATGTACTAAGTACTATTTCTTTTGTTTAAATAGTAATTTTAAAGGCATTCGAATAAGAAAATGATTTGAAAATCCTACGCGATTGAGAAAACGTATTAAAAATGCTACGCGATTTTAAAAACAGAAAAATACCTTTACCCGATTTTTAAACGTTTGTAAAAACGACGGAATTATGAAAACGCGATAAAATTTCTACGCGATTGACCGTTACTATATTTATTTTATGCTGTCGGGAAAATGTGAACCCGTACAGATTATTTTTGAGGATCTTTCGCTGTCGGGAAAATGTGAACCCGTACAGATTATTTTTGAGAATCTTTCGCTGTAGGGAAAACGGGAAAATGTGAACCCGTACAGATTATTTTGAGGATCTTTCGCTGTCGGGAAAATGTGAACCCGTACAGGCTTTTGAGAGTTTATCTGCTGTCGGGAAAATGTGAACCCGTACAGGCTTTCTATTTATGTGTGCCAAGTTTTTGGTGGATTGGTTGACGAGACGAATCACATCGTGTTGTCGATGCGATAAACGTAGTGTGGTTCATTGTTCTAATGAACTTGGAGACTTTAGTGTACGGGATCCCACATGTGGACAGTTGGTAGCTCCGCTGGGCCGTGGTAAACCGATAGCACACTATGGTACTCGACACGCACTATATTTAATCGAGATTTGTGAAATCTAGTAGTACATTTGCCTGTAGTGCCACAACGTGAGACCGTGAACTACACCACGCTTGGATGATGGATTCCTGTGTCGTGGGGCTATAGACGCAACGTGTGACCGCGCAATAGTTGGTTGGGCAGCCGTGGTACTAATAGATTTTACGAGTCATTCCGCTCTATGATACTTGTGTTTTCTTTAGCTCCATGGAGTAAGGTTTTGTCATATTGGTATTTATCTCTATGTTTATTTATTTCCATCGTATCTATTTCTTGTTTATCTATATTTTATTTGTTTATTTTAACCGGTTCTTTGTTACTATATTTGGTTATTATATCTTATCTGTTTATTCTTATCTTCCTTATTTTATCTCGTGATGTTTTATCTGTGATGTGATATGTTGTTATGATATCTAAATCTTACTCTAATTTGTTATTCTTTCTGTTATAGTATTTTGTAATGCATGAACTGTATATATGTTGTTTGTCGTCTTCTTATTGGCCATGTTGTGATGATTTTATGTTGTCTTACCTCTTTGTTATATGTATTTTCTATTTATTTATTTTACGCGGTAAAGACTTCGAGGAAGAGGATCAGCCTATTGAGATCTTGTACCCAGGAGGAGGAAGATCAAAGCAGTGGACGACCGCTTTACGATCAGAACCATCCGATCATCCATACCCTTTGGATTGATTGTGTGGGATGGCAAACCGAGTTTTTGGGGTTCGTAGAGCTAGTATTTCATGGGAGTTCGCTAGCTTGGCATCTACGAGGCGATCGTGAATCTGTGACGTATGCAGGACGTGTGACCGTGATTCTACGTCAACGTTTTGATGGAGAGCTGTCATGACCACAACACTTTTTCTCGCATTTAGAGTTACCCTTATCCATTAGGCGTCACTGGAGTGCTGAAAACCCTGAGCCTAGTGAGATAAGCATCGTATCGACTGCGCGATCCCGTTATCGCCGTGTGTCGAGACATTTGGGATATCTATCTCCTGATGATCATTTTCATCTTTGAGAGTGATCCATCGAGGATTAGATAACCATGATGTTTTTTTTGGTAGCGTCGATATGTTTGTATATATTAACTCTTTTATTGCTTTCCTTCTTTTTTTGTTTAAATATTTGTAGTCTTAGTTGTGAATTACTTGTACAGCTTATAACTTAAATCATATGTATATTATCAGTAATGATTTTTTTTATTTCGTATTTCTGCATTATCTTTCTATATCATATTTCTGTTTATCAAGAATTATTTTACAACCCGTAATAGTATGTAATAAACGTTTCACAACTTGGGGTAAATTTTATTTCTATTTCTTTTATTTTCTTTTATGTGTGACATCCTCCAAAGGGGTGTTACAATTAAGGTAGACTTTAGGTATAACTTTAGATAGAAGACTTAATTTAGGCCATTGGATCTTTCTTCTTTAAATCCTAGCCCTTAGATGTGTCTCCAAAATAAAGGGTCAAGATTACTCCTTCTTACTTTTAATCCAAGGGTCATAATTAGTCTTTGCTACTTTTTAAGACCAAATCTCCACCATTGATTAAATTTACATCCAATGGTCATAAATGGTCCTTGTTACTTTACAAGACCAAATCTCCACCCTTGATTAATTCTTCATCCAATGGTCATAAATGGTCTTTGTCACTTTTTGAGACCAAATCTCTGCCATTAATTAAATCAAAATCAAGTCTCCGCCATTGATTAAATTAATGGTGGATATCCAAACCACCAATGTTGACTTAAGCAGTATAATATTTATTTTTATTATCTGTTATAACCCTACAAATACTATTTTTACTGTATTTTTATCATCTGATAATTAAATACAGTACAAAACACAGTAAAAAAAAATTTCAAAAACTGTTTTCGGATTCAGGTTTAGTAAGATCCCCTGTCTCCGTCTAAACAGTATAAATTTTTCTATACATAGAAAAATTTTTACTTTGTAGGACCCACTTGGGCCCACATACACTCCCTGGGCCCACAAACAGTAAAAAATTTCATAATCATCTACAAAATCATAAAAATTAGAAAATTCACAATTATCAAATCAGATTACATAAAATAATTAAGACTTTTTAGTAATAATTAAATTACGTAAAAATTTTTCGGCCTAAAAATTATTATTTTCCTGACACGGAGTAAATCACTCAAAACGATCAAATACGCTGACAGAATAATCAAAATCATTTTACAGTATCCAGAAATTACTGAACAGTAAAATTCTGTTAACTATCAAAATTACTGATTAAGAGATACGAAATTTTTAGGATGTTACACGTTTTATTTTAAAATATTCTGTTTATTTTACGATAATTTGTATTAGAGTGTTACAACAACAAATTGGTCTTGGAATGCAGAACTATCATCCTAAAGTATAGGGCATGCATCTGTGGGGTGTGAAGGACAAGAACTGATACTGCACACTCGAGCAAGTCCTTGCATAGATGGTTAGTGCCTCTCTACTGCCAATTGTTTCATCAAAGAGGTCAGCTCATCAAGTTTATACTCTAGTCTTTGTTGATCAGCATTAGAAAGCTAGACTTTATTGACTCCTCTAAGTGAGTTATCAATCTGGTACCAAATTACTATGAGTTGGTAGCTATGTTTGCAATCAAGTCTCTGGCAACATCTAAGATTTTGTCAACTAGGGCACCTCTACTCGCAGCATCCACCATGCTTCTGTTCATTGACAACAAGCCTTCATAAAAGTACTAGATCAACAATTGATCACTAATTTGGTGGTATGGGCAGCTTGCTTATAATTTCTTGAATCTTTCCTAGTATTCATACAAGGTCTCACCACTCATCTGTCTAATCCCACATATATCCTTTCTGATTGTAGCAGCTCTTAAGACACGGAAAAACTACTCTAGAAATAGTCTCTTTATGTCATTCTAGTAAGTGATAGCTCTTGGTTGCAAGTATTATACTTGGCTATACCATCTAATGAAAAGGGAAAAGCTCTCAGCTTGATGTGTTCCTATGCAATTCCTTATGGTTTCATGGTGAAACAGGCCACATGGAACTCCTTTAAGTGCTTGTGAGGGTCCTCTCCTACAAGGCCATGAAACTTAAGCAGCAAGTGAATTAAACCAGATTTAAGTTTTAAATCAGCATCCAAATTAGGATATTGAATGCACAATGGTTGATAGTTCACATCAAGTACAACTAGTTCCTTTAAGGTCCTATTTTGCATGTTATCAACTATAGGTGTAATGTTATCTATATGCTCATCTTTGGTTTCAAATTCAATGTCAGTCTAAACCTCAGATGTTATTCTTTCACTAATCCTACAAGTACTATTCAATACATGCTAGGGTATTTCAATTTCAGGATCAATGTCAAGTATATGGCTATCAAAAGACTTGGTCATACATCAGATAGCACTATAGGGACTCAAAACTGACTCAAAACACAAAAACACAAGGCAATGGTAAAAATGACACAAAAACTCAATAGAAACTATATCTACAAATTTTTTAAAATTATGGGATCACCACAGCATGAAAACTACACAAAATGAAACTAAAAAATGTAATAAAAAATCTTAAAAAAATTTAAAAGTGGTCTAAACGATAGAATTTGGGCAAACCAGGGGTGACCTCATAGCAAGGCAATGAGCCTTGTTTATTAGGCCATTTTCCTTCAACTGACCAAGTTTCAGCTTATTCTGAGCATATTTATTAATTCAAAATTCAAAAAAATGACTTGAAATCACCTGTTTTCACTTGAAAATAACCAAAACATAGAATAAAAGTGGTTAGAGGGTTAGAGAAAGTCTTGATATGATTAATTAGTGTAACACCCCGATGTAGGGCGTCACATTTACGACAAATTAAAAAAAAAAACCTTCCCAAGTTATAAATCGTTTGATAATAAGTACAACACGAGTTGTAATATTTGAGTTATGTATTCTAAGAAGATTAATAATCATCCTATACAAATCCAATCATCTTCCATTATTGTTTCAACCTTCGTCCTATGGTTATTTCTTCTTGCGGAAAACATTACTAAATAAAATAAAAAAAAAAACATGAAATAAAATACATTATTATATACATACCATAATATCCATATGGTTTTGTTAAAAAAAATATTAAAAATTAACTCATAAACTGTTTGACATAAAAGAGTAGATAACAGACTTGCCCAAGTCCAACAAACTAAGAAAACCCAAAAATACAGTACAGACATAACCACCACAGAACAATTAAGCCAACCAGTAAGGATAATCTAATGGCTCACCTCCTTCGTGCTGGTCCTCGGGTTGCTGCTTCTCTCACAGAAAATTAAGAGGTTGATCCTCTTCACCGTCTCTACCATACATAATAATAACACAAAAATACATACAAAGAGGTGAGACAATCATCATCATTACTATCAGCAAGATAGAAAACGATAAATACAACCAGGATATGTCGTCAAAACATGTTATTACAACATATATAACATTTCATAGAATATATCAGAATAATATAATATGCAGACTCATAATGCACATGTACACGACACAAACCTACTCCATGGAGCTAAACACAACCAATTAGAGGGAATGATCCCTAAGAACACATCTGTCAACTCATTGCGCCGCGAATACGTGCTACAGTCAAATTCGTCTTGACTCGCACAGTACACAGTGAAATTCATCGTGTACTACAGGCATTCTACAAGACCGTCCCCAACAAGATCGTGATTAAGAATAGTGCTTTGTCAAGATCACTAGTGTGTCATGCTCGGTACCACAGCCCAGAGGAGCTACTAACTGTCCACATGTGGAATTTCCGCACACCAATGCCTCCAAGTTCAATAAATGAACAACACTACGCCTATCGCACCCAAACAAGGGTGTAATTCATCCTCTTAGGTATAACTCGTCAATGAAACCAAAAACAACATATTCCTCAATACATGGTGCAAGACTCAAAAATTCACATATATCATAATATCATCAAATCACATGGTCAAGTGCCATAACTCAGTAGTACCATCCTTCAATATAACCGGGACCAACCCGACAACATACCGCTGTTATTTTCAATCGCGTAAATATTTTACCGCATTTTCACAACCTCATGATTATTTTCCAACGTTTTCAAATTGCGTAGGTATTTTTCCACATTTTTTTTGTCACGTAAATATTTTTCAACGTTTCCAAATCTCATAGTTATTTTCCTACGTTTTTAAAATCATTTTCTCATTCGTGTAATATTTTTAAATCATTTTCTCAAGCACATAACATTTTTAAATCATTTTTCACCGTATAAGATATTTCTTGACGTTCTACATTAATTTTTGAAAACTTTCCGAAATTAAAATCCTTTTTAATAAAGTACTTAGAGCGATAAATAAATTTTCAAGCGTATTCTCAATTATCATAATAAAAATTACTAAATTGAGTTCTCATTAAATAAATCTTTTAAAACTACCTTTAAGAAAATATATATATATATATATATATTAATCTAAACACCAATTTTTTTTACTTGTTAGCCCAAAATTAATTTATTTTCCATAACCAAATATATAATCATTTCCTATCTCTTTTTCCTTTGTAAAATATTTAATCCAATTATTTGTTACTTAATCCTCTAAAATCTATACTTGAAAAATAATTTTAGATTAAAAGTATATTGAATGGCATGTGACCGAAATTTACTATGTCTTCAACAAATCAAGCATTTGAAAATACATACATCAAAACCAATCATACAATAAAGTAAAACCATAAACATTCAAGTAAATGAATCCTCATGGATTCTTCACCACACACAATCCATTTTCATACTATTAAAATAGTTGATGAGATTAAATCTTCCTCTTACCTCTTGAAGACTATCTTTCTTGAAAGTTTCCTTGGAGAATTTTGTGTGGCTTCTAGAAAATACCTATCAAGCTTAAACAATTTACAAAATACAAAACTAAGCTTGAGAAAGAATAACCATGGATCAAACATGGCTTAGAAATTTAAAAACAAATTTAGAAATAGGAAACAAGAATTTTACCTAATAGGGAAGAAATTTCAACCTTGATTTCCAAGCTCAAGATGGTTGATTTCAAAGAAACTCACAACATGAAAGATGTTTGGAATGGTGTTTAGCTTTAGGAAATGAGGTTGGATAAAATTATTGAAGAGTGGAAGTGTGATTTGGGAGTGGTGGCCGAATGGCTCAAGAAATGGAGAAAAGATGAAGTTCTTCTTGGAGTTCTTGTGTTCTTGAAGAAAGAGAATGGAGAGAATAGATAGGAGTGATGGAAAATTAAGTGGAGAGTTCTCCTACACTATATATAGCCATGTGGTGCATTGGAGGAGTGGGTGGAATGATTTGTGATAATTGCTTGGTGGAGCACTCAAGGAGACAAGGTGGTGCATGCTAGCTCACTAAAGTGTATGATTAAGTGTGATGGAATCAAAATGATAGCCTAAAAATCATGTGCATTGTCTTGGAGTTACATGGAGTGAATGGATGGAAATTCATTGAATATTTGAGTGGGAGACAAGGTAGTTGAAGGATGACTAAACTCCAAGTGATCATAAATGATAGAATGCATTATTATGCATTATATGAAGAATCATTCACCTTCTTGATGGACATGGCCATGTGGCCTTGGTGGAATTCACCAACAAAAGAATCTCATTCCATGTTATAATGAAATGCATGAGTTGTACGTGGGTCAAAGTGTTTTACCTCTTTGGACATTAAACATACTAGGTCCACTAACATGATTATAGAATCTAGGTAAATAGAAAACTTAATTACTAGGGCTAGGTAATTAGGTTTATGATTTCACTTACAGTAAGTAGATTTATAACCTTAACCTAAGGTAAATAGATTTATGATTTTAACCTAGGGTAAATAAATTTTTATAACTTTAACCGACGGTAAATAAATTTACAACTTTAACCTAATGTAAATAGGTTTATAACTTTAACCTAAGGTGGATAGATTTATGATTTTGCCTAAGGTAAATAGATTTATAATTTTACCTATGTCTATTTCTCTACGTAGATTTTAACTTGTAGTTAATTTCAAATTCACAAAAATTACTACAGTAAAAACTAATTTTTACTTTCTAAATTTACTGCGGTAAAAATTAAATTTTTACTGTGGTTCAATAATAACGCGTATCTAGATAAATTGTCAAACAACGAAGATTTTCGAATACTGTTTCTAGTTTCGGGTTTAGTAAGATCCCCCGGCCCCACTGAACAGTTCAAAAATTCATCCAGCCTAGGAAAATTATTATTTTCCTGACTCGGAGTAATTCATACTCAAAGATCCAAAACATTCACATAACAGTTAACATAAATTTACAAAACACAAAAAATATAAAACAGTACAGTTTAGTCGTTACTGTAATTTATCAAAAATTGGGGTGTTACAACTCTCCCCCACTAACAGAAATTTCGTCCCCGAAATTTACCGTACCTTAGAAAAGATGTGGGTATTGCTCCTTCATTTTATCTTCAACATCCCAAGTCGCATCACCTGTTGCTGCATTCCAGATAACCTTCACCAATATAATCTATTTTCCCCGAAGTTGCTTCACTCTCCTGTCCTCAATCTTAACAAGAAGTGTCTCATAAGTCAAATTTTCTTTTAGCTGTACTTCGTCGGGCTGTATGACATGAGTTGGATCGAGAATATATTTTCTCAACTAAGACACATGGAATACACTATGAAGGTTGGAAAGAAAAGGTGGTAAAGCTATTTGGTAGGCTACTGGACCTATCCGACGAATAATTTGATAAGGTCCAATGAATTTAGGAGTGAGTTTTATAGATTTGATAACTCTTCCAATACCAGTCGTGGGTGTCACTCGCAAGAATACATGCTCACTGTCCTCAAATTCAAGAGGTCTTCTTCTCTTATCTGTATAGCTTTTCTGACGGCTCTGAGTCATCCTCATCTTTTCCTGAATCATCTTCACTTTTTTCGTTGTTTGTTGCACAAGATCAGGTCCAATGGTCATGCTTTCTCCATCTTGATACCAACACAAAGGTGTTCGGCATCGTCGCCCATACAGTGCCTCATAGGGTGCCATCCCTATGCTTGAGTGGAAACTGTTGTTGTAGGTGAATTCTATTAGAGACAAGAATTCATCCCAACTCCCCTTCTGTTCTAACACACAAGCTCTCAGAAGATCCTCCAATGACTGGATAGTCCTTTCCGTCTGACCATCTGTCTGCGGATGGTAAGCAGAACTCAGACGTAATTTTGTCCCCATAGCTTCTTGCAAGCTTTGCCAAAACCTCGAGGTAAACCTTGGGTCTCTATCAGAAACTATACAAGAAGGTACACCGTGAAGTCTAACAATTTCACTAATGTACACTTGGGTTAATCGTTCCATTGAATACTTGATATTGATTAGCAAGAAGTGTGCAGACTTTATAAGCCTATCAACTATAACCCATATAGCATCATGACCCTTCTTTGTTCTTGGCAAACCGGTAACAAAATCCATTGATATACTATGCCATTTCCATTCTGGAATAGTCAAAGGTTGTAACATACCGGCAGGTCTTTGATGTTCAACCTTTGCCTTTTGACAGACTAGACAAGATGTAACTCGATCCGCAACATCTCTCTTCATCCTTGACCACCAAAACATCCGTTTTAAATCTTGATACATCTTAGTCATTCCTGGATGCATACTCAATCTACTAGTATGTGCTTCATCAAGAATCGCTTGCTTCAGGTCGGGATCATTAGGTATACAAATCCTACCCTTGAACCTTAAGATTCCATCAGATCCTTCTTCAACAGTTGTTGGATAACCTTGCTTTAAAAATTCCTTCTCGTTCTGTAAAAATGGATCATCATCTTGTTTCTTTCGGATTTCCTCCAACAAGTCATTCAAAACAGTAACCTTACTCAGACGAATCCTTCCTGGTGCCAATTCCACAGATAGTCTCATATCCCTAAACTGTGTTATCAACTCTTCTTCCTTTATCATCATAGCTGAGACACTGATCACCTTCCTACTTAAGGCATCTGCCACAACATTTGCTTTTCCTGGATGGTATTGAAGTTGAAAATCATAATCTTTTAAGAACTCTAACCATCGTCTCTGTCTCATGTTCAATTCCTTTTGATTGAACAGGTATTTTAAACTCTTGTGGTCACTGAATACATCGAATGTAGCCCCATAAAGAAAATGCCTCCATATCTTTAATGCAAAAACCACTGCGGCTAACTCCAAATCATGCGTTGGGTAGTTCCTTTCATGTACCTTCAGTTGTCTTGAAGCATAAGCTATCACATTCCTATTCTGCATCAGTACAAATCCTAATCCCTAGTAAGATGCGTTGCAATACACCTCAAAGACTTGCTTGGGTCTGGTAAAGTCAACACTAGTGCAGTCGTCAATCTTTTCTTCAACTCTTGGAAACTCTCTTCGCATTTATCTATCCAAACAAAAGCTTGATTCTTCCTCATGAGTTGTGTAAGAGGTCCTGCTATCTTGGAGAAATCTACAATAAACCTTCGATAATAACCAGCTAATCCAACAAAGCTCTGAATCTCAGTCACTGTCTTGGGCCTTTCCCATTGCAGAATTGTTTCCACCTTTGATGGATCCACTGCAATTCCATCCTTAGAAATCATGTGACCCAAAAATTGCACTTCCTCTAACCAAAATTCGCACTTTGACAACTTTGCAAACAACTTCTTTTCTTTCAGGATCTGAAGAACTATGCTGAGATGTTCAGCGTGCTCTTCAAGACTTTGAGAGTAGATCAGAATGTCATCAATAAAGACAACGACAAATCTGTCTAGGTATAGACGAAAGATCCTATTCATGTACTCCATGAATATTGCAGGAGCATTCGTCACACCGAACGGCATCACTTGATATTCATAATGTCCATAGCGAGTTCGGAAAGCTGTTTTAGGTATATCCTCTACCTTGACACGAATTTGATGGTAACCTGATCGCAAATCTATTTTGGAGAAAACTGTTGCTCCCTTCAGTTGATCCATTAAATTATCAATTCTTAGAAGTGGATATTTGTTCTTTATTGTAACCTTGTTCAGCTGGCGATAATCCACACAAAGACGAGAAGTCCCATCTTTCTTTTTCACTAACAGCACCGGAGCTCCCCATGGTGACACACTCGGTCGTATAAACTATTTTTTGAACAGTTCCTCCAATTGCTTCTTCAACTCTACTAATTCTGAAGGCGACATCCGATACGGTGCAATAGAAATAGGACCTGCTCCTAGTACAAGATCGATAGAAAATTCTATCTCTCTTTCCGGTGGTAAACCAGGTACATCATCAGGAAAAACTTCAGGAAACTTATTGACGACAAAAATAGCATTCACATCTTTTTCGCTCTTGACTTCTAAAGAAGATAGTAGCATGTATCCTTGAGCTTCATCCCTCAATAATGATTCGACTTTAGCGGCAGTTAAAAATCCAGAATTCTTATTCCTAGGGAAAATTAAGGTCTTATTGGAACAGTCTAATAGGATATGGTTAGAAGATAACCAATCCATTCCTAAGATTATATCTATGTCAACAAGGGGTAAACAAATTAAATCAATAGAAAAGACTCGATTATGAATGCCCACAAGACAATCAAACATACTTTAGAACCAACAACAGGCTTGGCAGTTAGTGTAGAAACAATCAATTGAAAACTCAAAGAAGACACAGACAAACCCAACCAATCCACACAGTCATATACAATAAATGAGTGAGTTGCACCCGAATCATATAGTACAGTTAAATGATTACCTGCTATGACACCTTCTCCCTTGATAAGATCTTCAGGGCCCAGGAGGCTTCGGCTCATTCATCGTATATACTCGCCTCCAAACTTGTGGTTGAGCAGCACGAACGTTACTCAGTGATGGCTCCTTCTTTGGCTGGTCGCATTCCCTATAAGAATGCCCAGGCTTTCCACATCGGAAGCAAATAAGTCCCTTGATTGAACAATCTCTGGACATATGACCACTCTTGTTACACTTGAAACATTTTGGAGTAAATGCCACCGTTTGCCCTGTTTTGTTATCACTAGAACTTCCCCCAAAAGATTGATGTTGGGGTTGGTTCCCTGGCGGTCTCACGTACGGCTTCCGTTGAAACCGGTTGTTGTTATTGTTTCCTCCTTTTTGGAATCTAGTTAGTCCAAAGTTCCAGTTCCTCGTATCCCTTGATGGCTCTAGCTCCTCGAGTCGTCGACAAGTATCCATCAATGTTGGGAATTGATTTATCCGCATCGGCAGCACACCTCATTTCAATTCCACTCGTAATCCTTCCTCGAACTTGCGACATTTCCAAACATCATCAGGTTGGATCTAGAAGTACCTCGAGAACTTAGATAAGCTCTCAAATTTTGCAGCATATTCACTCACTGACATGCTACCTTGACGTAAGCCAAGAAATTCCATTTCTTTGGCATGTCGCGCACTTTCCGGAAAGTATTTTTCCAGAAATACTTCGCAGAATACTTCCCACGTGATTGTCCTTCCCTTGGCTTGTAGGAGCTTCCTAGTTCCTTTCCACCAATTCTCGCCGTCACCCATCGGCATGAATGTGGCATAAGTCACCTTTCGATCATCGGGACATCCTATCCCTTCAAATATCTTCTCCATCTCTTGCATCTATAGATTAGCCTTCTCCGGATCAAACTCGCCCCGAAACTGCGGCGGGTTATTGCGTCGAAACTCAGACAAGTTGTGAACATCAATATTTATTTCTTGGTGATTGGCTGCTTGTCGGTTCTGTTGTGCTATCACCTCGGCTATTCTTTGGATAGCCTCGGCAGCTGCAGTCATCGCATCGGTGTCACGTCCCGTATTCACGTGTGTTCCTCTTCCACGAGACATGTCATTCTTTAACAAGTCCAATTAGACAAAATAAAAGTTAGATGTGTCCATTGAGAACAAATCACAGAGAATCACACAACACAAGCAAAACAGACCTAACCACAAATCCCAAAAGACTCTAACTTGGGCTCTGATACCAACTAATGTAACACCCCGATGTAGGGTGTCACATTTACGACAAATTAAAATAAAAAAACCTTCCCAAGTTATAAATCATTTGATAATAAGTACAACACGAGTTGTAATATTTGAGTTATGTATTCTAAGAAGATCAATAATCATCCTATACAAATCCAATCATCTTCCATTATTGTTTCAACCTTTGTCCTATGGCTATTTCTTCTTGCGAAAAACATTACTAAATAAAATAAAAACATGAAATAAAATACATTATTACATACATACCATAATATCCATATGGTTTTGTTAAAAAAAATATTAAAGTTAACTCATAAACCATTTGACACAAAAGAGTAGATAACAGACTTGCCCAAGTCCAACAGACTAAGAAAACCCAAAAATACAGTACAGACATAACCACCACAGAACAATTAAGCCAACCAGTAAGGATAATCTAACGGCTCGCCTCCTTCGCGCTGGTCCTCGGGTTACTGCTTCTCTCACAGAAAATTAAGAGGTTAATCCTCTTCACCGTCTCTACCATACATAATAATAACATAAAAATACATACAAAGAGGTGAGACAATCTGCCATTATTACCATCAGGCAATATAGAAAATGATAAATACAACCAGATATGTCATCAAAACATGTTATTACAACATATATAACATTTCATAGAATATATCAGAATAATATAATATGCAGACTCATAATGTACATGTACACGACACAAACCTACTCCATGGAGCTAAACACAACCAATCAGAGGGAATGATCCCTAAGAACCTGTCTGTCAACTCAACTGCCGCGGGCCACGTGCTACACAGTCAAATTCGTCGTGGCTCGCACAGTACACAGTCAAATTCATCGTGTACTACAGGCATTCTACAAGACCGTCCCCAACAAGATCGTGATTAAGAATAATGCTTTGTCAAGATCACTAGTGTGTCATGCTCGGTACCACGACCCAAAGGAGCTACCAACTGTCCACATATGGAATTTCCGCACACCAATGCCTCCAAGTTCAATAAATGAACAACACTATGCCTATCGCACCCAAACAGGGGTGTAATTCATACTCTTAGGTATAACTCGTCAATGACACCAAAAACAACATATTCCTCAATACATGGTGCAAGACTCAAAAATTCACATATATCATAATATCATCAAATCACATGGTCAAGTGCCATAACTCGGTAGTACCATCTTTCAATATAACCGGGTCCAACCCGACAGCATACTACTATTATTTTCAATCGCGTAAATATTTTACCGCATTTTCACAACCTCATGATTATTTTCCAACGTTTTCAATTTGCGTAGGTATTTTCCCACATTTTTTATCACGTAAATATTTTTCAACGTTTCCAAATCTCATAGTTATTTTCCTACATTTTTAAAACCATTTTCTCATTCGTGTAATATTGTTAAATTATTTTCTCAAGCACGTAACATTTTTAAATCATTTTTCACCGTATAAGATATTTCTTGACGTTCTAAATTAATTCTTGAAAACTTTCCGAAATTAAAATCCTTTTTAATAAAGTACTTAGAGCGCTAAATAAATTTTCAAGCGTATTCTCAATTATCATAATAAAAATTACTAAATTGAGTTCTCATTAAATAAATCTTTTAAAACTGCCTTTAAGAAAATATATATATATATTTTAATCTAAACACCAATTTTTTTTTTTGACTTGTTAGCCCAAAATTAATTTATTTTCCATAACCAAATATATAATCATTTCCTATCTCCTTTTCCTTTATAAATATTTAATCCAATTATTTGTTACTTAATCCTCTAAAATCTATACTTGAAAAATAATTTTAGATTAAAAGTATATTGAATGGCATGTGACCGAAATTTACTATGTCTTCAACAAATCAAGCATTTGAAAATACATACATCAAAACCAATCATACAATAACGTAAAACCATAAACATTCAAGTAAATGAATCCTCATGGATTCTTCACCACACACAATCCATTTTCATACTACCAAAATAGTTGATGAGATTAAATCTCCCTCTTACCTCTTGAAGACTATCCTTATTGAAAGCTTCCTTGGAGAATTTTGTGTGGCTTCTAGAAAATACCTATCAAGCTTAAACAATTTACAAAATACAAAACTAAGCTTGAGAAAGAATAACCATGGATCAAACATGGCTTAGAAATTTAAAAACAAATTTAGAAATAGGAAACAAGAATTTTACCTAATAAGGAAGAAATTTCAACCTTGATTTCCAAGCTCAAGATGGTTGATTTCGAAGAAACTCACAACATGAAAGATGTTTAGAATGGTGTTTACCTTTAGGAAATGAGGTTGGATAAAATTATTGAAGAGTGGAAGTTTGATTTGGGAGTGGTGGCCGAATGGCTTAAGAAATGGAGAAAAGATGAAGTTCTTCTTGGAGTTCTTGTGTTCTTGAAGAAAGAGAATGGAGAGAATAGATAGGAGTGATGAAAAATTAAGTGGAGAGTTCTCCTACACTATATATAGCCATGTGGTGCATTGGAGGAGTGGGTGGAATGATTTGTGATAATTGCTTGGTGGAGCACTCAAGGAGACAAGGTGGTGCATGCTAGCTCACTAAAGTGTATGATTAAGTGTGATGGAATCAAAATGATAGCCTAAAAATCATGTGCATTGTCTTGGAGTTACATGGAGTGAATGAATGGAAATTCATTGAATATTTGAGTGGGAGACAAGGTAGTTGAAGGATGACTAAACACCAAGTGATCATAAATGATAGAATGTATTATTATGCATTATTTGAAGAATCATTCACCTTCTTGATGGACATGGCCATGTGGCCTTGGTGGAATTCACCAACAAAAGAATCCCATTCCATGTTATAATGAAATGCATGAGTTGTACGTGGGTCAAAGTGTTTTACCTCTTTGGTTTCTACATTAAACATACTAGGTCCACTAACATGATTATAGAATCTAGGTAAATAGAAAACTTAATTACTAGGGCTAGGTAATTAGGTTTATGATTTCACTTACAAAGATAAGTAGATTTATAACCTTAACCTAAGGTAAATAGATTTATGACTTTAACCTAGGGTAAATAAATTTTTATAACTTTAACCGACGGTAAATAAATTTACAACTTTAACCTAATGTAAATAGGTTTATAACTTTAACCTAAGGTGGATAGATTTATGATTTTGCCTAAGGTAAATAGATTTATAATTTTACCTATGTCTATTCTCTACGTAGATTTTAACTTGTAGTTAATTTCAAATTGACAAAAATTACTATAGTAAAAACTAATTTTTACTGTCTAAATTTACTGCGGTAAAAATTAAATTTTTACTGTGGTTCAATAATAACGCGTATCTAGATAAATTGTCAAACAACGAAGATTTTCAAATCATGCTTTGGTTTCGGGTTTAGTAAGATCCCCATTTGAGCAGTTCAAAAATTCATCCTACTGGGAAAATTATTATTTTCCCGACTCGAGAAGTAATTCATACACAAAGATCCAAAACATTCACATAACAGTTAACATAAATTTACAACACACAAAAAATATAAAACAGTACAGTTTAGTCGTTACTGTAATTTATCAAAAATTGGGGTGTTACAATTAGCACCTAAAAACCATTTTTTGATTGGTTCGACTAGTTTGATTCAAGTGTTTGCTACATTGATCCTCGAGAAATGACTCAGTTTGCTATATTTTATCGATAACTTATAGCTTAATGTAGCGAACTGAGTCATTTCTTGAGGATCAAGATACCAATCAAATCAAATCAAGGTTAAATAGCGGGTTGAAATTGTAATACCCCAAAATTTAGCTATTTGACAGTAATGGCAAAATTGTACTATTTTGCAATTTCTGTCTGCTGTGAAAATATTTTGACTGTTCTGTGACTGTATTTGATTGTTTTGTGTGATTTGCTCTGTGTTAGGAAAATGATAATTTTCGGGCTGGGAAAATCTTTACATATTTATTCGGAGCCAGGGAATCTTACTAAACCCAATTCCGAGATATACCTGTTATAATCTTTTAATTTTTAGAAATTATCTATAAAATAAAAATATACTGCATTTTATTTTACAGTGGATAAATATTTACTATTTTATAAGCAGTAATGTTCAGTTCGTTAAGTAATAATTTCTGTAGCAATTGTTTGGGAAATATTTTATGTGAACCAACAAGATTTAGTCAAAATAGATGGCTTGAATTTCTAAACTAATAGAAATCTAGTATCTTTGAAATGAACCAATAAGAATTAGTTAAATTTGATGGTTATATCTTGAACCAATAGGAATTTAGTCTTCCTTGATAAACCAATTAGAATTTTGTTTTCAATTGATAAACTAATTAAAAGTGGTCATCTTTGATGAACCAATAGGAAAGCTATAGAAATAAGATCAACCAATAAGATCAAGTCAACATTTGTGGCAAAGATTTTTCAAGTGTAACCAATAGAAATTAGTCAATAAAAATGGCAACCAATAGGGATCAAGTTAGTAACCACCCAACCAATGAAAATGCTAGTCTACTTTGATGGTAATGACAACTTTATGGAGAACCAATAGGAAACAAGCTTGGTGATGAAGGCTTTGGATATCCACCATTGATTTAATCTATGGTGGAAATTGGTCTCACAAAATGGCTAGGGCTTTTTGTGACCCTTGGATGGCAAGCATGTAGAGAAGATCTTGACCCTCCAAATTTTAAGATGTATCTTATGGCTAGGATTTCATGGAGAAGAGATCCAATGGCTTAGATTTGATCATATCACTTGGAAGCTTCTACCAAAGATCAAACATTGATTTAATCAATGGCTATAGATGCCTAAAATGGTGGCTAATGTATTTGGACGATCCTTTGGTGTATAAGGGGGGATTTGTGTGTGTGGTGAAAAATTCATAAGGATTATTCACTTGTTTGTTTAAGAGCTTTCCATATTTATGATTGTTTGGTAATTGATATGTTTATTGCTTTGATAATATGCTTTAGTATGTGTTTATGATGCATGATGATTTATGTATATAATAAGATGT
Source organism: Ormosia emarginata (assembly GCA_029884605.1). Classification (NCBI taxonomy): domain Eukaryota; kingdom Viridiplantae; phylum Streptophyta; class Magnoliopsida; order Fabales; family Fabaceae; genus Ormosia; species Ormosia emarginata. The sequence continues at coordinate 35,259,764 of JAQQTP010000074.1, read as the reverse complement.
GGTTTACATGACAAAGGAAAGTATGTTGGTTTCAAAGAGCCATGGAGGTACACGGCCTCAAAGTTATTTTGGGAGCAAAAGATTCTAAGTATTTTACTAATCATAAGTTTTAGATGAAAAGGGTAATAAGTTAATGAATTTAAGGATTTGCAAAGAAAGTGGACATGAAAATGAACAAAAATTTTATGATGAAGCTATTTGTGATTTTCGGCTAATATGCCAAGGATTGGTAAATAAAGTGATTTTAAGAGTAATCTTAGATGATTATTTGCAAAGGATTTAAAGTAATGAATTTTAAGATTTTTAAAGTAAGTGAGAATTATTTTTGGAAACTATGAAATTGGTAGGATCAGTTTATAAAGAGAAATAAATTGGTGACTTGAAATTTACTAAACATATAGCTCACCCATTGGGTTGTGAGACACGTTAGGAAATTTCAAGTTGGAATGATTGATTTAAAGGAAATGTTGATTTTGGGGGAAAATAATGAAAAATATTACGTAGAGGATTTTTAAGTGAAGAAAACATGGAAAATGAAGTTAGAAATGGCATTGATTTTTGGAAAATCCAAAATGATGTTTGAAATATTGAGAAATGTTTTATGTAGTTGAGAAATGATGAAAAATGGTTTATGCGACTTGAAAATATGATTTTTAAGTTACACGATTTTGAAAACGTTGAAAAATTGCTATGCGATTTGGAAACGTGTAAATATTTTTACGCGATTGAGAAAACGTTAGAAAATGGTTACGCAATTTGAAAATGTAACAAAAGTGTTACACGATTGTGAAAACGCATTAAAAATGATACGCAATTGAAAATACAGTAAAGATACTGTAAAAACTGATGTACTGGATCCAAATGTATCGATGATATTATGTAATTGTATGAACGATTATATAATATCCATTGATCTTATGATATTAGACAATTGTATGGGCAGTTGTTCTAATCTCATTTGGGAATCCTTTTAATGATGAAATTGAGATGTGAAATGAGGCATATGATGAAATTGAGACATGCATTGAGGTATTCGTGCATTGAACAGAATTGCATTGAGGTATTCGTGCATTGAACAAAATTTAGCTGATAGCTATTATGGCCCTTATGGTTGAAGAGTGAATGAGAATTGAAAAGTGAGATCTATGATGGATCTTAGGGGCGTCAAGGCGCGGCGGTTGACCAGTGGACAGTTGGCAAGTACCATGTGCCACTTGGCGATGTAGTCCGTTGCAACGCATTGACGATACCCGATAAGAACATGATTCCTTTCGACGACTGGTATTGTCGTGGGCTAAGGCTGACAATTTTTCTAGAACATTCATCTTGAAATTGTGAAAACTTCCATGGAGTGAAAAATTGGTCTGGTATGCATACACATGGTCACTACACATATTGTTATGGCATGGTAAATGTTCATATGGTGTGACATCATTATTTCATATATATTGATGGTATTTGTTATGATGAAATTGGTACTGGTTATTATACTATGATATATGGTTATGGAAATTGTTTATGAAATGATGACATGAATATATTTGTGATATTTGTGTGTATGGAATGACTTTGTCACTCGTATCATTCTTTGCTACCATATTAGTATTGATGAAAGGGGATCTCACCTCTTTGTTATATTATTTTGTTGTGCTTGTATTTTAAAAATTTGTATAGTAGATGAAACGAGTTTCTTAGTCTTGACTGGAGGCAAATATTCTGAGTTCGGTGACAACATCGAGGAATGACCATCCCAGATTGGTTGGTGTGCAGTTTTAAGGAGGAACAGATATATGACACATCAAGATGGATACAAGATGGAATGAGTATGTTGAGTTTTTCATTGTTAGTGTTTTACCGTGCTATTGAGTAGGACTCGCCATGGGGTTTGTTACTGTTAAAACTTGAGTCTGTAAGTTTTATGTTTCTTGAATAACTGTTAAATATTATGTGGTGTCATTAATGTATGTTAATCAGTTTAAAACTATTTTTCAATATTACCTATATATTTCAGTAAGTTTATGTTTCTGCGAAAAGAAATTTTAAAATCCATGTTTTAGAACTCAAACCTTTTATGAAATGATTTTCAAATTATGAGCTTGTAGTCGGAAATGTAATGCCCTATGGAGGGTGTTACAGAAATTGTGTATGCATAATGCAAACATAATAATTAAATGTAAGAAAAATCAAATTAAAAAGCAACCAATCCAAGAAACCCTCAAAAACCTAGTTGGCTTGTCATCGATCACTAAACATGCATTTGGATTGAATTAATTGGTTAATCTATGATTGACAGAAATCTTTGCATCAAACACATAGAATTCAACACTCGATAATCACCTAGAATTTAACTAGCAAACGATTCATAAACCTGGGGTCGTTAGCTTCATGTAACCTATGCTAGTTTAACGACCAGAATTCAATTAACCTAAATTAACAAATCTGCTAACCTAACTATCTTCAATTCATGTAACTAAACCATGATTAATCAATTATAATTTAATCACAAATCTCAATTAGGATTCAGGATCTAATCGGATCACATCACACAACAGAAACCTCAAATCATGCAATTCGAAATCCAAATCAAGAGAAGAAGAAGATAATTAATTTAATTCAAAATCAAAATTAGGTACAAAATCTCAAAGTCAAATCAAGATTTCCTCAAGATCCTTGGATTAATCTCGAATGTTTAGTTCTCCATGGCTGCAACACATGGTTTACAAAAGAAAGGAGAAAATTCTACGTAGAAGAATCAAGTAGTACAACTGAGGATTTCTATCTATCTCGGGTTCCCTATTTATGCAAAAATAAATAACTTAAAAATTAAGAATCATAATTTTTCCCTAGGTTAAAGTTAATCATCTTCCTCTTAGCTTTCCTTGGCCATTGAAATCACTTGATTTGGGCTTAAGATGAGAGAGTTATGCCTAAATCACTCTCAATGGGTCTCTAAACTCGTCAGCTACTTCATAGGGGTAGAACACCATCAAAACGTTATAGTTTCAATTAGGGGTCTTCATAAGTGTTTGAGCCTTGTGTGTAATATTTCCAATGGCACTAGTTTCAGCTCCAAAAGACCCTTACATCCCAAGATATAGATCAATTAATGCACACTGCTCGAGTTCTAATGATAACACCTCTATTCTGACTTCATGGCCCAATCTGACACACTAGACATCTTATTCAACCTTTGAGCTCTTCATGAAAGTTGTAGAGATCTCTCTTATCTTTCCTACAAGGTAAGATGCATAACTTTTAGATATCTAGAACTCAAGATATAGCCAAAATACAACAACAGTATAAAATCCTAATAACGCTAGAAAAATTAATTAAGCCCATTTTAAGCCCAAACTTACAAAACATGATCAAGCTCAATCAATTAATTACATGGAGAGTGTAAATGATTAAAAATGGGAGTTTATTAATGTATAAAATCTATGATTATCAATAAGCAAGAATCAAAAAAAGATCCAAATACATAAAAATCATTCATAAAAATCTTAACAAACTTTTCAATCATATCAAAGAAGATAGAAAGCATACACATTTGAAAAGTTGTGGGAGCATTGCATAATCTGAAGGGCATCTTTCGGTACACAAAGATTCCATATAGACAAGTGAAAGTGGTCTTCTCTTGATCCTCATGTGCCACCAAAATCTAATTATAGCCTGAGTAGCCATCTAGGAAGCAATAATAGGTGTGACCGGCTAACCTCTCTACCATCTGATCAATGAATGGAAGGCGAAAGTGATCCTTCCTTATTGCATTATTGAGCCTTCAATAATCAATGCACATCCTCCATCCAGTGATAGTCTTTGTGGGAATGAGTTCATTGTTATCGTTAACTATCACTGTCATCCCTCCTTTCTTCAAAACAACTTGTACTGGGCTTACCCATGAACTATCTAAGATAGGGTAAATGATGCCCGCATCATAAAGCTTCATCAATTCCTTTCTTACCAGTTCTTTCATAGTGGGATTTAGTCTCCTTTGCAGTTGAATCACCGACTTGAAGTCATCCTCCATTAGGATCTTGTGCATGCAAATTGTGGAACTAATGCCCTTAAGATCCCCAACAATCCACCCATTACATGATTTATGTTCTCTCAAGACTCTCAAGAGCTTCTCTTCCTCAAATTTGCTGAGCTCAACATTTATAATCATTGGTAAAGTGTTATTCTCACCAAGAAAAGCATACTTGAGATTAGAGGAGGGTGACTTTAATTCTAGCTTTGGTGGCTCCTCTATAACTTCATCTTCTTTCTTCAACTCTTATTTCTGCAAGTTTAAATGAGGGAGGGTTGGTACTGTAACATCCTCCCTAACCTGTTAGATTTAAATATGGATATAGAGGTAATATAACACTTGCATGAGTAGCTTGTTAATTCTGGTGACTTTTCGAGTTAGTTTAGATACTTTGTTATAACCCTAAATGTGAAAAATAGCTTATAATAGCTCATAATTGAGCATAAACTACTTAGATGAGAGAAATAAATATAGAGAATTATTTCTAAGTCACAAATAAATAGAATGCGATATAGTTAATTTTAGAGAATTAACTTACTTAGTTTGACATTTTTAATAACACTGAGTGAGTGTTTAAAGGTCAAATTAAATAAGCAAGTAGCTTGGAAAATTAAGAGAATTTGTGGAAACACTAAGTAAAGAATAGAGAATTTTATGGAAATGAGTACCGGTTAAGACAAATGTTAGGAATTGCAAAAACAAAATGCAACGAAAAAATAAAATTCCCACTAAGGATCCATGCAAAAGAGAGACCATGATACGTGATTTTTTAGTTTACCTCTTGAAGCAAGATGAAAAAAAATCAATATGAATCACCAACACTATAACAACGACGATGCCTCTGCGGTATCCACATGAATAGACTCACGAACTTTCAATGTCCGTAATCTTGGAGTCTCACGTCTCTGACACAGTGTTAGTTGCGAAGAGAAGAGAAACATATCACTCTCTCACTCACTGTTTCTGTAGGTGTGGCTAGGGTTCTGTTCAGTGTACTTAACAGCCCCCTTAACAATACTATTTATAATAGTGATTGCCTTAAGTGAGTGAGAGAAGCAGTAGGGTTAGTTGTGCAGCCTTTGGACTCATCTGTTATGAGTTAGGCCCACGATGGAATCCTAGTCCAACTTGGATTCTCATTGCTCTAATTTAGTATGCTCTATATGTGTGACCCTACAGGTTCTTATGTCATTGGTAGTAATATTAAAATTCTATTTTAATATTACAAGCAGTGAGCGGTATCTACCAACACATTACTGCTATCCAAGTAATGAGAATATCAGTGATTTGACATAACCTTTCCGTGACCAATGTTTCTGTATAGTTTAGTCCCTTTGTCTAGACATCTAGATTGAACACAAGGCATGGAACGTGTCACCCTTGTTTAGTTCAATCTTCTGTTTCCTGATACTTGAGTACACATAGTAATAACAAATGAGATCAATATCTCATATTGACACATTTAAGCATAACCATGCATTTCGTAGTCTCACTCAATCAGGAGGGACAAATCCCATCTAGGTCACTCACATCCCTCCGCGTGATTCGCAGTATATCCAATAACTAACTTTATAATCACCTTGTTACAGATAACGTTTGATGGTATTAAAACATACAACTCCTCATGTAGGAATCATAGTGATTTCAGGTCAAAGAACCACATACACCATTATTACTATGAGAATCGCTTATGACACTCACGTAATGATCCACACAGCATTCTCATGGTAGGTCAGTCCAATACATCATTAATCTAATATGTATCTATGTGAAGACTTGATATCTCATATCCATGACCTGTGAGATGTGACCATCAGTCTACGCACATACTAGTCTCAATGCATTATTGTCGTCCTTATTAACAATTATACTTGACTAGGGACATTTAAGAATAGTGTTCTATTTCTATCCAATAGGATCTTACGATCAAGTCATTGACTTAATGTCCTATGGCATAAAACTCAGTATTCTAAGGACTTTATTATGTTTATCATAAATAACACACAATAAATGAAATGCCTTATATATTAAATAAATAACATAATACAATATAGCTAGTATAGTCAAAATAAATTGGCTTCTAGGGCATACACCAACAACAAATACATATAGTCTTATCAGCTTAATTCCTTATGTTTAACTTAACTTAAGGAAGAGTAATAGAGCTTAAGTGGCATATAATGGTGTATGGAATGATGAATCTTAGAATGAGATGAGTCCTAGAATTTTCTATAACACCTATGAAGGTCAAAAAACTTGTTAATGGAAGATTAAAGTATCCCTAAGAGATACAGCTTTTTCAGTTTCCACTAAAGTTTTCAACCTTATCTCTCCAGCTCTCCATTGCCCTATTTCCTGTTTATTGACTTTTCACTCTTTTCTTAACCATTCTTTCACGTTGGTAGCAGAAAGGGAAGAGAGAAAAGGGAAGAAAGAAAGGGAGGAAGAAGAGAAGAAAGAAAAGAAAGGGAAAGGATTAGCATTTTCTAACTAAAGTTAGGGTAGGGGTTGTATGATTTCTTGCTTCACTCTATTCTCTTTTGATACCATTATCTTGTAATGATATATTTAGTATAAGATTTGCAGTTGTGAAGTTTAAGAATTGTGTGTTGATGAGTTTGTGATGGTTGAGCTCATTAATAACATAGAAACTTGTAATCATGGATTGATGTTGTGATGTTTGATGATTTTGGTTCTTGTTGTTCTATCCTTGAGGGTTAGTTTTGAGAACACATAATAAGAAAAGTACTGCTCTTTGTTGTTAAGTGTTTGGTTTTTGGGTATTTCTACATGAAAAACTCTGTTTCTTGGTTTTCTATAGCTGGTAATCGATTATCAGATTTAGCAATCGATTACCACGCTTTTATAAAGTGAATTTTGCAAGTAGTAATCAATTACCACAAGAGGGTAATTGATTATGATCATTCTAGAAAATAAGATTCTTATGTGGTAATCGATTACCACAAGCTGGTAAACGATTATTCAGCCTCTGAATTGCAGATTTTTAAATGCTAATCGATTGCCATGAGTTGTTAATCAATTACCAAGCTTTTGTTTTGAGATTTAGCTTGTCATAATCAATTACAATTGTATAGGCAATTATTTTACCATTGAAAAAGTGTATGCATATCGTAGAATTGTGGCATGGAAATTGACAAAAAGAGGTTGTGTATTAGCTTAAGTGATAATAAGTTTAACTATTATGTTACTCATATACTTGATGTTTCCATGATCTAATGTTATCATGATGGATTGATATGAATGGTTAATTTAAAAGGAATTAAATCATATCAATAAATGAATTTTCTGCCTCGGGAAGAGAAAGGAACAGTTTTTAGCATTTGCCACCTTTCTACATGCTAGTATGTAACTTGTTTTACCCCGAAGCAGCCGAAGTTATCATGATGTCATATTATGTGTTATTACTACAGAGAATTGTGAATTCTCACCTCATTTGTTGTTTTCATGATAAATCAAGGTCAAGATTCTTCTAAGGGGAAGAAAAAGAAACGGATAGACTAGAATAGTTTTATTTGTTTTTGTCCAATGCTTGTATATTGTAGTATTTGCATTAGGTTGTATAAGTTTATTTTATGTATTTGTACTTATGCCCTTCTGAGTCTTAGTTGTACATACAATGTATAAAGTTTATATATATGACTTTTCTTTCTCTCATGTCTCTTTATAATAACAAGTATGGTTATTATGAATCTAGAATGATGTTTATTAGTTAGAATTAACGCGCCTAACTCTGTTTACTCATATATATTATGAATATACTATGGTATTAGTATTTAGGCATTAAAATAACAAAAGTATGATAAAATTTGAGAATATAGCTCAATCAAAAAGGTTGGAAGAGGATGAAAACCAAGATTTTGCAATGGAAAAACATGATTTTTTCGAAGTTCATCAACAGGTGGTCAGAGGTGTCCCCAAATATTAGTCTCGAGAGATGGTCATCCACTACGTTCTCCACTCCATTCTTGTCTTTGATGGTGATGTCAAGTTCTTGCAAAAGTATAATTCATCGTATTAGTGCCTTAGCATCCTTCTTTGTAAAAGAGTACATAAGGGCTGCAAGATCTATGAAAATAATAATATGAGAACTAATCAAGTAAGCACGAAACTTATCCAAAGCAAACACTACAGCTAGCAACTTTTTTTTTTCAGTGGTGGAATAATTCATCTGAGGACTATTTAGGGTTCTACTAGCATAATAAATGACAAAAGGCTTCACATCCCTTCGGTGTCCAAGAACAATAACTACAATAAAATCACTAACATCACACGTGATCTCGAAAGTTAAAGTCCAATTAGGTGGCTGCATTATTTGTGCTGAGGTAAGCTTGCCAATTAGCATTTTAAAGGCCTCTTGACAAGCTTATGTCCACTCAAATGGGGCATCTTTAGCTAAGAGGTCATATAGTGGTCTAGATATGGTAAAAAAATTTGTATGAAAAAGCTCGCATAACCAAGAAAAGATCTCACATTCTTTACTATCCTAGGTGTAGGCAACTTAGAGATTAATTCGATCTTAGATTGATCAACCTCTATCCCCCTAGAAGAAATAATTTGCCCTAAGACAATACTTGGAGGTATCATAAAGTGGCATTTTTCCCAATTCAAAACCAATTCCTTCTCCTCACAACGAGTCAACACTTTCTCTAAATTCAATAAGCATGCATCAAAAGAAGATTCAAAAATAGAAAAGTCATCCATAAAAACTTCTATGTAATTTTCAACCATGTCACTAAAAAAGTTCATCATGCAACGTTGAAAAGTAGTAGGTGCATTACACAATTCAAATGGCATTTTATGAAAAGCATAAGTACCAAAAGGACATGTGAAAGTGGTTTTCTCCTAGTCATCTAATGCAATTTCGATTTGATAATAACTAGAATAACCATCCAAGAAGCAATAGAAAGGATGACCACCCACACGCTCAAGAATTTGATAAATAAAAGGGAGAAGAAAATGGTATTTTTGGGTGGCAACATTCAACTTTTTGTAATTAATGCACATCCACCACCCAGTCACAACTTTTGTAAGTACTAGTTCTCCCAAGTCATTCTTCACCACAATAACACCTGACTTTTTAAGAACAACCTGTGTATGACTTACCCATTTACTATTAGTAATAAGATATATGATTCATACATATAATAATTTCAACACTTCATTCTTCACCACTTCTTTCATAATGGGATTAAGCCTACGCTGGGAGTCTCTACGAGGGTTTGTTCTTTCCTCCAAATTAATTTTACGAAAATAGACTAGGGGACTAACACCTTTTATATTAGTAATGCTCCAACCTAAGGCTGATTTATGCTCACTTAGGGTCCAAATTAATTTCTCACTTTGAGACTCAGACAATTCAGATGAGATAATAACAGGAAAAGTATTACCTGGACTAAGGAAAGTATACTTTAAACTAGGGGTGTAATTGGGTAGTTTGGTTCGGTTCCTAGGGAAAAATAAATCCGAACGAATCAAAATTAATTAGTTTGGTTTGGTTTGGTTTTCTTATTTTTTGATAGCCAAATTCGAACCAAACAGAACCGAACATCTACGTATTGGTTTAGTTCGGGTGATCGAGTTGACCATTATTTTTTTTAACACATCCTAATTCTGTATGATTCAAATTTTATGAGATGTCTATGAAGATACATCCTAATTCATGCCTTCAATTTTGAATGCTAAAAAGGTCATGTCACACATACCACATTACATAGAAGGCCGCTGCTTTAAGTCTTTGCTCTGGAGGCAGTTCCCTTGAAAGGTTTGAACATGCCCAACTCTTTAGGTATTGTTCCAATACGATTGTTGTCGTGCAAAATTCTACAAACATAAGAACCAGAGATTAGCTTCAACCATGATATTCAAAACTAAGACACATGGTAATAATAATGATTAAACAAAAAGTGGTTCAGGATGACAAACATACAGTTCTTGTAAGTAGGTGATTTCCCCAATTATGGTGCAAGAAATCCCCTTAATGATGATCCTAAGATGTTTATGCAAATAAGAATCCCAATCTGTAGTATTAAGAATGTGGTAGCTTAGAAATTCATGTCATGAATTGTTCATCTCAGCCATATCAGACATGTCAAATAAAAAGAGTACACCCAATAAAAATAAATAGATAAATAAATAAATATACATACACCAAAACTAGAAGTATCTTACAGCTTAATGACATGATCTCCAACCATAGTGCATGAGACTCTAAACCAGATACAAGGATATGAATCCAGCATATTCCAATTTGATAAAACTAGATATGGGTCTTCATAGATAGCTTCTTTGAAGCTTGCAAGTGCCCAAACTGTGTAGAAAAAAAAAAAGCAATGCAAATGCTTCATTTTTATGAATAGCATAATTTAGTTGGATACGCAAGATAAAATGCTAAAATGAATCACCTCTCTATGACATCCTCTTCGCATTCCAAGTTGGAAAAAAAAAGAAAGAAAAATGTTGAATGATAAAGATGGAAGTAGGAAAAATGAAACCAGATTAGATCACATTTTCTACACTAAGAAACTCAACCTTATAAAGACACCCTTTGAGAAATCCCAACTAATGCACAATGAGCCAGGGGAAGAAAACAAGAATGTCAACAAGAGAACTCTAACAGGCATCACAAACTCATAAAAAAAACTCATAACGTGATGGAACAGATGGACTAAGAAAAAAAAAACCAAAACTTTTTCAAGAACCAAATAATGCATTCCTCAACTCTTAACCTACGATTCTGAAGTCAGATTTTGATCTGTTTTGTTTCAATATTGGCAAGGATGGGACATTCCTTAATGAGTTGTTGTCTTCTGGAAGATCTTGGCTTTGGACACTCTGCATACTGATAACTTCATAGAATGTAATTATTTGTGCCCTATCTCTATGCATTATTGATTGCTTTGTCCTTGTTTTTATGCATTGTTGGAAGGCTTTAGCCCCATTTTCATGTAAAATCCATGTTGATGTCTTCCTTTCCAATCTTGTTAAAATTCTTCCTAATTTTTTATTAGATTGAGTTTGATTACTTTTATATTTAACTGGTTGATTTCTTAATTGCAGGATGAGCCCAAAAGAACCAAATTGATGTGAGCCAAGGCCCTGCATTGGAAGAGGAATCACAAGAGAAGCTTCAGTGGATCACGCCACAGCGCTGGCATATTTACATTGCGGTGTGTTACTCTATGCCTGTGCATCCTGATAACTTGAGAGCTTAACGCCACGACACAATGAAGTGAACGTCGCAACATGGTGACCTAATTTTTCGTGTGTCGCGGAGTATATTGTGTAATGTCGTGGCGTGAAGCGCGAAATTTGTGAGCCTATAAATACTTTCTACACAAATTTTAGAATGAGATTTTTCGAGTTTTCGGGTTGAAAGTAAGCTGAAGGAGCCAAGATTGGAGGTCCTCTTCATCTTGGAGGAAGATTCAAGCTTTAAGGCTCACCCCATTGGGCTTTATCTTCTATTCCTTCTTCTTTCTCCCTTCCCTTTATGTTGAATATGAATTTTTGTAATACATTTTCGTGTTCAATGAGTAGCTAAGCTATGTTAAGGTATTCTTTGGAGCCCCCTATAGATATTGATTGATTTGTACTCTTTTTGAGTTTGTATAAATGATTTGGGGTTTCTTCTATCATTTAGTGCTTAATGCTCTTACTTGTTTGATCAACTTTTAGGTGCTTTGAAGAAATCTAATGAGCCTAGGCATAAGACTTTGTGTTTTAAATTATACGTATGATAGATGCATGTTCGATTTAATTCCAATGGCGTGATAGATTGATTCGCTAATGGGACAGACATATACCTCTTAGCCATGTATAGTTATATTTGAGAATCAATCTTAATGCCTGTTGTTTGCTCTAGTTTTCATGGATACAACATAGGGTTAATCGACCTAGACATAGGCTTTTAACTAAGTTAGTTTCTTAGGCTAACCTAATTTAATCGTTTGTATTGCTTAAAAGGATTGCATGTTATCAATTGAAGTAGTGGTGAAAAAGGATTCTCTATTCTCTTAACTATATCTTTATCTTTTCGTTATGCTTTGTAGTTTAACTAATCAACTTTTTTTCCAATTTATGTTTACTTGAATAGAATTAGTTAAGCTTCAGGTTAATATTTAGCTTTGGAAAGTAACCATAGTCCTCGTGGGAACGATCTTTACTCATCATTTTTATTACTTGAGCGACTCATGCACTTGTGATTAGCAAAAGAGTTGCCAACCAGGTTGGCATAGTTCCAATAAGTTTTTGGTGCTATTGTCAGGGAACTACTGTTAATTTCTATATTGCTAATATTGATAACAAGCTTTGTTAGTTCTAATTCAAGTATTTTCTTTTATTACATTTTGATTTAAACTTTCATTTTTTGTGAATAAGGTACCATTAATGGCGGAACACAATGATCATACGAGGCCTCTGAGCGAGTTTGCTAATCCTCAAATGGAAAATCTTCAATCAAGTATCAGTTGGTCTCCCATCCGTGCAAATAATTTTAAGATCAAACTGGCCATTATTCAAATGATTCATACATCTATACAATTTGGTGGTTTGCCGAGTGAAGATCCCAATGCGTATTTGTCAAACTTTCTAGAGATTTGTGACACCTTCAAGCACAATGGAGTCTTAGAAGATATCATTCGCCTCAGGCTCTTTCCCTTCTCTCTTAGAGATCAAGCTAAGAGTTAGTTGTAGTCTCTACTTATAGGATCTATAACTACTTAGGCGGATGTGTGTGAAAAATTTCTCAACAAATACTTTCCTCCAGTCAAAATTGCTGGGTTGGTGAATGACATTACTTCATTCACCTAATCGGAATTTGAATCCTTGTATGAAGCCTGGGAGAGGTATAAGGATCTGCTTAGAAGGTGCTTACACCATGAAATTCCTCTTGGCACCAGATTTACTCATTTCACAAAGGGTTGTTGCCTCACCATCGTCCAATTATGGATGCAGCTGCAGGTGGTTCATTATTGAGTAAATCTTTCAACGAAGCTTACCAACTGTTAGAAGAATTGGCCACCAACAGCTACCGATGGCCTTCAGTAAGAAACACTAAAAGGAAGGTAGCTGGAGTTCATAATGTTGATGCACTTACATCTTTGTCGGCTCAAATGGCATCATTAGCAAACAAGTTTAACAGTTTGGGTACAGGCCCTCAACAAAGCGCCTTTCATGTTGTGTGACTGATATAGAAATAATCATGCCAACGATAGTTGTCCATCCACTTTGGAGAGTGTTCAATATATGGGAAACTATCGGCCACCTCAGAACAACCCCTACTTACATCAATATAATCCTGGGTGGAGAAATCACCTAAATTTTTCACGAAGGGACAACCAAAGGCCAACATCTTCATCTATTGGCAATGAGAGACCACCTTTTCTTCCTGGTTTCTCATCACAAGTAAGGTCACCTATGCAAGAAAGGAAGCTAGCATTGGAAGACATGTTCATGCAATTTATGGTTAAAACTGATTCGTACATGACTAAAACGGATGCTCATTTGGCAAAAAATGATTCTCTTCTTCAAAGCCAAACATCTTCAATTAGGGCTCTTGAGACACAAGTGAGGCAGCTAGCTAATGCAATAAACAACAGGCCCCTGGGAACTTCTTCAAGTGACGATACTAATAATCCTAAGGGTAAGGAGAGTTGTCATGCCATATCACTGAGGAGAAGCAAAGACATTGAAGGGAACCCTAAGACAAAGTTATTTCAAGAAGAAGTTGAGAAGAAGAGGAATGAAGAGGTTGTAATGAGTAACGAGGATGAAGGGAATGAACAAGGTGCCAAGAAAAGGGGTGAAAACCAGAAAAAGGAAGTCAAGCCTTATGTGCACCCTCCACTATTTCCCAACCGGCAAGCTAAGCAAAAGCTGGATGCTCAATGCAACAAATTTTTGGACATTTTTAAGCAACTTCACATCAACATACCATTTGCAGAGGCATTGGAGCAATAGTCGGCCTATGTGAAGTTTATGAAGGAAATTTTGACCAAGAAGAGAAACTTGGTGATTATGAGACTGTGGCACTATATGAGGAGTGTAGCGTCATCCTGCAAAACAAGTTTCCTCCTAAATTACAAGATCCAGGAAACTTCACAATTCCTTGCACTATTGGAGAGCGGTTCTTTGGGAAAACTTTATGTGATTTGGGGGCAAGCATCAACTTTATGCCCTTATCTATCTTCCAAAGACTAGGCTTAAGGGAGAGCAAGCAAACTTTGGTTACCTTCTAGCTAGCCAATTGCTCATATGCTTACCCGAGAGGAGTTATGGAGGATGTGCTGATAAAGATCGACAATTTTATATTCCCTGCTGATTTCATTATCCTTGATATGGAGGAAGACAAGAATGTTCCATTGATCTTGGGCTGACCATTCCTTACCACGGGGAGGACTCTCATTGATGTGTAGAAAGGTGAATTAACTATGAGAGTGCATGATCAAGAGGTAACATTTAAGATTTTTAAAGCAATTAATTTGCCTAATGATCATGAGCTATGTCTTACATTGGTGAAGTTAGTCAAGTTACTAACCATGCATTTCAGGCTAATGTTATTGAGAATTCCCCATCTTTAAATTTATCATTTGATGCTAAGCATTTTGATAGGGATTATAGTAGGAAATGCATTTAGCCACTTAATGTTTCTCCTGAGTTTTGCAGGTTATCAAGGTTTGAGCCTTTGGGGTTCCAAGCATCTAAAGAGGCATCAATGCCTTCTACTGAGGAGCCTTCAAAGCTTGACTTGAGGCCCTTGCCCAACCATGTGCAACATGCTTATTGGGGAAGACCACCAGAGAAGATTGATAGGGAGGAGACCTCCCTCAAACACGCTCCCCCAAGTTGAAGAAGCAGAAAAAAAAGTCCTGCCTAGACTATAAAAAAAAGGCCTTTTTTTTTTAAGGAAGGATCCACCTATGTATTTAATTCTTATGTTTTGAGTCTAGTATTTAGTGTATTGGAATTAGAAATTTCATGCTATTTTGTTGATGCATGCATATGTTAAACCTGCTAGATAATTTTTATAGGCGATAGAGGCCTCATTAAGACAAAAGGGTGTTGTGTCGTGTCTACTGCAGAATTTTGCAGTCAAACCTCTCACGCCACGGCGGTTGCTTTGTTGCATCTTGGCATCCTAGTCTCTGCCCTATCAGGGTTTGGAGGCAGAGGGCACAGCTCCGCGGCGTGGCTTATGAATGCTGCGAAAAAAAAAAAGGAAATGTGAAATGTCTGTTTCACAAGAGCGCTTTGCGGCGCTGGTTAGTTCATGTCACGGTGTTCTGGGCGTATTCTGCTTAAATAGGAGAACATGGTTTGTGCTGCAATGCAAACCCTTCATCTCCTTCTCCTCTGCGTTTTCTCTTAAAAAAAATTCCTTGCCCTTTCTCCTACAATCACTCATTCCTACTTTCTTGCATTCTCGTGCATTTCATTCAACCACTTCTATCTCCAGGTATTTCATTTTCTCCCTTTCTCCTTTTATTATTGCATTTTATGTTTCTATTTTAGTGATTTTTCAGTCATAGGTTCTATTTGGTTTGTTTTTATCATAGTCAATTAGTATTTTGTTTAGTATATATGTGTTTGTTGCTAGTATTGAGCTGCATGGGGGTTGGGGTTGTTTGGGCTGAGTTTACGTAGAGACTATTAGTGTGCATCGTGGCATGGCTTGTTTACACCATGACGTCTATTTAAATTTCTTTGTGTGCTACGGCGTTGCACCTTCACGTCATTGTGTTTGTTTGAATGTGCTTCAATGTCATGGCGCTGTTATCAATACCGCGGCACTGGTTGGATTCCTTTGCATGCGGCGATGCTGGCATCAATGCCATGACGTTTGCCTTATTTTTCCAAAAAATTGAGTGTTTTAATTGCTCAATTCTAAACTTCTCATTTATTTTTCAAGTCTATATACTTGCAAAAATGGGTCCTAAACGGGTCAGATGCGATAGCAGCAAGTAACCTAAGGAGCCATCTCCTCCTCGCAAGTTTGACTGCGCTAGATTTGTTTCAGCTGCTGCGCAGGACCGATATGGGACTCTGGTCTCAAAGAATGTTATTATAGAGAGAGGCTTCAACTTCAGGGACTCTATATAGGCAGACATCGAGGCCACCATTCGTCGGCACCAGTGGGGGGAGTTCGTCAAACACCCCAATAAGGCCCCATTACCCTTGGTTTGTGAGTTTTATGCGAACCTTGCATTCACTCACCATGAGTCGACTACCATAGGCGTACAGAGGCATCGAGTTTCTTTTTCTGCCAAGTCTATCAGAGCGACACTATCATTGCCTCCTCCTCCCTTGATACGTGAGTACCAGGAGTTCATCAGATGGGAGCCAGTGGAGGGGATCAACCTATAGGATGTCACAAGGCATATATGTACCCCTGAGTGGCAGCCGGTCACCTAGACTATGTCATAGCAGGGTCGACTGTGATATTTCTCTTGTGCTTCCTTGACCCCAAAGGCTAAGGCCTGGTACCACTTCATCAGTACCAGGATTCTGCCCTCTAATAACCTGTCAAAGGTCACGCGCGACAAGGCCATTTTGGTCTATGCCATACTACAGAGGTGTTCAATCGATGTGGCGGACATTCTCTATAGGCAGTTGCAGAGGCTGGTCAGCGAGCAGTGGAGCCTTTTTCTTCCCCTCCCTCATTCATGCATTATGCTAGATGAGGGGTGTACCTACAGACCAGCATAAGGAACTTATAGATGTTAAACAGGCTCTCGATGAGTACTTCATTGGGAGGGTTGGAGTAGCTCCCCCAGCCGTGGCGGTACCCCATAGAGCTCGGAGGCAAGCACAAAGAGCTGCCTGTGCAACCCAGCTTCCCCAAGAGGTGGATGATGTGCGAGCTGAGCTTCGCTAGGTAGCTGCCATGTAGACTTACACCGTTGAGACTATACAGTGGCTGGCAGAGCACCTTCACATCTCTACTCATGACTTCCCCATTCCATCATACCATCCCTTTAATGGAGCCAACCTTTCACTTCAGCACCAGGATCCAATGACTCATCACGATGATAGCGGGGGTGATACTGAGCCACTTCCCAATGATGATGATAGTGGTGGTGATACGGAGCCCTTTCCCAATGCTGACGATGAGTAGATTGATGCATTCAGGGCAGTTTCTATTATTTTGTGTTATTTATTTTTCTTATGTATGTTATACAGTGAGGACACTGTTTCCCTTAGGTTTGGGGTGTGTCTAGTATTTTGATAGATATTGACTGTTTATTTTTGTTGAAATATTATTAGTATAGTTATTGATATTTTTGGTAATATTTTTTGTTTATTATATGATTTGGTGCACGTAATGGTTGATTTGCATATTTGATATTATGAAATTATTTGAATGCTTAACATGATGCCATTAGCTAGTGTAATGATTCCCTATTGATAATTAGGGATGCAAGTGAACCTCAAATTTTTCTGTGAATCCTTATGCGATCTTAGAAGCATGCCAATTAATCTAGATTCTTTTTATGCATGATAAGTTTTTTCCGTTTCTATGGTTGTTTAGCTTCGGATTGGATTTAAGTGCTTTACTAGAGAATGTTTATGGTTAGTACATGTGAAGATATCTTTTATCTTTAAAATGGTTTTGCAACTCTCTTGAAGCGAAATCCTATATTGTGCATGAGTGAGGAAATGATTAGGGCATTGTTTGGACTAATTGAGCCTTTCAAGCTTACCCTTACATGATGATATCCATAAGTCCCCTTTGAAGCTTTCTAATTGTTGGCCTTATATGTTTTTCATTACCATTGTATTCATTACCATGTTAACTATTCTAATGCATATGAAAACATGACATTTTCTTCCTACTATCAATGTTTGTTGAGTGCATGATATGTTATTTCTTGAAGTGAGTTCAATGATTAAGGGTATTAATATTTTCAATACAAAAATGAGCCTGAAGGAACCAGATTCAATAAAAGAAAGAGAAAAAGATTGCTTTATATAAGTATATAAAAAAAATAGAAAAGAGACAAGCAAAGCAAATAAAAGAAAGAAGAAAAATTGAATATGAAAAGCATTGCATAGTTTTGGCAAGTTTTAATCTTTCACTATTGAATACTCTACTATTTTCACATAGTCTCAAGTCTTGAAGTAGCCTATTTTTGTTGCTCAATGTTTGTTTGTTATCATTTCTTCTTTGTTCTTCACCCCATTACCATAACCTTACATTACAAGCTGATAAAGACCCTTTTGATCCTCAATTATGTGTGATTTACATTAGTTGAGAAAAAGTTGCATTACAATCTTGTGGATTCTTTTGATTTATATCCATGTGTATGCTCGTAAACTTATCTGGTTTAGTATGATTTGAACTGAAGAGGTTTTGCTTGTATGTTTGTGGGAAATAAGTTGTGCATGACTTGAAGCTTTGATTGTTGGTATGATAAGGATTATGTATGTGTGGACCAGATTATAAGGCATGCGTAGTCTTTGAGATTTAATGCAACCATCATACACTAGTGTTGAAACAAAAATCGTCTTTGCAAGTGTAGTCTTACTTTGTTTTGCTCGAGGACTAGCAAATATCTAAGTTTGGGGGTGTGATAACTCCATAGAATGTAGTTATTTGTGTCATATTTGTATGCATTATTGATTGTTTTGTCCTTGTTATGCATTGTTGGAAGGCTTTAGCCCCATTTTCATGTAAAATCCATGTTAATGTCTTCCTTTCCAATCTTGTTAAAATTCTTCCTAATCTTTGATTGGATTGAATTTAATTACTTTTATATTTCTCAATTGCAAGATGAGCCCAAAAGAACCAAATTGATGCGAGCTAAGGCCCTACATTGGAAAAGGAATCATAAGAGAAGCTTCAATGGATCACGCCATGACGCTGGTATGTTTATGCCGCGGCATGTTGCTCTCTACCTGTGCACCCTGATAACCTGAGGTCTTAACGCCACGGCGTGAAGTACAAAATTTGTGGGCCTATAAATACTTTGTACGCAGATTTCAGAATAAGACTTTTTAAGAGCATTTGAAACTCTATTTAGCTTTTGTCTTCGAGAGAACCCAACGGCTAGATCTTCATTTTTGGGTTGAAAGTGAGCTGAAGGAGCCAAGATTGGAGGTCCTCTTCATCTTGGAGGAAAATTCAAGCTTTAAGGCTCACCCCATTGGGTTTCATCTTCTATTCCTTCTTCTTTTTTTCTTCCCTTTATCTTGAATATGAATTTTTGTAATACATTTTCGTATTCAATGAGTAGCTAAGTTATGTTAGGATATTCTTTAGAGCCCTTTATGGGTATTGATTGATTTGTACTCTTTTGAGTTTGTATAAATGATTTGGGCTTTGTTCTATTATTTGGTGCTTAATACTCTTACTTGTTTGATCAACTTTTAGGTGATTTGATGAAATCTAATGAGCCTAGACATAGGACTTTGGGTTTTAGATCATATGTATGATAGATGCATGTTCAATTTCATTCCAATGGTGGGATAGATTGATTCGCTAATAGGATAAACATATACCTCTTAGCCATGTATAGTCATATTTGAGAATCAATCTTAATGCTTATTGTTTGCTCTGGTTTTCATGGTCGCATAGTGAACTAGGTAAATGACATAGGGTTAATCAACCAAGACATAGGCTTTTAACTAAGTTAGTTTCTTAGGCTAACCTAATCCAATTGTTTATATTGCTTAAAAGGATTGCATGTTATCAATTGAAGTAGGGGGTGAAAAAGGATTCCTATTCTCTCAACCATATCTTTATCTTTTCTTTATGCTTTGTAGTTTAGCTAATCAACCCATTTTCTAATTTACGTTTGCTTGAATAGAATTAGTTAAGTTGTAGGTTAATATTTAGCTTTAGAAAGTAACCATAGTCCTCGTAGGAACGATCTCTACTCATCATTTTTATTATTTGAGCGACTCATGCACTTATGGTTAGCAAAAGAGTTACCAACCAGGTTTACGTAGCTCTAACATATACATCCTCTCCAAAGCCTCTACTTGCTCAGGTGTATATCTCACATACTTGCTAGTATCCAAAGGCAGGGTGAGGCGACAAAGGGCGAGCGGCGAGGGGCAGTAGAGGGGTGAGGGACTGAGGGTGACTACCTGACTAGGTTAAGGATTTAGGAAAAAATTGAAATGGTTTCTGATTTGGTAAAAATTAGGGTTCACGAGTTTAGAAAAAAATTAGTTTCGTTTGGTTCAGTGTGGTTTAGTTCGATTTTGAAATTTCAAATCTGAAAATCGAACTAATTAAGCTTTAATTGGTTCGGATTTTACCCGAACTAATTAATATATCCAAACCAAACCGAACCAACTTAATTGGATTAGTTCGGATTGATCGGATTATCCAAACTAATTTACACCTTTACTTTAAACCCTTAGCCAGAGGCTTCAATTCAACCTTGGGTGCTTCCATACCCGAGTGCCATAATTCTGAGTTCTGTAAAAAATAACACAAATATCAACTACATCAGATGGATTACTGATAGAATCAAACTCAGAATCAATAAGAAAATACTCAATGGGATCAAAATCAGAAGCTGTAGAAACTCCTATATCCATAAGTGAGTCAATCATGTATATCTGGTGACCCTCGTCATCATCTTCTAGTTATTTTCCAATATGGAAGATATTCACCTCGAGAGTCATGTTTTCGAAAGATAGCTTTATGTGCTCATTCCTGCAATTAATAAGGGCATTAGCAGTGGCAATGAAAGACTTACCTGAAATCAAAGGAATTTTAGAAGTAGTATCAACAGCACAGTTAGTGTCGAGGATTAGGAAATCAATAGGATAATAAGATTTATCAATTTAAATTAGAACATCCTCTACCACACCCCGAGATACTTTGACTGAATAGTCAGCCAATTGCATTACCACAGTGGTTAGTTTGATTTCTCCTAACCCCAACTATAAATAAATAGAATATGGCATTAGATTCACGCTAGCTCCTGAATCTTGCAAAGCTTGCCCAAACTTATGATTTTCGATGCTACATGCAATGGTTGGGTAACCAAGATCTTTGTACTTGGAAGGAATCTACTGCTCAATTAGAGCACTGACTTGTTCTATCAAGAACATTATCTTCTTCACATGGTCCTTCCTCTTAACTATACATATATCCTTGAGAACTTTTGCATAAGTAAGAACTTGTTTAATCACATGCAAAAGAGGAAGATTAATTTTTACCTACCTTAAATTCTCTAGGATTTCATTGTTAGCATCCATAATTCACTTGCTTGATTTTAAGCTTGAGAGAATAGTACCTTGACAAGACTCTTTGTCATCTCAGGTTCCTTGAGTAGCTTGACATAACTACTATCCTGATTCATCTCCACATCCTCTGAGTTGTTCATTGTTAGGATGTGAAATGACTAACCACTTTTTTGTTAGGATCCAATGTTCGCTTTCTTGATTTTAAAACTTGAGGGAATGGTGCCTTAACATGACTTTTTGTCACCTCATGTTCCTTAGGAATCTCGGCATCACTATTATCCTGATTCTTTTCCACATCCTCTGAGTTATTAGTTATTGGGATGTGTAATGACTTACCACTTCGTGTCACAATGGCATTCATATCCTTCAAATTCTCTTGCACCATGTGTTGACCATAGGGTACAGATTGACTTTGAGAAGGGAACTTACCTTGCTTATTTATACTCAAGAAGTTCATCAATTTGGACACTTTGCTCTTTATCTCCTTGTTTTCTTCAACAACCTACATAATCAAAGATTCAAAAGTTTAGTTAATCTTACCCTATGCTTTAATAAAAGCCTATAAAGTGTCTTCTAAAGGACTTTTAAAAGATAGAGGTGCATGATATTATCTAAGGGGTTATGCAAGCAGCTAGTTTTCAGACTTCTAGCTAAAATTAGGGTGACTACACCACTCCAGATTTAGGTATCAGAGAAAGGTGTAAAAGGCTTCTTGTACATACCTAAGGCATTACATTGTTCCTTGTACATCTCTCTCATCTCAGCAAATATAGGACACTCTTAGGCCACGTTATCTACCCCGCCACACACAAAACATAGTCCAAAAGACTCTGCATGATTAGCCACATATGTTGGCTTTAAGTCCTTAGTCTTTAACACATCTAGCTCCCTAGTGAGCATCTCAACCTTAACGTTTAGGTTATCCTTTTCCCTAAGATGGTAAATTCCATCACCATTTGGGTTTCCTGCAGGTTGTGACCTATTTGTGCTCTTAGTAGCATTAGGTCTAATCCAAGTGTGAACTTTTTCAACAAGCTCATTAAGGTATTTTATGGCCTTATCAAGGTATTTTTGTAAGAACTAACCATTACACATCATCTCCACAAATTGGCATTCTCCAGGTATAAGTTGCTTATAAAAATAGCTCACAAAGCACCAATTCTCATACCCATGGTAAGGACATATACTCAACAACTCATTAAATCTCTCCTAAGACTGATACAAAGTCTCACTATCCTTTTGTGCAAAGGTAGAGATATGCCTTTTTAAAGTGTTAGTCTTATGTTAGGGAAAGTATTTATTAAAGAAGACCTGAGTCATCTCATTTTATGACCCAATAGATCATGGTCTCAAGGAGTATAGCCAACTCTTGGCTCTATCCTTCAATGATAAAGGAAAGAACTTAAGTCTCACAACGTCATCAATTGCATTTTGACTATGAAAAGTCACAACTACTTCCTCAAACTTCCTAATGTGCAAATATGGATTTTCATTTTTCAGGCCATGAAAAGTAGGGAGTAACTGTATCATCTCTGTTTTAAAATCTAGTTAGCGAGTATTGACTAGAAACATGATGCATGATGGTGTGGTTGTGCGTGTAGGGTGGAGGTAATCCTGAAGGGTCTTAGTGGGTTGATCTCTGTGTTCGCTCGTTTCTTCATAATTAGAAGTATCAAACAAATTATTAGAAAAGTCATACTCTTATTCTAACACAAGTCTACAAGAAAACTAACCTAAGGCATCTCTATACATGTGCATGCAAGGTAGAAAAAAATACAACATTAAAAAAAACTACAAAAATAAAATAAAATAAAATAAAGATGTAGCAAGTTAAAAAATGGAATAAAGTTATTGCTTTTACAAATTGTTAAAAAGGGAAATTGTTTAGCAATTCTTCTACCATCTCCCCTGCAATGGCGCCAAAATTTGATTATCCCTAAAGAATAACGTGGTAGTTATAGCACAACTTTGGGGTGTCGATTACATATAGAGACAAATTAAAAGAATAGCAAAAGGAACAAAAAAACTAAAAATAAATAAATGACTAATGGTGAACAAAGATTAATTTTAAATGCAAATAAAAGAGAAGCAAAGTGACTAACGAAAAAAGTACTCAAGTTTGACAAATAGTAAAGCGTTAAGAATCCATTGCACAAATCTGATATTTTAATTATTCTTAATTCATTGAATAACTCAATTGGGAATTCTTAATTCATTGAATAACTCAATTGGGAACTCAATTTCCAAAATTTCCAATTAGAAGGTATAGATTTATAAACTAAATGTAATCCTTTGAAAAATTATTCACCACTTTTAGAATACATAAAGTATTATCCCTTTGAGAAAATTCAAGGACGACAATATACTCAAGGAGCGATATTGCAACAAAGAAGTAAATCAATATAAATAAATAATTTATTCAAACATAATCAAAGAACTAATCCATTCAACAGAAAAAGCATGATTGAATCCATAAACAGAATAAATTCTATGATTATTTGGAGAAGAAAACATCAACAATGAATTGAGAATGATAAAACAAAGGAGTTTTAGAAATTGAAAATACAATACATAAATTATAAATAAATTGAAATTATTATCTACTATGCAAGTTCATCCCTAACCCCACTTGAGAATTTAGTTCTTCATACTATGATGAAAGACAAATAAATTCTATAGAAAAAGCCTTCAAGTCTGTCATCTTTGTGCATCCTCTGCCTTTTCCTGCGCTGCGTCACTATTCTCACCCTGCTAATTCTCCATTGTCCTTATCTATTAATAAGAGATTTTACCTAATAGGAGTGTATGCAACACCCTGAAAATTATTTATTTTATGATAAATAGTCATTTTATAATATTTGTGATTTTTGTGAATTTTTGTGGATTTTTCTAGAAATGTTGATTATTTTAATATATTTATCATTTTACGTGTGCGCTGAACAGAGCCGGGAAAATTGAATATTTTCCTCGAGGCTGGAAAATCTTAAACTGTGAAAACGTCGATGAGAGATCTTACTAAACCCGAGGCAGGCATAGTTTACTAGGTTTATGTTTTTTGATATTTTTATCTGATAAATAAAAATCGGAGGACATTTTATTATTTGTTGAACTATAGATACTGATTATTGTTAACTGTAACATTTGTCCATTAGAAAATTATTTGTAGTAAAATACTCATCATCTTTTCAAGAGTGTTAACTTTATGTCACATCATATTGACTTTTGCAAAAAGCTAACAAAGCTTCTCAAGGAAGCTCTGCCCAAGCTTCTAGAGGAAGCTTCTCCTTCCCTCCTCTCCAAAGTGATTGACTGCGGGATTAAAGGATGCAAATCCAAGTGCAGGTTGTCTCAAGTAATAAATTTCTCGGGAGTTCGAGGTCGATCCACAGGAAATTGATGAAGAAAAATTAATTGAGGTAAGAAAAGGATTTGTCACAACACCAAAAGTAATAAAAGAAGTTCACAAATGAATTTAAGGGCTTGCTTGGGTTAGGAGATCCACTCTTGGTAATAAATTAAAGGTAAGATTATTTCTCTTTTTAACTCAATTGAAATCCACACACAACGGAGGTTTCAATCGGAAAATATAACATTCAAAGTTCAATTATATATGTAATCATATTATGATTCCTTTAATTATCTACCAACATTTGTAAATGAGTTCAAGCATTCACTGTGTCAATCCTATTGTCTACAATAAATCAAGATCTCTATTAACCAAGAAGGTTTCTAAATTGATTGGAAATAAAATACAACACATATAATATTCATTTAATAATATATCATTTAAGCACAAGAAATAAAATAATGTAACCCTATTTCATTACCAAGAGCTTCACTCTTTCACCCAAGCAAGATGAAGATTTAGTTACTCATGGATAAGAAGAAAGAAAGAGAGAAGAAGAGAAAGATGAACATGACTTCAATTTAGAACAAGAGAAAATTACAACAAAGGAAAACAATAAACAAGCATAATCTTAACTTGTACAAACTAAGCCTCACCCCCTCAAGTGCTTAACACTTGAGTGCCTTTTATAGAAGAGTAGAGATACAAAATGACAAGGAGAATGATTAAGAGTAGGTGGATTAGTGGGTGGAGTGGTTGGATGATTGGTTAGGTGGTTGGATTATTGAATTAGTGGTTGGATTATTGAGATTCTTTGTCTCCGAAATCATTCATTACTTAACTCATTGATTCTGTCGTTTTTGAGCCAAGTGGTCTTCATGAAAGTTCTAGGAAATTGTCTAAGCTTTCCAATGGCTCTAGAATCACCCAAAAATTCATCCTACAGCCCAAGATATGACCCAATTACTACAAACTGTTCAGGCCCAGTTTCAGCACCTCTATTTTGACTTTCAGACCCAATATCACCATCAAGGAGCCCGAATCAAGTTTTGTATTCAACATAAAAGTTGTAGATATGGGTCTTAACTTTCAGATTCTAAATTTTCAGCCCATTTTTGCCCAAACTCGAATTATGCTCGATTCTTGTACCTTTGTTCGGGTTTCGGACACAAAACTCGTGTTCTGTCTTCCAAGCCCAATTAGCTCTACTAGATGTCTGATTGAGACTTTGAGCTCTTCATCAAAGTTGTAGAGCTCTCTCTTATCTTTCCTACAAGGTAAATTTCATAATTATCAGACATTTAGAACTCAAGATATGGCCGAAATACAGAAATAGCGTAAGACCAAAATAGTGCTGAAAAAATCAATTAAGTCCAATTTGAGTCCAAACTTACAAAACATAACTAGGCTTAATCAATTAAGTACATGGAGAGTGTAAATGACTAAAAATGAGGGTTTATTAATGTATAAAATATGTGATCATCAAATTCCCCCACACTTAGCTTTTTGCACTCCTGGGCAAAACACATAAGACTAAAGTTAGGAGACAAAGAAAAATGACACAGACTCAAAAGTTAAAAACTCTAAAAGACTCGATGAAGCAAGAAGAACAATAAGAAATTCAAGGGATCAAAGCATTAATGAGGTAACATTTCTTCACATCTCAAACCAACAAGCAAGGAAACTTCAGTTGAAAAGAATGAATCAAGAATGATAGATCCTCACAGAATTCACTCTCAATCTCTCAAGTGTTTAAAAGGTAAGTATTTCACTCTATCCAACCCATGAACAATTGCACTACCATAAGCTTGCTTATCTTCTACTTCTCCACTACTCAAAACACATGCATACAAAAATCAAGAGGACTTTATTCAAGGTTGTAATAGGGTCATGGTAAAGGAGAAAGGATAATATGGATATGAAAAGATAAATACCGAAGAGAATAAAAGAGCATTATGGTACAGTTAGAGTGGAGAAAATGTTTGAGAATATTCATCATAAAGGATAATTACTAACATTTGACTAATGTTTTGTTGAAGATCAATCCCAAATTAGGGAATTGAATTCATTGTTAGACTTGAACATTCTCCTTTTCTTCCTGTTGTTTCCAAGCATCCACCTTTATTCTGATAATCCTTTGATTGCAACGGTGTTCAAATTTTTTTTTTTGGATCATTTTGCACACACACCCTCACACTTGCTCAAGAACAAGGTCAATGCTCTCTTATTCCCTAAGGTTGGGTAAAAATATGTTTTTTTTAATTTTTTTTTGAAGGATGAAATGAGCTAAAAACAAGGAATGGTCAAACAAGTTCAAAGGGGTTACACAATGGAAAATATACAAGGATGGCTATTTGGTCAAAGTAGCTATTTTAAAATACCTCAATCATATTAATGTATGCATGTGAAAATGTAGCCTCAAAAAGAATCAAAGCAAGTTCTAGAGTAACAATTCCATGAGTGAAAATCACACAAGAAAGAAGAGAATGGTACAAATATTCAATCCATTCATCAATAGGCTCAAAATCTCACAAGGTATATTTCTATCATTCTCTATCCACCAATTCAACATCCATAACCAAGCATGTGAAATTTAAGAAAGAAGATAATTTATTCAATCATGCTATGATTCCTGAATTTCAATTGCTTCCAAGGATGTGAGAGTGCATTTGCTTGAATCTTTCAAAGGAAATCAAAAGACAAAAACTTTGTTACTTCCACAAATCAATAATAATTAATTACTACCTAAAAAAACTCCTTACTCTGCTACCAATTATGATGCGTCTCAGAAGTAAAATTACTCCTTACTCTGCCATCACTAATTGGTTTAGTAAGTCCATGACAATCATATCATACTTCCCAAACAAAACAAAAAAAAAAATTTTTGGGTAAACTATCTTTCCCCCCAATTAGATCACAACATTGTCCTCAATGTTAAAATATAGATGAGTAGAAGATATTACCTGTTAGAGAAAACTGACATAAATTTAAACAAAAACAAAGTATGATAAATCCAAAGTAAAGGAAAGCTTTAAACGAAGTGTCAAATCTGGCTGTCTTTTCATCCTGCTTCCCTCACTGCCTTCTGCTGACCAATCTATCTGAGTTATTGCTGGATCAGGATCAAAGATCAAAGGTAAAAGAATTTTTTTTTTGTGACTTCAAGAAAACCATCAGGGTAAAGAAGTCTAGAAACCCTTGAAGGACCCTGCTCAAAGGATTGTCTGTCCAAAATCAAAATACAGCAAAATCATACAAAGATAAAAGAGATATAATAGCAAATGATGACATACCTGTATGTACAGCTTTCATGGCGTATCTTTATACTGCGCGTCATGAGTGCAGTAGTGGCATATATTCATACTGCGTGTCACCAGTGCAGTAGACACTCACGAATTTTTTTAAGGACCAGCGTGCAAAGGTCCACCCGAGTCAATGACGGTCGACAAAGGTGAGGCTCCACAACTAATTAAAGTCATGGTACTCATTCGGATCGCCCTTGTTCAAACATTTTTTTCTCTTTTTTTTTTTTTTTTTTTTTTTTTTTAAAGATGACATGAAGAAGAAGAAGATGATATGTACAGATTGTTGTGGATATGGCTCATATCTGCCTCTGGTTTAACATCCAGTAACGACTTAAACGGCTTCTATGAGTCGAGGATAAGCTTCCCATCCAATTTTCTTATAAATTGGCAAACATGGTCTTTTAGAGTCAGATTCCCAAGACTGTAGGGTTTTTCTTCATCATGATTGCAAGATTCAGAGGCATCATGTTTCTTTTTGAAATTGAGCCCATCTTTTGACAATTTTTCATAACTTTTTCAAAAAGTATAACAGTCCTTAAATAAAGTGGGCCAATAAAATCCACATTGCAAGATTTTCGCAACTGTTTTCTTTGAAGAAAAATGACCTCCACATGCTTCTGAGTGACAAAATTTAATGACACTACCTACCTCACTGTCGGGCACGCATCTCTGAAAAATTTGGTCAGGACAATGTTTGAACAAGTATGGGTCATCCCAATAAAAAATTTTCACCTCTGTCAGAAATTTCCTTCTATCTTGGTGCGTCCATTGAGGTGACATCTTTCCTTCTTGTTCTTCAGTAAGAGACGAGGAAATTACCACAGGAAAGCTTTGCTTTTCTCCCAAAAATGTGTACTTCAACCCAGCAGGTAATGGCTTTAGTTCCGGTGTGGGTACTTCTTCATGGGCATTATTATTCATAGGTTTTAGCTCTTCGAATTTTGGCTTTCTTTCTTTGTATTCTATTTCCTCTGTACAATCAAGTAAATCAAATGAATTAATTAAACAAACTTCTAATGGGTCAGAAGAACTCCCTTTTTGAATATGATCATCTATAATGGCTTCAATTCCTTTAACTTCCTCATTTTCATCAAGGACTTCCTGTGGTTGCTTGCACATGTTAAAAACATTGAGATCCAATGTCATGTTTCCAAATGTTAGCTTCACCACTCCATTTCTGCAATTTATCAAAGCATTTGATGTTGCTAAAAATGAACGGCCTAAAATAATAGGAATTGACTTGCAACTATCAACCATAGGTTCAGTATCCAAGACAATAAAATTCACAGGATATATGAATTTATCAACTTGAACTAACACATCTTCCACTATTCCTCTTGGAATTTTAATTGATCTATCGGCAAGTAGAAGAGTTATAGAAGTTGGTTTTAACTCACCCAAATTGAGTTGCTGATAAATTGAATATGGAAGCAAATTGACACTAGCACCAAGATCAAGTAAAGCTTTTTCAATTTTATGTTCTCCAATAATGCATGAAACTGTAGGACAACCAGGGTCTTTATATTTCAACGCATTATTATTCTGAAGAATGGAGCTTACCTGTTCAGCCAAAAATGCTTTCTTTTTCACATTTAATTTCCTTTTAACAGTGCACAAGTCCTTCAAATATTTGGCATAAGAAGGAATCTGTTTGATAGCATCTAACAAAGGAATATTGACTTTCACTTGTTTCAAAATTTCAAAAATTCCAGTGTTATGGTCCAATTTCTTTGGATTATTCAATGCTTGAGGAAATGGGGGTGAAGGTGAGAGTTTGGTCGCCTTTTGGTCAACTTCTTCATTTTCTTGGGGAATTGGTTCATCTTCTCTTTCACAAGATTCAAGGATTTGTTTTTCAACAACCTTTCTACTCCTAAGAGTTATCACTGACTGGACTTGGTCCATTTGTTGGTTTTCTGAACTCTCCTTATTTAGACTGTACTGACCCTTGGGATTTGGTTGAGGTTGAGAAGGAAATTTTCCTTTCTCATGAATGATGAGTGCAGAAGAAAGTTTAGCAAGAGTTTCTTTTATGTCAATCATGGTTTGATTGTTTTGTTTATTAATGGCCTCTTGCTTTTCTATGAATGCATGCAGTGTTTCTTCAAGGTTTTTCCTATATGGTGGGACATAAGGTGCATATCCTTGAGAATTTTGAGAGTCTTGTTGTGCTTGAGGAGGTGGTGGTTGCATGAATTGTGACTGATTATTATTCCTCCAGCTGAAATTCGGGTGATTTCTCCATCCTGGATTGTATGTATCTGAAAAAGAAAAAGTAAATGGCTTGTTAAAATTATTTATTGCATTTACCTGCTCATGTACAACTTCTTTAAAAACAGGAATTTTAGGACATTCATGTGTTGAGTGTCCTAAATCATCACAAATGCCACAAATTTCTTTATTTTGCACAGATTTGATTTCTTTTCTTAATTCCATGGCTTCAACTTTTCTAGCCAAACTGGCAAATCTAGCATTTAGATCTTCCTCTTGACTAAGGTGATATTTTCCTTTATTAGCACTTGCAAGATTAGATCTAATTGAATTTTCAGAAATGTTAGTACTATGCCAAGATTGAGAATTTTCAGCCAACTGGTTCAAATAGTCTAAAGCTTCATCAGGTTCTTTATCAAGAAACTCACCATTGCACATTGTTTCCACAAATTGTTTAGTTTCAGGAGTTAAACGTTCATAAAAGAAGCTTAT
Organism: Ormosia emarginata; assembly: GCA_029884605.1. Taxonomy (NCBI): domain Eukaryota; kingdom Viridiplantae; phylum Streptophyta; class Magnoliopsida; order Fabales; family Fabaceae; genus Ormosia; species Ormosia emarginata. Next base: position 35,229,163 of record JAQQTP010000074.1, on the reverse strand, counting down.
ACTGCGCCATTTTTCAAAACCATGATGTGGGCAAGAATTTAACAAATCTTTAAACCGTTCCCAACATTGAAAATATGCTTCATTTGAATTTTGGGAAAAATTTTGGATTTGTCTTTTCATAGCATTGGTTTTATGTGTTGGAAAAAATTTCTTTAAGAACTCACCTTGTATTTCTTGCCATGTGCCAATTGATCTTAGATTCAAAGTGTTAAGCCAAGATTTTGCTTTATCTTTTAAAGAAAAAGGAAACAATTTAAGCTTAACAATCTCTTCAGTGCAATTTTGATCATTGAAAGGCAATACATACTTCCTCAAATTCTTTCAGATGTAAATATGGACTTTCAGATTCTAAACCATGAAAATTAGGAAGTAAAGAAATCATACCTAGTTTAAATCTAAAATTATTGGCATTGAGTGGAAAGATAAAACATGATGGACTAGAACTTCGAGGTGGTTGCAAATATTCACGCATGGTTCGCAACGGTTGATTTTCATGTTCATCATGTACACTTTCATTGCCAGCTATTGTGTCAATTGTGTGTGATTGTGATTCAAACAAGTTAATATATAAAGTACCAGGATTAATTTTGACTAAACGACTAGAATTTAAATCATGATACCAATTAAGCATACGTACATAAATAACTAAAAATAAATAAACAAAAAATAATGTACAAGCTGGCGGTATCACCCACCATTAAATATTAACAGGGATGGGGTAATAAACCAACCACCCAATAAATATGTACAAAGGCGTGGAATAAACTAACCACCAAATAAAAAAAAAAAACAGTGTGGTAGAAACCAACCACCAAATATATATATATATATAACAAAGGTGGGGTAATAAACCAACCACTCAAAAATAAAAATAAAAATAAAAATAAAGTCTGAGAAGATTAAAATACGAAAAAATAAAGTGCAAAAAGTAAATTTAAATATGAAAACCGGAGAGTGACGAGCCCCACAGAGTAGTGAAAGAGAAGAGAAGAAGAATTATTATTTTATTAAGTTAGATTACAGAAAAATAAATAACGAGAAAAGTAAAAAGGAGAGTTTCCCCATTAAGTTAGTGCGTAAAATAAAAAGGAGAGTTACCCCCAACGACAAAAAAAATGACGAAAATAAAAAAAAAATTAAAAAGCAAAAATAAATGACATAAATATAAAAGTTAGAAAGTTAGTATATTAGTAAGTTAGTAAGTTAGAGTTAGATAGTTAGAAAGTTAGAGCGTTAGTAAAGAAACCGAAAGATCGACAAGCTGATCTTTTGCTCCGGTGAGGGAAAAGAGAGAATAGATTTTATTAAAGAAAACGAACCTCAATAAATCAAAACTTCAAATCAAGTCCCCGGCAACGGCACCAAAAACTTGACTGCGGGATTAAAGGATGCAAACCCAAGTGCAGGTTGTCTCAAGTAATAAATTTCTCGGGAGTCCGAGGTCAATCCACAGGGAATTGATAAGAAAAATTAATTGAGGTAAGAAAAGGATTTGTCACAACACCAAAAGTAATAAAAGAAGTTCACAAATGAATTTAAGGGCTTGCTTGGGTTAGGAGATCCACTCTTGGTAATAAATTAAAGGTAAGATTATTTCTCCTTTTAACTCAATTGAAATCCACACACAACGGAGGTTCCAATCGGAAAATATAACATTCAAAGTTCAATTATATATGTAATCATATTATGATTCCTTTAATTATCTACCAACATTTGTAAATGTGTTCAAGCATTCACTGTGCCAATCCTATTGTCTACAATAAATCAAGATCTCCATTAACCAAAAAGGTTTCTAAATTGATTGGAAACAAAATACAACACATATAATGTTCATTTAATAATATATCATTTAAGCACAAGAAATAAAATAATCTAAACTTATTTCATTACCAAGAGCTTCACTCTTTCACCCAAGCAAGATGAAGATTTAGTTACTCATGGATAAGAAGAAAGAAAGAGAGAAGAAGAGAAAGATGAACATGACTTCAATTTAGAACAAGAGAAAATTACAACAAAGGAAAATAATAAACAAGCATAACCTTAACTTGTACAAACTAAGCCTCACCCCCTCAAGTGCTTAACACTTGAGTGCCTTTTATAGAAGAGTAGGGATACAAAATGACAAGGAGAATGATTAAGAGTAGGTGGATTAGTGGGTGGAGTGGTTGGATGATTGGTTAGGTGGTTGGATTATTGAATTAATGGTTGGATTATTGAGATTCTTTGTCTCCGAAATCATTCATTGCTTAACTTATTGATTCCGTCATTTTTGAGCCAAGTGGTCTTCATGAAAGTTCTAGGAAATTGTCTAAGCTTTCCAATGGCTCTAGAATCACCCAAAAATTCATCTTACAGCCCAAGATATGAACCAATTACTACAAACTGTTCAGGCCCAGTTTCAGCACCTCTATTTTGACTTTCAGACCCAATATCACCATCAAGGAGCCCGAATCAAGTTTTGTGTTCAACATAAAAGTTGTAGATATGGGTCTTAACTTTCAGATTCCAAATTTTCAGCCCATTTTATAAGCCCAAACTCGAATTATGCTCTGATTACTGTACACTGTTCAGGTTTCAGACACAAAACTCGTGTTCTGTCTTCCAAGCCCAATTAGCTCTACTAGATGTCTGATTGAGACTTTGAGCTCTTCATCAAAGTTGTAGAGCTCTCTCTTATCTTTCCTACAAGGTAAAATTCATAATTATCAGACATTTAGAACTCAAGATATGGCCGAAATACAGAAACAGCGTAAGACCAAAATAGTGCTGAAAAAATCAATTAAGTCCAATTTGAGTCCAAACTTACAAAACATAACTAGGCTTAATCAATTAAGTACATGGAGAGTGTAAATGACTAAAAATGAGGGTTTATTAATGTATAAAATATGTGATCATCAAATTCCCCCACACTTAGCTTTTTGCACTCCTGGGCAAAACACATAAGACCAAAGTTAGGAGACAAAGAAAAATGACACAGACTCAAAAGTTAAAAACTCTAAAAGACTCGATGAAGCAAGAAGAACAATAAGAAATTCAAGGGATCAAAGCATTAATGAGGTAACATTTCTTCACATCTCAAACCAACAAGTAAAGAAACTTCAGTTGAAAAGAATGAATCAAGAATGATAGATCCTCACAGAATTCACTCTCAATCTCTCAAGTGTTTAAAAGGTAAGTATTTCACTCTATCCAACCCATGAACAATTGCACTACCATAAGCTTGCTTATCTTCTACTTCTCCGCTACTCAAGAAAATTGTCATCTTTTCATAAAGCAATTCCACCTTTTATTCAAACAAAAGTTTCTATCACTTTTCTATGACTTTCTCTCTCTACCATTTTTCTTCTCTCACTTTTCTCTCAAACTTTTCTCCTCTCCCTCTCCTCCTCTTCTCCACGGCAGCCACACACCATTTCCCCCATGGATGCTTGATTTCAAGCCTATCATCTTGCTTGAAGCCACTTCTTCCTTTGAAGACTTTCCTTCTTGTTGAAATCACCTACAAGGAACTCACTTTTCTTCTTTATTCTCTCATCTTCTCCATGGCCAAAACCACCATCGTTGGCCCTGTAAGCTTTTTCACTCAACCAACCTTATTTCCTACATCTCCTTATCATCAAGGACATTTTCTCTTTTGTGACCACCTCTTGAATCCACCATTTTCATCATCTTCCACAAATCCCTAAAGTTTGAAGCTTTGAGGTAAAGTTCATGACTTTACTACTTTTCTCTTCTCTATTTCATGATCCTTGGTTACTTTGGTGATCAAGGATTCTTCTTTTAAGTTTTGGTTGGTGATTATGTGAGTTTGACCATCTTAGAGTTTTGGTGAAGGATTTGGACGAAAATCATCAATGAGGTTCTAGAGCAAGCTTGGATAACCAAATAGTAAGGTGATTCTACTTTGTTTATTTCTCTTCTCTCTATCAAGAAACAAAACAAAAGTTCTCACCTTTCTCTCCTAAACCCCACGACCAAAGTATCATTTTGGAGGGTTCAAGGTTTAGTTTTTATTTGTTCATTTTCATCCTCACCCTCTTGAAGCCAAGAACACAAAATCATTTCACCTTTCCTCCATTGAAACTCATGGCCTCACCCTCAAAAACCACCCATCCATCTTCTATAATTCCATCCAACCATAGATCTTGAATCTAGACACAAATTCAAGACACTTTCATGTTGAGATCTTAGTCAAAATCATCCATCTTCAACCTTGTTCTTCAAGCTCAAGATCAAGGATTTTTAGGTGAAGTTTTGAATCTTCACTTCTAATCTTGTTTTCAAAATGATGAACCATGATCTTGATCCATGGTTGTCTTTTATCAAGCTTTAGATCTAACATTTGTATATTTGTTGTCTTAAGGGTTTGTTTGTTGGTCTTGGATGAAATTCAAGGAGACATCAAGGAGCCTTCTTTTTTATCTTCTCTTAAGGTAAGAGGGAGATTAACCTCATCGACCAAATATAGTGATGAGAAAATAGAAGTTGTGTGTTTGTAAGTTAAGAATCCATGTGAGGATTCCTTCATTTGATTATGTGGTGATGACTACTTGTGCTTGTTTAATTATGTTTGATTATATGAAGTTGACAGTATGCATGAAAGCTATATGGTTATTTAATTGCTATGTTAATTTATCTATTTGATTGCATGAATTAGATGGTTTGTACGTGGTTGCCTATGTTATCTTTGTGGCTTAAAAGTATGCATAAATTCGTTATGGTGGGATTTTGATACATTGTATGCTTTGAATATGTAAGAGGAAAGAGATTTTAAGTTCAAGAACCTTTATGACACACGGCCACTCTATTTAAATTAGGAGTAATCAAGTTAAGGATGCTTTATAAATTGTGGATTTAGTGAATAGGAAATAAGAATATGAATTTAAGATTTTTAATGCTTGGAAAGGAAATGTATAAGATTTTATAAATTGAAAAGAAGAGATTTTTAACAAGATCATAAAGAGTAAAGTGGGAAAAGGATGCTAAGTTAAAGTATTTTAGTGTAAAAAGATTTTTAAGCAGAATATGGAAAACATATAGTTTTTATTAGATCAATAATGATTTTTATAAGAAATGGAAAAGGAGTTTTAAAAGTATTTGAGAATCTAAAGTATTTTATTTAAGAAGAATGGAACAAAGTTTTATTATTAGATAACAGTGATTTTAATTAAGATAATGAAGAATAAGTTTTAAAAGTGATTTAGAACTCAAGATATTCTGTTTAAGAGGATTTTAATAAAGGTAATAGAAGTAGTTTTTAGTAAAGTAATATAATACAGATTTTTTGGGAAAACATTGGAAATCGTTTACGCGATTATGAAAATAGCGGTTTGCTATCGGGCTGACGTACTAGACCCAATTTTGTTAAAAATATGGTTTATGACCCGTGGTGGCTTAGTTTATGCATTGGATTATTGTGCATTGAACATTATCATATATTGAACATTATACACTATTTTGTTGTTGTGCCGATGTGCTGGACTTGGGTGGATTAGTGTTATTATGTAATTGTATCAGCGATTATATAATATCATTGATACTAATTGTATTAGACAATTGTATGGACGGTTGTTTCAATATCATTGGGAATAGCACAATGGTGGCTTGAGTAATGCATTGAGTTGTCATGCATTGAACATCATACAGTTAGTGTCTGTATGGCTTTTATTGCCTAGGAGTGAATGAGAATTAAATAGTGTGATCCAAGGGAAGAATCTCAGGGTGCGTCTGGACGAGGTGATTCATCTTATGACCTAGTTGTCACATTATATACCTCTAGCCATGAAGAACTGTTGCAACGCACTGACGAGGAACCGACAAGCACTATTTCTCTTCGCGTCCGGCGTAGACTGTCATTGAGGGTAGCAGATCTTCTGGACCATTCATATCCAAAATTGAGTAGTAGCTCCATAGAGTAAGAATTGGTTCATTATGCATACACATGGTCAGTACTCATATTGTCGTGGCATGGTCGATATACATATTGTGGTGGCATAATCATTATACATACCTATGGTGGAAGTCTATTATTACCCATTGTTATAGTGCTGCTAATATTTATACTATTATGGGATATGCTCTCTGATGGTGTTTATGAAATTGATAACTTGAATATATCTACAATATCTGTATGTATGGAATGACTTTGTCATTCATATCATTTTCTTGCTGCCATATTGGATTTGATGTAGGGCATCTCACCTCTTTCTTGTCTCGTTCTGTTTTATATTTATGACCCGTGAAGACTGAGATAGCCGCAAGGCAGAATCTTTGTGGACTCTTGGAGATGCAGTTTTCTTGGAGGTGCTGACGTATAGTTTGCTCCCTTGGAATTAGAGCACGTTGGGAATGTTACCTTACCTTTGAGTAGGACCTGTTATGGGTTTCTACTTTCTCGTTTGGGTCAGTATGGGCTTGGTTGTGGTAGTTGCATATATGTCTTTGAACAAGTATATTTTATATTTTGTATGTGTTACTGTATTATGCTATATATATATGTATATTTGGAATGTAATTCCCTTTGGAGGATGTTCATGATTGTTTAATATATATATATACTTCATTCGTGGCTCTTATTTTATTTATATGTACAATGATTAAATTTGAAAAACTTGTTATTGAGTTATAGCACGCCTAGATTTAGTGACTGTGGCATAATGACAATTGTGTCATGGTTATTAGATCTAAGGGTGTTACAGTGTATCTTGTACAAAATCCCCTTAATTGGTCTCCAAATAATAAAAAGATATTGATTGAATTTAGGAAACTAAATTAACGAAACTCAATCTCCTTAATTGGTCTCCAAATAATAAAAAGATATTGATTGGATTTAGGAAACCAATTTTATGAAACTTAATCTCCTTTTATTGAAGGCTACCAGATTTTCATCTTTTTCTCTCTTTATTTTTCTTATCCTTCAGATGAAAAAATTAGCCTTCGAGCATTTTCTTTGGCTTTCTAATGCCATAAGAATCGCATCGATATGGTCCAAATATAGTAGCAAGGTCAGAAAATATGAGTTGAATCCGAATTTGCAACAAATTCTCTTCTCTGTAAGGATCCTTATCCAATCTTCAATTATCCTTATCTTCAAGTTTTCACATCTAATTGGGACTTTGGATGAGACATAAGATTTGGATAAGATCTCTTCAAAATTCTATTTTTATAGCACGTCCCAGCATCTTACTGATTGCACCACTTTTACTTTTAAATATCTACAATTAACACGTAATTTAATAATTAATTAATCTCAAAGAAGAAAATGATAATCCTGCAAAAATCAATAAAATTAAATATACTGAGATATAATATTGCCTATTTTTATAATTAAAATATATAAAACTAGGTTATTATCAACGTCAAATCCACGTATTCAGCATCGCTGGGAAGAGACTAGATATATTCTAATTAATGCGTGCCTTCAACCCTACACCAGGTGTTGATGTTTTTAGGAGGGAGAGAAGGTGGAAGTGGTTGTAGCCAATCAGAATCCTTTTACAACTGAGGTAAAGATGGTTGAGACTATTTTTTATTCTCCACAAATTGGTACTATTGCAATTCCACAATATTATGAGGAAGGATCTCTGCAATCAAGTGATTTCACTTCTCAAGGTTTTAAGTTCAAATCTCAGGCCAACCCATGGCCTCATTGAGCAGTTGATTATGGAGCAGCTGAATATGACGCTTGAAGACATCTTGCAATGGCTAACTCTCTTCACAGCTGAATTCAAAATAGAATTAGCTAATCCAAATTCGCTTAGGGGGCAAGTCGAGAAGGATGAATAGATTGATAGGGAAGAGTTAGAGTCACCAAAAAAAGGGTTTTGAGGCTCAGGATCCATTAATAAAAGTGAATTTGGAACAGTCGAAGAGCCAAGGAATACTAGAGTTAGTGGATTTTTTACTGAAGTTGACCAGGGCCAATACTCGAGTTAATCAAGCAGTCCAAGGACTGTTTTGCATGGGAATATCATGAGATGTCTGGTTTGTCTATGCAGTTAGTCGAGCATCGATTGCCGATTAAGGAAGGTTATAAGCAGCATAAGTAATCGGTTTGAAGATTTAATCCAGAATTGATGCCTAAGATCAAGGAAGAAATCAAGTATTTGTTGAAGGTTGGGCTTATCCGAATAGCGAGGTATATTGATTGGTTATCAAACATTGTCCCAATCATGAAAAAAAGTGGACAAGTTAGGATCTGCATTGACTTTTGAGACCTTAATCTAACCAACCCTAAAGTCGAGTATGTCATGCCAATAGCTGACATGCTAGTTGATGTAGCTGCCAATAATGGAGTTTTGACTTTCATGGATGGTTACTTAGGGTACAATCAGATCTTCTTAGCCAAGGACAATATGCACAAGACAACATTTCGTTTCCCAGGGGCTCTTAGCATTTTTGAATGGTTAGTCATGTCACTCGACTTAAAAAATGCAGGGGCAACCTACCATTGGGCGATGGATGCTATTTTCCATGATCTTATTAGGAAAAGCATGGAAATCTACATTGATGATGTGGTGGTAAAGTCGATTAACTTTGATTAACACTTAGTTAATTTGGAACATGTTATTAAAAGGATGAGAGCCCATAACATAGAAACGAATCTGGTTAAGTGTGCTTTTGGAGTATCAGTTGGAAATTTGTTGGGATTTCTTGTGCATCAGCAAGGAATTGAAATTAACTAGAATAAAACTAAAGCTGTGCTGGAAGCAAGACCAACTAGAAACAAAAATTAAATACAAAGCTTGATTGGAAAAGTAACAATTTAACTAGGAAGATAGAGGCTTTTTTGCCATTACTACTACTGAAAGATGTTGAAGAGTTTATTTAGGGAGAAGAGCAGCAGGCAGTGTTTGATCAGATAAAGCAAAATCTTAAAAATCTATTTGTCTTGGTACCACCCTCTCCAAGTAGGCCACTAAAGCTTTACATTTCGACTGCAAAAGAGTCTATCGGCTACCTACTAGCCTGGGATGTCGAGGATGGAGTTGAAATAGTCGTTATTATCTTAGTCGATTACTAAATGGTGCAAAGACTAGATATTCTCCTATAGAAAAGTGTTGGTGTATGCCCTAGAGGCCAATACATTTTGTCTGTATTTACATTCATTATATTATGTTGTTTTATGATATATGAGGCATTTCATTTATTGTGTTCTTTTTGTTAGACATAATAAAGTCCTTAGAATAGTAAGTTTGATACCATAGGACATCAAGTGGATGACTTGATCGTGAGATCCTATTGGATAAAACATTATTCTTAAATGTCCCTAGTCAAGTATTATTGTTAATTAGGACAACAATAATGCATTGAGACTAGTATGTGTGTAGACTGATGACCACATCTCACGGGTCATGGATATGAGATATCAAGTCTACACATGGATACATATTAGAGTAATGATGTATTAGACAGACCCGCCATGAGAACGCTACGTGGATCGTTACGTGAGTGTCATAAGCGATTTTCATAGTGATAATGGTGTATGTGGTCCTTTAACCTGAAATCACTATGATTTCTACATGAGGAGTTGTGTGTTTTAATGCCATCAAACGTCATCTGCAATAAGATGATTATAAATTTGGTTATTAGACATACCACGATACATGTGGAGGGATGTGAATGACCTAGATGGGATTTATCCCTCCTACATAACAGGAGTGATATGTTCAAGCCTCCTGATTGAGTGAGACTATAAAATGTATGGCCATGCTCAAATGAGTCAATATGAGATATTGATCTCATTTGTTATTACTATGTCTACTCTGGAATCAGGAAACTGAAGATTGAACTAAACAAGGATGACACGTTCCATGCCTTGTGTTCAATCTAGATATCTGGGACAAAGGGACTAAACTACACAGAAACATTGGTCACGGATAGGTTATGTCAAATCACTGACATTCTCATTACTTGGGTAGCAGTGATGTGTTGCTAGATACCGCTCACTATTTATAATATTAAAATGAGATTTTAATATTACTACCAACGTTATGAGAACCTGCAAGGTCGCACACTTAGAATAGACTAAATTGGAGCAATAAGGATCCAAGTTGGACTCAGATTCAATTGTGGGCCTAACTCATGACAGATGGGTTTAGGATTGCATAGCTTACCTTGCTACTGCTCACACTCACTTAAGGCAGACACTATTATAAATAGTACTGCTAAGGGGGCTGTTATGTACATAACATTACAACCCTAGCCGCACTTAAGAAAATGAGTGAGAGATAGTGAAAGGTTTTCTTCTCTTCTCTTCACAGCTAGCACCGTGAAACAGAAGTGTGACTCCTTTTGCAAGTCTGTTCATGTGGATACCGCAGAGACGTCATCGCTATTACAGTGTTGGTAATTCACCTCGCTTGTGTTTATCACGCTTCAAGAGATAAACTTTTAAAAACTCGGATTATGGACTTTTTTGCATGGATCTTGTGAGGAAATTCTATTATTCTGCTGCACAATTTTTAATCCGCAATTCCCAACAGTGGTATCAGAGCCACTTGCGAAACCATGATTTGGTTTTTCTACTTTTCTTGTTATATACGATAACATGATTCGTTGCTTTCTTTTCATAAAAGATATGATCTTTATATGTTATTTTTGAAATTGAAATAATGATGTATGAAACTGTATTCTGTTTGTTTTGTTGTTTACGAAACATGTTGATATTTTTGAAACCATGAAGATGTTCATATGATTATGCGAAAAAATGTTTTGAAAGCTTTTTGTTTCTGCATTTTTCTATATATATATATATATATATATATATATATATATATATATATATGTATATGTGTGTGTGTGTGTGTGTTTGTGTGTGATATGTATGATTATGTGAAAACTGAATTGAATGCTTTCTGTTTCTACATTTTTTTTCTCGGAATATATATATATGTGATATGTATGATTCTGTGAAAACCGAATTGAATGATTTACATGTTTACGTGTTTTTTTTTCTCGGAATATATATATATATATATATATATATGTGTGTGTGTGTGTGTGTGTGTGTGTGTGTGATATGTATGATTCTATGAAAATTGAATTGAATGCTTTCTATTTCTGCATTTTTTTTCTGGAATATATATATATGTGATATGTATGATTCTATGATAACCGTTTGAATGCTTTCTGTTTCTGTATTTTTCTGGTATAAATGTGATATATACACAGCAGCGCGACAAAAAGTTTTGGAAACCTTGTTTCCAGTTTGTGGCGGCTATGCAACTTCCTCATGACATGAAGTGTTCATGTTTTCACGAATTCTGGAAACCCTGTTTTCTGGATAGGTGATGACGGCTGTGAGGAAACCTGCGGCACATGAAGCGTTCATGTGTTTGCGGGCCTTAGGTTTCAAGTGTTGTTGCCTTAGCCGTCATAGAGGCAAATGGGGTCTAACTCGAATTTTTATCTAAGAAACCAGTGGTGGTATTTGAATGAAAAATTTTGGACCGGGGCGCTGTCCCTGCACCCCGCAAGGGGCGGCCTCCCCTTGACCCCTGCCCGCTGACCGGGTAGCGGGACCCCCGTCGGGGCGCTGCCTCGAACCCCGTTGCATGGTGTGTGATATTCGAAAATGCGATATTCAAAATTGTTTTTATAATTCACAAAATAATAATGTGTTATTATTTTGTGTTTATGTATACTTAGAGATGCATGGTGCATGGTTATGGGCCTAGTCTTTTTTTTTTATGCTATTTTGGTTATTTTAAATACGACTTGCGTGTCGTGCCTTTCTCTCTACATTCTGATTATACATTCTCTTCTCACCTAACTCCCCTCGAATGTAAAAGAGGTTTCTATATAATGTAATCTTGATGTGGAGGCAAGGAGACGGCATCAAGTGAGGACGTTGGTGGGAGACGCTTGATGAAGCTAGCATTAGTTAATGCTACTTTCTTAGAGGCCATAACCATGTCATGTTTATTATATGCTTTATATATATGAGATGCATGGATGATGTTTATGGTATGTTAAACAAGTTTAATAAATAGTTAGATCTAATAATAAAATTCCCTCAAAGAAAATATTAAGTCATTATGTGATGCCTTCCAATGCGTGGCACTCATCAAGACTAATATCGATCAAGTGTAGGTCTGCCAAAGCAGGGTGCCTTTATCTATATTAGTAAGATGCGATGGGATAAGAGTAATATCCAACTGCTAACCATTGGGTCTGACTTAACTAGGCCATTTCAATAGGATTGAAGGCTTAGAGGCATGAAGTTGGGCTTTAGTCCATTAGATGGATTAGAATAAGTGTTATTCACCCAACTATCTAAGAGTTGCATATGATGTAATTAGAAAGAGTTTCCTACCAAAATAACCGAATTGGGTGATTAGCCAAAGCTGAATCAAAGCTAGGTGAAATATGGATCTTGGCCCACTAGGAAATCTTTCGATGGGATTTTTCGAGTCAATGCTGAGAGTCATTGATTTGAATAAAATAGTGAGAGACGTATTTAATTAAAGACCTTGTTAAATATGTTTATGGCATGATACTTATATTTTGCATATTTCTGTTGATAGATTACTATGGCAACAAACACATCAAGTAACTTATCATTGCGATCAGTCCTTGAGAAGGACAAGTTATCTGGGACAAATTTCCTAGACTGGTACAGGAACTTGAGGATTGTCCTTAAGCAAGAGAAAAAGTTGTATATTTTAGAACAGCCTATTCCTGAGCCACCTACTACTAATGCCCCTAGAGCTGAAAGAGATGCTTATAAGAAGCATCCAGATGATGCCTTGGACGTCGGATGTCTAATGCTAGCCACCATGAACTCTGAGCTCCAAAAGCAACACGAGAACATAGATGCCTACGATATGATCATACTGTTGGGAATTGCAGATCAAAAGTCTCGCAGCGGAATAATAGAATTCCCTCACAGGATCCATCCGAAAAATCCATAATCCGAGTCTTTAAAAATTTACCTCTTGAAGCGTGATAACCACAAGCGAGGTGAATCACTAACACCGTAATAGTGACGATGTCTCTGCGGTATCCACACGAACAGACTTGCAAAAAGGAGTCACGCCTCTATTTTGTAGTGCTAGCTGCGAAGAGAGGAGAAGAAGACCTCACTATCTCTCACTCACTTTCTGTAGGTGTGGCTAGGGTTGTGATGTAACCTAGTAGCAGCCCCCTTAGCAATATTATTTATAACAAAGACTGCCTTAAGTGAGTGTGAGCAGTAGCAAGGTAAATGGTGCAACCCTAAACCCATCTGTCATGAGTTAGGCCCACAATTAAATCCGAGTCCAACTTGAATTCTGATTACTCCAATTTAATCTGTTCTAAGTGTGCGACCCTGCAGGTTCTCATAATGTTGGTAGTAATATTAAAATCTCATTTTAATATTACAAACAGTGAGCGGTATCTAGCAACACATCACTGCTACCCAAGTAATGAGAATGTCAGTGATTTGACATAACCTATCCGTGACCAATGTTTCCGTGTAGTTTAGTCCCTTTGTCCAGATATCCAGATTGAACACAAGGCATGGAATGTGTCACCCTTGTTTAGTTCAATCTTCAGTTTCCTGATTCCCGAGTAGACATAGTAATAACAAATGAGATCAATATCTCATATTGACTCATTTAAGCATGGCCATGCATTTCATAGTCTCACTCAATCAGGGGGCCCGAAGATATCACTCCTGTTATGTAGGAGGGACAAATCCCATCTAGGTCACTCACATCCCTCCACATGTATCGCGGTATGTCTAATAACTAACTTTATAATCATCTTGTTACAGATGACGTTTGATGGCATTAAAACACACAACTCCTCATGTAGGAATCATAGTGATTTCAGGTCAAAGGACCACATACACCATTATCACTATGAGAATCACTTATGACACTCACGTAACGATCCACGTAGCATTCTCATGGCGGGTCTGTCTAATACATCATTACTCTAATATGTATTCATGTGTAGACTTGATATCTCATATCCATGACCCGTGAGATATGGTCATCAGTCTACGCACATACTAGTCTCAATGCATTATTGTTGTCCTAATTAACAATAATACTTGACTAGGGACATTTAAGAATAGTGTTTTATCCAATAGGATCTCACGATCAAGTCATCCACTTGATGTCCTATGGTATCAAACTTACTATTCTAAGGACTTTATTATGTCTACCAAAAAGAACACAATAAATGAAATGCCTTATATAAAATAACATAATATAATGTATGTAAATACAAACAAAATGTATTGGCCACTAGGGCATACACCAACACGTACACCTCAAAAAGCTCTATCAAGCAGACTAGACATAAGAGATACGAGGTCTCTAAAGCACTGTTTCAGTGCAAGCTGGTAGAAGGAAGCCCTGTTGGTGCTCATGTACTCAAGATGATTGGGTACATTGAAAACTTAGAGAGACTTGGTTTTCCTTTGGGCCAAGAGTTGGCCACTGACTGAGTCCTGCAATCGTTGCCAGATAGTTTTAGTCAATTTGTCATGAACTACAACATGAATGAAATTGACAAAACACTACCAGAGCTGCTAAGCATGTTGAGAACTACTGAGCAGAACATAAACAAAGGCAAACGAAAGGCCATAATGATGGTCCATAAGACTAAGGGCAAGAAACAGCAGAAAAAGCCCACGGACAAGTGGAAAGGTAAGGGCAAGGATAAGTCCAAGCCTAGCACTTCTAGCTTGAAACCAGTGGGTGGAGTGGCTAAGGAAGGTACATGCTTCTATTGCAGTCAGACTAGACATTGAAAGAGGAACTGTGCCAAGTACCTAGAGGAGCTCAAGAAGAAGAAGGGAAGTGAGACTTCTACTTTAGGTATTTTTGTTATAGAAGTCAATTTATCTACTTCTGCATCATGGGTATTAGATACTGGATATGGATCTCACATTTGTGTAAATGTGCAGGATCTAAAGAGCAGTAGACCATTAACTAAGGGCGAAGTCAACCTACGAGTGGGAAATAGAGCAAAGGTTGCTGCACTAGCCGTAGAGACTTATTTATTAGCTTTGCCCACTAGGCTTGTAATTGAATTGGATAATTGTTATTTTGTGCCTGCTATTAGCAGGAATATCATTTCTGTTTCTTGTTTGGACAAGAAAGGTTTTACTTTTATAATAAAGAACAAAAGTTGTTCTCTTTATTTGAATGATATTTTCTATGGTAGTGCACATCTGAGTAATGGACTTTATGTCCTTGATCTCAAAACACCCATCTATAACGTAAATACAAAGAGGTTCAAGTCAAATGATATGAACCCGACTTATCTCTGGCATTGTCGTTTGGGCCACATAAATGAGAAACGCATTTCCAAACTCCATAAAGATGGATTCTTGGACTCGTTTGATTTCGAATCATATGAGACATGTGAATCTTGTTTATTGGGAAAGATGACTAAGGCCCCATTCACTGGACAAGGAGAAAGGGCTAGTGATCTTTTGGGCCTCATACATAGTGATGTATATGGGCCACTAAACACACTAGCTAGAGGCAGTTTTCAATATTTCATTACATTTATTGATGATTTCAGTAGATATGGATTTGTATATCTTATGAAGCACAAATCAAAATCCTTTGAAAAGTTCAAAGAGTTCAAGAATGAAGTACAAAACCAACTTGACAAGAGTATTAAAATCCTTCAATCAGATCGAGGAGGTGAATACTTAAGCCAACAGTTTGATGATCATCTGAAAGAGTGTGGGATAATATCTCAACTCACTCCTCCTGGAACACCACAATGGAATGGTGTTTCTGAAAGGAGGAACCGGACCTTGTTGGACATGGTCTGATCCATGATGAGTCATGCAGACCTTCCAGGCTCCTTCTGGGGACATGCTCTATTAACAGCAGCTTTCACACTTAACCGTGTTCCATCTAAGACGGTTCAACAAACACCATATGAGATGTGGACTGGGAGACAACCCAATATGTCTTTTATGAAGATTTGGGGTTGCGAAGCTTATGTGAAACGTCAAGTTTCTAATAAGCTTGGCCCTAAATCAGATAAATGCTTCTTTGTGGGGTATCCCAAGGAAACCAAGGGATACTATTTCTATAATCCTATCAAGGGAAAAGTGTTTGTCGCACGGACTGCTGTATTCCTAGAAAAGGAGTTTATCTCCAAAGGAATCAGTGGGAGGAAAGTAGAACTTGAAGAAAATCAAAGTTCACACAGTAGCAGTGAACCAATGGTGGAAATAAAGCTGCCTCCACAAGTCGTTGTGGAATCACAATCTGCTCTAGTAGCACAAGACCCGCGTAGGTCTAATAGGATACGTCATCAACCAGAGAGATATGGATTTCTCATGACTCAGCAAGGTAACGTATTGCTCATGGATCAAGATGAGCTTGTGACTTACCAGGAAGCCATTATTGGCCCAGAATCTGAAAAATGGCTTGAGGCCATGAAATCTGAAATGGAATCCATGTATGCCAACCAGGTATGGACCTTGGTTGACCCACCTGAAGGGGTAAAACCCATTGGGTGCAAGTGGGTTTTTAATAAGAAAACCGGCATGGATGGTAATGTGCATACCTTTAAGGCGCGATTGGTGGCTAAAGGTTTCAAGCAAATTCATGGTATAGACTATGATGAGACTTTTTCCCCAGTTGCGATGCTTAAATCCGTTCGGATCTTGCTTGCTATTGCAGCATACCATGATTATAAAATCTGGCAAATGGATGTCAAAACTGCTTTCCTTAATGGAAATCTTCTTTAGGATGTGTACATAACACAACCTAAAGGTTTTGCCACTCCACAGGATGCTAGAAAGGTGTGCAAGTTGCAATGATCTATTTATAGATTGAAGCAAGCTTCCAGAAGCTGGAATCTTCATTTTGATGATACAATCAAATAGTTTGGTTTCATCAAGAATGAAGAAGAATCTTGTGTCTACAAGAAGGTTAGTGGGAGCACAGTTGTTTTTCTAGTATTATATGTAGATGACATACTACTAATTGGAAATGACATCCCTACCCTACAATCTGTAAAGACTTGGTTAGGGAAGTGTTTTTTTATGAAGGACTTGGGCGAAGCCACCTATGTATTAGGTATAAGGATCTATTGAGATAGATCGCAAAGATTGCTTGGCCTAAGTCAGAGTACATACATAGACAAAATGTTAAGATGGCTTAACATGCATGAATCCAAGAAAGGACTCTTGCCTATGTCGCATAGTATAAGCCTATCTAGGCTCAATCCCCTTCCACCCAGGATGAAAGGGATCGCATGAGTAAGATTCCATATGCATCTGCAATTGGATATATCATGTATGTCATGTTATGTACTCGACTAGAAATCTCGTATGCTTTGAGCATGACGAGCAAGTACCCGTCTGATCCCGATGAGAGTCACTAGAGTGCTGTAAAGAACATCCTTAAGTACTTGAGAAGGACTAAGGATTTGTTCTTGGTATATGGAGCTGAGGAGGAACTAGTTGTAAAGGGTTACACTGATGCTAGCTTCCAAATCGATAAGGATGACTCCAGATCGCAATCGGGTTTTGTTTATTGCCTGAATGGTGGGACTGTGAGCTGTAAGAGTTCAAAGCAGGAGACAGTCGCTGATTCTACCACAGAGGCTGAGTATATTGCTGCCTCCAATACAGCAAAGAAGGCCATTTGGATTAATAAGTTCATTATTGAGCTTGGTGTAGCTCCTAGCATTGTGGACCCAGTGGACCTCTATTGTGATAATAATGGAGCCATTGCACAAGCTAAGGAGCCCAGATCTCACCAGCGATCCAAACATATACTTAGGCGCTTCCATCTCATTCGAGAAATCATCAATAGAGGAGATGTGAAGATATGCAGAGTACCAACAGATGATAACATTGTTGATCCACTTACGAAGCCTCTTGCACAGCAGAAGCATGAAGGTCACACTAGGTCCTTAGGCATTAGAAATATGCCTGATTGGCTCTAGTGCAAGTGGGAGATTGTTAGTGTATGCCCTAGAGGCCAATACATTTTGTCTGTATATACATTCATTGTATTATGCTATTTTTTGATATATGAGGCATTTCATTTATTGTGTTCTTTTTGTTAGACATAATAAAGTCCTTAGAATAGTAAGTTTGATACCATAGGACATCAAGTGGATGACTTGATCGTGAGATCCTATTGGATAAAACATTATTCTTAAATGTCCCTAGTCAAGTATTATTGTTAATTAGGACAACAATAATGCATTGAGACTAGTATGTGTGTAGACTGATGACCACATCTCACGGGTCATGGATATGAGATATCAAGTCTACACATGGATACATATTAGAGTAATGATGTATTGGACAGACCCACCATGAGAACGCTACGTGGATCGTTACGTGAGTGTCGTAAGCGATTCTCATAGTGATAACGGTGTATGTGGTCCTTTGACCTGAAATCACTACGATTCCTACATGAGGAGTTATGTGTTTTAATGCCATCAAATGTCATCTGTAATAAGATGATTATAAAGTTAGTTATTAGACATACCGCGATACATGTGGAGGGATGTGAGTAACCTAGATGGGATTTATCCCTTCTATATAACAGGAGTGATATCTTCGGGCCCCCTAATTGAGTGAGACTACAAAATGCATGGCCATGCTCAAATGAGTCAATATGAGATATTGATCTCATTTGTTATTACTATGTCTACTCTGGAATCAGGAAACTGAAGATTGAACTAAACAAGGGTGACACGTTCCATGCCTTAAGTCCAATCTAGATATCTAGACAAAGGGACTAAACTACACGGAAACATTGGTCACGGATAGGTTATGTCAAATCACTGACATTCTCATTACTTAGGTAGCAGTGATGTGTTGCTAGATACCGCTCACTATTTATAATATTAAAATGAGATTTTAATATTACTACCAACATTATGAGAACCTACAGGGTCGCACACTTAGAACAGACTAAATTGGAGCAATAAGGATCTAAGTTGGACTCGAATTCAATTATGGGCCTAACTCATGATAGATGGGTTTAGGGTTGCACAGCTTACCTTACTACTGCTCACACTCACTTAAGGCAGACACTATTATAAATAGTACTGCTAAGGGGGCTGCTATGTACATAACATTACAACCCTAGCCGCACCTAAGAAAGTGAGTGAGAGACAGTGAAAGGTTTTGTTCTCTTCTCTTTGCAACTAGCATCGTAAAACAGAGGTGTGACTCCTTTTGCAAGTCTGTTCGTGTGGATACCGCAGAGACATCGTTGCTATTATGGTGTTGGTGATTCACCTCGCTTGTGTTTATCACGCTTCAAGAGGTAAACTTTTAAAAACTCGGATTATAAACTTTTTTGCATGGATCTTGTGACGGAATTCTATTATTCCGCTACGCAATTTTTAATCCGCAATTCCCAACAAAAAGCATTGTCTTTCTCTTTTTAATGCATGTATTAAGTTAGAATACTATCTTTTGCCAAAAGAAATTCTAGTTTTATGCAAAGTTGACATTGTCTTAGTTTGGAAAACCATTTTATCCATTAGGACAAAAGACCCTAAATATGGCAAATGATTAGAGAAATAAGAGGGCCCTTATATTATTAGTCAAGTTATTCCAAAAGGTGTGAATCGGTTAGTGGACATGCAAGGTGAAAAGTTATAAAAAGCATTAATGGCAAATTTCTAAAGCTATAGTATTCATCCATGTGGAAAATGATGCAAATGGATTAAAAATAGAAGTTTAAAAAATAACTACAAACTAGCTACCTAGCTTTTCCACAAAATTAAAGCAAAATCCTAAAAGGCTCAAATTGTTCACTCCCAAAAAGGAAGTTTACCAAGTTAAATTTCAAAAGAAGAAAACATTGGTAAAATTCCTTCAAGCATCAACAGGAGGGGTTGTTAGGTCTTTGGATGAGGCGAGTAGAGAAGTATCGGTTCCAGTAGCTGATGGAGAAAACATAGAGACAGTTACTTGGTTGGGTGATGTTTGGGTTGTTTCTAGGTTCGGCTGAGGGAGCTTTTATTTGGCCTCGCCTAACAGGTTCTTCAGCCTGTTCCAAGATCTTATTGCCTCGGCTAGGCCAGCTTCGCCTATTGCCATGTCACGCGTCAAAATGTCCTTTTTGTTACAACAAGTATTCAATTTTAGTATCTAACCCAGTCGATTGATTGTATTGTTGAATCTGTGCATCAGAACCAAATTTGATATTGGTCGTAATAAGAGCAAGTTCAAGCTGGATCATTGCAATCTCAGCTTTGATTCTGATCAGTTCTTTAGTGAGCTCTTCCAAACATGTGTTCAGTCGAGCTTGCTCCATGAGGTTTGTAACATCCTCCCTGATCTAATAAATTCTAATTAGTGTTATAGAAGCTCAATAATATTAGTATAAGTTATTTGTTAAAGATGGTCAATTTATTAGATAAGTTGAGCACAATTCTATGACACTGAAAGTGTATAATAGCTTATATTTTGAAATTTATAACTAAAATGAAGGAAATAAACATGGGAAGTTTATTTCCAATATGAAGATAATTAGCATGAGCTATAGTAAATTTTTGAAAATTAAATGAATTAATCTGATAATTTTAATGACACTGAGAAAATGTTTAAAGATTAAATTAAATAGCTAGGTAGCTTGAAAAAAAATTTGGAATCACTTGGAAATGATAAGTGAAATATAGGGAATATTTTTAATATGAAAAACAAGTTGAGGCAAGTATATTTACTTACCTCACAGGTTCAATTTAATTTAAGAATAATAATACAATTTATTTGATTAGTGGTAGTGTATGGAAAATTATGGAAATTTGAATATGAGCATTAAATTGAGATCAGTGATTTTTGAGAATACTCATGAAGGTAAAACTCATAATAAGAATATGAAAATATCCTTATAGATATGAGTTTTAGGATTTATTCCTATATTTTGTTCAAACCACCTTTGTTTTATTATTTTCTATCGTAGATTAACTTTACCTTTACCATTATATCTATTTTCCTATTTTTTCTCTCACAATCGTTCGTCCCTTATCCATTCATTTTCTATCTTTCCCTCACTCTCCATATTCACTCATTTTCTTTCCTTCTCACCCGTCTGTCTCTTTTTCTCTCTCATTGGCTCTCGCTGCTCTATCTCTTCCTCATATGCTCGTTCTTCCTCTTGCCAATCCGTCGTTCACTCGTCTCTGGCATTCCCAGCCAGTTTGTTCTGGTTGTCGCTCTCTCTCTCATCTGCTCCACTCGTTCTCTCTCGTTGGTACGCTCATCTCTCTCTCTCGCTGGTTAATCTTGTTGTTGCTCTGGTTGATCTGTTCTGATCTTTTTTCTTCTTTTCTATTATTTTGATTCCCACTCACCCATTTTCTTGTCTTTATGGGTACTGAAACTGAGGGAATAGAGACAAAAATGAAGAATCAAGGGAATAAAGACATAAATGAAGAACCAATGGCAACAGAAATAAGAGAGAAATGAGGGAAAGGAAGGGCGTGGAAGGGGGGAAACGAAATCATGGAGCCATGGAAATGAAAGGTAGGGGTTGTTCTATTATTCTTTCATGTTTTATTTGATTGAAAATTTTGCATTTTCCCCTCCATGGTTGTCATGGTTAGGACTGATTTGGTATGGTTGATTCTTGAATTTTGAGATGTGGTTATGATTCAATTGATTTTTTGTGATGAATTGACTTTAGTATATATGGATAGAAGATGCTTGAGCTTGGGATTTTTTTTTTATGGCTCAC
The DNA here is from genome assembly GCA_029884605.1 of Ormosia emarginata. Taxonomy (NCBI): domain Eukaryota; kingdom Viridiplantae; phylum Streptophyta; class Magnoliopsida; order Fabales; family Fabaceae; genus Ormosia; species Ormosia emarginata. The sequence goes on along the minus strand of JAQQTP010000074.1, from coordinate 35,207,483 downwards.
GGCTAGACCTTGGAAAGGTCATGGCTGAGCCAAGTTTTAATTTCTAATTTTGTGCCTTTCATTTTATTGGATGTGGTGTTGCTTGTGGAGATTATTCTAGTAGAGTTTATGGCCAATTTTGGGTGGAATGTGGATTGCGGTTGTGTACCCTACCCTTAACCAGAATTATTGATAATTTATATTTGGAAGAATTTTGGGAAGCATGTATGCTTAAAATGATAACTAAAACGATGTATAAAAGTTAAGGCAGAGTGTTGCCCAAGGTTGTTTAAAATTGTATTATTTCTAGTATGAGAATTTGTGACTTGAAAGGTAGGGGCTTTCTTTCTTATAATTGTTTTTCTTCATTCATACTTTCATTGAATTAAAACTTTGTCTTTTTGCCTCTATATTGCCCATGGCTAAGATAAGAATTAGGGGTGATTATTGATTTTAATTTGTATCTCTTGGTTCCATTAATTCTTGAGTGTAAAATTTGTATAATTATTGCTATTGAGGCATATAAAGTAGTACTTGTATTAGGATAAATATATTTGTATAAGGATTATTTAAATGTCTGTATATTATTACACTTCTCAAGGCTCATATTTTTGTATATGGTATATCTGTTTTATTTAAAAATTTTATTTTGTATCAAAAGTAACATATCTAATTCTAATTACTAATACATGATCCTAGACATGATATTAGTATTAGTGTTAGGGTGTTACATTTTGGTATTAGAGCAGGTTCATCCTGTTGAGCCAGGGATGGAGTAGCTATGCTTTGTTATGCACTTGTCTTGTCTTATTGATGAGATACATAGGTAGAATTGTGTAACAGCATTGAGTTTGTATGTTATGGTTAACTGTCATACTGTTGCATAATATTGAGTCTGACCAACTCAATATATAATGTGTGGTGCGTGCAGGAGACTATAGCATCGACCAGGTGAACCTACGATGGTAGAGCCCCGTAGGCAACGGTGTGTCAGATATATTAGAGTTTAGAAAAAATGAATTCCTCATTTTTTTTAAAGGATGATAGGATCTAATGAAAGTAGAGGTATTAATATGGAAGTTAGAGAAAAGTTGAGTGTTGGTGAGCTAGTGTTAGAAGCGTAATGAAAAGTGTTGGAATTAAAATAATATGTCTTGCATTAGTATTTTTCAAAGAAATTGTAAGAATGTAAAGAGTTGGAAAATTTTAAAATTTGAGTAAGGGATTTATTTTATTACTCTAATTATTATTTATTTCACTTGGTTACATGTTTCTTGAAGGTATAAGGGTTGAAAGTTCTGATTCCTTTAACAATTGTTGAGTTTTGAATATGAGTTTTGTAACTCGTGTTGATTTCCTTAACCCAAGCTTGAATAATTTAAAAAGGAAAATTGGAAGTTGGTTAATATGTGATTTTTTTTGTTTGGAAGTATTGTTTAAATTGATCATAAATAAGAAACCTAAGTGCCAAGGAACTTGGTTGCTGATTGAACAACTTTTCTGTATTGGAAATCAGAATATAATCAGTTATGGGTGATAAATAACAAGTTATTTGATGTTTCAAACCTCATTTTTTTGAGTTATAATCGATTAGTCATATAAGGTAATTGGTTTTCACTATAATTGGAGCTACTTCCAAATAAGAATAATCGGTCAGTTCTAAGTGCTAACTAGTTATTAAATTAAAACAAAAAGTGGAAACAAGGAGATAATTGGTTAGCCTATGATGCTAACTAATTATCCAATGTTTCCTAGAGGATTCTAAAAAGGCCTAACTAATTATCAAAACATGACAACCGATTAAAGACTCCTTCAAAACAAATTTTTAATCGCTTCAATCAATTATACGAGCAACATAAATCAGTTATTAACGTGTAGAAACAAAATTTGTTGTTCTTGGATTTATGATTAAGTTTGTCTAAGTGAATACATAAATATTAAGAAACTATTTATGGTATGATGTTATGTTATGTTATTCTAAGAAAATGAATTATAGAATGCAATGTAATAATAATTAAAGTATGGTTGTGCATGACTTCTATCGTGATTACCAAGAACTTTGGAATGAAATAAGTGGTATTTGAATATATAGTATGGTTATGCAATATGATGCATAAATTGTTTAATTTTTTTTCTTTTGTTAAGCCTAGTTGAGCTGTGATATTCCCTTCTTACTCAAAGATTAAACTAGAACTATGAATTGAATAAACATATGTATTTTAAAGTATGTTAAGTTATAATTCATGAATTATTCCTTATGTATTAAGGCAAATGTATTGGATTGGTTTTATTTTTGTGAATTATGAATTTAATCTATGAGAATGGTGAATTGGAAAATATGTTTTGAATATAATTATGTATTTGAGTAGTATATTGTAAATTTGAGGATATGCCTCCTTGAATTTAAGGTTGAGCCAAAAATTTGTATTACATGATTATTTAGATGCTCAGTGCTTAATGAATTTGAATTTGGAATGAGAATAAGAATTGGACTATTATCCTTGAACGGGGAGGTAACTAGTCCAAGCTTTCCCACTCAATATCCTTTGTATTTATGTGAACTTTGCTTCACTTAGTATAGTGGATTAGGAGATAATCATGTATGAAGGCAGGGTATTTGAGATTCCATTTGAACCATGGAGATGACCTCTTGTGAAAAAGGGGGATCCTGTGTTCTGGTATAAATTCCTCACAGTATCAGTATTAGTATTAGTATATTTCTCATGTATTAATTCCCTCATAGGATACTAGTGGTATTGTGAGGCCTTGAATTACTCCCTACCATGAGTATGGGACCCGAGTTATATAAGGTGGCTCTATGGGTTCTGTGGGACAACCAAATATTTAAAACTGAAACTTGAATTGTAGTTGTTCAACATGTTTTAGTTATAATATATATTTGAATCTTTGAATGAATTAGATAACATAATATTTGTGCTTCGAAATGGTTTCTGAATTATAATTGTATGTCATGATATAACTTGAATGTGAATTTGAATATTTGAATGAGATTGGTGTTACAGAATTGGTATTTGGCAGTAATCTTTTTTTTTTTGAAGTTAATTATGAGTAAGATTTGTATTAAATTTGAATGTAACATGGTACAATTACTAGAATTACATATATTTGAAATTTGTATTATTGATAAAGAATTACAGAATGGGTAGTAATAGGTAACCCATTATCTAGGATTATCTTTATACCTGAATTTTCTTCTTAGGAGAAATGTAGATGAGGAAGAACATTTCTTTTTTTACTAGAGATAATCCTGGATGAATGATAGAATAAAGAGAGGATCCTTATTCTAGGTTAGCATGGAGGCTGAGGATGGTATTTCCCTCTCTTCCAGAGTAGTTGAGGTTGAGGATGTTGATGTCCTCTTCCTCTTCACTCAAATTCTTCTCAGTTGACAGAAGTGATTCTAGAATAAATGGTAATGAGAGAATAAACATTCCTTCCATATATTGAAACTTTGAAAAGATGTTTGATGACATTGTATAAAAGTTGATATCATTTTATATGAGTACGAATGAATTATTTGCCAAAAAGTAAAGATAGAATATTAGAAATCCTCAGAATTTCTATAACCCATAGAAGTTCTTGAATGAAAATAGAAAAGTACATCCTTGGCAATAGAATGTTCCAAAGATGTTTCGATGAATTCCTTACTTGCTGAAGAAGAAAAAAGAAGCTAAGGATTGTGATCATCTTTTATTTAAAGAACGATCTTGGTTATGCTAATTGCGTCTATGGGGTTATTAGTAAAGGAATTTGAAACCATGTGCACCCATGTCATATGAAGCAGATGAAACCTCATCAAGTTGAAATATTCAATTTTTCTGTTAAAAATCTTGTATGGTTAGAATTTTGCAGCTAAAATTGTTGACAAATGCATTCATAATAGTATACATATACCTGGTATAAGAAGTTCTTTTGAGTTAGTTGAAAACATTTCTACAAAAGAACACAGAATTTGAAGGAAAGTGATTGTCATACAAGAATTTCATGAAATAATGACTAAGATACTCTACTAGTATAAAAAGATTTTTTTTAATAAGCCTTTTGGTTTAGTTGAATGAGACAAATCAAATTTTGAGGACAAAATTTTTAAAAAAAGGAAGGGAGAATTGTAACATCCTTCCTAATCTAATAAATTCCAATTAGTGTTATAGAAGCTCAATAATATTAGTATAAGTTATTTGCTAAAGTTGGCCAATTTATTGGATAAGTTGAGCTCAATTCTATGACACTGAAAGTGTATAATAGCTTATATTTTGAAATTTATAACTAAAATAAAGGAAATAAACATGGGAAGTTTATTTCCAGGATGAAGATAATTGGCATGAGCTATAGTAATTCTTTTACAATCAAATGAATTAATCTGATAATTTTAATGACATTGAGAAAATGTTTAAAGATTAAATTAAATAGCTAGGTAGCTTGAAAAAAAATTTGGAATCACTTGGAAATGATAACTGAAGTAAAGGGAATATTTTTAATATGAAAAACAAGTTGAAACAGGTATATTTACTTACTTTATAGGTTTAATTTAATTTAAGAATAATGATACAATTTATCTGGTAAGTGGCAGTGTATGAAAAATTATGGAAACTTGAATATGAGTATTAAATTGAGATCAATGATTTTTTAGAACACTCATGAAGGTTAGAAAACTCATAATAAGAATATGAAAATTTCCTTATAGATATAAGTTTTAGGATTTATTCCTATATTTTGTTCAAACCACATTTGTTTTATTATTTTGTATCTTAGATTAACTTTACCTTTACCATTAAATCTAATTTCCTATTCTTTCTCTCACAGTCGTCCATCCCTCATCCATTCATTTTCTATCTTTCCCTCACTCTCCCTATTCACTCATTTTCTTTTCTTCTCACTTGTCCGCCTTTTTTTCTCTCTCGTTGGCTCTCGCTGCTCTTTCTCTTCCTCGCGAGCTCGTTCTTCTTCTTGCCAGTCCATCGTTCGCTCGTCTCTGCCATTCCCAGCTAGTTCATTCTGGCCATCGCTCTCTCTCTCTCTCTCATCTGCTCCGCTCGTTCTCTCTCGCTGGTATGCTCATCTCTCTCTTACTGGTTAATCTTATTGTTGCTTTGGTTAGTCTGTTCTGATCCTTTTTCTTCTTTTCTATTATTTTGATTCCCACTCACCCATTTTCTTGTCTTTGTGGGTACAAAAACTGAGGGAATAGAGACAGAAATGAAGAAGCAAGGGCAACAGAAACAAAAGAGAAATGAGGGAAAGAAAAGGCATGGAAGAGGGGGAAACGAAATCATGGAGCCATGGAAATGAAAGGTAGGGGTTGTTCTATTCTTCTTTTATGTTTTATTTGATTGAAAATTTTGCATTTTCCTCTCCATGGCTATCACGGTTAAGACTGATTTGGTATGGTTGATTCTTGAATTTTGAGATGTGGTTCTAATTCAATTGATTTTTTGTGATGAATTGACTTTAGTATATATGGATAGAAGATGCTTGAGCTTGGGATTTTTTTTTATAGCTCACGGCCAGACCTTGGAAAGGTCAAGGCTGAGCTAAGTTTTAATTTCCAATTTTGTGCCTTGCATTTTATTGGATGTGGTGTTGCTTGTGGAGATTATTCTAGGAGAGTTTATGGCCAATTTTTTGTGGAATGTGGGTTGCGGCTATGTACCCTACCCTTAACCAGAATTATTGATAATTTATATTTGAAAATTTAACTTAAATGGTAGATAGAACTCATGATAGAAAACTGCTAGTTTTGGCTTTGGCGGAATTTTGGGAAACATGTATGCTTGAAATGATAACTAAAATGGTGTATAAAAGTTAAGGCAGAGTGTTGCTCAAGGTTGTTTAAAATTGTATTGTTTTTAGTATGAGAATTTGTGACTTGAAAGGTAGGAGCTTTCTTTCTTATAATTGTTCTTCTTCATTCATACTTTCATTCAATTAAAACTTTGTTTTTTTGCCTCTATACTGCCCACGGCTAAGATAAGAATTAGGGGTGATTATTGATTTTAATTTATATCTCTTGGTTCCATTAATTCTTGAGTGTAAAATTTGTATAATTATTGTTATTAAGGCATATAAAGTAGTACTTGTATTAGGATAAATATATTTGTATAAGGATTATTTAAATGTCTGTATACTATTACACTTCTCGAGGCTCATATTTTTGTATACGGTATATCTGTTTTATTTAAATTATTTATTTTAAGTAACATATCTAATTCTAATTACTAATACATGATTCTGGACATGATATTAGTAATTAGTGTTAGGGTGTTACAAGGTTATTTTGCCTCTCTTTCTCCGCAGCTCCGTATTGAGTCTAGTAGGTTGATTTTTGCACCTGAAAGGTTGTCAGCCGATCTAAGTCCTTCTGATTGGAGTCTATTCGAGACTTGTACATTTTATGGTTGAATGAGATGTTGGCTAGTAGCAAAGCTACTTTATTGTGATCTGCCTTCAGGCTAGCAAGAAGTATGGGATCAACAGATTTAGAAATCTTAGCCAAAGAAAGTTTTAAGGTTGACAGGACTTAGGGGTCTGTTGGAAAATCTTTCTGCAACTGATTCTCGATAAAGTTCAACTGCAAGGATAGTGGGGAGCTTTCACCCACAAGATGGCTTGAAAATGGTGACTTGAAGTACTGACTAAGTACTTCATTCGAGACTTTAAGAGTTGATTCTGCTTTAGCCGAAACTTGTGCTACCGAAGGCATGGGAGTTTCTAGGGTCACCTAGACCTTTGGTTTCTTCTTCATAGTAAAAATCCAATAGGATTGTTAGCCGGTCTTTCAGCATGATAAAGTCAAAGAGCTGATAAGGAGGTTATCTTCGAAAAGATCTCAACATTGGCTAAGGATTTCTTACTTTTGGATTTTCTAATGGAAGCAGGAGTCTTAGTGGCAAGAGTTGTTTTGATGGTAGGAGATGCTTTGGTAGCATGAGTTGGAATGGGATTGGTGGCTTGTCGATTCAAACACCTAACAAAGCTAGTTGATATACCTCCTAGGGAAGATTGGAGGCTTTCCACATCTATGATTGCCGCGGCAACCTTGCCTAAATCAAGTTAAAAAAATCATAAATCTTAGGTTGTTTGGAGAAGAAGTAATGAATTGAACAAGTTAAGGAAAATATCTTTAGCCATGGTTGCTGCACTTTAAGGTTTCACAGTTGAGCTTTTGGAAACTTTCTTGTTCTTGGTTTCAGCTGATGGTTCAAAGTCTTCATCATTTAGCTTGCCCAAGTAGTTGGCAGGAGGAGAAGGGTACAAAGTATGAAAAACTGAAGGCCACTAATCGACGTATTTAGTAGTCTCACTAGGATGAAAAGTAGATTTGAAGAACTAGAATCCATTCAGTTTTCTATAGTTAGTTTGCCATGAGGCTTTTACTTTATCCTCTGATAATGCAAGTCGATCAAATGCTTGATTATGATATTCAAAGGGGCAAGGAATGTCTTGGACAAGTCCAAACTATCTTGCAAAACACTGGGGATTATAAGGCTCAACCAAAGACTTTTGATGGTGGGATGTGTGCTTGACACCACAAAGGGGGTCTCTAGCCTTTAACACATTGCTTTAATCGAGCATAAGTTTAAATAACTCCAGAGGAGGGTGATCGGCTTGAGGTCAAGCCTCATCCAAGTTGGACCACAGTTGCTTTGCAAGTAAGGAAAAAATTCTAAAGACGGTTGAGTCTACTTACAGAACAACTTGTTGGCAAGTTCAAAAACGAATTTACCATAAATAAGGATTAGTTGAAGAATTTCTCCATAAATAGTAGGGTTATTGGGGTTCTCAACAGCTGAAAAGGTTTCAAGAATAAGTTCTATGAAATAATGATATATCCATAGAACTAGGAACCAAATAGGACTAGCTACAATTCTTAATGACTCCCCTTTGCATAGCTGATCTATCATCATGACTAGGATCCTATACAGTAGAGATAAAAACAAAAAAGACAGGGCAAGATTTCTTCCAGAAGCAATAGCCGATATGATCAATTAAAATTCAGCAACTATAACTATCGAGTTAGAACAAATAATGTATTTGCAAAACCAATAAAGAAAGAAGGCCTTGTGTTCTTCATCTTTAATAGGTTTCTTACCTTTTCAGTTTCCAAAATGAAGTTGGAATAAGAGGAGCTTTGTTTGGAGAATTTGATTTTTGAATCTCCTTGAAAGAAAGAGTACATAGTAGAAACTGAGTCGCCATCAACTAGTAATGTCCATGAGGACGTCATGTCGAGACATCATGATCATATTGAAGATTCCCCATTTATGCCAATTGGCTGCTTTCTCATTTTCCATGTGTTCTAGCCAGTCAACGTAGTCTAGAGCCGTCTTTGGCCAAGCCCTAAAATCATAAAGGCATATTGACAAGGTGAACCAGTTGCATGTAATTGGAGGAGTGAAGCTTTTTGGACTGTAAAAATGCTCAATGATAAGTTTTCATTCAGAAGGCTCAAGAGTAATAGGACCAAAGGCAAAAATTTGTTAGTCTAAAATATAGGGAACTAAGCTGGAGTGCTTAGGAGCCGAAGGTGTAAGGGAAGATTCATTGGATTTCGAAAGGGCCAAGCTTGTTGAGGAACCATTATCATCATCGTGGTCATCCTACTATGTGAATAGCTTTGGCTTTGAGAGTCCCAAGCATCCGACATGGTTATTGGGTTTTCTTGGTTTCTAAGTTTCAAATGAGAAGAAGGAGAGTGAAGATAATGGAAAGTTGTATTTTGGTGTAGTGAAAGGCTATCATTTGATTTTAAAGAGGTTTTGGGGATTCAAAATGGACTTTAATGGATTAGACAATTGAGCATATGGCTATCATTACCTATCAACTGCAGCAACCTTTTTGAATTCAAGTTCCCAATCAGGAATTGAAGACGTTGAGCACGTGCACAGAATCCCGTAAAACACGAAATTCAAATTGTCAAGTGTATCTCTTCAACTTACTTCGCATTGACTCATTAGTTAAAGGATGCAGGGGGCAAAGTGTTAACACCGAAAAATATGGGCTTGGCTGGTTTAGTTGATACAGGAAGCAACAAATAAAATTGGCTAAAGGTTGATAATGGGTTGATATGCAAATCAAACACAACTAGGCCAAATTCAATAAATTGGGCCTAGGAGTATTGAATCAAGACCACTTCAAATTTTGCAAAATGAAAGCAAAACAGATAGTTTTGGCCAAAATGATATAATCTCTAGAAAATATGGGCAATTGTTAAGGTCTGAGATGAATGTTGAATGTTTTTGTGAAGATAAGTATCAGATCATTAGCAACGGGCCAGTCTCCCTAGTTTTTAGGATGTTAGGTGATCCCTTGGCTAACATATTCATTGAATCTAGACAAGTGTTGTGCCAAGTTTAGCCAAGGATAGGTTAGTGGGCAAGTATGTTGTTAGCCACTTGCTAGAACATGGGTGATGGTTAGCATTAGTGGTAGATAACGTGCTTGAGTCAGTAATGGCTAATTTTTTTTCTATGAATAATTGGATAGTTTCAATTGTAAATACACAACATTAAACACATAGATTGATCAATACAAAGTTAACTTTCCTCTATTTCGAACTTTAGCAAGTGTTAATTTACTGTATTTTCATATTATTTTCAATCATTTACTCCTTTTGTCTTTCTATGTTACTCAAATCCTACCATTTGCTTTAGCTAAATTGCTAAAAGTTTTTCTATGTCATTGTCTATCTAAAAGCTTTCTTTAATCATCTTAGGAACCTATAGTAGAGGGAAAAAATCCTTACTTTGACATTAATCACTTGTCGATTAGGAATCAAGAAGTTGTGAGAATCAGCCCATCCATTTCAATTAATTGACCTGAGTATTTTTATTCATAGACAGTTTGGTTTTAAAAATTTCTTTTCTACCAACCCAAACCAAACCAACCCGACCTTGAGTGGGTTGGTTCGGTTCGAGTCATTGGGTCTTCATCTTTTTTGGGGGAAAACACAAACTCCATTGCAATACAAACAAGAGACTCTATTACTAACATTCACACATTCAAACTCTTACATATTTACAATATATAGAAACTCATTTCAATAATAAGATTAGACTCCAAAGCAGGTAAAGAACACAAAACACAAACAAAGATGATCACGGTTTGGCATTCATTGCAGATCGATCAGTTATAGCAACTCCAACTCATCGTAGTCAGAGTGGTTGCGACTCATAGGGACCTCTCATGGCAGGCAAGGCAACAGCTCAGGTAGGCATTCGTTATAGGCAAGGTGGCAGCTTAGGTGGGCATTCGTCACAAGCAAGGCTACGACTCCACTCGACATTTGTCGTAGGCAAGGTGGCGACTCACTAAGCAAGGGCACTTGGGGTTGAGATTAGGGTTGGGTGTGGGACTTGGGGTTGGGGTTTCAAGTTTTAGATGAAATGAAAAAGAAAATAAAAAGACCTAGGACTTTGCCCAAAATGCATAACAAAAGGTTAGGCTTAACTTTTTTCTTTTAAAAAAAAAATTTTTTGATCGGATCATCGAATCGAGTGTTCAGGTCATCGTGTTCTAAAATATAAATTTGAAAACCAAACTAATAATAATCAAATTTAATCAGATTTAATTTGAAGTAGCCTGATTAACTGAACTAGTTAGTTCAATTTAGATTTTCGAGTTTATTTGACCACACCCCTAATAAATACTACTAGTTGTGTGTGTCCCACGATAAAATTCACGACACGTACATTCAAGGGTTTGATATATTTTCATAAGAAAAATTCTTCAACCAAGAAAATAGAATTTCTCATGAAAGTCACATAGTTGTTAATAGATTAAGTGCATATTTAGATTATTTTATTTTATATTTAAAATTACTTATAATAAAAAATTTCTTAAAAGAGAGTATGAAGAAAAATGATTATTTCTCTCAAAATAATCCAAACCAACCGTAAGATAAAAAAATAAAATTAAAAGCTTAATTAAGGCAAGGAAAAAAAGACAAATATCAACATTCTAAAATAAATAAATAAATAAACAGGGTTGTTAATTACGTGCAAACATCCTGACGTTGCTGCCATAATTAGTTACTCACTTACCACATTAAGGAAAACGTTTGACATCCAACGAAATACCTCTAACTTCTATCCACCATATCCCTCCGTACGTATATTTGCTGAAATCTCATTTCCCACTTCTTATTTATTTTTTTGCTTTATCAAATTAAGTGGCTTCTCTCACTCTCTCTCATTCTCTCCTTCGTCTCCCCGTCTCTGTCGTCCTTTGTCACTCTCAATTTCTCCCATTCCCCTTACTCTCGGTCTCAGTCTCCTCCAAACTCCCACCACCTTCCAGTTCGTCGCTTGTCTCCCTCATCTGACTCTCAGTTTCTCCCCTTTCCCTCACGCTCGGTCTCGGTCTCCCCAAAACTCCCAACACCATCCAGTTCTATCGCAGAAATAGAGTAGCCCACCGAACCAGCACCAGATATTTTCAACCTCTGCTCAAATCGCGAACTAGGCTCAACAACCCAGATCCTCTGCCACATAGACCCGCCAACCACCGTGACCTAGTACATAGAACCACCGTGCTCCACTGTCTAAGCCCTTGAATGTGCCTCATCTAGGTCACCACACATTGGGCATTTTGCTGCTGAGTTGTGTCAAGAGAACTTTGGCATAGCCTTTAGTGATACCCTCTCTCATTCTCTCTACTATATAGAATATTTTTGAATGTGATTATATATTAATGTTGTAACCCTTGTTTAGTCTCCTGTGTTGTTGGATTTTTTGTATCATTTTTTATTCTAAAGTATGCTAGCCTGTGTTTGTGGTGGATATAGATTGAGCCAAGTGTGCTTTGTAGTGAAACAACGTTGGAAGGAAGTGAAAGTAAACCTTGTTTGGGAGTTGGGGAACATAGGTTAGAAGTAAGTGAAAGTGAACCTTGATTCTTAATGTGCTATATTGCTCACTCATTCTTTTATGGATCTGCACCATCCCACATTTGCCATTGTTTCTCAAATAAAAAAATTGCTTTAATGGAAGGTTGATTTTTCTCATGTTTACAGGGAATCTAACAAGGCATTTGTTATTATGTTCCTTGTTGTTCAACTAATATGCATAAAGAAAATTATGCTTAACTGATGGAACTTATAGATATTAGACATTCTTCATTTTTCTTTTCCTTTACTTTATTTTCTCATAAGATAAAGTAGCAAATTTGTAATTAGTCTCTTTTCAAGTATGCAGATTTAAAAAGGTGTTTCTAATGTATTGTTTGGCATAGCCTTTAGCGGTACCCTCTCTCATTCTCTCTACTATATAAAATCTTTTTGAATGAGGTTATATATTAATGTTGTGACTTTTTTTATTTCATGGGTTAAAATTTGATGTGTGATTAATTGTAGATAGTATGCTTATTAGCTTTGAAATTGGCAATAAATGCATGAGGAGTTAGGGGATTTATTTGGTTTGTGATTAATTCTGTCATAAGGGATTGTTGGGTGATTTATTTGTTTAATTATTATTATTGATTAACTCAGAATGTGTTGAGAAATAATTTTGTCCATAAGGAGTTTGACTCAAAGTCTGAACCTGTTCCTTTTTTTATTTGGGAAGTTTTGAGAGCAAGACTTTGTGAAAATGCACTATTATGATGGTTATAGATTGAATCTTTTGCAAGCTTGACTATTACTATTATGTGAAATATGAAACTTGGATCATAGAGGCCAATTGCTACAACCCTTTGGTATTGATATCATAAAGTAGTGTTGATTGATTTAATTGGTGCATTTGCTGATTTAATTTAGTGCTGGTCAATTTGGGTATGGCTTGCTTAATGATACTCTTGAATTTGGCTTCTCCCTATAGATCCCCATGGCACAATTTATTTTTTCAATAATTAATTAAGATTAACAATCATCACACATATAATTGTATCCATAAGTTATCCTAGATTACCTGAATTTCTAAACTGGTGCCCCCAACAAACTGGCTAACAATATTTAATACCTCCTCATTTAACCCATGTTCCTCAAATGTCATCCTAGTAAATTCAAGAGTCAAGACAGTAATTGCAGAAAGGAGAAACTTTGAACATCTCAATAAAGATGAAAAATTATGGGTTTAAATCTGCCATTAAACATCTTGTGCGGTCAAGATACAAGTCTTATTTCCTGAACACTTGAGCTGCAAGGAAAACCATTTGAGCTCCAACAAAGCATCTATGTTATAATTAGTTCAAATCTCGCAGCAATTAATAGATTCCCTCACGGGATATAGAAAAATCCATAATCCAGTCTTCAAAAATTTACCTCTTGAAGCGTCATAATCAAGATCACCATATGTAATCTGACGATGTCTAGTTGAATTTGGAGTCACGCCTATTTCGCACTGCGAAGAGAAAAGAAGACATTCTCATGCAACTCTCATTATTTCTCCATTTGTGATGTAACCTAGTAGCAGCCCCTAGCAGTTAGTTATTTATAACGGCTGCCTTAAGTGAGTGTGAGTAGTAGCAAAGTAAGTTTCTTCCTCATGAGTTAGGCCCACAATTGAATCTTCCAACTTGGATTACGATTACTCCAATTTAGTCAATGTGTGCGACCCTGCAAGTTCTCATGACGTTGGTAGTAATATTAAAATCTCATTTTAATATTATAAATAGTGAGCGGTATCTTTAACACATCACATTCTACCCAAGTAATGAGAATGTCGGTGATTTGACATAACCTACACGTGACCAATGTTTCCGTTTTTAGTCCCTTTGTCCGGATATCTAGATAGAACACAAGGCATGGAATATGTCACCCTTGTTTAGTTCAATCTTCGCATAGACATAGTAATAACAAATGAGATCAATATCTCATATTGACTCATTTAAGCATGACCATGTATTTCGTAGTCTCACTCAATCAGGGGGCCCGAAGATATCACTCCTGTTATGTAGGAGGGACAAATCCCATCTAGGTCACTCACATCCCTCCACATGTATCGCGGTATGTTTAATAACTAACTTTATAATTATCTTGTTACAGATGACGTTTGATGGCATTAAAACACACAACTCCTCATGTAGGAATCGTAGTGATTTCAGGTCAAAGGACCACATACACCATTATCACTATAAGAATCGCTTATGATACTCACGTAACGATCCACGTAGCGTTCTCATGGCGGGTTTGTCCAATACATCATTACTCTAATATGTATCCATGTATAGACTTGATATCTCATATCCATGACCTGTGAGATGTGGTCATCAGTCTACGCACATACTAGTCTCAATACATTATTGTTGTCCTAATTAACAATAATACTTGACTAGGGACATTTAAGAATAGTGTTTTATCCAATAGGATCTCACGATCAAGTCATCCACTTGATGTCCTATGGTATCAAACTTACTATTCTAAGAACTTTATTATATCTACCAAAAAGAACACAATAAATGAAATGCCTCATATAAAATAACATAATATAATGTATGTAAATACAAACAAAATGTATTGACCACTAGGGCATACACCAACATCTATGTTAATAATCAGTTAAATATGTTAATTAAGGATTCATATAGCCAACCACAAATGTTACAGTTAAGATCAATTGTTCTAGTTTAGTTGAATTTTTCTGCATAAATAAATGGACATTCTTCATGTAACTCTATTATCTCCATTTTAACTTACCATAGAACTTAGTCTTCAGCCTCAAAAAATTCATGTTTTTCTTCCTCGAACTCTTCCTCATTTGTCACTACATATCAGTGCTTCACTTCTATGTTGATCATAATAGATACGTCTTCTTTCAACAACTGACTGATCTTCAGCCATTCTCTGATTTCTGTTATGTGTGAAAGATTTTAAAATAGCAGAAAACATATCATACAATCTGCATACTCACTGATTAATAATTTTTTAAATCTCAGTTTCTATTTTAAAATGGAATATAATTCAAGAAGTAGGTATTTCACTTTGGCAAAAATTGCACATCAGGATAAGAAATTAAAATATTTCAAAGTCAAAGACACCTGTCCAAAAATATCCAAGATGTATTTGGTGGTAATCTTTCAATATATGGAATCTTGATACTTGTAGTAGCTAATACGTCTTGATTACTATGGTCTTTGTCTCCTAAACCTTGAGAGAAACCACTGAATTTATATAAATGATGGTCAATTATTGAAGAAAGCATTGGACTTGTCCTATTTTCCTTTGTCTGTGAAGAGTCCCTTCTTTATATTGGTGACATGACCCCTGAAATATGACATTGCAGCTTGTGCTCATTCCTATGAAGTTTTTCCTATAGAAATATAACCAAGATTAATTACAAGCTGACTAGCAAGGTGTACAAAAAGAAGCCATCTAAATTTTTGAACTTGATTACAATTTGTCGGGTCTCTTGTTTGTAATATGAAAATGTATAAGTTGTGTTATGTTCTTTACAACTTGATTACTACTGAAGGTTGGTAGCAATGCAATTAAATCTCATAAGCATGCACTTAGTGCTCCAGTGGTCATATAACCTGCTTATTGGGTGAATCCTATAGTTAGAATAATGTTTAGCTGTATTTGATTGTATATATATATATATATATATATATATATATATATATATCTTGCCATAGTTAGAAGAAAAGTTCAGATTATATATTGAAAAGATCTGATTGAGTTGTGAGAAAGTTAGACAACAAAAAGTAGATGTTATGACTGTTTTGTTCAAATTTCATTGTATAGAACCTCTTAAAAGATGTTTTCCTTTCTTCAGGGACCTTTCATATAATAATTTTTCTGGAAATCTACCAAGGTCATTTGGTTCCTTATCAATCTATGTTAGATTATAAGTTTCTTCTTTCATATGCCTTTTTTTCCCATAAACTTGATTTATGTTTTATCATATACTCAATGGCAGAACTTTCTTTTACTGCCATACGATCCATATTATGATCTTCCAAGATACCCATATGATACCCACTGATTATATTTTCTAATGTTAATTTCTCATTTCATTAACATAACGCTTTCAAATGTCAAATTGGTATTGAGATAATGAGCAATTTCTCTTGGCATCTAGTTAGCTAGGTGAATACTATACATAGTTGTTTAGCTTGTGTGGGGTTTATTAGATTCTGCTTGAGATGATTTGGAGAATTTGGTGTGTTACAAATGATTTCTAAAATCTAAATTTAAGAATGTTAAGAATCTCACAACACTTCTAAAATGTCTTTTTCTTTTCCTAGTTCCTTTTTACTAATAACAAAAAAGAAAATTTGTGGAATTTACTTTTTATGATATGTGGGTTCTTAGAACATTCTCTGCTAAAACAGTAATAACTGAGTGGCTACATTCTGTTCCACATTTAATAATTGATAATTAATTACTTTTACTTAATGTATTAACCAGTTATTTTGGATGCACCAATTAATGACTTTCACCTGAAAACCATGGACATTCACCATTTACTCCCAACTTGTTAACCACAACAATACACTTATCAACTCCAACTAGTCATGTATTTGTAACAAGTTTCTCCCTCATTATTGTGAACTTATTTTTGGATTCACTAGAAACTCATATAGTTTAACCATATTTTCCTAATGTACTAACAAGTTAACTCAGATTCACCAAGTAAGGATATTCACCACAAAACTGTGGACATTGACCAGTTCTTTCTACAATATTAACCAGAAAATTACACATCTCAACTCCACTCCACTAGTAATTCATTTGTAAGTAGTTTACACCCACTATTAGGAACTCATTTTTGGATTCACCAGAAACTCATAGAGATTAACTACTTATTCTTAATGTATTAACTAATTAATTTGGATTCACCAAGTAATGAGATTATCCACAAAACCATGGATATTGACCAATTCAACCTAATATATTAACCAGAAAATTTACACATCCAAACTCCACTCCACTAGAAATTCATATGTAAGTAGTTTACTCACACTATTGGGAACTCTTTTTGGGATTCACCTTAAACTAATAGAGATTAACCACTTATTCCTAATATATTGACCACTTAATTTGGATTCACCAAGTATTGGGAACTCATTTTTGGATTCACCATAAACTCATAGAGATTAACCACTTAATTTGGATTCACCAAGTATTGAGTCACTGTTGATAATGTGCATGTTAAAAGTGTTGAAATCTGAGTCTAAACACTGTATGAACATGAATTTGGCAGGTTGTATTTTTCTTTGGTCTTTTTGGTTTTTTGAACTCTTAATTTATTCATTAACTTAAGTTTCTAATTTATTGTTCCTTAGGCTTAGGGAATTTTAAATGACACAATGAGTTCAAAATGATAAAGTTGGTGCATGTCTATGATTTTTTTATATTGAAATTAGGGAGTAGACTGATGAAGTTTATAGCCTCTGTCTTTAAGTTGTGATGCTAGTTCAACCTTGTTTTGGTTTAATGCTTGAATCATTTCACTCACTTGAGGCTAAGTCAGTGAATTGTAATGCATGATATAATTTGGTGTCCTATTAGTATGGTTGACTGTTGATATAGCCATCAAGTTTGCTTAGTTGTTTAAGTTCATTTGGTGTGAAAAATATGTGTGTGTTGGTAGCCTGTGTTCATTAAAGAATAGACATGACTAAAAAATGCTTATATATTTTTTGATTGGGTGTTGTTGATTTGTTGGGTTGACATTAGGGAGTTTTGTGTTTTGGAAAAATCTTCCACTAATACAGTTATGACTAATACAGTTGATTATTCATTTGTTCTTTAATCTTGTTGAACTGGTGAAAATTCATACTTAGTCTTCTGTATATGCAGAATACTTACATGGACAGCTCACGGTCAAGACGGAGGTGTGATTTGTCCAACATTAATCAGGTAACCAACTTGGTTAATATAGAAAAAATCTGTTATACGTGTTTGACTATGCAAATATGTTGACCAATTTGTTCTCATAATGCAGAAGGTGCGATTGAGGCATGTTTGCACACCGATGTTGTTGATTGATATGAATAGCTCATTGATGGATGCCCAGAAGTCTCAAATTGAGTCTCCCCATTCAAGTCACTGTTATATATGTCGAAGAATTTAGAAATCAACTGTGTCTTGTTATGGGAGTTAGCATATAGATGGGTTGAAAGAGATAAGGGATTTAGAGTTAGGGGTAGGGTTATCCCATTTAGTCTGTTAGACGTGTGCTGGACACTTGGATTGCAGATTGTTAGGGAAAGAGCAACCCCACATGACGATGGAGTGGGCCGAACTTTGTCCTTATTTAAGGGGGACGATGTAACCATTGGCACGGTTTATCATGAGTTGTATCAGCATGTAGGAAACAACGATGTGGATAACTTTTGTCGACTTTATATCCTACTTGCTTTTGGGGAGTTCTATATTCCTGTTACAGGTGTCAACGTGCATTCTGCCTTTAAACACCTGTTAGATGAGTTGGACTTCCTAGATAATTATAGCTGGGGTTTGGCGGTATATGATTTTTTAGTGGATGACTTGACCCGAGTTGCATGTGTAGTGAACGAGGGTAAGAATATCTGCCAAATCCATTTAATGGGATGTGATGCACTTCTGCAGGTACATGTTTTGTTATTTACTATGCTTCCTGACTGTTATAATTGTTTTATGCAATATTATAGCTTTTTTCTATTCTTTTCCTATTGCATCATTTTGATGCCATATATATGATTTTCTACAAGGTTTGGGCTTTTGATCACTTGTTATTGCACCCCACATCAACTGTGATAAGTGCTCAATCCTTCCCACGTTACTTGAACTGACACATGTTTAGGGCGAGGGAGGAGAAAGTGCGCACGTCATTTGAAAAAAATAAGGTAACGTACAACTTTTAAATGGTGTGTGTAGTGCTACGACATTTGTATGAAAATGATTTTGTATTAAAAAAATTTATGGTATTTAGCCGTAGTAGTCCACATTCACCATACTTCTTAACTACGTATCTATTACTTATTGACATGTAGGTAACAGAAGATCTGGTTGCATCGGGAGAAGAGAGCCAGATTGACATAGTCAGGGATGCAATGGCACCTGAGCAGCAACATAGTGTTGGACATTGGCGGCCGAGGTCATTTGATGTGGAGGACCTTGCCAGTGATATTTCTAGGGTGGTTGTTGAGAATGTGCAAATAAAGAAAATGATTTCTAGAAATGGAAGTGAACACATTAAAACAACTATTATTACACTGTTCAGTATCTCCACCTTCACGTTGTCCTGTAGGCAGTCCAGTATGTGACCAGGGTACTCAACCATTGAATCGTGTGAGCACTCCTTTCTACGGATTCAGTCAAGGTGATGAGTCGAGCGATCAACAACCACCTGCATGTGGCTTTCTTTCAGGTGCACCTGTTGGCCACTTTGATACACACATGAACCCAGTCACAGACAACCCCAACTCTAACATTTGCACTCGGGTTAAGGCTCAGTCCAGGAAGCGTGTGCTTGGCAAAAGCACCCGAACTCCTTACATCAAACTGCAAAAGAATAAGAAGAAAACGAATCTGCATACCTAACTTTTTACCTACTGCACTAGAGTGCTTAAAAAAGAGGACCATGATTCCACTAAGCTTTTGAATTACCAACATGGCATGCTTGATAAGTATAATACTGATTTTACCTGGGCTAACATTTGTGATTTGCATCTTGTACAATTTCAGCATTAGGCAATTTGTTTTGTGATTGTCTTTAAACAATTTGTTTTGGGTTGTGGTGTAGGGTGGTGGTCAGACTCTACGGTCAGTTCCTTACCATTGCATATGCCTCTTGCATGAAATCAAGAGAGTGGGTTAACAATATGGTAAGAACGAATTACATTCAACACATAATTTAGATTATGTATATCATACCTACTTATTGCACCAGTTCACATATAAGGACCTTTTTTAATTTACTCTTTCAGGTTATTATGTTGGCTACAAGGGTTTTTCTGAGAGATGAAATGGAGCGAGAACAAAGAGTGACCCATCACATGTTTTGTCTCACGTTTATGGTAACAACAACATGCTCAATTAACTTAGAGTTGTATGCACATTGACAATGAAACCTTAACTTATTGTTGGTTATTTATAAAATGTAGGATTTGATGAAAAATGGACTGAAATGTTTCAAATCAATTCGCCACAGGCCCTGGCGAAGTATTAACAACTTCATGTCTCATGCTGAAGTGGGATATGACATTACCCAATGTAACTTGGTAACTTTTAAGCATTGTGTCAAAAATGACATGTGTTTGGTTGCATACACTTTATTGGGCAACATTTGGGGTTTAACCCATCATTTATCTAGGTGGATTGTGTATACTGTTTTATTTTCTTAATACCGCATAAGACATTATGTTCCAACTATGATGCGCATCACTATCATATGTCTACATTATCAAATAACTATGTAAAATAAAAGAGCATTTGAGGAATAGTAATACTATTTATGTAAGCATATTACAAGGAACACATTCAATGAACTTGGATACATTTCTTCATGTAGATATTCGCTCCAGTCGTGCTCGACGGCCATTGGTGGTGTTATGTGTTAGATTCGAGAATTAAAAAGTTGTATGTATTGGATTCAATGAGTAGTCATAATAACACTGAAAAAGTTAAGTTGGACGTTTTGACAGTATCACACTCCCCTAATGTCATTATAATGGTAATGTATTAGTTGTGTTGTATAATTTGACTTTGAACTTTACTTTGTGTAACACCCTAAATTTCTTAACTATTTAACAGTAATTTTGATAGTTAACAGGATTTTACTGTTTAGTGATTTCTGTGTACTGTAAAATTATTTTGAGTATTCCGTCAGTACATTTGATTGTTTTGTATGATTTACTCCGTGTCAGGAAAATAATAATTTTTAAGCTGGGGAAAATCTTACGTAATTTAATTATTACTGCTAGGTCTTAATTATTTTACGTAATCTGATTTGATTTTCGTAAGTTTTATAATTTTTATGATTTTGTGGATGAGTATGAAATTTTTATGTTTCTCGGATTATTTTAATATTATCCATGGGTTGTCCGTGGGCCGAAGGGGATCTTACTGCAGCTCAAAAATTTTGTATTGTTGAGACGGGGACAGGGGATCTTACTAAACTCAAAATCGGAAACAATTTTAGAAATTTTCTTTTACTGTGTTTTGCACTGTATTTAATTATCGGGCGATAAAAATACATTAAAAATATTATTTGTAGGGTTATAGCAGATAAAAAGTAAACATTGCATTGCGTAGTCAACATTGGTGGTTTGGATATCCACTATTGATTTAATCAAGGGTGGAAATTTGGTCTTATAAAAATCAAGGGTGGAGATTTGGTCTTATAAAGTAGCTAGGATCATTTATGACCCTTGGATTTAAAGTTTGAATGAGTGATCTTGACCCTTCATTTTGGAGATACATCTAATGGCTAGGATTTCAAGGAGAAAGATCCAATGGCCTAGATTAAGTCTTCTAATCTAAAGCTAAACCTATAATCTACATTAATCCTAACCATTGATCTAATCAATGGCTAGGAATGCCTAAAATGGTGGCTAGTGAGATTGGTCACATTTTGAAGAAGCAAGAAGGGTGGGGGATAGTTTTGGTGTTGATTTAGGAGCTAAAGCAAAGTTTGAAGACCATTATTAGTTGTCTTGGTCATTATTGATCATTATTGATCATTTCCAAAAGCTAAAGCTCTTCAAAAAATTTCTTTCCTTTTCCTTCAAGCATGGTTCGGCCAAGCACCCTAAATCCATCTTCCATCACTCTTTAATTTCATACAACCTTATTTCTTGAATCTATACCTCATTCTAAGACACTTTGTAGTTTGGAGTAAGTTCTAAATCTATCATCTTCAATGACTTTCTTCAAGAGCAAATTTATAGGGTTTTTATGGTGAAGTGTAAGGAAACTTCATTTCTTATCTCTTTTTCATGTTCTAAGCCATGTTTGATCCATGGTTTACCTTGTTCAAGCTTGATTTACTAATAAACTTGTGTTTTGTTTTGTTTTGTATTTGAGAAGCTCTTGGTGGTGAAGGACTTGGAAAAGAAGCAAAACAAGGAGCTTGAGAGGTTCTTCAAGAGGTAAGAGGGAGATCCATCTCACCAACCAAGTATGGTGGTGAGAGATGGTTTTGTATTTGATGGATGGTGAATCCATGTGAAGATTCATAT
This sequence comes from Ormosia emarginata, assembly GCA_029884605.1. Lineage (NCBI taxonomy): Eukaryota > Viridiplantae > Streptophyta > Magnoliopsida > Fabales > Fabaceae > Ormosia > Ormosia emarginata. Next base: position 35,185,382 of record JAQQTP010000074.1, on the reverse strand, counting down.
CCATGGTCATGTAATTATTTGTGGGTGTTTATGTGGTTTATGTGTTTTGCATGATATACTTGTGCTTATATGCTTGGTATGATTTATAACTTTTGTTGATGGCATGCTTGTGATGTATATGATGAATATGTATATGTATGTCATGATTTGATGATGGAAAGGAAAATAATTTTTGGTTTCAAAGAACCATAGAGGCACACGGTTGTGGGTTGTGGGTTGTGGGCCTACCACGTTACATTATTCAAAGAACCAAGGAGGGTGTTACATTAGTTGGTATCAGAACCAGGTTTCGACTCTGGGACCTGTGGGTTGTGGGCCTACCACGCTTCCGTTCTTGCAGATCAGAAAAATATGTTTTATATCACTTGCGAGAAATAGAATCGATTTTTATGTGGTTATAAAAAGAAAAAAGAGGTTGAAAGTGTTTTGATACCAACTAATGTAACACCCTCCTTTTGGAGCAAAGATCACATTTCCATCTACCAACTTATAATCTATTATTTTGAACATCAAAAATGATTCATAAAAGGTTTGAGTTATAAAAGGTGGGTTTCAAAATTTCTTCTCACGAAAAACATGTAAACTTACTTGAAAACGATATTTATAAGTAATACTTGAAAAATATATTTAAATTATACTGATTAAAACTCATATATGAAATTACGACACACCACTTAATATTTAACAATTATTCAAGAAATATAAAAATTACAGACTCAATTTTAAACAGTAGCAAACCCTATGACGGGTCCTACTTAATAGCACAGTAAAACACTAACGATAAAATCTCGACATACTTATTTTGTCTTGTATCTATCTTGATGCGTCATGTATCTGTTTCTCCTCAAAACTGTACACCAACCAATCCGGGATGGTTACTCCTTGATGTTGTCGTCGAACTCAGAATATCTGACTCCCGTCACGTCTATGAAACTCGTTCCATCTACTATATAATTTTAACAATACAAGCACAACAAAACAATATAATAAAGAGGTGAGATCACCTACGCCAATACCAACATGGTAGCATGAGATAACGGCAAGACACCATACAGGTATATCATACCATAATTATAATCATGCCCTCAACATTATTGTCATCACACAGATGCAATAATTACAATCATGCCTTCAATCATTATTTATCACAACAAATATAATAAATAATAATTACCATCATGCCATCAACATTATTCAAATCACACGATAATTACAATAATACCACCAACATTATTTATCATCATCATCATCATCCAACATTTCTCAATTATTATATCACACAGATATAAATATTCAATATTTATGATAATGCCCTCACATTATCCAGGTATTCAACAGTTTAATTATCATAACCAATACTCAATAATTATGCATGTGCACATAGACTCAATGTCCTACTACATGGAGGTTTTCACAAATTCGAGAAGAATGCTCTGGTTAATTGTCAGCCTTAGCCCAAAGACAATCTCCAGTCTTCGAAAAGAATCATGTTCTTGTCGGGTATCGTCAATGCGTTTCAACATACTGCATCGCCAAGTGGCATATGGTCTTTTGCCAATCAACGTCCACTGGTCGACCACCGCGTCTTGACGCTCCCAAGATCCATCATAGACCTTACTTTTCAATTCTCATTTTCTCTTCAACCACAAGGGTCATAATAGCCATCAGCTATTAATTTTCATTAAATGCATAAATATCTCAATGCAATTTTGTTCAATTTCATCATATACCTCACTGTATATTTTTCAATTTCATCATATGCCTCACTGCATATTTTTCAATGCATGTACAATGTACCAAATGCCAATCACAGGTAAAATTCATCATATTCTCATACAATGTCCATACACTGGTTCAACAGTAATCCTACTGTTAAATTGCATGTGGCATCCCAGGGCCGACGAGAGCGGGGAGCGGTCGTCGATGCTAAGAGAAAGCATCAGTGAACGGCTCCTGGCAGGCTTCTAAGCGAAGGGTCCCATGAATGAACTGAATATGCACCAGAATGAGAGGGATTTAGAGACTGTGCAGGTATGGGACTGCACAGTTAAGGATGGCTTAAAGGAATTGATTTAGCGTAGCCATATAAATACAAGTAGCAACTTCTTTTCGGGAGCCTAAAATATAAGAACTCCATGGTTAAGTGTGCTTGACCTGGAGCAATTGTTGGATGGGTGACCTCCTGGGAAGTTTCCTAGGATGCGTGTGAATGAGGACAAAGCACGCTGAAAAGACCCGTGTTGGTTTGTGGAGACACTCGTCAATCCTGCAGGCAGTCCCGGACGTTACACTTTGAATTTGTAGAAGCATCGGTTTGAAGAATTGTTGCAGATACTTAGTCCAACCTTGACGAATCACAGTCCTTTAGAGCTAGTGGAGGTTGACTTGCCCTGGCAGCACAACTCGTGAGTATGGTTGCACTTATTAAAAAATATTAATTGTTATGTTGAGGCATATGTGTTTAATTTTTCCCCTTGTGCTTGCTTGTATGTTATTGAAACAAGGATGATTGCGGCATTTACGTTATTAAGTACATGGAGCTGTGGGATGGACACAAGATGTTTGGGGAGAAGAATATGCCCGAATGGGAAGAAGTGAGGGAGTTGTTTTGTTTTCTAATTTAACAATTACATTCTGTTGAAATTTTTATTTATTCATACTATACTGGTATAGGGAGAAGTCACGCAAATGCGACGTGACTTATGATGTGGCTGGGACTTGCATCCAAAGAACGAGTGCAGAGAAGAAGTTTTGAGAGTTGCAAATGTTATGGAGTTGTTGTCTTGATTTGCAAATTTTATTCTACACTCTTTAGCTTGGTCCTATATATAGTTATTGCAATGCCCTATGTATAGTTACCCCTACTATTAGGAACTCTTTAGTGGATTCACTAGGAACATATACTAATTAATCACTTTTATGTAATGTATTAACCATTTACTCATGGATTCGGAAACTTGTTTTATATTATCCACTTATTTGGAACTGTATTTTATATTATCTAGAAACTTGTAGATATTAGCCACTTTTATACTATAGTAGCCAGTTATATTGGAACTCACCAAGTAATGAGATTCACCAGAAACAGACTTAAATTGACCACTTATTTCTAATATATTAACTACTTCTAATATATTAACTAGTTACTCATTAACTCACCAAATAATGAGATTCACCACTTTATCCATGGTATTCTAAGCATCTACTCCCAACTTTTTGGGATTCACCAGAAATCTGTACTAATTAACCACTTAAACATAATGTATTAACCAGTTATTTTGGAACTCACCAAGTAATGAGATTCACCACTTTTTCCATGATTTTCTGACCATCTACTCCTAATATGTTCAAAACTACGTTACACATATAAATGATAACTCCACAAAGTGTAGTTATTTGTGCTGCATATATGTATTTCTCTTATTGGTAAAGTTCTTGTTGTCATGCATATTTGAAAGGTTTTATGCTTCTATTTGTTATATCAATTCTGATACCTTTCCTGTATGTAATTAAGCAAATTGTGCATATTAGTTAATTGATTAAGTGGATTTGCAACTCTTACCGATTTGGTGCTTTTTCTATCATAGGAAGGGCTCCAAACAACATGATATATGGAGCAATTAAGCTAGAACGGGAAGAAGAAGCCAAATTTGCATTTCAGACTTCAACGCTGCGGCGTGGCATGTGAATGCCGCGGCGTAAGCCTCCCGTGTATCAAAAGTAAGAGAGGTTCATAAATTGAGCACTGCGGCATGGCATATTAATGCCGCGGCATCCTTGACCTAATTTGACACACGCCGCGACATTGGAATGTTAATGCCGTGGTGTGCCTCTGTTTTTCTGAGTCTATAAATAGATTTGTAGCAGATTTTATAGAGAGCTCCGTTTTAGTTTCTAGGTTTTAGAGAGGCTGCGGCCTATTCTTCATTTCTAGGCTGATTGGAGGCCTAGGGAGGCTAGGTTGGATGCCATCTTCCTCATAGAAGGAGATTCAAGCTTCAAGGATGCTATCCATGGATTCCTTCCTCTTCTCCCTTTGTTTATCTTCTCTTCCTTATCTTTTGAGCATGGTTTTTTATTGTAATTTCGTGTTCAATGGATTAGCAGCAGTATTTAGGAAATACTTTGGATCTTTATATAAATATTGATGTTTATGTTATCTTTTGAGTATATATTGAGGTTTAGCTTTGTTCTTCCATGCCTATGCTTAATGCTTGCTTCTGTTTGATCAACAATTGCATAATCTTAGTTGATGCAAATGAACTAGACATAGGGATTTGTGGAGATGGACATGGTATGGTTGATGCATGTTCGACGAGTTCAATTGGCTTGGATGAGTTGATTCGCTAACGGGACAGAAATATACCTTTTAGCTATGTATTAACGTGTGTTTGAGAATAGATCGTTCATTAGTGGAGTTTATACTAGTCCTCATGAAAACATAAGAAACATAGTGGATTAGGTAAATGACACCAGGGTTGATCGACCTAGACATAGGCTTTTGACTAAATCAAATTCTCAAGCTAAACTAACAAATCATTGATGTTGCTTATAAGGATTGCATATCATTAGTATGAAATAGGAGGTGAAGAAGGATTTCCTAGATCTTTAAACCCTTATCTTTATTGCTTTTGTAGTTTAGATTTAGATTATTTGCATTTCTTTATTTTATATGTTCTTGAATAGAATTTAGCTAAGCTATTGGTTGTTACTTAGTAATGGAAACCATATATCCTCGTGGGAACGAACTTTTACTCTGTATCTGTATTACTTGAACGACTCGTGCACTTGCCGTACACAAATGGTCTAACAGTAAACTTCAGCTAGTACTTCATTTCTAATTAGTTTGCCCCCATTATTGGTAAATCTTCCTGAGTTTTACCAAAAACCTATACTGATTAACTACTTAGACGTAATGTATTAATCAATTATTTTGGAACTCACCAAGTAATGAGATTCATCACTTTTTCCATTGTTTTCTGACCATATACTCCCAATGTGTTCAAAACAATATTACACATGTAAACTCCAGCTAGTATTTCATTTCTAACTAGTTTGCCGCCATTATTGGGAAATCTTCTTGGGGTTCACCAGAAACCTATATTGATTAACCACTTAGACGTAACATATTAACCAGTTATTTTGGAACTCACCAAGTAATGAGATTCACCACTTTTTTCATGATTTTCTGACCATCTACTCACAATGTGTTCAAAACAATGTTACACATGTAAACTTCAGCTAGTACTTCATGTCTAACTAGTTTGCCCCCATTATTGGGAAATCTTCCTGGGATTCACCAAAAACCTGTACTGATTAACCACTTAGACGTAATGTATTAACCAGTTATTTTGGAACTCACCAAGATATGAGATTCACTACTTTTTCCATGGTTTTCTAACCATCTACTCCCAATGTGTTCAAAACAACGTTACACATATATACTCCAGCTAGTACTTCATTTCTAACTAGTTTGCCCCCATTATTAGGAAATCTTCTTGCGATTCACCAGAAACCTGTACTGATTAACCACTTAGACGTAATGTATTAACCAGATATTTTGGAACTCACCAAGAAATGAGATTCACCACTTTTTCCATGGTTTTCTGACCATTTACTCCCAATGTGTTCAAAATAATGTTACACATGTAAACTCCAGCTAGTACTTCATTTCTAACTAGTTTGCCTCCATTATTGGGAAATCTTACTGGGATTCACTAGAAACATATACTGATTAACCACTTAGACGTAATGTATTAACCAATTATTTTGAAACTCACCAAATCCATGAGTAACTGGTTAATGCATTACAAATCGCATTACAAATAACTGGTTACTCTATTTCAGTTTATAGAGAATCCAAAAAATCAGTTCCCAATGGTAGGGTAAATTTTATATTTCTTTCAACTTCAATTATTTTTAAGCCTGCAGGTAAAAATATACAAAAAAAATTACACCTGGATTACAAAAGAGTCATTTATCGCTTATGTATCACATTATATATCCATGTACATCACCAATTTTGTGGCATTGCAATAATACAATCATACCATTCACCCTAAAAAAATATATACATCTTCCTCCTCTACGTGTAATTACATGTGAAGTATAAATAACTACAGCACAGGTTCAATCCACTTAAAAGGACAAAAAAACTACTTAAGTGGGTTCCTGATGATACACTAATATCTATTTTCATGGTTGCCACAAAAAATATCTGCCAAATCACAGTGTGAGCGCACTTTACACCTAAGTCTTTGTCAAGACACTTGACCTATATAAATTATCCTACATACCAAAAACAGAAATGAACCTACAAAACAACAGTAGATTGGATTAGTGCTAAACTATACCTTTGAAGCATGGACATGAAGATACCTTATATAATTTATACAAATTCAGACTTGTACTATGTCACTGATTCTCAGCCTGTGTATCTTCAAATTACCTTGTATTACCACTAACCAATAAATTGGTGTATGACATTTGACTAGGACAACCCTGGATAAAAACATATAAGCATGTCAATTTCAATAACTACAATGAACTTATTGAGCATATGTTAGACATGTCTATGGCCTTCGACTGACATCATGATCAATTCCTTCTAATAATGATAAAAATACCAGCTGATGAGTTGTGTGATAGTTACGAAACCTAATAGCTACTGTCACACATTAGTGCATCAACATTTGCACTCAGCTCAATAGCTGTGGATTGTTAAGCAACAATATACCAAACATCCATTCATTAAAACAAACAATTTAAGTGTAAGTAGCTTAAAACTTAACAACCATTCAACAATGATTACAATTGACAAAAAATTTTGGTGTATACACACACCATAGTACAATCATCACGACATTCTCCACAACTATTCACTTCTATAGACGACTCTATGCGTAACTTCTTTCCATCCATCTGACTCGAGCTTCCATCAATGCATTCCTACGTGTTCACAGTAAAATAACTTAATGTACTAATAAAAATGGATGCTAATCAATTTAAATAAACCATATACACAACTAAAACATTCTATACAATAATAATTAACAAATTCATATATACATATATCAATTGTCAAAGTTTGATGATGCTGGTCCTTTCTCTTTCTCAATTTGGAGACTACTCAATCAACTTTAGATATTTTTCTATTGCTTGGGGGCCGTCCTTTACGTGGTACACGTAATGGACTACGAATGCCAGTGTTAGCAGTTTCAATGCCCTCATTCAACTTCCTTTGATGGTCATCACCCTTGCATGTTGTTCTACCAGCTTGCTTAGATGCAACCATCCAATGCATCTTGCTTTTATATTCACATAATCCATGGTGGAGATCGTTTGTGAGATCCTCAAACTCTGCAGCAACTTCAGCCAACTCATAGAAATGCTTGCATAATTTATCAAACCTTTGCATTTGTCGCTTCAACAAAGTCACATCATAATGTTGTTGGTGATTCCGCAAGTGCACGGATCGTACAAGTAGTATAATAAATATCGTTCCCACGAGGATCGGTTAATTACTAACTTTTATGGCTATTTCGATTGTTTAAGCATATAAAAATAATGGTGGAAGTTATATTTAATTTAGTGCGAGAATTAAATATCAAAGTAAGCAATTAAAACTAGAAAATATGAGATCTGCAAGGATTAAAGCTCTAGGACTCGGAATCCACTACACTATCCCCTGTAATAAATTGTGATTATATCTCTGTTGATGTTAAATTACGTTCTTGAAGGCGAATTGTCCTAAAATATTTAAAGCCCAATGTCTTGACTAAAAACGTGCTAAAACTTCATCAATCCCATTCTCATGGCAATTAATCCAAATTTTAACCCATTAAGATTCACGACAACCGTTTTTTACTGCCTCGAAGGACTTAACCCTATGTCTAGCATTAAATCCCAAGTTTAATTCTTAGATTATCAAGCAATTAGACTTCATCTTTCGATCCTTCATCTAAAGCTAAAATCATGTAAATATGGTATGACATACCACAAAGATTAAGAACACTAAGAATAAATCAAAACAATAATCTCATCAACAAAAACTAAATCAACAATTCATAATAGTGAAATAGAGTTTCATCCTTGTCCTAGAAAATAGTTTAGCCACTCAATCGTACCATTATAAGACAAACAAGATTAAAGAGGAAAGATACAACCATAATTCCAAAGCAAATGGAGAAGATGAAGTAGAGAACTCAATGGTTGATCTTGATCTTGATCTTGCCTTGATCTATGCCTTCAATCTAGCTTCCTCTCAAGATTTCCACCTTTCTTTGCTCACAGGACCTCCAAAATGGTCTTCAATTTCCTTTCCCCGTCCGTTCTTTGGCTTCTGAAGCTCTCTCTATTTATAAAGGGAGACACGGCCGTGCTTGAATTAGGCACGGCCGTGCCTATTTCAGAAATCAGAAAACGCGTTTGTTCCATTATCAAGAAGCTTCTGGAAATTTTCAGGGAGGCACGGCCGTGCTTGAATTAGGCACGGCCGTGCCTATTACACAGCATGCCAAAAACGCGTGGAAATAGTGAATCCGTGAATGAACAGTGCTCACACGGCCGTGCTTGACTTAGGCACGGCCGTGCTTAACTTCCAGAAGCTTTCCAAGTGTTAGACACGGCCGTGTCTAAGCTCCAGAATGCGTAATTCCAATTTGGAATGAGACACGGCCGTGCTTAAGGGGACACGGCCGTGTCTCCTGGTCTGAAGCTCAAAATGGTCTCCTTTTTGCCCAGAAACACGGTTTCTTCTCAAGTTTTCTTTCCAAATATGTTTTGTCTCTCTATTCTGCACAAATGAAGATGATTGATAAGAATAATTTCAAAGTTTATCAATAAACTCGATCAAATCATCATAATTCATCATTTTAATGTTACAAAATACGGGTCTATCAATTCCCCCACACTTAACTTTGCTTGTCCTCAAGCAAGGAATAAAAATCGAAGTCAAGATAGAACTGAGCATCAAGAAATACGAATTAAGAGACAATCCACAGTTTAAAAATTCAGTTAAGCTTAGCAATCAAATCCAATCAAGCAAGAAAATTTCAGCATTTAATACAATTAAAAGCTTGAGTCTAGCCTGCACATTTTTCTCAATACCAAACAATTGAGATCACTCAACTTTCTATCTCTCAAGTATTTAAGGGCAAAGAGATCACTCAGGTTTCTCTCAACAAGTGCATGACCATAGGCTTGATTATCAATCTTATCTCCACTTTCAAGTTCACATACATAACAAGGATTAAAAGGACTTGCATTGGGTTGCAATGGGGCCAAGGGTAAAATTAATAAAAGGAAAGATAAATGAACGAAAAGAACATTTATGGGTGAAGCTATACAAAGAAGAATCAGGTTGAAAAGGTTATCAATATAGCAATATGCACAAGGTTATTCAACTAATTCTCATTATTCTTCACCGAAAATATATACAGAATTTTTTTTTTTTTTTTTTTTATTATTATTATTATTATTTTTTTTTTTTTTTCAACAACCCTTGTAAACAGAAGTGATATTTCCAAACTTTTCAACTAACCACATTAGAAGCTCCAAGGAATTCAACCTGATTAATCAATTGGGTATTCAGAGAAATAAATTTCAGGCTCAAATGAGGCAACTAATGGATTTTTAACAATGCAACTCTGGAAGTCAAGAAAGAAAGAAGCCTAATTGCCTTTATCATGTCCAAGAATGTATGTGAACCATTAAAGTCTCAACAAGATATCAAAACAAGTTCTAGCATACAAAAATCAAGAGAAAACTCACTCCAGAATGAAAATAGGATTCAATTAATGATAAATCCAATCAATGAAGGCTCAAATCTCACTTTCTGGCTTAAGTCAGTAAAGAGAATAAATGCAAGCAAACATGGTTAATTTCCCAATTAAAATGCTAAAATATTCAACATTCAACTGAAAAAAATTGCCTTCCTCAAAATATCAGTTCATGGCTGTGGATTCCTATCAAAACATGCTTCAATCAACTCAGAAATAATCAAGACCGCAGTAGTAAAAATCCAGCTTTGCCTTTTGTGTGCAAAATTCAAGTGTAATTCAGAATGCATTAACAGAATTAAGTTCATCAAAGTATAAATGCATTCCCCCACACTAGAATCCCACAGTGTCCTCACTGTCAAAAATAAATCAAAATTTAAACCATGTTTGAGTTAGATACTTCCCTGAAAAAGATCATTGTTGCATCATACAGGGGTGGGGGTGGGGGTGGTGGATCCTGGGAAACCGAGCATGCATAAGTGCAAAAAGCTGGTCCAACTGCGATGTGACATGGTCATGGAAACTGGCCTGCTGAGCTGCCAAAGTGGTCAAATCATCCTGGACTCGCTGCTGGAATGCCGCCTGGCTAGTCTCCATGCGCTCTAGTCGCTCAGTCAAGTCAGCTAATGAATCAGGAGGCATCAGTGGGGCCTCAGTGGCAGCAGGAGGGGCGGGAGCATCGGGCATGGGGGCATCAGGACCAGCCTCGTCCTCAGAAGGTGCTTCAGGAATGGGGGCATCAGGAAGGGCCCACCGGCCGGGACTAACCTGGTATACCAGTTTAAGTCGTATCAGCATCGCCCGATCAATCGGCTCCATAGGCTGGGCGAGATGAGCCTGAGGATGAAAGGCGTCAATGTTCCGGGCTGGTTTGTAATGTATGAGCCCACAGAATGTATAACAATTTGGCTTTGCCTTTGGCCTTATCAAGCTTCAGAACATGCTGAAGGAACCAATAACCGATGTTGCAGTGGTGGCCATGGTACAAACACCATAAATAGAAGAGATCGGTTTTGGTTACAACTCCGTGCTGCTATACCGGCCGAGATGCTTGTGCTATGAAACGGTGGAGCCATCTCGGGCGGGGTCTCGAATCGAGAGAAGATTTGGAGACACCGGGGGTTGTAATGGCCGTCGGTCTGCCGGATGGTTGCCCAGAACGTGGCATCCTCAAATATGTCCGGGAAGTCCAGGAATGCGTTCTGGTAGGCAGGAGTCAAAATGGAGGTTGCGGTCTCAAATCCCATGGCAACATTGAACTCGTTCAGTGACATGGCAAAGTGACGCCGGTTTAGTCTGAACTGGATAGTCCCCGGCTGATCTATGGTTTGAGACTCACAAGAAACATTCAGGGTGGAGAGGAACTCCAATGTGGGCTCCAGATACGCGTCACAGCGGATGGAGGCAAACAACTCCCATCCCGCGCGAGCCGATACTGGTGAATTAGTTCCTGAACCCCAAACTCTGCCATCGTCGCTTCATGTAGATATTTGTTTGCGATGATGGTGAGTTTGCTGAACACCTCAAACCTCTGGCGATGTGCACGAGTGTCGAATTGGATGAGGCGCTCGACTTCGGCAGATGAGTGTAAAGGAATGGAACTGCCAGAAGTCTTCTTTCGCTTGGATGCCATGGTACCTGAAAAGGAAGGATAGTAGTAGAAAACTCATCAGGACCAAAATATGATAATTGCCAAGTCAAAGATGACACTAAGCTGATCAGGAATCAAAGCAGCTTTAAATAATCAAAACAGAAAAATGGCTACTTTGAAATTTTGCAGAAATTTTGGCAGCATAACGGCAGCATATGGACAATTACCAATTTGAACAAGCAATTACACAACCAGTATATCAAGCAATCAGTGGTAAATGGCATTCAGATCAAGATTTCAAATCAGAACTTCACACTAAGCAATCACAATAATCATGCAGCCAAGAAGAAAAATGCAACCCAAATGAGCTAAATCCAAACCAGAAATCAACACAAATGTGCAGAAATCAACGAAGAGAAATTAAATAAAACAATCTAGGATTGATGCAAATCAGAAAATAGAAGTGAAAATGAAGAAAAAATAAAATTAACATAAAACAAAATGGAAATCAAAGTAAAGAAAAGAAAAGAACCTGGAACGGAAGATTCAGTGGGATAGAAAAAAAAAAAAAAAAAAAATGAAGAAAATGCAAGAGGGGTACGGTGCTGTAATGGTGGGTCAATGAGGAAGGAGGGGAATGGGTTGGGTTTACAGGGGTACGTACGGTGGGGTTTGGGTTACGGAGTTGGTGGGATGGGGCAATGGAGGTTGGTGGTTTAATGTAGCTGGGGTTTAGGAAGAGAAATGGTGGTGGAAATGACGGTGGTGGTGGGTTAATGAGGGAGTTACGGTGCTGATTTGGGTGTGGTTGAATGTAGTTGGTGGTGCACGGTGGAATGAGGTAATGGAGGTACGGTTTGGGAAGGGTAAATAACGAAGAACAGGGGAGGTTGAAAGAGGAATGACGAAGGGGGATGGGAGGTTCTACGGTGGTGTTTGATTTGGGGAAAAAGGGTGAAATGACGAGGACGGTGTAATGGAGTAGGGGGGCTGCGGTGGTGGGAAGAAATGAAGAAGAACAGGGGAAAGACGAAGGAGTGGGGGGCGCTGGGTTTGTTTAAAATGGAGACACGACCGTGTCTCCTTTTGAAAGCACTCCAGAAGCTTTCTCAAAGTTATACACGGCCGTGTCTAACTATGGGGAAGCTTCTGTTTTTATCACACGGCCGTGTCTCAGAGGCACACGGCCGTTCCTAATTACGAAAACCTTCCAGAAGCTTTATGGAAGTTAGACACGGCCGTGTCTAACTCCTTGAAAGCTTCTGAAAGCTGAAAAACGAAGGAATGACCAGAAAAACTAAATTTAAAGGCTAGGAATGCAAAAATGAACCAAAATAAAAGCATGAAAAGGGGTAGAAACACAGGTTGCCTCCTGTGAAGCGCTAATTTAAGGTCTTTAGCTTGACCCCTTCATATCATTCAAGCCGGAGGGGAAGGATCGGAGAGGGGTTGAGTAACTCCCTTCTCGATAGGATTCCCAATGAAGTAAGGCTTCAATCGTTGACCGTTTACTTTAAAAGTTCCACTACCTTCACTCCAAACTTCAACAGCTCCATGAGGAAACATCTTAAGCACCTTAAACGGTCCTGACCAACGAGATTTCAACTTCCCAGGAAAAAGCTTCAAACGAGAGTTGAATAAGAGGACCAACTCTCCTTCGTGGAACTCACGGTGCAAGATATGCTTGTCATGCCAACGTTTGGCCCGTTCCTTGTAAATCTGAGCACTCTCATACGCATCAAGGCGTAATTCATCTAGTTCATTAATTTGTAGAAGGCGTTGAACTCCAGCATCCTTCATATCAAAATTCAGCATCCGAATTGCCCAAAAAGCCCTATGTTCGAGCTCAACCGGCAAGTGACAGGACTTACCATAGACCAATCGGAATGGTGTGGTTCCAATTGGAGTCTTGAAAGCTGTTCGTAAGCCTATAAAGCATCATCAAGCTTAAGAGACCAATCCTTACGGGATTTGCTTACCGTCTTTTCAAGAATCTGCTTGATTTCCCGATTAGAGATCTCCACTTGCCCACTTGTTTGAGGATGGTAGGGTGTAGCTATGCGATGATTCACCCCGTACTTCTTCAGTAATCCTTCGAATTGACGGTTGCAAAAGTGCGAACCGCCGTCACTTATGATGGCTCGTGGTGTACCAAATCGCGAAAAGATATTCCGTTTAAGGAACTTCACCACAACTTTTGCATCATTTGTTGGAGATGCAATGGCTTCAACCCACTTCGACACATAATCCACTCCAACCAAGATGAATTTGTAACCAAATGAAACTGGAAAAGGTCCCATGAAGTCAATGCCCCAAACATCGAAAAGTTCAACCTCTAAAATGTTGGTTAAGGGCATTTCATTTCTCCTCGAGATATTCCCTGTCCTTTGACAGCGATCACAAGCAAGCACAAAGTTCCGAGCATCATGGAAGAGAGTAGGCCAATAGAAACCACATTGAAGTACCTTTGCCGCTGTCTTTGAAGAACTGAAATGGCCTCCATAAGGGGAGGAATGGCAGTGACAAAGGACACTTGCAATTTCATCTTCAGGGAGACACCGTCGTATGATGCCATCTGCACATCTTTTGTAAAGCAAAGGTTCTTCCCAAAAGTAATACTTTACATCGGAGAGGAACTTCTTCTTCTTTTGATATGAAACATCCGATGGTGTCACTCCACACACTAAGTAATTGACAAAGTCAGCATACCAAGGCACCACCATCATGGAGAAGAGTTGCTCATCTGGAAGACTGTCATCAATAGGTAGCTCAGTACACTCTGTTGCCCTTTTTGTGGAATTCGAGAGAGATGGTCAGCAACAAAGTTTTGGGCTCCTTTCTTGTCCCGGATCTCAAGATCAAATTCTTGCAACAACAGCACCCATCGAATCAATCGAGGCTTTGCATCCTTCTTGTTCAAAAGATATTTGAGAGCAGCATGGTCAGTGTATACTATCACTTTCGAGCCAACAAGGTAGGACCTGAACTTTTCAAAGGCAAACACAACCGCCAAGAGTTCTTTCTCGGTGGTAGCATAATTCAGTTGTGCATCGTCCAGTGTCTTGCTAGCATAGTAGATGGCATGAAGCTTGTTTTCTTTTCTTTGTCCTAACACGGCTCCAACTGCAAAGTCACTTGCATCGCACATCAACTCGAATGGTAATTCCCAATTCGGTGATTGCATAATGGGAGCAGAGATCAGTGCCTCTTTCAACCTGCAAAAAGCTTCCATGCAAGATTTGTTAAACACAAAAGGTACATCTTTATTAAGCAAATTGGTTAAAGGTTTTGCAAGTTTAGAGAAATTCTTTATAAACCGCCGGTAGAACCCGGCATGACCCAAAAAGCTCCTGATAGCTTTTACCGAGTTTGGTGGTGGTAGTCTCTCAATCACCTCGATTTTAGCTTTATCCACCTCAATACCTCTTTCCGACACCAAGTGTCCTAGGACAATGCCTTCACGCACCATAAAATGACATTTCTCCCAATTCAAAACAAGATTAGCTTCTTCACATCTTTGCAAAACTTGAGACAAGTTAGTCAAACAATTATCAAAAGTAGTGCCATAAACGGAAAAATCATCCATGAATACTTCCATTGTATTTTCAATAAAATCAGAGAAAATTGCCATCATGCAACGTTGGAAAGTAGCTGGTGCATTACGAGTCCAAATGGCATACGTGCTCGTAGGCGTAAGTACCATAAGGACAAGTAAAAGTGGTTTTATCCTGGTCATTAGGGTGAATGGGAATTTGAAAGAAACCAGAATAACCATCCAAATAGCAAAAGAAAGAGTGTTTAACCAACCTCTCAAGCATTTGATCAATAAAGGGAAGAGGGAAATGGTCTTTCCGAGTTGCACTATTCAATTTCCTGTAATCAATACACATCCTCCAACCCGTGACTGTCCTGGTAGGAATCAATTCATTCTTTTCATTTTTGATCACAGTCATACCACCCTTCTTAGGAACAACATGCACTGGACTTACCCAAGGACTATCCGAGATCGGGTAAATAATCCCGGCATCTAAGAGTTTGAAAACTTCTTTTTAACAATTTCTTGCATATTTGGGTTGAGTCGTCTTTGACGCTCGACAGATGGTTTACAATCATCTTCCATTAAGATCCGATGCATGCAAATAGAAGGACTAATTCCTTTGATATCATCAATGGTGTACCCAATTACCCTTCTATGCATCCTAAGCTCATTCAACAATTTTTCAACCTCATCATCATTAAGATGTGCATTTATTATGACAGGATATGTAGAATCAGGACCAAGAAATGCATACCTTAGCATGGGTGGAAGTGGTTTAAGCTCTACCTTAAGGGCTTCCTTGTCCTTAAGAGAAGGATCGTCAGTTGAGACGCCCTTAAGCTCTTTGAACTTACTGTCTTGAGAAGGGGAAACGGTTGGACATGTATCCAGAATTTGGGCATAGGTTGCCACCTCCTCGTCTTCATTGGTTGAGTCACCATTGTGCACCAAGCAATTTTCTAAAGGGTCTTGTGGGTGACTTTTATAGTGTACTTCTCTACACAGCTTTTCTTCCACATCAACCCTTAAACAAGAGTCAACATCGGCTGGTTGCTTTGTGGCTTGAAACAAATTGAATTCAGCAACTTCTTCACCAACCTTTAGAGTTATTTTTCCGTGCTTCACATCAAACACACTCCAGCAGTAGCTAAAAATGGCCTCCCTAAAATAATGGGGATTTGAGTATCTACTTCCATCTCAAGCACAACAAAGTCGACCGGTATGTAAAACTGTCCCACCTTCATTGGCACATTCTCTAGAATACCAACTGGATGCTTTATTGACCTATCTGCCAATTGAAGAGAAATTGTGGTAGGTTTTAGCTCCCCAATATCAAGTTCCTTGCATATAGAAAGGGGGATCAAGCTCACACTAGCCCCAAGATCACACAAAGCCCTATTGATATGCATGCTTCCAATTGAGCATGGTATTGAGAAACTTCCTGGATCTTTAAGCTTAGGAGGAAGCTTGTTTTGGATGAGTGCACTACATTCTTCCGTCAGAGCAACGGTTTCATAGTCTTCAAGCTTTCTCTTGTTTGAGAGAATCTCCTTCAAAAACTTAGCGTAAGAGGGCATTTGGGAGAGAGCATCTGTAAAAGGAACATTGATGTAGAGCTTCTTTAGCACCTCCAAAAATCTTCCAAACTGTTGATCAAGCTTTGCCTTTTGAAATCTTTGAGGAAATGGCAAAGGGGGAACATATGCTTCCGGAGGAACATACTTTTTGGTACTTCCTTCCTCTTCTCCCTTGCTCTCGCTCTTCTCTTTCTTTCTCATTGGTGTCCTTAGCTTCAAGTTTTTCTTCTCTTGTGGGGTCTATAAGTTTCTTACCACTTCTCAATAAAATTGCTTGAACATTCTCCCTTGGATTAGTCTCCGGTTGACTTGGGATTCGCCTTGAACCATGTTAAACAAACTTGCTTGTTGGGCTATTTGAGTTTCAAGCATCTTAGAGTGAGTGACCATTTGATCAAGACGATTATGAATCTGCTTGATTGATTCCCCCTGTTGTTGGACTTGAGATTGAATAGCTTGATTCTGCTCCTTCTGTGTAACTATGAAAGTTTCCATAAGAGCTTCCAAATTAGACTTTGCACCTTGAGAAGATTGCTGAGGTTGTTGGAATCCCGGTGGTGGTCTAATGTTGGAAGGAACTCCTCTATTCTGCTGGTTACCGTAGGAGAAGTTTGGGTGGTTTCTCCATCCTTGATTGTACGTGTTGGAGAAGGGGTTACCTTGAGCCTTGAAATTGCTATTCTGCAAAAAATTCATTTGCTCCACAGATGGGTCTTGAGAATAGGTCTCTACTGAGTTGCAATCTGAAGTCAAATGTCCTCCTCCACATGAGTCACAAGTTGCAGAAGGGGTGGCAACGGTATTGACATTCATCTTCTCAAGTGACTTGGCCAAGGCATCGAACTTGGCATTCAGCATGGTAATGGCATCAAGTTCTATCATTCCGGCCTGCTTCTTCGAAGAAGATCTCTCACTTGGCCATAAATAAATGTTTGAGGCCACTTCATTGATCAAACATCTTGCTTCTGTTGGAGTCTTGGCCATCAAAGCACCGCCAGCTGCGGCATCAAGAGCTGCCTTTGTAGAGAAAGACAACCCTGCATAGAATGTCTGGATGACAACAAAATCCTGAAGGCCATGATGTGGACACTGACGAATAAGATCATTATACCTCTCCCATGCTTCATAAAGAGATTCGTCATCCTTTTGAGAGAAGGTAGTGATGTCTTGGCGGAGCTTGATTGTCTTTCCAATCGGGTAGTATTTATCCAAGAAGGATTGCTCCATCAAATTCCAGGTGGTGAGTGAATTAGGGGCCTCTGAATGAATCCATTTCTTGGCTTTCCCCCTAAGAGAAAAGGGAAAAAGTCTGATCCTTATAGCATCAGTTGAAACCCCATTGATCTTGATAGTGTCACACAGTTCCAAGAACTCATCCAAGTGCTGATTTGGGTCTTCAGTTGGTGACCCGCCAAAATGCAACTGTTGGACCATCTGGATCAATGATGTCTTCAATTCAAAGTTGTTGGCCTCTACCCGTGGCCTGACAATGGAAGACTGACGAGCGTTAGCGCTGGGAGCTCCATAATCCCTCAGACTACGCTCTGCATTGGCATCTTGATTGGTATTGTCTGCCATGTTGTTTTCTTGAAAATTCTGTGTCCTTCTTTCTCTTCTGATATTACGAAGTGTCCTTTCGATCTCTGGATCAATTGGGGTGACAATATCTCCTTGACTCCTCGTCCTGCGCATAAGAAAGAAACAATCTCCAGAAAATTCAAAGAAAGAAAAGTGAGAAAAACTTAAGATAAAAATAAAACAAGACAAAAATCAGAAAAAAAAAAATTTGCTTAAATCAACCAAATTTTGCCACTGTGTTAATATCAACACGATCCTTCAAATTTATAAAAACTTCATTGTTGGTGATTCCATGTCATGCACGATCGTCAAAAGTAGATAATAAATATCGTTCCCACGAGGATCATTAATTACTAACTTTTATGGTATTTCGATTGTTTAAGCATATAAAAATAATGGTGGAAGTTATATTTAATTTAGTGCGAGAATTAAATATCAAAGTAAGAATTAAAACTAAAAATATGAGATCTGCAAGGATTAAAGTTTCTGGACTTAATCACTACACTATCCCCCTCGTAATAAATTGTGATTATATCTCTCGTCATGTTAAATTACGTTCAAGGCGAAGTCTGTCTAAAATATTTAAAGTTCCAATGTCTTGGCACTAAAAACGCTTAAAAACTTCATCAATCCCATTCTCACAAGCATTAATCCAAATTTTAACCCACAAGATTCAAGACAACCGTTTTACCCTCGAAGCACTTAACCCTACGTTAAAGATTAAATCCCAAGTTTAATTCTTAGATTATCAAGCAATTAAACTTCATCTTTCGATCCTTCATCTAAAGTTCTAAAATCACGTAAAATATGGTATGACAAGTTGGTGTAACATACCACAAAGATAAGAACACTAAGAATAAATCAAAAACAATAATCTCATCAACAGAAAACTAAATCAACAATTCATAATAGGAAATAGAGCCATCCTTGTCTCTGAAAATAGTTTAATGCATTATTACCATTATAAAGACAAACAAGATTAAAGAGGAAAGATACAACCATAATTCCAAAGCAAATGGAAAGATGAAGTAGAGAACTCAATGGTTGATCTTGATCTTGATCTTGCCTTGATCTACCTTCAATCTACTTCCTCTCAAGATTTCCACCTTTCTTTGCTCACAGGACCTCCAAAATGGTCTTCAATTTCCTTTCCCCGTCCGTTCTTTGGCTTCTGAAGCTCTCTCTCTATTTATAAAGGGAGACACGGCCGTGCTTGAATTAGGCACGGCCGTGCCTATTTCAGAAATCAGAAAACGCGTTTGTTCCATTATCAAGAAGCTTCTGGAAATTTTCAGGGAGGCACGGCCGTGCTTGAATTAGGCACGGCCGTGCCTATTACACAGCATGCCAAAAACGCGTGGAAATAGTGAATCCGTGAATGAACAGTGCTCACACGGCCGTGCTTGACTTAGGCACGGCCGTGCTTAACTTCCAGAAGCTTTCCAAGTGTTAGACACGGCCGTGTCTAAGCTCCAGAATGCGTAATTCCAATTTTGGAATGAGACACGGCCGTGCTTAAGGGGGACACGGCCGTGTCTCCTGGTCTGAAGCCCAAAATGGTCTCCTTTTTGCCCAGAAACACGGTTTCTTCTCAAGTTTTCTTTCCAAATATGTTTTGTCTCTCTATTCTGCACAAATGAAGATGATTGATAAGAATAATTTCAAAGTTTATCAATAAACTCGATCAAATCATCATAATTCATCATTTTAATGTTACAAAATACGGGTCTATCACATAACTGCTCTTTATCTAAGCATGTCTCCATCTAATGTTATTGCTCAATCTTCGTAAAATATACTTTGACGGCACTTCTTGAACCATTTCATTACCAAGGACACAAAGTGAATGTCTACACATAATTCCTCTAAACTCAAACAACAAGCAATTGCAACTAACATCGTGATTGTCACGATTAAATACCACCTCAAAAATAGCATTCTTTGCTAACCCTCCAACTACCATATCCACCCTCACATGGTAAGTACAAAGCATTCCATCCACACACTTAAGGGACGCAAAATAGTCCATTCTTCCTCTGAATTCAGCTTGGACCTCAATGAACTTTGCATGGGTGTACTCGAATTGAAATTGCCTTTCAATTGGTGAGTTTGACCCACATTGAATTGTCGAGTCCATTGATTTCAAATCTGCCTGAAATTCCTTTTTTGCCTTGTTTCTTAGAGTATTATCATATTGCTTCACAAATTACTGTAGGCTTGTCTTTGAGTTGATATATCCATCAAAGAAAGCATGTATGCTCTCACTGCGTTGTGTTGTTGACATCCCTGCGCAAAAATATTTCTTTAAGAAAATTGGCACCCATCTATGCCGCTCCATGTACAAACCACTCAACCAATTATTTTCTTCTAGTTCAAATTCTTTTATGAAGGCAGACCACTTTTCTTCAAAATCTTCTACTGTTAGGGTATCATAAACAGCTACTTTCATTGCATTCTTGATATTGTTATATTCAATGCAACCTTTCAGTTTCTCAGGGATTTTTTTCATTATATGCCATAGGCACCACGTATGTCGAGTAGTTGGAAAGACTATCTTAATAGCATTTTGCATGGCCTTGCATTGGTCCGTGATAATACCAACAGGTGCCTTACCTGACATGCAGCGAAGCCATGATTAAAATAGTCACACAAATGACTCTGTGTCTTCAGTTGAAATTAGACCACATCCAAGCAAAACTGATTGGCCGTGATGATTCACATCGACAAAAACAGCAAATAGCATGTCATATTTATTTGTCAAATATGTTGTGTCAAAAATCACAACATCTCCAAATGACTCATAGGTGGCTCTACTTCTAGCATTAGTCCAAAATATATTTTGCATATGAAAATCATCATCAACATCTATATCGTAAAAAAAATTACTATTATCTTCTTGCATTCTCGCAAAATAATTCTTCAAAATCTTTCCATCACATTCCTTGCCAATTCTACATCTTTCCTTGTTGACATAATTTCTAGCATCTTGCTCATTAAATGATAAGTTCTCGTACCTTCCTACCTCATAAGCAAAAAACCGGACTGTCTTATGTATTATCGCCCCTGCATCATCATTCACTTGGATTATTCTCTTCATGTGCATGTTAAGATTCTTGTTAACTTTCAACATTCTCGCCTTCGTCGGGCTAAGT
This sequence comes from Ormosia emarginata, assembly GCA_029884605.1. NCBI lineage: Eukaryota > Viridiplantae > Streptophyta > Magnoliopsida > Fabales > Fabaceae > Ormosia > Ormosia emarginata. The sequence continues at coordinate 35,164,167 of JAQQTP010000074.1, read as the reverse complement.
TCATGAGAGTGTTCAAGTATAGCTATCTTGATGAACTATTGTCCATCTCCCATCTTCTTGACTGTAATTTTTGCTTCACAATTTTTCCTTCTAGTTGGAAGTGTGTTCAAAGTGTTTGATATTGTTAACACATGTTTTTCCTGTCTTGAACAAGCTAGCATAATGTAATTTACCTTACCATCATCTCCTTTTTTTGAAGTTCTATTTACAATACCAAACCCCTTTTGGTAAGCATATTTCCTATAAAATTCCTTAACATCATCCTCTGATGGAAACAACATCCCTCGTTTTGGCTCATAACTTTCAAAATCGCCATCCAAGGCATCACTCATAATGAAGTCACCTTCACATGCTTCTTCCGCATTATCAACAGCCTCAGATATATTGAGATTATTTGAACCATCCATCAACTTCAGTTTTGGGTTGCTACATACACCTGTAAATTATCAAGTATTTACTGTCATATTACAAGCATATTTCATATTTTTCCAACATGTAGATTTTATTATGAAAAGTTAAGAAAGGGTAATAAAAAGTAAACAAACAAATGGCAATAGATAATAAAGATAGAGACTCATTCGAATGGGTCTATTCAATAAAGATCACACTTAACCACTTATGAGATGAAATAAAGCTTAAAAAGGGAACCTAGAACCATCTAGTCTAACAAAACAAGTAGCCCCAGTGTTGGGTACTCATTGTTGGTTTCACCATAAACATGTGAAGATTAACTACTTGTTCCAAATATATTAACCAGTTAATTTTAGATTCACAAGGTAATGAGATTTACCACAAACCATGTCAATGGATCAACCCTTCCTGCTATATGAACTAGACAATAACTCATCCCAACTCTACTCCACTAGTAGTTCATTTGTAAGTAGTTTACCCCCACTATTGGGAACTCATTTTTGGATTCACCAGAAATATGTAAAGATTAACCACTTATTCAAATATATTAACCAGTTAATTTTAGATTCACCAGGTAATGAAATTCACCACAAACCATGTCAATGGACCAACTCTCCTTACTATATTAAGCAGACAACAACATTGTCCAACTCCACTCTACTAGTAGTTCAAATGTAAGTAGTTTATCCCCACTATTGAGAACTCATTTTTGGATTCGCCAAAAACATGCAAAGATTAACCACTTATTCCAAACATATTAACCAGTTAATTTTAGAGTCACAAAGTAATGAGATTCACCACAAACCATGTCAATAGACTAACCCTTCCTACTATATGAACCAGACAATAACTCATCCCAACTCCACTCCACTCCACTAGTAATTCATTTGTAAGTAGTTTACCCTAACTATTGGAAACTCATTTTTGGATTCACCATAAACAAGTAATGATTAACCACTTATTCCAAATATATTAACAGTTAATTTTAGATTTACCAGGTCATAAGATTCACCACAAACCATGTCAATGGACTAACCCTTCCTGCTATATGAACCAGACAATAACTCATCCCAACTCCACTCCACTAGTAGTTCATTTGTAAGTAGTTTACCCGCACTATTGGGAACTTATTTTTGGATTCACCAGAAACATGTAAAGTTTAACTACTTATTTCAAATATATTAACAAGTTAATTTTAGATTCACCAGGTAATGAGATTCACCACAAACCATGTCAATGGACCAACCCTCCCTGCAATATTAACCAGACAACAACATAGCCCAACTCCACTCCACTAGTAGTTCAGTTGTAAGTAGTTTACCCCCACTATTGGGAACTTATTTTTTATTCACCAGAAACATGTAAAGATTAACCACTTATTCTAAACATATTAACCACTTAATTTTAGATTCACCAAGTAATGAGATTCACCACAAATTATGTCAATGCACCAACCCTTCCTACTATATGAACCAGACAATAACTCATCCCAACTCCACTCCATTAGTAGTTCATTTGTAAGTAATTTACTCCCACTATTGGGAACTTATTTTTGGATTCACCATAAACATGTAAAGATTAACCACTTATTCCAAATATATTAACCAGTTAATTTTAGAGTCACCAAGTAATGAGATTCATCACAAACCATGTCAATGGACCAATCCTTGCTGCTATATGAACCATACAATAACCCATCCCAACTTCACTCCATTAGTAGCTCATTTGTAAGTAGTTTACCCCCATTGTTGGGAACTCATTTTTTGATTCACCAGAAACATGTAAAGATTAACCACTTATTCTAAATATATTAACCAGATAATTTTAAAGTCTGTGTAATAAGATTCACCACAAACCATGTCAATGGACCAACCCTTCCTGCTATATGAACCATTGTAAATCCTCCTAACAAAAATAAAATATGCCAAATAAACCAGCGAATGAACCTAACAAACATCCTCCCATTTACCCATCTAATCAACACATAGCCAAGAAAATCATATTTCATAGCAATGAACCCAACAAAATACGCAACTCACCAAACACAAAGCATAATACGAAGAAAATCACCCAAAATACCCAATGTTTCATCCTCCGTATAGCCAAATAATAAAAAGCTAGAAATTGCAAGTACACATGTCATGAAATACGAAATATTACAGGGAAAAGTGGATGATACTCACCGAAATCGTAGAAAATCGCAAGACTCGAATCCCACGCGTGCATGTGAGAGTGAAGGAAGAAAGTGAGTGAGGAGTGAAAATGAGGGAACGAGAATGAGGACAAGATAACATGAGTTAAAATGTTGTGCCCTAGTGAGTACGAGAGTCTCGGAAGAGAAGGAGATAGTTGAAACATAGACGAAAGAAAAAAATGAGAAACGCAGGGAACGAAAAAGAGAAAGGAAAGAAACGAACGAAAAAGACATTTTTTCAACAAAATACAATAACACGACATACGATAAAAATACGTTAGAGTATTTTCGTTGGACATATAGTGTAACACCCCAAAATTTACTTTTCTACTCTCAGGATTCATTCTAAAAATATTTATGATTTTTTGGAATTTTCTTAGAATTTTCTGAGAACGCGGAATATTTTAATATATTTCTCGTTTTACGTGTGTACTGAGCAGAACCGGAGAAATGAGACATTTTCTCCGAGAACCTTGAACTATGAAAACGTCGACGAGGGATCTTACTAAACCCGAGGCCGGACACAGTTTACAAGGTTTCACATTTTTCGAAAAATCTTAACAGATGAGATAATAAAACACTGTGAGGAATTTATCTGTCAGATCTGTAATGCTGGCTTCTACCAACTATAACTATTGTCCAATAAATAATAACATGTATTAAAAATATTATCACCTTATTCAAAATCTAATTTTTGTATCACACCTATTAGTTTTAATTTCAAAAGAAAGATTAAATTTAATCCAAGCTTGTTATGGGAAGCTTCTTAGTAATTTCCCTTGTAACACATTTTTCTCTCTCCTTTCTCCACTCTTCTACGGCAGAAGCTACAAGGGGAAGTCCAAATATTTCCCCTCAATTGTCTTAATATTGCATTCTCATTTCTCTAAACCCCATATACCCATTTCTCTATTTCCTCTCTTCTCCTTCCTCTCCATCGTACACACACACACACACCCTCACATTGGGACCAACTTCCTTATTTGCCAAACAAATCACATTTTCTTGTTCCTTCCAACATTTCAAAACTATTCTCCTTAGTGGTTATCTTTTGGTTCCTCTTCTTCTTCTTCTTCTTCTTCTTCTTCTTCCATTTCTCTTCCACCATTGAAGCTAAAGCTTGGAGCTTTAAGGTAAAGTCTTCAACTTTCTTCCATTTCCTTGCTATTTTCGTTTTCTCTTGGCCACCTTGGTGACCAAGAACCTATTTTTCATGGTTTGAGTGAACATTGTGGTGATCACTCACATTTGAGTTTTCTTGAAGGGGGGAAAACGAAAATCTAGGGCAAGAAGGAGTGGTACATTGTGCTGTTTTCCACATAGGTAAGAGGGAGATGATCCTCTTCAATCAATCTTGGTAGTAAGGGAATGTCTTGTATGTGTATTGTTGTTAATTTTTGAATCCATGTATAAAGTTTTCTCATTTTTATGTTGTTCTTGATGATAGTGTATTTTGTTGGATTTGTATGATTTATTGATGTCTCTTGCATGATTTGAAGGTGTATTTGAGTATCTTGTTGATTAAATATGATGAGGAATGGTTTGGTTTGAGTTAAAGGACCTGAGAACTCTGTTTTTCTGCAAGCTTACGCGTGGTAATCGATTACACGGGGCTTGTAATCGATTACCAAGCTCTTAAAGATACAAAATCGTGATTAAAATGCTGTAATCGATTACGTCTGGTGTGTAATCGATTCTGATTCATTTAGCTTATGTCGATTACAAGAGGAGTGTAATCGATTACCAAGCCTCGATGTCACGAAATGGTGCTTCAGGAATCACGTAATCGATTACAATTTGTGGGTAATCGATTACGGAGGTTCTGTCCAATTGGTAATCGATTACCACAGTTGTGTAATCGATTACAGGGCCTTGAAGTTACGAGACGTGATTCTGAGAATCACGTAATCGATTACAATGGGATTGTAATCGATTACACAGTTTCATTTCTCGGGTAATCGATTACAAGGGTGATGTAATCGATTACAAGGACCAAAAATGAGATTTTTGAAAATTTGGAAATGATTGAGATTATGGTTCTTTGTCCTTTGTAACTCAAACATAACCTAAAAACCCTGGATTCAAGGATTTTATTTTACTAAATTGTGATAGGAATGTGCATTCCTACCAATAGAGAAGAAATGATTTTGAATATGGAATTCTTGGATCCATGACATGGAAATTGTGGTATGTGTGTAATGAGGAATACATGTTGATGCTGAGAATTATTGATGTAGTACTCAATGAGATAAGGATGATGATGTGCCATTGAGGCAATGTTTTAATAAATGTATTGTTGATATGTCATGTTGGACATTGAATAATGCTTATGTGCCATTGAAGAAAGGCTTATGCTGAATGCATCATTGATGAACATACATGATTGGACATTGTGTCATCATGCATGTGTATTGTCCGTGGGACATTGTTGAGAAGGCTATGTTGCCAGGAGTTTGAATAACACCTATGTGCGGGTGCGAATAGACTAAGCGTAGGTGTCATATGTTGTTGACCACACTCACAATAGATAGTGGTAAATCTCCATTGGGGCCGTGGGATAGACCAATCCACACACCGACGATCCTGCTGAGATGATGTCCTATGTCGCGATCAACTGTTGAGGTGCCATGTGTGAGCCATTTTGCGCGCAAATGTTTTTATGAGATGAGCAGACACTATATTTTTAAGGCTAACGATACTGTTGGCATTACTTCTTGATCATTCACTTCGAAAATGTTTATGTCTAGCTCCATAGAGTAGGAACTTTGGTACCCTTGTTGCATTGTGAGTTGTCAGTCACATGGTCCATTGAGCATTCATGATTGGATAATGTGTTTACTATTATGACTGTGATATTTATTTGATTCTTGGTAATGCTAATGTTGCTAGTTGGCTATGGGTGATGTTAACCACTGTTCCTTACTGTTCTACTCTCATTAATTTCTTTCATGTATTACTGTACTTGTGTGTATCAACTGTGCCTTATGTGAGCGTTCGACGCCGTTTATTTTCTTGCTGTCATGTTGGTACTGAAAGTTAGGAATCTCACCTCTTTTGGTACTTTTCTTTATTTTGCATTCTGGTTGAATCGTGTGCTCTCGAGAAGACACTCGTGAGGAGAACAAGGAAACTACTGAGTTTCAAGGTTTCTGGCCTTATTTCGACTGAGACCGAAGTTGTTGAGAATGTCTTTTTGCCCCCGTGGATTTTTTGGTTACGTGCGGATCAACTTTCATGGTGGTCCGGATTGCTGGCATATCAACGTGCAGACTGATCGATGCGTGTACCACGGCGAATTGACAGTGTCAAGATAGCGGGGGCGCTTATTTTTGACTTTCATGCTTTTGTGTGGTTGGAATTTTATATGCCTGTAAGAGATATGTGGGCGGATATGTATTATAACCCACGCGACGACTCTCGCCTGCCTCCATGTACGTATTGTTCTGTCGTCCCAATGAATGTCTCGTCGGACGACGAGGACTTGAGAGGATCCATCTACGGTTCCTTCTCATTTCAGCGACGAAATGAAAATCCGTTTATTTTGAGAAACGGATTAGTGGGTAGATATTTGTATCTCTTGGGATAGGTACACATTTTACTTTTTGTATATCTTTTTGGAAATGTAATTTAAAACGAACGAAAAAGACAAAATATGTAACTATCTATATTGTACATGGTTGTATGTTTTATTTCATGTTGATTTCTCTTTGACGTTTTTGATAAGAAGTTTTATATGAAAGAGGAACTTTAATTTTAAATCAATCACGCGATATATTTACAAACAGGTGTATATGTACATTAAATGAAAGTTTTAACCGGAATTACGTTAAAAAAAAATGCTCAAATTTTCTATAACTATTTTTTGATCGTTTCACTATAGTGCGACGTTCCTTCTTCTCACCCGTTATGACTGAAGGGAGAAAAAGAGACATTACATAGCTCGACCACCACATTAATCACAAGTGAGCACTAATTCGTTTAATTTTTTTTTTTAATATAATGTTATCTATTTTTATAACCGATGTGCCACCAAATCACAATTATGCAAAAGAGAAAAAAAAAAAATATTTTCGAAATTTCTCGGTCTCAATCATCATTTAACTATACTTTCTCTCCGTTCCGATCCGAGCGATCTCAACAAGTAGGGCTTCGTGATTTGCGTTGCCATCTAACTGGTTTGTTCCGATTTTCTATTTGCTATAACTGGTCTGCAATTCGAGTCACAATTTTGTTATTCGCTAATCCGTGCAGATGGAAAAGCTGCGATCAAATTATCATTGAATTTAAAAAAAAAAAAAGTATTGTGTTCGAATCAATCATTTTCTGGATCGGTGTATAACTGCAAATTCCCTTATTATTTTTTTTTTTTTGGATTTTTTTTAAAATATGATTGAAGTTCTTAGTTTTGAGTTATTGTTTTTCTTGATCTTGAAATTGCTTGAAAAGGGATTACGAAAATGTCAAATTTCAAAGTTCTTTGTTTGCTCGTCTTTCTTGATCTTATCATAACAAGTTCTTGCCTTTCCTTCATTTATCTGGTATTATGAATCTACAAGTTACTTACCTACACATGCACTTGTTATAATCTCTGTAAAAAGGTAACAAGAAAATTTTAGGATTGAATTACCATTTAGTAACTTGTGTTTTAGTCATGTAGCTACTGATTTAGAGCCTGTTTAATCATACTCTAACTTCTTTTTTTTATTTGTAAATTCTTTTGGCTTTGAAGCTTTGGATTCTTTATTGTGTTTGTCCCCCTCCCCAACAAAATGAATTGATTGACTTAAGCAGCATGTTGACTGATTCTTTCTTCTGTATGTGTGGGGTTCTCCACCAAAGAAAAGGAAGAAGAAGAAGACTCGGTTATCTATCTGATTTATGTCGATGAAGCCACAAGTGTCTTCTTTGAATCCATATGCAGCTTCATATATTCCCCTCTCTAAAAGGGGCAATGGTGGAACTTCTGTGACAGAAAAATATTCCAAGAATTATCATGGGACTGTATGGTTTCAGACTCCTCAGCATATCACAGAGGATCAGCAACTTGTTGACTCTAGCACTTATGCTGCTAAAAGGCTCTCGATGCCCGAAGTTTTTCTAGTGAAAAGCCAGCCTGCTTCTAGTTCTTACGGTTCATTGTCAAAGAATGTGACAGAGTTGACAGATAAGCAGTTGCTAGATGAAGAACTTGACATGGATATGGAATATCTTAGGATGACGTTTCCTGGTATATCTGATCAGTCCCTTGTAGATGTCTACACGGTAAACAGGGGTGACCTCGATGCTGCTATTGACATGCTGAGCCAACTTGAGGTAAAGTTTTATAATTATTAGTTTTTGGGCTTTAAATTTTTGTTCACCCAATGCCATTGATGGAAAATTTGTTACTTTTTCTTCTTCCAATTGGTTAAGGACCAAACTTTTTTTGTCTTCATATCTATATGTGTAGTTAAATACTAGCTTCTATTAAGGCTGTGTAAATGTTGAATCACTAAATATGGGGTGACACTGACTGGATTTCTGGTTGGAATGTTTACTTATATGTAGATAGAAACAACTAATTGATAACCCACCCTTCCTTTCCTTCCTGAAGATTGTCATCTCCAGATAACATTGGACAGAAGCAAAAGTTTTCATCTTATGGTTGTTGAACCTCACCAAGTGATCAGAGATTGCCATGCCAAGTTTGAATTTTCAATTTTCATTTTTTCTTCTAAATTTTGATTGATATTTTTTAATATTTATGTCTTCCCAGTTTTTTTTGTTTCAACACGTAGCTGCTTTTCTGTTTTCTTCTCAAAATATAACTGTTGGTGTTTCATACTTGCACTTTTATTTTTTTTATTTTTCCTCCTGTTTTGTTTTTGTTTTAGGGGACAGGAATAATGAAATATTACATATCACTGATTGGATTGGAACCCGATACAAGGGAAGATTTGTTATAAACAAATATACTGCTCTCTGCTATATATGCAGATGATAATGGGAATTGAATGTTATGAGATCCTCTAAAATCTTTACCAATTAACGTTGTCTATCTCTTTCTAGATATGATGAATTGCTAGAATTATCATTAAGTTCAATTGTGTCAAACATTTGCTTACGAGCGAATACTTTTAGTAGTCATATCCAAGTTAATTTCCCTTCTGAAATGCATCAAGCTGCAAATCCAATTTTTGAGAGTTTATTGTTTTCAACTTACAGTTTGATGGTGTTGAATCTTCTGGAAATCTTCCAGAGACACTGGATATTGGTGATGTTTCAGAATCTGGATTATCAGCCGATTCTGCTTCATTGAAACAGAAGAATGTAGCAGACGAAGCCAGTACTTCATCTAGTCTCATGGCATTAGCCAATGTCTTGTGAATAAATTTGTAACTCTCAATTCGTTTGGTGGATAATGTGTAAAATTAGGGGGATTTACTTTCGGGGGAGACGTTTCACGTACATGATTCGATTTTATGGTTTGTATAGTTGCCAGCTGCCTCTTGTTTTGCTTTTGGTCTGACTTTTGATGGGTTGCTTCTGCCTCGTGCAATTGTGCTGCTTTCAATTGTACGAATTGGATGGCCAAAAAAAAAAAAAGAAGGCCAAAAGAGTTTAAGAAAAAAAGTCCAAATGAAGGTGACTTTTGTTTGGGATGGGCAAGCAGCTGGTTGGTTGACTGCCTGAATTGTACCATGCAGAGCTACTTTGGAGCTTTTGCAATAGATACAATACATTTTTTATTTTCCTTTCTTGTTCCCTTTTGGTTTAGCTTAATGGAGTGTTAAATCACCCCTTTATATTAAATCCATCCCTATATATTAAATTAGAATACATTTTTTTTAGAGTGACTTTATATTTTTTTGTATTCTCCTTCCATGAGTGACGTGTTATTTGGAAGTTCTCTTTGTTTTTAAATTTAGATTCTCTTTTAATAATTTATGTGTATTCTCTTTTTTATTTTAAATATTCTCTTTTTTAATATACTTTTTTTAAAAATTTAATTGAATTTAAAAAAACTTATACAATGTACGGAATACTACCTAGTGATAAAGGTAATAGCAACATGATATTTTCAATCCTAGCAGGCGTTTATGTGGAAGAAATACACGTTTCTTATTAACATCCTCAATTAACCAAATTAAAGGAAACAAAAAGACGCAAATTGTCATGTTGCCCTTGTGTTATATTCTTTCACTACACACTCATTAAATTAGAAAGAAGATAATTGGATATCGGTACAAGACACTAATTTATTGAAAAATGTTTAGATAGTTTGGATTTTTTTTCACGATTTTTGATAGAATAAGTTGGCATGTGTATTAACTTTTAGAGAGATAATTGGCTTTTACCATCTTATCTAATTCAACAATTACCCTTAAATATAGCTTAATTCTATGAAAATTATGGCTATTTTTTCTTTTTTTATCTGATTTTTTTTTTTTTTTTGTATGGCACTACTCTAATCTATGATACTATTAATATTATTAAACTTAACATTTCGTTTATAATGATATTATGACAGTTTTGCCAATGATTTATTACATGGATTAAACTATTAATATTATTAAACTTAATATTTTGTTTATAATGATAACATGACAGTTTTGCCAATGTCAATTAGCTCAACTAATAATACTATACATTCCCTATGTGTAAGGTTCAAATTCCCCTTCAAATGGTAGTCCCACTTAGTGATGATCCTTCAAGAATATCTCGTGGCATCAGATTACTAGTTAAGTAACCTCCTTTTAAGGAAAAAAGGTCCTTGGAGTTAATTTTCTGTATGAACCTTTGTTTGTCCCTCTAATACCCCAACCATGTCACTAATGCTCTAACATATAGGTACTACTATTTTGCTCACCAAATATTTATTAAAAAAAAAACTGAACATTTCCTTAAATGTTGAGATCTAATTCTTGTAAATTGTAATGCGATTTTTCTTATTGGGAGATGCTTACGTGATTAGGGAAAAGACGCAAGTGATATAGCAAAAGATCAAATCGTTAACATCATCTGTCTCAAAAAAAGTTCTAACTTCATCGTCACACTTCAATTTTTAAAAGTTTTTTTTACAATCAATTTCTAGACGTTGGTGTCAATTGAGTTACATATTTGTTAACAAACTATATTATTTTAAAAAAATTACCTTTATTTTCTCAAAAGCTTAAGGAAAACTTTAACTTATCATAAAAATTAATTAAAAAGGAAAAGGTTAAGAATAGCATATAAGAGTAATGGAAAGAGTAAAAGACATAGGTATAATAATCAAGTTATAATATGGGATACTGTTGATCATATTAAACAAATGTTATACTAATATGTTACTTTATCTTGAGAATAATTTATTTAGAAGAAAAAATGTGGTATTTCACAATATTCCATGAGTGAATACAATTACAAGATAAGCAGGGGCAGAGCTAAATTGAAATGGCAGGACACAGAAAAATACTATGGTTATTGGTTAGAGGTCAAATTTTTTTAAAAAAAAAAAAAAAGCAAAAACAAAAATTGCATTAAAAATCATGAATTTCACGAAAATTCAAGGCCTCCCTTTGTCTCGACGAGGCGCCGCCCCTGAAGATGAACATCCATATAGTTTTGTGCTAAACCATACCTTTCCAAACTTAGTAAGACACTAAACCATAGCAGAGAAGTGAAATTGGAGAAGGCGTAAATTACAGACGGTACAACCCAGTGTTATCCAATGGCTTGCATGGGAGTATGGGACAAGTGTGTTTATTTGAGTAAATACCATTATACAACTAATAATATGGGGAAAAACAGAATTTTATTCAGGTTGTGTATGAATATATGTAGACCATGGGTATGTCAGGACCAGCCGCATGCAAAATGCTTTCTTCATCACATTATTCAGCGGAACTCCTACTGTGTTGGCAAACTAAAATCAGAAGAAAATTAATCATTCGCTTGCTCTATAAAGGTATTGATGCAACAGAGAGAAAGATAAAACTTGAAACATTTTATTACAAGGCTTGGCTACCAAAAAGGAACTAAATCTAAACTTCACATTTGAAAGAAACTAATAGCCCCGACTTCTAGAAACATTTTGACGCCAGGCAGTGCCTCCGTAGGGTTGCACACCACTTGGCTGTGGGTTGTTTCCCTGGATAGAAGGAAGCCACTGAGAGCCAAAATTTCGTTGCCCATGCATCATATTCATTGGGGCTTGCAGAGATTGTATTGGCATCATTAACTGATTAGGTGAGCACGCAAATGATTGATTCAGCATGTGCGGTCGAATGTGAAAGTTATGCATTGGCTGTTGGGGAGGAAACTGATTCTGGGGGATTTGTGGCTGCCATTCAGGTATATCATCGTCATCCTTATTCCAAGCTTGAATTGTCACCCCAAATTTATCCTGCCAATTTCCTGAAGGTGCAATTGCTTTGTTTTGACCATATTTGTGTACAAGCTCCCTCATTTGTTCTACAGGGCGTGAGGGGGCTTGGTTAACCATATGGAATGTACCTGGATCCATAGATTTTTGGACCAAGTGTGATGATGGATTCGAAGCACCACCGGAGAACTTGAACTCGGGGAGGTCATCCTTGTCTTGGGCCACTGCTGGCCCAAATCCTGGAGGAATATCATCATCATCGGATGGGGGTCCAGTCCCACTGGTTGTAGAGCCCGTAGGGGGCACTGCTTTGGGGGTGGGATTGGCATTCAAATTTGTATCTTGCTGCCTTCTAGTGGAGAAGTATTGTTTTTTAGAGCTGTGTTTTTGGTGTGAAGATGAGTTGGGTGATAAAGTCGAAGTTAAATGAGCCTTTCTCCATACAATAATACCAATTAGACCATAATCAATAGCATTAACTGCCTCAGTCTGTTCCTTTGAAAGTATCTTGCTAAGCGTGTCAACTGTTCTCTTATGAGGAGGGCAAAAGTAAAGTTCTATTCCAGGCACAGGCTCAGAAAATCCCACTCTCTCATCTGAAATGTAAGAATCAGCCACCTGTGTGCAAAAATATCTAAAATATCAAAAACAACCCGCAACTGAAAAGTAGTGATGAGAAAGAATCTAATAATCATTACCTCACGGAGAGTTGATTGATCATGGTTGGGGGATGATCCCTTCGAAAAAAAGTGCAAAACCTGCAATACAAAGAAACTCGTCAGTCATACATAGCACAAAAAGAAGCAACCAGAGAGACAGTTTCGTCAATTGGATAAATTTCCTTTAGAATACATAATATTTGAATCACACAGCAAGTGGCCTCAGTCAGCCAGAAGATTCAAACCAGTTAACCACACTCATCTATATTCTGTTGCAATATCCTAATGGTTCCATGCGTCTCATTGAAACTAACCCCACGAGAGATTAATAATGCATTTTGTTAAAACAGACTAAGCATCAGTTTTATCCATGTCAAAACAAAATATCAGGTCTATCTAATATTAGTTGAGATTTCTGTAGCATGAGGAAAAAGGCCAGAAGGACGGGAAGCCAGCCTTTTTTTGTTATTCAAGTCACCAGATATCATAATATATTTACTAAAAAATTCAATCTCGTAATACTTTTTGACAGTGATAAATAATTTTACGTGCCACACAATCCTAACCTTCAATTTCTAACAAATACTTTTTGATCTTTCATAACTTATGTTAGCCCTAAAACAAAGTGTCAGTCGTCATACACAACCACCAGCCACACCACTGCATCTTTTATCTCGTCAACAAAAGAAACGAGGCAGAAAATTTAAATAACTCAAGAAGCTATACTTCAAATAAGTGGGGAAAGAAAAAATAGCATCAAATGCAACATAAGTCTTTTCTTCTTTATTTTTTTATTAGGTTAAGTTACTCTGTAGGTCTCTATATTTTGAGGAAATTCAATTAAGCCCCTATATTTTAAAAATTTGTAATTCGTCCCAATAGTTTTAAAAATTTCTAATTAGATCCCTGCCGTTAAAACATTGTTAGATCACCGTTATAGGGACCTAGATACAAACTTTTATATAGGGACCTATTAGAACATCCTTAAAAAGTATAGGGACTTACATATTAATTTAACATCTTAATTATTTATTTTTAACATATATATCAAAGTAAAATATTATTTAGTTAATTAAACATAAGCTTAATTAAAGTTACATGTAATATTAAAACCACAAATTGTATCATAGCCTAAAATCCACCAGACAAGATGGCAAGATTTATTTCTAATTTTCTCTCAAAATAGTTCTTTTAATTTTTAAAAGAAAGGTTATGTTGTATAGTGAAATTGAGCAGAAAATTTAAAAGATGTTTTACTACCCTAATTTCAAACTTTATACAAATGTGAGGAATTTAAAACATAAGAAATCTTTCAATATAAAAATGAGGAAATATAATCTTTTCTAATATTATTTACAAGAATTTAAAAGTATGAATCTCAATTTTCTTCGAGATAAATACAATGCAGTATACTTACATATGTAATCAAGATATAGTTCTTGAAGGAACAAAAAGGAGGAAAAACGAAAGAAAAATTTTATTAGTTAAAAAATAAGTCATAAATATTTTTTTTTTCTTTTACTTACTATTGGGCCAAGGTCACCTTAAGCTACTGCATGTTGATTTTCAGTCAAGTCAACAATTCAACCAGATAAATCCGTATATATTAAAATTTTGTTATTAGAACCCTATAGTTTCAAAAGTTTTTAATTAGGTCCCTGAATCCAATTCACTTTGATATATATGTTAAAGATAAATAATTAGGATGTTAAATTAATTTGTAAGTCCCTATACTTTTTAAGGATGTTCAAATAGGTCCCTAAATAGAAGTTTATATTTGGGTCACTATAACAGTGATCTAACGGTAGGGACCCAATTAGAAATTTTTAAAACTATAGGGGCCCAGTTACAAACTTTTAAAATATAGGGACTTATTTGAATTTTCTTAAAAAGTATAGGTACCAGTAAAGTAATTTAACCTTCTTATTATTCCTTTTGCAAGAATGCTGATATAAACAGACAAGATAAAAGTCCTGTACAACAAAAGAAACTTCAGATACCATGATAGCACGACTTCTGAACAGTTGAAGCTCTTGCAAAAACTTCTCAAATGCATCAAGTCGAACCCTTCCCTTGATCTCAAGAAACCCAGGCCAGTCTTCCACCGAAGTTTTCTCACCACTGCAAAAAGAATATTAGATCAGAAGGAAGCACCCCCCAAAAAAAAATCAATGCTCTTCAAACAGTACATTGAAAAGCATCTGGTTTCAATAAGAATCAGTTAAAAACAACGTAGACTAGGACCTCACAAAATCAACCCAAGATTTAATTGATGAGATAGCAAAAAGGTGAATATTCTGTTCATGGAATCCTAATCCTAATTTAGTGGCCATTATGAATCCTGTAAAGAAAGAATGATACTGAAAGGACAAATACTTAATAGCCTGATTGAAACCATAGTCACAGACAGCAATTCTTATTCACAAATATATATCAAAAAGACAAAAACTAAACAAAACATCCCCAACCAACAAAAAATTCACAATTTTACAAGATGACCTGCGAGAGTAAGTGAAAGAAAATCACATTCTTTATAACATGGGGATCAATTAAGACTGACATCGCCACATGTAGAGAAATATCAAGAGGTTTGTCTTTAATTAAATGTTCATAAGACTAAATTATCCTGCACTCCACATAACTGGAATTGAATTCAACTATAATTTGAAACTTTGACCCAGTGAACACAATGGACCACATTACGTATAGAATGGCAAATATTCAATGCGAGACTACACATAGAGATATGCTTAAACAAAATTATAGGTCAAGTACAATAAAAGGTGAAAGCATAACCAATTATGAAAGCATAAATAGTTCCAAATTCAAATATCAATAGGGAAGCTGGATCTACAATTCTACATGACAGAGGAAGAATGTAGGTTAAATTATTCAAATCCAAGGCCAACACTCCCAAATGCTCCAGCCCTCTCCACCCCAACCCTCATATACGGATGGATTTATAATTTCCATAATATTCTTTGATCTTTCACCTCTTTTCTACAGAGTTTAAGAAAATCTGCTTCCAAGGACATTATAGTTCAGAATCGAGCAATTTATTTGATAAAGAGCAATTTAATTTGTCTTAATGAGACACAATATTCAGTTCATGCTCTTCACTCCAAAATATAGTAGATGAAAAGAAAATGGAGAAACGAAAACATTCATCCACAAAAGTTCACTACAAACTAGCAATCTGACATAAAGATGGTACTCAAACAATTAGTAGACTACCTTTTAAAGATGCTCATTACAGAATGTGTGGTGGAGATATTCAGCTGAAGCATTCCTTCCCATATGCATTCACCTTTGGGTATGCCAATGGAGACTGCAGTTTTCGAATACACATGACTGCCGCCAACTCTCTCTTCTGCATGAAATTGACTGGCTCTCAACTCAGCATGACTAGAGGCAGACTTCATGTCATCAGTTGACCTTTCTTCAGTATGACCATCAGTCTGCTTCATGTTAGCATGACTCTCACTGCATCTTGTATCAAAAGAAATGGCCCTAGATTCTGCATTGACCCCTTTTCCAAGTTCAGCATCTAGATTGGCACATGTGTTATGAACCTTCTCACACTTACCAGGGGTACCATCAAGCAGCTCAATTGGATTTAAATCAGAAGATTTTGATTGAGATCCAACCTCAGAATCATACTTGTCTGAGATAGCTGTCACTTTTCCAGATTCCACCGGTAAGATTTCAAATGGAAGCTCGGACTGAAGGGATTCCATGAACTCATCAAGAGAGACAATTGGCGGAAGAAAGTCAGCTTCCTTCAATGCATCATCTGTCATAAGGCCTTGCATTGGATCAGTCCCATCATTGGAAGGAATGATAATGGCAAATGGCTTATCCTTCTCTAATTTTCTCTTTTCACCATCAGTGGTCACATCACCTTTGATCACATCAGGTTTAGGAGGAGGGGCCAACACATGCTTTCTATTTGTTTGGTTCCCACCAACTGCATTTGTGCCACCAGAAACCTCCACTGAGACTTTGTCTTCACGTTCAACTTCCACTTGGAATTCACCTTTATGTGTTTTCTTGACCAAACGTCTAATATCAACATCTGAATCAGGCAAAACCACCATTTGAGCAAGCTCCTCAGCCTTGGCTATCCGCCACTCAGAAAGCTCCTTTGAAGCGAGTTCCTCTGCAGTCATGGAACATAATCGTCCTGGGGGAATTTCACCAGACATAACCCTTTCTCTTAGTTCAGGATTATTGCGATCTTTCAAATTAAATAAAAGAGACCTCCCCTTCTCTTTGTACTTCTTATTCACACCTCCAAACAGTTTGAAGAGTTCTGCTTCAATCCTTGACGCCAAAACTTCAGGTGAATGGACTGCCTCCTTACAACCTCCACTCAATTCCTCAGGTTCCAATCTATGTTCTACATTACTTTGACTTTTGTTTTCATTTGACATGTCCAACATATCAGATTCGAATACCCAGGAAAGACCATTTCCCAGCATAAGTTCGTCTTTGACGAAAAAACTATCACTAAAAGGATCATCGGTAGTCAAAGTGTAATTTGATTGGAAATCTTGCTTATCACAGTTCAAGACTTGCATAGAGTTCAGTATATTCTCATTATTTGATATGTTTGTGGATCCTGCTTCACAGTTCTTGCATTTTTCAGAATAATCTTCATTAGAGGCTGAACTCTTCTTGTGCTCATTGGTCACATGGTCAGCTGAATCTGCCACGGCAAAAGAGGAATTAACAGATTGAGAAATCTTGTTCCTTTGCTCCAGAGCAGCATCAGTGGCGGAAGAACTGTTCCCTAATTTACTCTGAGCATTAGCAGCTGCATTCGATGTATTATTACATGCTACCAGAGGTTTATCTTTCTGAGAAACCAAGACCAGAGCAGCAGCTAATGACTCCCTCATCTTGGACCTAACACTTTCAGATGATTCAGTTTGAACCTTGGGAGATTGTTGTGTCTGTGCATTCTGACTTTTAGAATTCAACGACCGAGGCGTCCCAGGTTTACTGGAAGTGGATTCTATCTGTGTTTTTCTCTTACTAGATGCAACTAAATGCTGTGGTCTGGAGGCACTTGACATGGATTGCATCTGCGGAGAACCTTTACTTGATGTATTAGATACTTGCTGCAACCAATGTCTATGTTCCATTTGAGCAACCTCCTTGTTAGATCCCACAGAGCTATTGGGAAATCGTTCCATTGGTGCTTTCCGCTTGGGTGTTGTTGACGGCTGTTGTGGCCCCATATTGTTTGGCATTGTCCCCATTTGCATGGATTGCTTGTTAGGTACAAAAAGCTGATGCATGCCCAGATTACTAATATGTGCTTCTACCTGCCCACTATGCATGATTGACGTTGGCAATCCCTGAGACCCAGGATTGCTAGGCACGGCTCTCAATAATCCAACATGATCATTTGAGGTAGCCTGTTGCTGTGACATAGGATCACCGGATACACGGCCTAAGAGTCCCATTTCCAAGTCTCTTCCTGATGAATCAACTTTGTTCGCAGCGGGCTCCAACTGAGCCATCTGTATGCTTGGTATCGGCAGCTGCTGCGAAACCAAATTGTCGGACATTCTCGACCAGTAGCATTGACCTTAAGAATACAACCACAAGGAGAACCAATATGATATTTTAACTTGAAGCGGCTCATAACATGTTACCAGCTTGATCATCAAGATATACTCTAATCACATGGCCTATAACAGTCTTCTTTCAAGAAAAAAACAACACTTGCCCCATAATTTGCACTTAAACTGCAAAAAAGAGGGGAAAGGTAGTGGAAATAATCATGCAGAGCAACCATTTATTGAATAAAATCAAAATGAACATCTGCTAATTTTTCCACAAATTTAGTGTTACTTCACATGACTAACAAAACTGTTGGGGTATTATTATTAAAAAAAAAGTTTATATTAAGTAACTAAAGGAAAAATTAATTATATTAATAGGAACATAATCACCTTATGTTCATTCTTCATATCAATTTTGTTTTGATTTGTCAGGTAAGGTCAGAACAAATAAACAAACACTCTAAAGCTAATATATAGAAAAAAAATGGTACCTTATCGCGATATGTCTGGATTTCGAGAATTAGCGAAACGAAACTGGAGGAATTGCGATATTCTGTGGTATCAATCATCGAAAAAAATAAAAAATTGCACAGGAGCTTCTCTTCCTATGCATAATGCATGTGAGGGTGGTGAGTGTGAACAAAAATAAAAATGAGGAGGAAAATGCAAACCCTAACTCGCTAATGCAAGTGCAACCAACAAGTTGACGATAGCGGTTACATACTTACACAGCTGCTTCCCAGCCGCATCTCCTGTTCTTTTTTAAAGATTAACTTTTCGTGTTTAAACGCGTCGTTGCAGTGTTATATATATATATATATATATATATATATATATATATATATATATTTTTATAGAGCTTATAGTTATAGTTATAGTTATTAGATTTTTCATTATGATAAATGGTTTTATCAGAAATAATATCAATCATTAGATGAAAGTGAATCTAATCTTATATAAATGAAAATATTAAAAATAAATGACTTACACTTTTTAAGAACTATCACGACCTTCAATATATATATATATTGAGCGCAGATCAACTTATATGGTGTAAGTTTTTTTTGACTTACACTCATTTTCACCGTATATGATTCAAACTTTCATCTAAATATGCTTTTATACGAAATAATATCAATCATTAGATGAAAGTGAATCTAATTTTGAAAAAGGAGTGTAAGTAAAAAAAGACTATTACACCTATAAACCATCATGAATCATATATATATATATATATATATTATAGTTATAGTTATAGTTATAGTTATAGTATTTTATTACGATGAGAGAGTGTTTATTGTAAGAGGTGAGAATGAGTAAATATTGATCATTGGATCTTATATAAATGATCAATATTAAAATATAAATTCATGACTTTTTTATAGTAAGTTTACCCTCTGACTTTCAAAATAAAATCTTAATCATTCACTAATATGGGGCATATATATATATATATATATATATATATATATATATATATATATATATATATATATATATATATAATTCTATATTTTTATTTACACTATTTCATTTGTTAGATTTACTTTCATCTAATTGTTCTTTTAACTCAAATAATTCATAATTAGATTCAAGTTTCATCTAACGATTGAAAATAAATAGTACTTTTAAAAAATAATCTAAATCGATTAGATATATATATATATATATATATATATATATATATATATATATATATATATATATATATATATATATATATATATATATATATATATATATATATATATATATATATATATATATATATAAATGAGGTACATAGGTGAGTTAGAATCTTGCCAAAGCAAAGTAGGGTGACTAAATTGTGAGAGAGATCTTCAAGAGACGCACATGATAAAGGACTTGAGTAACCAAGTTAAGTAAGGAAATCTATATACATATTACTTTCCTTAAGTGCATGATCCAGTCATCTTGTATAGTAACTAGATATACTGAATAAGTGAAGTATAATAGTGAAAAGCCAAGTGGTTGTTAATAACAAGATTCATAGTTATCACAAAATTCATATTGACTATCATCTTTCAAACCTTTAATTATTATGTAAGTCCAAGGTCATTATACAAATCTCATAATTCTGCTTTGATAGTCGAACAGACGCCTAAATTACAATTAAAACACTTGATAAATGTCCCAGCATCATCTCTCACCAAACCACCATATGTCGCTTGCATGAAATCTTGACACACTAACCCATCCACATGAAACTTATAAAAACCATCTGGATGGGAGGACCAAGCTATAAGCCTCTTAGTCCTATGGTTCACCATGTCAACCAACAATAGATTATTAGCATAGTTCTCCATGACCACTTAGGTATAATTGAGAATATGGTGTGCCAACTCAAAGGTAGTCTACATGGTACAAGAAAACACACATTCGTTGCGATCCTTCCAAAGCAACCAAATAATAACTGCAAATAGCATATCCTAAGTGTATCCAGCCTCATTCTTCCAATCTTCAGTTAGATTCATAATCAACCAATCATATAACCTCTTGTTGAAAAAGGAGCTCCAAACATGAGAAGTGATAAGTTGAGACCATAGTTGCGGCAAATACTCACAATCATGAAGAAGGTGCATAATGGATTTCGTATCCACAGCAAGAACATAGATCATCAATCGACATTCCTCTTCTCTTCCACTTCTCATTAGTAAGGACACTCATGCACCAATAACCATAAGAAAGTCATGATTCTCTATTGTCCAGACTAGGACCATGTTTTTTAAAGCACGAGATGAGAGAGGTTGCTTGCTCATGCTCACTAAGGATCTTATACGTTGAACTAAGGCTTAAAGCCCCATCAATAGATAACTTCCAACCTAGATCATCTCAACTAGCAACTGGAGAAGGACTAGCAGTTGGAGAAGGCGGTTTAACATACATCCATTATTCTCCTACAAATATTCTCAGACAAGTATTGGGAAATTAACTCCCAATTCTGACTACCTTCTTGATAGTAAGATACCACAAGATAATTTTTTGCCCAATCTAGGATCGCAACCATTGTCACATTTTTAAGAGGCCCAATGTTTGGGACCCAAGCATTAAGCTAGAATCGGGTTGTAGTACTATCTCCAAGAATCCACTAACCTAGCTTCGTATAATCATCGACTAGTGGAAAAACTTAGTGTTCCAATCACCTAATTGTATCCAATTATTCCTAGCTCTATGGTATCAAAAGATTTCATCTTGTGGGAGAATTTGCTCATATTTATATTATAGATATTGTTTCAATTTTTCCAAGTATGGGTTCACTCCCAGAATAAGCTTATTGTGAATTCCCTCTAATCGATTGAAGATACGATGTTTGCGATTAAAGATGTTACCATTGTTCCAAGCCTTTATTTGCTCAATAAACATGCTCACATTCTCATTCTAGCTTTTATTAATATTCCATGTCCAACCCACCTGAGATTTAAAGTCCGAATGAGCAAGCCAGGGAGCTAGAAATTTGAAAGGTCGCCTTGCATTCCGTCTCCTATGCCTCGAGTGAAGCCCTAGCCATAGGTCAGCTAGATCCGATTTCATAATTAGAATATTAATAAGAGATAAATGAGGAAACAAAAGCTTCCAATCTTGATTAGCCATACTCTTGTCTAGAAGTTCCCTAAACATACCTTTCTGCTATGTGAACGAAACACCCTTAAAGCCAATATCATTTAGATCACAATCATCCATACAACTAGCAAATTTCAATGTGCTTGACCGACTAAAATTGGCACAACCCACTTTCTCATGTTCATATAGAATGGTGTTAAAATCCCTAGCCACACACCAAGGTTCATTGATGGTGTCACGAAATCTACTCATATTGTTCCATAGAATGTAATGTCCACCTTCATGAGAACTAACATAAACAATTGTCAACACCTAGCATCTATGCAACCCCTTCTTTATATGAAGATGAATGCATTGTGGGAAAGTTGAAATCACATCCACTTGAATACAACTCTTCCTCCATAAATGCCCCCAAAGAACCCAATCGCTTCTACATAAGCTCCCCCATCAAAGCTAAGTTTTTTTATGACCATTTCAGCCCTCTCACCACTAACACGTGGCTCCAACAATGCCAAAAGGAGACATCATACATCCTTGTTAGATCCTTAACAAGACAAAGGAAGGTTTTTCCTCAAGCCCCTCTATAGTTTCAGATAAAAATAATCATGGAGACCATCATAATAAAGAGGTTCACATGATAATTGACAAAGGAGGTTATAAAGAACTCCCTCATAGTAAACTTATATCAACGTTAGACGCATGGTGTTCACACTTAGCGTGTTAACTAGCCAAGCTCCATTGCTAGCACTCTCTGTAACATCCCAAATTTAATATTAATAGTTTAACCATAATTATACCACAGTAATTAGATTCAGGCACACTAACACATACAAAATACATTTTTTTAATATAACATTTACGTATATACAGAAAATATGAGCCACGAAAAGGATGAATAATACATAATGTCTGTATTTCTCTTAAATACAATATGTACATAGTTTAAAGACTATGCCTCCCAAGGCAAAACATATACAAGTTTCAAAATGTTGCCAACATATATCCAAAAAGAAACTACTAGATACAAGTTAAAACTAGGCTAAACTTCTAAGCTCATGTCCGCACTTTACTTTCAATAAGTCTTCTTCCCTAAAATCATTATGGAAATCATAACACATGGGGTGAGAATCACAAATCCTCAGTAGTTTAACAATAAACCATGTCATCACAATCATTCCTGTAACACCCCAAACTTCGTACATATAAGACAGTAATTTTGACAGTTAACAGAATTTTACTGTTTAGTGATTTCTGTGTACTGTAAAATTATTTTGAGTATTTCATCAGTATATTTGATCGTTTTGTGTGATTTACTCCGTGTCAGGAAAATAATAATTTTCGGGCCAAGGAAAAATTTACGTAATTTAATTATTACTGAAAAGTCTTAATTATTTTACGTAATCTGATTTGATATTTGTGCATTTTCTAATTTTTGTGATTTTATGTGTGATTATGAAATTTTTATCTTACTCTGTTTATTTTAGTGTTATTCGTGGGCCGTCTGTGGGCTTAGGGAGTTATATGTGGGTCCTACGTGGGTCTAGAAAGGTAAAAAATTTTCTGTAGCCAGGAAAATTTATACTGTTGAGACGAAGACGGGGGATCTTACTAAACCTGAATCTGAAAACAGTTTTAGAAATTTTCTTTTACTTGTTTTGTATTGTATTTAATTATCGAGTGATAAAAATACAGTAAAAATATTATTCAAAGGACAATAGCAGATACGAAAATAAATATTGTACTGCGAAGTCAACATCAGTGGCTTGGATATCCACCATAGATGTAATCAACGGTGGAGACTTGATCTTGATTTAATCAACAGTTGAGATTTAGTCTTACAAAGTGGCTAGGACCATTTATAGCCCTTGGATGTAAAGTTTGAAGGAGTAATCTTGACCCTTCATTTTGGAGACACATTTAATGGTTAGGATTTCAAGGAGGAAAGATCCAATGGCCTAAATTAAGTCTTCTATCTAAAGCCTAAACCTAAAACCTATATTAATCTTAACCATTGATCTAGTCAATGGTCAAGATTGCCTAAAATGGTGGCTAGGAGATTTGTTGCATTTTGAAGAGTGCATGGAGGAGGGGGGATGGTTTTGGTGCTGCATTAGAAGCTAAAGTAACATTGGAAGACCATAATTGATCACCTTTAGTCATTATTGATCACCTTGGTCTTTGTTGAACATTTTCAAGAAACAAAGTTATCAAAATTTCTCTCCATTTCTCTCCTTCTCTAAGCTCACGGCCAAGCACTCCTACACCACCTTCCATCACTCAAAAATTTTATACAACCATACTTCTTGAATCCTTACCTATTTCTAAGACACTTTGTAGTTTACACCAAGCTCTAATTCTTCCATCTTGAAGGACTTTTTCCAAGAGTAAGTTTTAGGGTTCTTAAGGTGAAGTTATGGAAAACTTCATTTCTTCTCTTCTTTTTCATGATTTAAACCATGTTTGATCCATGGTTCCTCTTATTCAAGCTTAATATACTAATTTCTTTGTGTTTGTTTTATGTTCAAAAGACTTTTGTTGGTGGAGATTTTGATCAAAGTGTAAAGCAAGGAGGTTTTTTTGTGGTTCTTCAAGAGGTAAGAGGGAGATCCATCTCACCAACCAAGTATGGTGGTGAGAGATGGTTTTATATTTAATGGATGGTGAATCCATGTGAGGATTCATATCCATGGTCATGTAATAATTTGTGTGTGTTTATGTGCTTTAATTATTTGCCTATGCTTGATATGTTTTGCATGATTTTATTGCTTATATGGTATGCTTATGATATGCATGATGAAGATATGTTGAATATATTATGATAGATGTATGATAAAAAAAGAAATTTTGGCTCCAATGGCCAAGGGGAGGCTACGGTTTTGACCCCAAAAATTAGGGTTTTATGTTGAAAATTTTCAAGAATAAGGAAATTGATTTGTTTAAAGAAATTATGAAGTAAAGAAAATTATTTTTGGCTTCAAAGACCATGGTGAATTTCGGCTTTATCACCTCAAAATAGGTGTTCATAAATTAATATTTTCATGAATGGTAAAATTGGATGTTTAGAAAAGCTAGGAAAATAAACAAATGGTTTGTTTTCAAAGAACTTGAGCTCATGGTTTTTGTGAGAATTTTTAATGGTCTTGTTTGTGTAAAACCATATCAATTTAGAAGGAAAAATACAAAAATGGTTTCAATGGCCATGTCCACGGTTTTGAAGACTTGAATGCCTTGGTTTTGTGAAAACAAAGTAATTTTCAAAGTAGAAATATAACTTGATTTAATACAAGGAATTTGGAAAGGGAATTAGAGTGTTTTAACACTTGAAAAATAGAATTTTCATATGTAAATGAAAAAGAGAGGTTGAAAGTGTTTGAACCTCAATTTCATTTTAAAGATGATTGATTTTTAGAATTAATTTGGAATTATAAAGAATACGTGGGAAACTTGGGATTTTCTAATGTGTAACTCATCCTTTGGGTTTTAGAGAGCGTTAGTAAATTTTAAAGTTAAAAACATTGATTTAAAACAATGAAATGGTGAATTTATGGAATAAATTGTGAAAAGGATTTTCTTGAATAAGAAATTGTGGAAAATAATGTGAGAAGTCATATTATTTTGAAAAAAATTGAAATGGAATTTTTGAACCTTGAGAAATATTTTATGAAGTTGAAAAATGGTGAAAAATGATTTACGTAACTTAAAAACATGATTTTTAAGCTACGCAATTTGAAAAACATTTAAATATTTCTATGTGATTTGAAAAACATTGAAATATTTTCTATGCAATTTGGAAAGCGTTTAAATATTTTTACGTGATTGAGAAATTGTTGAAAAATCACGATGTGATTTAAAAATGGTGGAATATTTTTACATGATTGATGAAAACGTTGAAAATCTATATGTGATTTGAAAACGTCACAGAAAATGTTACAAAATTGTAAAAACGCGACAAAAGTGGTGCGCGACTATGAAAATGCGATGATATGATTTTTGGATTTAAATATACAGTAAAAATTACTGTTAAACTCTGCCTATGTTGAGCTTTGTTGCAAATTCCTACATAGCTGGTCCCAAGCCCGAATAAAAGAGGAGGGTTGTGTTAGGCAGTCGACAGCCAATGTAAAACTTTGTCGAATCTTTATGACATGGATCAAGGAAGTAATTGTGTTAATGCTAGGTTGTTGCCCCTAAGCAACGCACTGTATGGCTCGAGTACAGTGTCAAATGAGCAAGAGTCGTTGCATCGCCGCTTGGATGTAGTGAAAAATAAGCAAGGGTTCCCACATTTTCGTGAACGGGTGTGGGTAAAGAAGTTAGTTCACAAGAGTAGGATGCGTTTTGGAACTTGGAATATAGGCACACTTACAGGTAAATCAATGGAAATAGTTGACACCATGATTAGGAGGAGGATTAATTTTATGTGCCTACAAGAAACTAAGTGGGTTGGAGAAAAGGCAAAGGAACTCGACACTTCGGGTTTTAAGCTTTGGTACACTGGTAAGATAAAATCTAGAAACGGGGTAGGCATAATAGTAGATAAGAATTAGAAGAATAATGTTGTGGATGTGACAAGACTTGGAGATAGGATTATAGCTTTGAAGTTTGTTGTGGAACAGGAGACTTTTAATGTTATCAGTGCGTATGCACCCCAAGTAGGGTTAGACGAGCACTACAAGATTAAATTTTGGGAGGATTTAGAAGGTTTAGTGCAGAGAATACCTTTGAGAGAGAAGATTTTTCTAGGTGGGGACCTAAATGGTCATATGGGGAGCGAATCTAGGGGGTATGAGGGTTTGCATGGGAGTTATGGTCTAGGAGTAGTTAATGCAGAGGGCGAAGCGATTCTAGATTTTGCGGTAGCGTTTGATCTTACAATAGCTAACACTTGTTTTAGGAAGCGGGAAGATCATCTTATCACATATAGAAGCAGGGGTTCTTTCTCTCAAATTGATTTCTTTCTATTAAGGAAATCTGATAGAAAGATTTGCATGGATTGCAAAGTCATCCCTGAAGAGAGCTTGACTACCCAACACAGGGTTTTGGTTATGGATGTACGAGTTAAGATGAGAGTAAGGAGAAATTGTCGAGACAAGAGAGTCAAGGATCAAATGGTGGCAACTAAAGGGTGGAAAACAAATGCTCCTTCAGAGGAGGATTATGGAGGAAGAGATTTGGGAAGTACAAGGGAGTGCTAATGATATGTGGAACGAGATGGCTAAAGGGATTAGGAAGGTAGCAAAAGAGACACTCGGTGAATCAAGGGGCTTTGGACCTAAGGATAAAGAATCTTGGTGGTGGGACACAAGTGTACAAGATAAGGTTAAGGTTAAAAGGGAATGTTATAAAGCTTGGCACGGGTGTAAAATTGATGAATATTGGGAAAAATATAAGGCAACTAAAAAAGATACTAAGAAGGCGGTGAGCGAGGCGAAAGCTAAAGCGTTTAATGGGTTATATCAATCGTTGGGCACCAAAGACAGAGAAAGGTATATCTACAAGCTTGCTAAAAGTAGGGAAAGGAAGACAAGAGACCTGGATCAAGTGAAATGTATTAAGGATGAAGAGGGTAAATTCTTGGTCACGGAACAAGACATCAAAGATCGATGGAAGGGTTATTTTCACAAGTTATTTAATGAGGAACACGGGGCATTAAGGGACTCAGACATTCTAAACACTAGAGAGGAAGACCAAAATAAAACTTTTTATCGTAGAATTCGGGAGTTTGAGGTAAAAGAAGCATTGAAGAGGATGAATAATGGAAAATCAGTCGGACCAGATAATATACCTATTGAGATATGGAAGTGCCTAGGAGATAAAGGTATAAGCTGGCTTACAAAGCTGTTTAACGAGATATTGAGGTCTAAGAAAATGCCAAATGAATGGAGGAGAAGCACTTTAATCCCTATTTATAAGAATAAGGGAGATATACAAAACTGTGCAAATTACAGAGGGATTAAGCTCATGAGTCATACCATGAAGTTATGGGAAAGAGTCATTGAATGGAGTAAGACAAGAGACTCATATTTTAGAGAATCAATTTGGTTTATGCACTGGGAGGTCAACCATGGAAGCAATCTATCTTCTACGAAGATTGACGGAGTGGTATCGGAAGAAGCAAAAAGACCTACACATAGTTTTCATTGATCTGGAAAATGCCTACGATATGGTACTGAGAGAGGTCTTGTGGAAGGCTTTGGAGAAGAAAAAAGTTCGTATCGCCTATATTCGAGTAATCCAAGATATGTATGATGAGGCTAAAACTAGTGTGAGAACACCGAGTGGGGTCACAGAAGAGTTCCCTATAACAATAGGAGCTCGCACCAAGGGTCAGCTTTGAGTCCTTATCTTTTTACCTTGGCCTTGGATGTACTTACTGCGCATATCCAAGAGCCAATGCCACAATGCATGCTTTTTGCAGATGATATAGTCTTAGTTGGAGAGTCGAGAGAAGAAATAAATGGGAAGCTAGAGTTATGGAGACGGGCTTTGGAAGAACATGGCTTTCGTCTAAGCAGGAGTAAGACGGAGTATATGGAATGTAAGTTCAGTAAAAAACGGGTTAATGCTAGCTTAGTGGTAAAAATTGGATATCATACTATACCACAAGTTACACAATTTAAGTTTCTTGGATCCATCATACAAAATGATGGAGAGATAGAAGGAGATGTAAACCATAGGATTCAAGCTGGATGGATGAAATGGAGGAGTGCTTCAGGAGTTATTTGTGATAGGAAAGTGCCTCTCAAGCTTAAGGGTAAAGTTTACCACACAGCTATAAGGCCCGCAATGTTGTATGGCACTGAATGTTGGGCAGTAAAAAGCCAACAAGAGCACAAGATCAGTGTCGTGGAGATGAGGATGTTGCGTTAGATGTGTGGCCATACTAGACAAGATAGGATTAGGAATGAATGCATTAGAGAGAAAGTAGGGGTAGCACCTATTGTGGAAGAGATGGGAGAATCTCGCCTTAGCTGGTTTGGACATGTAAGGAGAAGACCCTTAGAAGCCCCTGTAAGAAGAGTAGATCAGATGGAGAATAGCCCAATAGCTGGAGGTAGAGGAAGACCAAGAAAGACTATAGGTGAAACGGTTAAAAAAGATCTAGATTTGAATGGCTTTTCTGAAGACTTGGTTCATGATAGGACATAATGGCGTCATTTGATTCATGTAGCCGACCCCACCTAGTGGGAAAAGGCTTGGTTGTTGTTGTTGTTGATTGGCATTGGTGCATTTTATATGCATGAACTGGTGTATGAACATTGTATATGAATTTTTGCCTATGTGTGGCATTGGTGCATTGAACATGCATTGAAAAGGGTCCGATGGACTGTATGAGGCTATTTGCCTAGGAGAGACGTACACCTCTTGAGTGGGTGCGATATGCGTAGTGTAAGTCACTTGTTGACCTTAGGGGCATCGGGGTGCGGGTTGCTTATATGGGTGGTTGGTAGCTCTTCTTCCCGTAAGTTTGACTGATACAACACACCGATGATCCTGACTGATACACTATTCTTAATCAAGATCTAGTAAAGACTGTCGTGTATATGCTAGATGTGCAAACACATATGAGAAATGTGGCACTTGATCTGAGGCATGTTGGTACAGACAGATCTTTCTGATCGACTTCTCCGAACTGAGTATTAGCTCCATAGAGTAGGAAATTGAGTCTATGTGTGCATGCATGAAACTGAGCATTTATATCTGTATGATATAATAATTGAGGAATATTGGCTATGACAACTGTTTTGTTGAGGAATAATTAAATGATGATGATGATAATCATGTGATGGCATTATTGTAATTACTGTTACTTTATACACTATGATGACGGCATAATTGTAATTATGGTATGATATATCTGTATGATATGCTGTATGTATTATCTCTGTGCTACCATGTTGGTATTGATGTAGGTGATCTCACCTCTTTGTATGTATATTTGTGTACTGTATTTATATTTGGTGAAGACGCTGAGCAAGAAATTGTACAAGAAGGGGAAGAGGAACAACTTCCTTCTGATAACGTGGAATTTTGATATTATGGCGTCGAGGTCAAGTTTCTTCAGGTACGTGCGTTTGCAATTCCACAGAGGAGCAGGAGCATGGAGAACTAGTCCCAATGAGAGGGGACTAATTTATAAGGGACATCTGACAGTAAACTTTAGTAGGGTATTTCATGGGGATCCGTTTTTCTCTGTAACTATTTTTGTACATGTGGAATTTTCGCTGTCTATTAGGCGGCATTGGGATACCAGGAACTATGTCCCAACAGAAATTAGTATAGTGTCGTTAGCCCGGACACCTGTTGTAACACCCACCGTACGATGTCACATTTATGTTATTTTAATTACCCAAATACCCTCAATAGTCATATAGTGTGATATTGTGATAAAAATATGAGTTGTAAATTTTTTTTTTACAATAACAATAAAATAAACTTAGCGGAAAATAAAACTATGATAAAACAATCTCACACATAATTTACATCATATACATATTTCACACGTGCTGTCAGGTTTATTTATTACAAACCATTTATTGAAACAATAAACACACTTAAATAATTACGGACATAACTTATATCAGAGTTCACACTCGCCCAAGCTTAACTAAGCAGAAGACCCCTCAGACGGGTCCTCCTCAGGTTCCTCAGCAAGTAGGAATCCATTGTGACGATTAGCCCTACGGACAGGTGTCCGGGCTGACGACACTATGTTGATTTCCGTTGGGACATAATTTCTAGTGTCCCAATGTCGCCTGATATGCAACGAAAATTCAACATGAACAAAGATCGTCACACAGAAAAACGGATCTCCACGATACAGCCTACTAATACTAACAGTCAGGCACCCCTCATAAATAAGTCCTCGCTCATCTGGACTTGTCCTCCACTCTCTAGCTCCTCCATGAAACTGTAAACGTACATATCCGAAGAAACTAGCTCCTGATGACATGTTGTCAAAACTCTGCAGTTCCTGATGTGAGAAGTAATTCCTCTTCTCCTTCTAGTACCGTATCTTTCTCAACGTCTTCACCCAATATAAATACAATAAACAGATATACATACAAAGAGGTGAGATCACCTACACCAATACCAAAGATGATAGCACGGAGATAATACGAACGACAAAGATATTATGCAAAAATATCATATCATGATCACAATTATGGCATCATGATAGTGTAAAAATAATTACCATCATGCCATCATTACTGTTCAAACCACAATTAATTACAGTAATGCTACCATATATGCATATGTTAAATTCATGCATGTGAACATAGACTCAATGTCCTATTCCATGGAGCTAATACTCAAGTCGGAGAAATTGATCGAAAAGATCTGCTGGTATCTCGTGCCTCAGACCAAGTGCTATATCTTGCACATCTAGCACATACACGACAGTCTTTGTCAGATCTCGATTAAGAATAGTGTCTCGGTCCGGATCATCGGTGTGTTGCATCGGTCTAACTCACGGTACAGAAGAGCTACCAACGCCCATTGCGAGCAACCCGTCCCCGATGCCCCAAGGTCAACCAAATGTGACCTACACTACGCATATCGCACCCACTCAAGAGGTGTACGTTTCTCCTAGGCAATTAGCCATATTCATCCGTTGGACCATTTTCAATGCATGTGTAATGCACCAATTACCAACTAAAGGTAAATCACATAATTTCTCATTCCAGATTCAGATACTGTTTTTCGTTCGTAAAATGGATTAATGCCAATTACAGGCAAAACTATTTTCAATTTCTTGTACAGTATTCATATACTACTTTTAATTGTAAGATTTACTGTATAATTAACAGTTAAATCACTTTACTGTATTTTTCTCATTCGCAAAATATTTTCGTTACGTTTTTACGTACAGTAATGATTTGTAACATTTTCTGTTACGTTTAAAAATAGCAAAACTATTTTCTACTGTATTCTAAATTGCGTAAAAATAATAGATTATTTTTAAATCGCATAGCAATGTTTCCACAACATTTTGATCGTGTAAAATATTTAAACGCGTTATAAATCGCGTAGAAATATTTTAACGTTTTTCAAATCGCGTAACTTAAAAATTACGTTTTTGAGTTACGTAAATCGTTTTTCACCGTTTTTACCCTTCACAAAATATTTCTTAACTTTAAAAAATATTATTTTGAACATTTCTTATAAAAATATAATTTCTTACATTATTCTCTTTCTATTCTCAATCAAAAATCCTTTCCGTACTATATTTTCTCAAAATCACTTTTTATTGATTTAATCTTACCAAATCATATTTAATTGATTTAATTACTATTTCAAAATTTAAATTTCCTAACATTTTCCAAAACCCAATACTTAAATTCTACGTTAGAAATTTTAAGTTACAAACGTTCCTTTTATATTTCTAAATCACTTCTAAACATTAAATCAAATTCTACGTTTAAGTTACAAACGTTTTTATATTTCTAAATCACTTCTAAAAATTAATTCTTCTTAAGATAATTTAAAGTTCAACACTTAAATTCCTTCCCAAAATCCTTATTTGAAAATTCTTATATTTTATTGCATCAAAACATTTTTTCTAAATTATCAAAACCTTATAGATGGTCATTGGAACCATGAAATATTTTTCTTCTAACTTAAGTAAACTTCATTTTTGTTTCTACACAAAATAAATTCATGAAACTACTATTTAAAAACCGTATACACTCTTTTTATAAGACAAACCCTCTTGTTTAATTTCTTTACTTCTCAAATCATTCAATTTTATCATTTATGAAAATATCATTTTTGTGAACACTAATTTAATTGGTGTCTTGGCTGAAATTTATTTTAGTTCAAGGACTAAAAATCAACTTCATTGTTCTTGAAAAATTTCAATAAAAACCCTAAACTTGGAAGCTCAAAACCGTGACCTCCTTCATGGCCTTTAGAGCCAAAATTTTGCTTATTTCAACATACATCCATCATAATATATTCAACATATATCATCATGCATATTTTAAACATACCATATAAACAAATAAAAATTATACTAAGCATGCATACACAAGTAAATCATGCAAATCATATCAAGCATAGGCAAAAATAAATTAAAGCACATAACAGACATAAATTATTACATGATCATGGATATGAATCCTCACATGGATTCACCATCCATCAAATATAAACTGTAACACCCCTTTGGAGGATGTCACACATAAAAGAAAATAAAAGAAATAGAAATAAGGTCTACCCAAGTTGTGAAACGTTTATTACATACTATTACGGGTTGTAAAATAATTCCTGATAAACGAAATATGATATAAAAAAAATAATGCGGAAATCAAAAAATAAAAAAAAAACATCACCACTAATAATATACATATGATTTAAGTTATAAGTGTACAAGTAATTCACAACTAAGACTACAAATATTTAAACAAAAATAGTAAAGAAAGCAATAAAAGAGTTAATATATACGGACATACTGTTGTGCGCGCCAAAAAAACATCATGGTTATTTAATCCTCGATGGATCACTCTCGGCATGAAAATGATCATCGGGAGATAAATATCCGGATGTCTCGACACACGGCGATAACGGGATCGCGCGGTCGATACGATGCTTATCTCACTAGGCTCGGGGTTTTCGGCACCCCGGTGACGCCTAATGGATAAGGGTAACTCTAAATGCGAGAAAAATGTTGTAGTCATGACGGGCTCTCCATCAAAACGTTGACGTAGAATCACGGTCACACGTCACCGCATACGTCACGGATTCACGATCGCCTCGT
This sequence comes from Ormosia emarginata, assembly GCA_029884605.1. NCBI lineage: Eukaryota > Viridiplantae > Streptophyta > Magnoliopsida > Fabales > Fabaceae > Ormosia > Ormosia emarginata. The sequence continues at coordinate 35,130,641 of JAQQTP010000074.1, read as the reverse complement.
AGATGCCAAGCTAGCGAACTCCCATGAAATACTAGCTCTACGAATCCCAAAAACCCAGGGTGTTGCCATCCTCACAATCAATCCAAAGGGTATGGATGATCGGATGGTTCTTGATCGTAAAGCGGTCGTCACTGCCGATCTTCCTCCTCCTCGGGTACAAGATCTCAATAGGCTGATCCTCTTCCTCGAAGTCTTTACCGCGTAAAATAAATAAACAGAAAATACATATAACAAAGAGGTAAGACAACATAAAATCATCACAACATGGCCAATAAGAAGACGACAAACAACATATATACGAGTTCATGCAATACAAAATACTATAACGAGAAAGAATAACATTAGAGTAAGATTTAGATATCATAACAATATATCACATCACGGATAAAACATCACGGATAAAATAAGAAAGATAAGAATAAACAGATAAGATATAATAACCAAATATAGTAACAAGAACAGGATAAAATAAACAAATAAAATACGTATAAACAATAAATAGATAAGATGGAAATAAATAGACATAGAGATAAATAAATAATATGACAAAACCCTACTCCATGGAGCTAAAGAAAACACAAGTATCGAGAGAGCGGAATGACTCGCAAAATCTATTAGTACCACGGCTGCCCAACCAACTATTGCTTGTTGTCACACGTTGCGTCTATAGCCCCACGACACGAGAATCCATCATCCAGGCGTGGTGTAGTTCACTGGTCTCACGTTGTGGCACTACGGGCAAATGTACTACTAGATTTCACAAATCTCGATTAAATATAGTGCGTGTTGAGTACTATAGTGTGCTATCGGTTTACCACGGCCCAGCGGAGCTACCAACTCACATGTGGGATCCCGTACACTAAAGTCTCCAAGTTCATTAGAACAATGAACCACACTACGTTTATCGCATCGACAACACGATGTGATTCGTCTCGTCAACCAATCCACCAAAAACTTGGCACACATAAATAGAAAGCACATGCGGGTTCACATTTTCCCGTGAAAATAAATTCTCAAAAGCACATGCGAGTTCACATTTTCCCGGACAAATAAATTCTCAAAAGCACATGCGGGTTCACATTTTCCCGACAGACAGATAAATTCTCAAAAACACATGCGGGTTCACATTTTCCCGAATGAAAAAGATCCTCAAAAATAATGCATGCGGGTTCACATTTTCCCGACAAAGATAAAAATAAATATAGTAACGATCAATCGCGTAGAAATTTTATCGTGTTTTCATAATTCCGTCGTTTTTACAAACGTTTTTAAATCGCGTAAAGATATTTTTCTATTTTTAAAATCGCATAGCATTTTTAATACGTTTTCTCAATCGCGTAGGATTTTCAAATCATTTTCTTATTCGAATGCCTTTAAAATTACTATTTAAACAAACAGAAATAGTACTTAGTACATTTAAACTACGTAGAATAATTTTTCATACCGCATACTGTCTTTTGGATATTTTTGCTTGTCTTATTGGTTCATTTTTACTAAAAAATGACAGTATTTTGTTTAAAAAATCATAATAATGGTTTACTAAATTTTTCCATAAAATTTCCATTTACCTAATTTTTAACCACATCATTTAATTCTTTTTGAAATCTCTAACATGCTTCAAAACCTAAAGTGAGCTATATGTTATAAAATTTCTCAACATTACTGTATTTCCTTCCTAATGATAAAATTATGAATTTTAACCCTTTAAACTTACTTCTAATCAACTTGTTTCTTCAAAAATCATTATAGAAAATTTCTTTTTAACTTGTATTGTCTCTTTTTGATTGAAAAAGGTTTAGAATTAAGTTTTAGAAATCATGATTACCTATATTGGTATGTTGGCCAAATTTCGTAAAACTTTTGCATTTGATTTCTAAATTGTCTTTCACTTTCCAAATCGTATCAAATGTGTTACATTGTCTAAGTTCACTAAATCATATTAGAAAATAGTTAGTAGGAGTTAAATTAATCCTTTAGGCATGTTGGCCCAAAATACTAAGTCTTTACCATTTGATTTCTAAATGCATTTTCTTTGATCAAATCAATTTGAAACTTTCTTGATTCTCCTAGGTTAATTAAGTTACACTTTAGGAAAAATCAAGAGAACATTTTGGTCCTCCACATTTGTCATTGCCGTGAGCTATTGGATGTGTTCTTTGGAACACTCATGCAAATTTAAACATGTTATTCACATCCTATACCTTATTATACAATTCTAACACATGCATTATATTTCTAACACATGCAATATATTTTCTAACACATATAACCTAAATTAAAGCTTGTAGACATGCACCTAAAAACTAATAGACATGCAAAATTATTACAATCATCAAACAAGAAAGCTACTAACAATTACCACATAAACTACTAGCAAACATAAAAATTAACACATACACACCAAACAAAGACAACACCACCGAATCCTTATGGATTCTTCAAACATTACAATTCATTCCATCTTCTTACCACCACCAAGGGATGATAAGAATTGTCTTCCTCTTACCTTAAATGAAGACAATAGGTTTGCTTTCACACCTCCTAGGTCACGGTTTTCACCTTCAAAAATTCCTAGAAACCTCAAACAAAAATTTATATGTTACTAACCATGAAATGAAGCTAAACCATGGATAAATCATGGTCTAGAATTTTGAAATAGAAGAGAGAAAAGAAAAGCATGAAATTTCACCTTCTAGGTAAAACTTTCAAGGTTGATTTCCAAGCTCTAAATGGAAGATTTTGAAGAAACTCCCAACTAGAAAGGTTCTTAGAATAGTGTTTAGGTTAAGAAAACTTGGTTAGAAAAATTTTTGGATGGTTGGATGGTGTAGTTTATGACTTGGCGAATGGTAGGAGAAAAGAACAACAATGGTGGCTAGGGTTTTGGAAGAGAGAGAAGAGAGAAAAGTGATGAAGATGAAGTGTTATTTTGGTCATCCAAGACCACATGGCCGTAGCCTTCATGGCTGGTCAAAGGGGCCATTGGTTGGCTTCATCCAAGCCCTTGGATGCATTCAAAGGTTAGGATTAAATCTTGATGAACAAGCTTGATTTCTATTAGTTGCTTATGGATGACTCACAAGCCTAGTCACTTATTTCATTTAATTCTCTGTGAGTCACTAATTGAGTCGGCACATTGAAAGTTCTACTTTGCTAACGGTGATTAATTAAGCTACCGATCTAACAGATTACGCTAATTGTGGGTCCCGCATAAAAATATTTACGGGTCCACTATCACTAAATTATCTTGACTAATAAAATAATATTATAATAATATAAAATTATTTTATTTGTGATTAAATCTAAAAATTAAAAGATTAATTTTAGTCTCATTCGAGAATCGGGTTTAGTAAGATCCCCCATTCTAAATAATAAAATAAGATTTCTCCGGCCCGAAAAAATATTATTTTCCTGCCTCGGAGCAAATCACACAAAAAGTCCATATAAAATCACAGACAGTATTTTCAGGCATTAAATCATATAGAAAATAATTAAAAATAGCAAAAACAGCAAAAACAGCACGTTCGGGACGTAACGGTCATTTTCTCGTTTTTTCCCACAACGTAGCTAATCGTCCAAAACGTTCAAATAAAATATCCAGCAGTATTATATAGCTGTATATCATTCAGAAAAATTAAAACAGTAACTCCGAGAAATTTTTATTTTACCGTCTCGAAGCAAATTACGTAAAATGATCAAATAAAATTTGAGCCAGTATTATCGTAATTGTTTTCATACAGAAATCGAGAACAGTAAAATAGGGACACAGCGGTCATTCACACAAAAGCATGAAAAACAGCAAACAGTACATTCAGAATATTTTCTAAAAATTGGGGCGTTACATAAACCATCTCTCACCACCATGCTTGGTTGGTGAGATGGATCTCCCTCTTACCTCTTGAAGAACCACCAAAGAGCTTGTTGCTTTGTCTTTGGAGCAAGATCTCCACCAATACAAGTTCTTAAACATGAAACAAATACAAGAAAATTAGTATATCAAGCTTGAACAAGAAGAACCATGGATCAAACATGGTTTAGAATATGAAAAAGAAAAGAATAAATGAAGTTTTCTTACACTTCACCAACAAAAGCTCTAGAACTTGATCTTGGTAAAAGTCCTTCAAAATGGAAGAATTAGAACTTGGTGTGAACTACAAAGGTTCTTAGAATGATGAAAGGATTCAAGAAACTAGGTTGTGTGAAATTAAAAAGTGATGGAAGAGAGAATTGGAGACTTGGCCGAATGGTTATGTTTTGGGAGATAGGATGGAGTTTTTTCTTTGGTTGATTCTTGTAACTTAAGTGTAAAAGTGAGGATATGATAAATGAAGTATAGAAATGCATATTTCTTGGTCTTCCAAGAGGCATTGCCGTAGCATGCTTTGATTAGGATAGCAAAGTGAAGTTTGAAAAACATACACATTAATGGTCAATAGTAATTTGTCTTAACACTTGGCATTTTCCTTAACCTTTTCTATCCTTTTTCTTTGGCCTAAAAAGCCTATTCTATCTTGGTCTCCTTCCTTCCTTGCTTCTTCAACCGTGCCCCCCTCTTCATGCATGCAAAATATGACAATTTGATAACCATTTTTGTTTTTAGTCATTTTAGGTATTAATTTAAAGCATTATAGGTAGAATAGATATTAATTAAAAGTATTCTAGGTAGAAGACTTATTATGGATATTGGATCTTTTCTCTTTAAACCCCATCCCTTAGATGTGTCTCCAAAAATGAATGGTCAAGATTACACCTTCAAACTTTTCATCCAAGGGTCCAAAATGGTTGTAATCATTTTTGATGACCAATTCTCCACCATTGATCTAAATCCAAATCCAATGGTCATTAATGATCCATCTCCACCATTGATTAATTTTACGTCCAAGGGTTGATAATGGTCATAGCCATTTAGAAGATTAAATCCCTACCCTTGATTTAATTTCAATCCAACGGTTATAATTGATCCTATTTACTTTTAAGATCAAATCTCCACCGTTAATTAAATCAAGATTAAATTTCTAACGTAATTAAATTAATAGTGGATATCCAAACCACTAATGTTATCTTAATAATATTTTAATAATATAGAATTTTATTTTTATCCATTATAACCTCACAAAAATATAATTACTTGTATTTTTATCGTCGATAATTAAATACGATACAAAATACGATAAAGAAATTTTCTAAAATCAAGTTTACGGATTCGAGTTTAGTAAGATCCTTGTCTCCGTCTAAACAAGTACAAATTTTTCTATACGCAGAAAATTTTTTCATTTTGCGGGACCCACACAGGCCCACGTATGGCCACACGGGCCCACATACACCTCGTGGGGCCCACAAACAAAAAATTCTAAAATCACACATAAAATCACAAAAATTACAAAACTCACAAATATCAAATCGATTACGTAAATTAATTAAGACTAAACAAAAAATTAATTTACGTAGATTTTTCCTACCAAAAATTATTATTTTCTTGACACGGAGCAAATTACTCAAAACGATCAAATATACAGACAGAATATTCAAAATAGTTTTACAGCACACAGAAATCACTAAAAAGTAGATTTCTGTTAACGGTCAAAATTACTGTTTAATACATAGAAAGTTTGGGGTGTTACACCTGTTCATAGGGCTACGCATCAAATCGAATTCCTACCTGCTGAGGAATCTGAGGAGGACCCGTCTGAGGGTTCTGCTGCTTAGTTAGACTTGGGCAAGTCTAAACTCTGTTACAAACTATGTCTGTATATATTTAAGTGTGTTATCTAGTTTTGGAGAAATGGTCTATATATAAATAAATCTTGACAGTACCTTTATAATGTGAATGATGTAAATTATGTGTGAGGATGTATAATATTTTTAATTTCCGCTAAGTTTATTTTATCATTATCAAAGAAGAAAAAAAATTTTACAACTCATATTTTTATTATAACATCACATTGTATGACCTTGGGGGTATTTCGATAAAAAGTAACATAAATGTGGTACCCTACGGTGGGTGTTATAATTCCAACTATTTTGGGGAAAAACAAGTAAATCACAAGTCACACTAGAAAGGTGACAAAAACCAAAACAACTTCCTTTCTCTTCCCAAAATAGAATCTCAATTATAAGTTTGTGTAGAAATCATTTCCACATGCAATCTTCAAATCATCACCACATTCTCAAAAGTAAGCAATTGTCCATACAATTGTAATTTCATGAATATGTAATGATAAGCAACCGCCCATACAATTGTCATGCATATGCCTAGAAATGTCTAATGTTCATGCCTATGCAATGTAACACCCTAATACCATTATCATAGTATTTGTAACACCCATTGTAGGGTGCCACATTTATGTTACTTAATTACCAAAATACCCCAAATACATAAATTATGATGTTATAATAAAAATACGAGTTGTAAAATTTCTTAATAACAATAAGATAAACTTAGCAGAAAATAAAATATCATACACCATCACACATAATTTACATCATTATACATTATAGAAGTACTGTCAAAATTATTTATATACACAAACCAAGTTCTCAAAAGTAGTTAGACATTATTTAAAAACTAACACACTTGCCCAAGCATAAACTAAACAACAGAACCCTCAGACGGGTCCTCCTCAGATTCCTCCCCAGGTAGGAATCCATTCTGACACGAAGTCCTATGGACAGGTGTCCGCGCAGACGACACAATACTTATCTCACTAGGCGTACGGTAGTAGGCTCCCCAGTACTGCCTAATGGATAGTGAAAACTCTAACTATACATAAATATTGACACTAAAATAGGGGTTCCCTTGATAAAGCCTACTGTAGGTAATGTTCAGGTCCCCTATATAAAATATACACTGTCGATCGAAATGAACATGCCATGCCTCCGGACCTCTGCGAAACTGTAACGTCACGTATCTTAGAAAGCTGGGCATTTCCATCTTCTCAAAACTTTGTTTCCTCTGGAGTCTGCTCTTCTTCACCTTCTTGATCAATCCTCTACTCAGTGTCTTTACAAATATAATTACAATACAAATGGACATACAAAGAGGTGAGATCACCTACGCCAATACCAACATGGTAGCACAACGATAACACAACCAGCATACAGATACATCATACTATAATTACAATCATGCCATCAACATTATTTATCATAACAGATACAATAAATAATAATTACCATCATACCATTAACATTATTATCACCATCATCATCCAAGTATTTCTCAACAGAATAATTGTCATAGCCAATATTCTTCAATTAATATGTCATACAGATATAAATGCTCAGATTTATGCATACACACTTAGACTCAATTTCCTACTCCATGGAGCTAAGACTCAGTTCGGAGAAATTGATCCAAAAGATTTGTCTGTACCAACATGCCTCAGACCACGTGCCACATTTCTCATATGTGTTTGCACATCTAGCATATACACGATAGTCTTTACTAGATCTCGATTAAGAATAGTGTCTCGGTCAGGATCATTGGTGCGTTGCATTGGTCTAACTTACGGGAAGAAGAGCTACCAATCGCCCATGTAAGCAACCCACACCCCGATGCCCCTAAGGTCAACAAGTGACTTACACTATACATATCGCACCCACTCAAGAGGTGTACGTCTCTCCTAGGCAAATAGCCTCATACAGTCCATAGGACCTTTCCAATGCATGTTCAATGCACTAATGCCAAACATAGGCAAAATTCATATACAGTGTCCATACACCAGTTCATGCATATAAAATGCACCAATGCAAATTACAGGCAAAATTCATCATTTTCTCATATAGTGTTCATTTACTGGTTCAACAGTAATCCTACTGTATATTTAATCGCAAAAAATCATGTTATCTCATTTACATAGTCGCACACCACTTTTGTCACGTTTTCACAATTTCATAACATTTCTGTTACGTTTTCAAATCACATATAGATTTTTCAATGTTTTCATCAATCATGTAAAATATTTCATCATTTTTCAATCACGTAGTGATTTTTCAACAATATCTCAACCACGTAAAAATATTCCACCATTTTTAAATCGCGTAGCGATTTTTCAACAATATCTCAAATGCGTAAAAATATTTAAACGTTTTCTAAATTGCGTAGAAATATATCAACATTTTTCAAATCGTGTGGAAATATTTAAATATTTTTCAAATCGCGTAGCTTAAAAAATCACGTTTTTAAGTTACGTAAATCGTTTTTCACCATTTTTCCACTGTGAAGATTATTTTTCAACTTAATAAAATATTTCTCAATTTTTCAAATATTATTTTGGCTTTTCCATAAATAAATTCAATTTCTAAACCATTTTTCCACATTTTCTTATTTAATAAAATTCTCCTTTTTCAATATCTCTCAACAATTCATTATTCAACTATATAAATAAATGATCCTATCCAAAATTTCTCTTTATAAAATCCTTTAATGTTCAAAATATTTTTCTTCTCATTTTCTATTAAAAACCGAAATCACACTTTTTCTAAATAATAAATCCTTTATTTTCTTTTTCCTTTAATAAATCCTTAAATCATTTTCCTTCCTTTAATAAATCCTTAAATCATTTCCTTTACATTTAATTAATTAATTTACCTTTCATAAACCACACTTTAATTCAAAAATTGTTCATTTTGGCCTTTTAATCCAAAACGCACTTGGTCTTTGGAACCAAAATAATTTCTCCACTTCATAATTTCTTTAAACAATCAATTTCCTTGTTCTTGAAAAATTTCAACATGAAACCCTAATTTTTGGGTGTCAAAACCGTAGCCTTCCTTGGCCATTATAGCTAAAATTTCTTATTCCAACATATATCCATCATAATATATTCCACATATTCTCATCATGTATATTATAAGCATACCATATTCTCATCAAGCATATTATAAGCATACCATATAAGTAATAAAATCATGCAAAGCATACAAATCACAAATAAATAAATCAAAGCACATAAACACACACAAATTATTACATGACCATGGATATGAATCCTCACATGGATTCACCATCTACCAAATACACAAACCATCTCTCACCACCATACTTGGTTGGTGAGATGGATCTCCCCCTTACCTCTTGAAGAACCTCTAAGACTCCTTGTTTTGTTTCTTTTTCCAAGTCCTTCACCACCAAAAGCTTCTCAAATACAAAATAAAACACAAGTTTATTAGTATATTAAGCTTGAATAAGAGGAACCATGGATCAAACATGGTTTAGAACATGAAAAAGAAGAGAAGAAATGAAGTTTTCCTTACGCTTCACCTCAAAAACCTTAGAACTTGCTCTTGGAAAAACTCCTTGAAGATGAAAGATTTAGAACTTGCTCCAAACTACAAAGTGTCTTAGAATAAGGTATAGATTCAAGAAATATGCTTGTTTGAAATTAAAGAGTGGTGGAAGGTGTTTCTTGGTGTTATGGCCGAAACTTGCATGGAGAGAATGGAGAGAAAATTTTTGATGAAGTCTTGACTTTTTGGAGGAGACAAAGATGAATTATGATAGCAATAATATGGTCTTCAAACCTATCCATGCTCTTAAGCTTCACAAAACCGTCCCCCCTCTTCATGCACTCCAAATTTGTGACAAATTTCACTAGTCATTATTTGCAGCATTCCTAACCATTGATTAGTTCAATGGTTAGGATTAAGGTAGATTCTAGGTATAGCCTTTAGATTAGAAGACTTAATCTAGGTCATTGGATTTTTCTCCTTGAAATTCTAGCCATTAGATGTGTCTCCAAAATGAAGGGTCAAGATCACTCCTTCAAACTTTACATCCAATGGTCATAAATGGTCCTTGTCACTTTTAAAGACCAAATCTCCACCTTTGATTAAATCTATGGTGGATCTCCAATACTTTTTAAGACTAAATCTCTACCCTTGATTAAATCAATGGTGGATCTCCAAACCACCAAGGTTGACTAATTAGTATAATATTTATTTTTATCTGCTATTACCCTACGAATAATATTTTTACTATATTTTTATCGCCCGATGATTAAATACAGTACTAAACACAGTAAAAAAAAATTTAAAAAACTATTTACGAATTCAGGTTTAGTAAGATCTCCATTCTCCGTCTAAACAGTACAAATTTTTCTAGCCGTAGAAAAATTTTCACTTTTTGGGATCTACCTGGGCCCACGTAAGGCTACCTGGGCCCATGACAGCCCAAAAATAATCAAAAAAATATAAAAATTTCATAATCACCTACAAAATCACAAAAATTAGAAAATTCATGAATATCAAATCAGATTACATAAAATAATTAAGACTTAACAGTAAAAATTAAATTACGTAAGATTTTCTCCCGCCCAAAAATTATTATTTTCCTGACACAGAGTAAATCACATAAAACGATCAAATGTACTGACGAAATATTAAAAATAATTTTACAGCACACAGAAATCACTAAACAGTAGAATTCTGTTAATTGTCAAAATTATTGTCAAATATTTAGGAAGGTTTGGGGTGTTATAGTATTACTAACAAATACATGGATAAAGAATATTAATTATGCTACTTCTAACTTACTCATCAACTAATCCATAACACTTATGAATAATTATGGAGAGCTATAACTAAAAAGTCATACATAGATATATATATACAACACAGCCTCAAAAGGGCAACTTGTTACATATATAACTTTAAACATACTCAAAGCAAATATAAATAATTATACAAGCTTTGCTTACTAAAAACATTAAAACTAAACTAGTCTTCATGTTTCTACTTCTTTACCTTTGAAGGGTCTTACCTGCTTTTACCATGGAAATATAAAAATGGGTGAGAATATGAATATTCTCAGTAATAATCATATATTTTGTGGCATTAACAATATAATTCGCATATCAATATTATACAATCGTTCATACAACTGTATAATGTATCAAAGTTGTCTTACATCTACTTAACCTTCTAATACTCAAGCTTAATCGTAATAGATTATGGTTGCTATAATATTAAATCTCTATTTAATACCACTAGAACATTTACATGCTACTGTTGTTTAAAGACTCACTAACGCAACACATAATATATAACCATAAACCTCTTACTCAAATGACAAGAACAACTATTTATGCAGTTGTAACATATCACAACTAGTTCATTTATAAACTTGTTATAAGTAATACACATATAACCTTTTTCTGTGAATATACTCACTAACTTTGAAATGTAAGATTAGCAACAAGCAATGAAGTCTTTACTCCATGCTACTCGAACATTCACATTCTTTTACTCTATGTAAACGTTCACTAAGCCAATACCAAACCTTAAACTCATAAACATACCATAAATGATATTGAACAACTGCCCATACAATTATAAAATATCATTTTTACTAGGCAACTGCCCATATAATTGCCAAGGAAATGCACATGAATATGTATGCAATATGCTTGCGTGTATGCAATATGCTTGCGTGTATGCAATATGCTTGCGTGTATGCAATGCTCGGGAATGATGATTATGAAATGCTATGTGATTGTGCAAGTGTAGAATTGTGTGTGTGTCACTTGTATATTCCGTGTTCTCTTTTAACTTGTAGTTAAGAAGGCTGACTCTTCAAATTACTAGGTAATGAGTGGACTAGTTCCTACTCATACTATGAGAGAATACTAACTCTACTGCATAGAAATTAGTAACCTTGACCCTATGAGAAACTAAGGTTGAATTCTCACTCAAAGAGACTTTTGGACTTTCCTATTTACCTCTTTTGGCCAAATGATTGTACATCAGTAAAAATTACTCTCCTTGGGAATTAGCAAGTACAGGAAATCATGCAGCATTATGTATAACTCATACAAAACTACCACATTAACTCATCATATGATTCTCTCTAATCAGGTGAAGAACTAAACTCTAGTAAACATATATTCTCAGCTCACTTCTAACTAAACAAAGGAGCACATTCCATGTTTCTAGTTAAGTAATCATACTCATGATACTTGTATCTAGCTTGCCTCATGATCACACCACAAGTGGTAAAGTATGCTACCCTAGTGTACTTAAGGTCCTAGACACCTACTTTAGGCAATTCCTAACTTATGAAATGCTTAAAGCCTCTTACTTTCTCATATATGCAAGGTAATCATTTTCTCAATGAAATACCTCTACTAGTGTCTTAACACACTTTAATAAGCATATATAAGGGATTCTAGCAAGTAGAGAAGTCTTCTTTCCCAAAATAAACTTCCTAGATAACTACTCTAGGTGCCTAGAAAGATTGATTTGCAAGGATGCACCAAATGTACATCCTAACTTCTAAAATTCTGGAATTTTATAGGCAAATAACCTTATCTCATATCTTTCATATGCAATAAACCTCACCTCATTTGACTTAGTATAGCCAAAGTTATACAACAAAATGCAGTGACTGAAATAGGATAACTACCTGTTATACCAGAATCTGACCTAACTTTAAACAAAAACTGGGAACGCATAAAGAGTGTTAAAATTATGAAATTTTTATCACCCATAGCCTTACATGTTAGCTTCAAAATGCCACTGGTCTTATGTAAATACGACTTCGGAGGATGAAGTTATGTAATTTGGTTTAAAGGGTGTCAGTCTGTCTATTTCTACAGAATTTGACTCAACTTCCAATTGAAACTGGTACTGATTGGGTTGGGCTAAAATTATGAAATTTTTACTACATGAAGCCTTATGTCTTAGCTTTCAAATGCAACAAGAATCAAGTCAATCCGATAACTACAGATCAAGTTATGTTACAAATATCGCAGGTTGTTCGAATGCTGCTTTGTCTCACGCCGAGGCGTGGAAAACCTATGCTACGGTGCGAGACTGCTACAGAACATTCTGCAGAAACTGAGCCACTATTCCATTGGTTTCAAATATGTTTTTAACCTTTCAATCTTGGATTCTAAGTGTTTTCCAACCCTAATCATGGTCTCTAATCATATTAGAATCATTAAACACTAAATTCAACTCAATGATTCATTTAAACTTGGATCAATGCTCAAAATCATAACCTAAGTTCTATGTTCCAACTTATGGAACCAACCAAGTTTGTCTAAAGATAAAATCAATCAATTTGCATCCAATAAAGTGAAACTAACTTAGTTTCATTAAAGGAAGCAAAAACTAACAAAGAAAGTGGATTCATGCATCTCAAACCCAATTTCTCCATCTAGGTGACCTAACTTCACTCAATGGAAAAGATGAAGAAAAAATGAGATTGAAAGTTAGAGAACCCCTTCCTCTTGAAGACAAGATGATCCTCAAGCTTTTCCCTTTGATCTTCTAGTTCCCTTTGGCTTTTCCTCCCCTTTCCCTCTTCTTTCTCCCCTTCGATTGCTTCTTTCTTTTTCTGTTTTTGTTTCCTTTGTTTTGGAACCATGGGAAATAGAAAGAAATAAGGAAGCAAAGTCCTACTTTGCCAAAGTCATACACTGGAACTTTATATTCGCTAAGGACACTTGAATTATGCTAAATTAAGTTTTCCTGCTTCCAATAACCTTAAAATAAATACTAAGATTCATTAAAATTGTTGTTTCACCATTATCACATTTTTCCATATTGCTGCTAGTAAATCTAACATTAAAACGTACAACCAGTATGCCTAAAAATACCAAACTAACTCTGATTATTCTTAAAGTCTAGTTGCACTATATTCAACCTATTTGTGACTTAAAAACAAACTCTCTTGGTTAATTTCCCTTAACTTAGCAACTTATGGTACTATTTGAATCATTTTAAGTTACTTTTCAACTTCTAGGTTGCAACTAAGTGCCTAAACAAACTCAGTTTATCACAAAACTTTATTGACATGTCAAGCAAGCATAATGGTACCTCTGAGACAATATACAAGACTAACATGCTTTTCAGGATGTTACATGCAACATCCTACAAATGTATTTATGAGATATAAATTGATAATGTCATGATATATCATGAGTCTTGAACGAACCACAGGAACCTAGTTCCATATAGTTTTTCCCGGATAGAGAGGGAATGTCCCTCCTTAACTACTCAGTGATAGGGAGGGAATGTCCCTCCTCAATTATCTTCCACTTAGGATAATACCTAGTAAAGAGGGAGGGAATGACCTTCCTCACTTCAACTACCAGAATAATGAGGGAGGAAAAACACCATCCTTGACTCATCACTATAATAAGAAGGGCATGTTACCTCTTCACATTATCATATATTATCACCAAATGTGAGGATCATATCCTTCAGCAATCACAAGCATGGAAAATAATGACCAATTATCAAAATAATTAGCATGTCAACAAATATAATTCATCTTATAATCTCGTCATTGAATACCCCCTATTAGAGTCTCATCACTTATTAGTAAACATACATGAAGGATCTACATAAGTAAGGAACTATGTTTTAACAAAACAAAGGTCTTGGAAAAAATTGGACCTGGCCCCTAGGCACCCACGACTGGCGCTTAGGTGCCTTGCATGTGCATCCTCGGCAAAAAATCACTAGGCGTTGGGCGCCTAGGCGCCAATACACCAAAGTGTTTCCCCTATTTTTCTGGGCATTGGGCACCTAGGTGCCTAGCTCTGGCGCCTAGGTGCCAGTGTACCAGAAAATTATGCAGAAACTGTTTTATGCATAATTGGTTCTCAACCAATTTCTAATCCATCCAAGTCAAATCCTAGATGTTTTCTAACATCATTCAAGACTTCTAATAATGTTGTAATTCACATACAACTCTTAACTCTCTCAAGCATGGATTAAAGAGTCAATCTTAAACCTTAAAAACCTATTTCCAAGCTCACAACTCAAGTAGATTCAATGGATTCTAAGGGATCAAAACTAACAACCATGCAACAAATATGCTAAAAACAAGTCATTGTAACACCCACTGTAAGGTGCCACATTTAAACGTTATTACTTACCAAATTACCCCCTTCCATTATAAAATATGATTTGTAATATAAATATGAGTTATAAAATTTCTTGATGTCAATAAGATAACCTTAGCGGAAAATAAAAATATTCCAACATCATTACAAATAATTTACATCATATATACATTACAAAAGTACTGTCAAGATTATTTATATACAGACATAGTCCTTAAAGTATTTAAACATTATATAAAACTAACATACTGCCCAAGTATTACTAAGCAGCAAAACCCTCAGACGGGTCCTCCTCAGATTCCGCAGCAAGTAGGAATCCGACTTGACACGAAGTCCTATGGATAGGTGTCCATGCAGATGACACAATACTAATCTCACTAGGAGTACGGTAGTAAGCTCCCCAGTACTACTTAATGGACAATGGAAACTCTAAGTGTACATAAATATTTACACTAAAATAAGGGTTCCCTTGATAAAGCCTACTCAGGGTAATATTCAAGTCTCCTATATAGAAAATACACTCTCTATCTAGATCGACATGCCATGCTTCTGATCCTCCACGAAATTGCAACCTCATATAACCTAGGAAACTAGGCATTGCCATCTTCTTAGAATTCAACTTCCTCTACAAGAATCTGCTCTTCTTCACCCTCTTGTTCAATTCCTTGCTCAGCGTCTTTACGATATAAATACAGTACAAAATAGGCATACCAAGAGGTGAGATCACCTACGCTAATACCAACATGGTAGCATGGAGATAACATATACAACACACCATACAGATAAATCATATCATAATTACAATCATGCCATCAACATCATTTATTATCACAATAGATGAAATAAATAATAATTATGATCATGCCCTCAATATTTTCTAAATATTCAATAATTATGATAATGCCCTCAACATTATCCAAATATCCAACAATACAATTATCATAACCAATATTCCTTAATTATTATATCACACAGATATAAATATTCATATTATGCATGTGCACAAAGACTCAATTTCCTATTCCATGGAGCTAAAACTCAAGTCGGAGAGATTGATCCAAAAGATCTATCTGTACCAACATGCCTTAGACCACATGCCATTATTCTCATTAGTATTTACACACCTAGCATATACACAACAGTCTTTAAAAGATCTTGATTAAGAATAGTGTCTCGGTCCGGATCATCGGTGTGTTGCATCGGTCTAACCCATGGTACAGGAGAGCTACCAACTGCCCACTGCAGGCTACCCACACCCCGATGCCCCCAAAGTCAACAAGTGACTTACACTATGCATATCGCACCCACTCAAGAGGTGTACGTTTCTCCTAGGCAATTAGCCTTATATGGTCCATCGGACCTTTCCAATGCATGTTCAATGCACACAAATCCTTTTAATTCAAATTCATAATCTCATATACAGGGTCCACACACTAACCCATTCTCAGTTTAAATTCATGTTCTCATATTTAGGATCCACACACTGGCCCAACAATATTTTTACTGTATTTCCAAATGCTTAATCATATTATCACATTTTCTCAATCGCGCAACACTTTTATCGCGTTTTCACAATTGCGCAATGTTTCTGTTACGTTTTCAAAACTGTGCAACACTTCTGTTACGTTTTCAAAAATTGTGCGACATTTTTGTCGCGTTTTCAAATCGCGTAGGGATTTTCCATCATTTTCTAATCGCGTAGTGATTTTTCAACGTTTTTAGAATCGCGTAGCTAAAAAATCATGTTTTTAAGTTACAAAAAATATTTTCACCACGATTCAATGGTTATTATCCAAGGCTTCTTTATTAAGTTTGTTTCTTAACCTTTGATTAAATCAATGGTTAATATTCAAACTAAGTATTCTCATCCAAGGGTATAAATCAAGTCAAGCTCTCTTTGTTGACTACGCAGTATAATATTTATTTTTGTATCCTACAAATAATATTTTTACTGTATTTTTATCATCTGATAATTAAATACAGTATAAAATACAATACAATAAAATTTTAAAAACTGTTTCCGGATTTAGGTTTAGTAAGATCCCCTGTCTCCATCTAAACAGTACAAATTTTTCTATGCGTAGAAAAATTTTTCACTTTGTGGGACCCACTTGGGCCCACGTATACCACACAGGCCCACATACCCTTCTTTGGGCCCACAAACAGGAAAAATTTCAAAATCATCCACAAAAATCACAAAAATTATAAAATGCACAAATATCAAATCAGTTACGTAAAATAATTACCTAACGGTAAAAATTAAATTACGTAAGGTTTTCCCCGGCCCGAAAATTTTTATTTTCCTGACACGGAGTAAATCACTCAAAACGATCAAATACGTGACGGAATAAATAAAATAATTTTACAGTGCACGAGAAATTACTAAACAAGTAAAATTACATTAGCTATCAAAATTTTGTTTAAGAGATACGGAAATTTGGGGTGTTACAATACTCCCCTCTTTTTTACGAAAATTTCGTCCTCGAAATTTCATGACCATGATTTCACACCCTCAGAATAAATAATGACATTATTCCTTTATCTTTTCTTCAGTTCTCATGTAGTTTCACCTCTTACGTTACTCCGAACGATTCTAAACCATTGAAAGTTCTTTATCTCTTGTTCACTTCTTCTGATCAAACAAATATCTTAATATTTTTTTTTTACGGTTTTCCATTACCGTCTTAACTTTTCCCATAGACAAACTTCTTCAATTTTTGAAGTATCCACCACGCTTCCACTGCGCCACTTTGATACTCTGACCTGGATATAAATAGGAATATTCTCTCTTGCAAGATATTCCTTCAATTGCAGTAGATGAAAGAAAACATCATGGAAAAGAACAAAATGAATCGAATATGTTATCGAACATATTCAGCAAGGAATTGGATGTAACTCGATCTTCAAGAATGAATTCTCTGATATCAATACAGCGGCTACATTTCCTCATTCATACCTAGATTAGTTTTTCTCAGATAACTTCCAACTAATATAATGTATTACTTAAAATTTTCTTATCCTCATATCACTTTATTCTCCAGCTTTAGCTTTTTACCAAGAAATGTCTCACTAGTCGAATTCTCCTTTCAACCGCATTATATCAAATACTATGACATGGATTTTAAATAGGAATATCCTTTCTTGCAAAATATTCTTTCTTGCAAATGCAATATATGAAAGAACATTATAAAAGTTTAGGAAGAAAAGGTAGCGAAATGATCTAATATGTTACCAAACATATTCAACAAGAATTTGATTTTGCCTGATTTTCATGAATGAATTTTTCTGGAATACTAACACTGTATTGAGACAATTTCATAGGATATGGTTGGAAAATAACCAATCCATTTTTCAAAGATCACGTCTGTTTATAAAACAGATCAAACTAACACAAAGTTTTGAGTTTTGAAAGATCACATCTGTTTAGGAAACAGATCAACCTACATAAAAATTTTGAACGACAGATCAAACTAACACAAAGATTTGATCCATAACAAGAATTTGAATAACTTGAGTAGCTCGATTGGCTAAGAATAGAAACAAAGAAAACAAATCGAGAGGATTACGAATAACTCTAACATATAATTGATCTACTCAATCATATGCCATAAGGAATAGATTATTCACAGAAATATTCAGTAGGGTTTATAGGATTAGCTCCAATGACACAATCTCCATTGTTTAAATCTTCCGCTCCGAACACTCCGTTCCATTCAGAGTAACAACTTTCTCTACTATATGAGATTTTACTAACAGAAAACTCTATTTTCATTGGAACTCTTTCTGCACTTGAAACAAAGTATTTCCTTGGACGGACAATCTTTCGTTAAGTGCCCCTTTCTACACTTCTTACATTTCGGTGCAGATATCACAGTCAAACTAAACCTGTCATTACTAGTACTTTCTCCACAAGATTGTTGTTGTTGTTGACTTCTTGGAGATTGCAAGTACGTTTTCTGTTGGAATCGCTTGACCTTACGATTTCCCCTTTTTCGTAACCAATATAGTCCAACGTTACAGGGTCTCTCATCCTAAGATTGATTTAACTCTAACAAAATCTTAGCTTAAGAAATCAATTCTTGCTGCGGAATAATCTTTTGAGTTTGCTGTAGAATTGCTTCAGCCACTGTTTGTATTACTTCCAAAGTTATAGTCATATCACCACCAATATGTCTCGCTTCCACACGCGTACGTCTATCACGAGTCATTTCTTTTCTTCAAAGATGGACGAATCAAAATAAAATGGAAACCAGATGTAACCATTTCAAATAAACGTTTGTTTCCTTGACGTACATTCCTTTATTAAGTACCTTCTTTCACATCAGTTACTGCCTTTGGTTTCCTCAATGGTTGTAAATACATCTTCCGTTAAAATCAATCACTTTCCAAATATCCTTAAAAATATCGAGTTCCAAAATTACGAAATCTTATATTCCAAGACTGATTCTCTTTCATCAGATCCTGAACTTCAACTTTCTTTTCTTTCCGCTGTTTAGCGATTCTCTGTTCATGCAGCCGTCTTTCCACATTGCTCCCGTTGCTGCCGTAACTCTTGCAACTACATTACGCTCCCTTAGTTCCTGCAGTTATCTTTTTACATTGCTCCCGTAGCTCCTTTAGCTCCTGCAGT
Source organism: Ormosia emarginata (assembly GCA_029884605.1). Classification (NCBI taxonomy): domain Eukaryota; kingdom Viridiplantae; phylum Streptophyta; class Magnoliopsida; order Fabales; family Fabaceae; genus Ormosia; species Ormosia emarginata. Next base: position 35,111,159 of record JAQQTP010000074.1, on the reverse strand, counting down.
TGCAGCTGCATTACTAGTAACATGTTCCACTTCCACACAAGTACAACTATCTCGAGCCATTTCCTTTTTTTTTTTTTTCTCGAGAAGTGCGGATCGAAATACAATGGATCGATATCCATTATAAACAACATTGTTTCCTTTCGAAAAACAATAACACGAGAGAACACAACACAAGCAAAACAGACCTAACCACAAACCCCAAAAGACTCAAACCGTGCTCTGATACCAACTAATGTAACACCCTCCCTAGGGTATCACATGTCTGACTTCCGACTCATAATCTGAAAATGTTTTCATAAAAGGTTTGAGTTAAAAACGTGGATTTTAAAAAAAAATTTCTTTCTTGCTTTGAAATATAAACTTACTTGTAATCCATAAGTATTACTGAAAATATATTTAAACTAATTCATATACAATATTGACACCAATTAATATTTAACAATTTAAAGAGAAATATGAAACTAACAGACTCTTTTTTTTTTTTTGATAGCAAATCCCATGACGGGTCCTACTAAATAGCACGGTATAACACTAACGATAAAACTTAACATACTCATTCCTTATCTTGTATCCAGCTTGTTGCATCAGAACTCTACTCCTTGTCTACTCAGAACACCTTCGAACTTGAGACAGCCACTCTTCAATGTTTTCATCAATCTCTGAGTGTCCATCGCCCGTTATGTCTAAGACAACTCATTCTTTCTACTGTTTAATTTTAATAATACAGACACACAAGACAACATAACAAAGAGGTGAGATCACCTACGCCAATACCAGCATGGCAGCACAGAGATAACACAAGCAGTAATATTTTACAGGGATATCATATCAAACTTCCAATAATATATTCAATATTAATTAACTATCATCATCAAATCATTTATCAATTCAATTATTATAAACAACAATTACGATAATGTCCTAATTATCATCATCATCATCCAAGTATTCAAAACAATTGTCATAGCCAATATTCCTCAATTAATATATCACACGAGATATAAATGTTCGGATTATGCATGTACACAAGACTCGATTTCCTACTCCATGGAGCTAAAACTCGGTCGGAGAAATTATCGAAAAGATCTGCACGGTACCACGTGCCTCAGACCACGTGCTTTAATTCTCATTTCAATTTTTGCACATCTAGCACATACACGACAGTCTTTATCAGATCTTGATTAAGAATAGTGTCTCGGTCAGGATCATCGGTGTGTTGCATCGGTCTAACCTACGGGAAGAAGCGCGACCAACTACCCGTGTAGGCAACCCGCACCCCGATGCCCCCAAGGTCAACAAGTGACCTACACTACGCATATCGCACCCACTCAAGAGGTGTGTTTCTCCTAGGCAATCAGCCATATCCAGTCCTTATCGGACCATTCCAATGCATGTATAATGCACCAAATCCAATCATAGACAAATATGTCATTTTCTCACAAACAGTGTATGGACACTGGTTCAACAGTGAATCATCTTCGTACTTTCAACAAAAAATCATGTTATCACGTTTTCATAGTTGTAAAACACTTTTACCGTATTTTCACAATCGCGTAACATTTACATTACGTTTTCACAATCCAAAAACTTTTACTGTATGTTTTCACAATACCATAACACTTCTTTTATATTTTGTAATACCGTAACATTTTTGTTATGTTTTTAAAATTCCAAAACGTTTTTATTACGTTTTTACAATACCGTAACACTCTTATTACGTTTACAAAATTTCATAACATTTACATTACGTTTTCAAAATGTTGTAACTCTTACATTGCACTTTTAAACCACGTACTAATTTTTAACGTTTTTCTCAATCGCGTAAAAACATACGTTTCTCAAATCGCATAGTATTTTTCATCTTGTTTCAAAATCGCGTAACCTAAAAATCATTCTTTTACGTCCACGTAAATCATTTTCTATCATTCTCAAAATATTTAAAATACTTTCCAAATCTCATAACAATGTTCTATCATTTTCACAATCACGTAAAAATATTCTATCACTATTCAAATCACGTAGTGATTTTTCAACAATATTTCATCGCGTAAAATATTTAAACACTTTTCAAATCGTGTAGAAATATTTAAACATTTTTCAAATCGCGTAGAAATATTTTCTTCAGTATTTCAAATTGTTTTTAAGATACGTAAAATATTTTTCAACATTTTTCAATCACATAAAATATTCCTCAATATTCCAAACATTATTTTGGACTTAAATAAATCAATATCATTTTTAACACATTGTTCAAAATTAAGTAGCTTAAAAATCACGCTTTTTAAGATACGTAAAACATTTTTCATCACAATTTCATTACAAAAATACTTCTTAACCTTCAAAAATTCCTCTTCAACTTTTTTCAAAATAATATAACTTTATATTTCATTTAATATATTTTCTTACTCAAGAAAATATTTTTCCACAGATCTTTACTCAAGAAATTCTTTTTCAAAATATACTTCACGAAATCACTTTTCCATTGATGTAAATCAACGTTTCAAAACTTAACATTTTTCTAACGTGTTTCAAAACTTGAAAATAAGTTATACGTTAGTAAATTTTCAAAATACCATTATATTCTTCATTTTCCCAAATCATTTCCAAACACAACCTTCTTCAAAATAAATTGAAGTTGAAAATATTTTCGTTTACAAAAACTTGATTTTTCTCAAGTGATAAATGCTCGATTCCTTTCCAAAATCCTTGTATTAAATCCATTACGTTTCCACTTGGAAATTCACTTTGTTCATAAAAAAATCAAGGCATTACAAGCCTAAAAAACGTGGACATGACTATTGAAACCATCAAATATTTTTCCTTTTAAATTGATATGGTTTTACACAAACAAAACCATTAAAAATCCTTTACAAAAACGTAAGACTCATAGTCTTTGAAAATCAAATCATTTGTTCATTTTCAATTTTTCACTTTCTTTGCAAATCCATTTTCACTTTCTTTACAAATCCTTTTTCACTTTCTTTGCAAATCCTTAAAATCATCATTGCTATTTTCATTTAAATCTCATGTTTAGTTAAACACTTAGAAACTTTTTACACAAAATAAATTAATAAAAATCCTTCTAAAAACCGTGTTCTTGTTCTCTTGAAAAACAAACCCTTCGTTTATTTTCCAAATTCTTCAAATCATCCGTTTTCATCATTCATGAAAATCTTAAGTTATAAACACCTATGTTGAGGTGTCTTGTTCAAATCCACCATGTTCTAAGTACTCAAAAATCAATTCTTTTGTTCTTAAAATTTTTCAACATGAACCCTAATCAAGGGCATCAAAACAGTAGTAGCTCTTCCTTGGCTATTGGAGCCAAAAATCAATTTCCTTTCCACCATCAAGTCATGGCATATACATATATATTTCATCATAAATAATATAAGTATACCATCAAAGCCATAAAAGCATGTATAGCATATCAAGCATATCATCAAAGCTATAAAATCATGCAAAGCATATCAAGCATAGAAAATTAATCAAAGCTCATAAACACCCACAAATTAATTACATGACCATGGATATGAATCCTCACATGGATTCCACATCCATCAAATAAAATACCATCTCTCACCACCATGCTTGGTTGGTGAGATGGATCTCCCTCTTACCTCTTGAAGATCCTCAAAAGCTTCTTGATTTGCTTCTTTTTCCAAGTCCTTCATCACCAAGAGCTTCTCAAATACAAAACAAAATACATAGAAATTAGTATACTAAGCTTGATTAAGAGGAACCATGGATCAAACATGGCTTAGATCATGAAAAAGAGAGAAGAAAATGAAGTTTCCTTATACTTCACCTCAAAAACCCAATAACTTTGATCTTGAAGAAACTCCTTGAAGATGAATGATTTAGAAGAAATCTTCAACATGAAAGTTGCTTATAACATCATGGAGATTCAAGATCCAAGGTTGGATGAAATTAAAAGAGCTTGGATGGTGATTTTAGGGTAGATAACCGAATGGTTTCTCTTGAAGAACAAAGATGAAATTTTTGATTTTTGATAGAAACTTGAAGCTTGGATTTGAAGATCAAGATGAATGATTTTGGAAAAACTCATAACTAGAGATGTTCTTAGAATGGTGTTTAGGTTTAGAAAATCAAGTTGGATGAAATTTTTGAGTGATGAAAGGTGCTCTTGGAGGGCTTGGCCAAAATCTAGAGAAGAAAGGAGATGGAGAGAAAATTTTCTAAGTTTCCTTCTTGAAAATGAATCAATGAAGACCAAGGAAGACAATAATGACTAAAGCATGCAATTATGGTCTTCCAAACTCCTTCATGCAGCACCAAATTCGTAGTCCCCCCTTCTTGTATTCTTCTTGAGTGCAAAAAATCAAAAGTAAGCCATTATGATGTCTAACTTGACCAAGACATGCAAAAATGACATAAAGCTTGTTTCTTTGTCTTCAAACACTCCAAAACCATCACTTTCTCTTCATAATGCATTCAATAAAGTTGTCTTCATTATTTGCCACCATTTGAAGCATTTCTAGCCATTGATTAATTCAATGGTTAGGATTTAGGTAGATTTTTAATTTTAGAAGACTAAATCTAGGCCATTGGATTTTTCTCCTTTAAATTCTAGCCTTAGATGTGTCTCTAAAATTAAGGGTCAAGATTGCTTCTTCAAACTTTAAATCCAAGGGTCCTAATTAGTCTTTCTTTTTAGAAGACCAAATCTCCACCATTGATTAATTCTTCATCCAATGGTCATAAATGGTCTTTGTTACTTTTTAAGATTAAATCTCCACCCTTGATTTAATCTAAATCCAATGGTTATAAATGGTCTTTGTCATTTTTCAAGACCAATTCTACACCTTTGATTACATCTATGGTTGATATCAAAGCCTTCCTAACTAAGCTTATTCTCACACCATTGATTAAATCAATGGTTATTATCCAAGCGCTTTTTATTAAGTTTGTTTCTTAACCTTTGATTAAATCAATGGTTAATATTCAAACTAAGTATTCTCATCCAAGGGTATAAATCAAGTCAAGCTCTCTTTGTTGACTACGCAAAGATAATATTTATTTTTGTATCCTACAAATAATATTTTCTTGTATTTTTATCATCCGATAATTAAATACGATATAAAATACAATACAATAAAATTTTAAAAAGCTGTTTCCTGGATTTAGGTTTAGTAAGATCCCCGTCTCCATCTAAACAAGACAAATTTTTCTATGCGTAGAAAAATTCACTTTGTGGGACCCACTTGGGCCCACGTATGGCCACACAGGCCCACATACCCCTTGTCTTTGGGCCCACAAACAGGAAAAATTTCAAAATCATCCACAAAAATCACAAAAATTATAAAATGCACAAATATCAAATCGAGTTACGTAAAATAATTACCTAACGGTAAAAATTAAATTACGTAAGGTTTTCCCTACCGAAAATTTTTATTTTCCGACACGGAGTAAATCACTCAAAACGATCAAATACGTGACGGAATAAATAAAATAATTTTACAAGTGCACAGAAATTACTAAACAAGAAAATTACATTAATCATCAAAATTATCTTGTTTAAGAGATACGGAAATTTGGGGTGTTACAATACTCCCCCTCTTTACAGAAATTTCGTCCTCGAAATTTCATGACCATGATTTCACACCCTCAGAATAAATAATGACATTATTCCTTTATCTTTTCTTCAGTTCTCATGTAGTTTCACCTCTTACGTTACTCCGAACGATTCTAAACCATTGAAAGTTCTTTATCTCTTGTTCACTTCTTCTGATCAAACAAATATCTTAATATTTTTTTTTTACGGTTTTCCATTACCGTCTTAACTTTTCCCATAGACAAACTTCTTCAATTTTTGAAGTATCCACCACGCTTCCACTGCGCCACTTTTTGATACTCGACCTGGATATAAATAGGAATATTCTCTCTTGCAAGATATTCCTTCAATTGCAGTAGATGAAAGAAAACATCATGGAAAAGAACAAAATGAATCGAATATGTTATCGAACATATTCAGCAAGGAATTGGATGTAACTCGATCTTCAAGAATGAATTCTCTGATATCAATACAGCGGCTACATTTCCTCATTCATACCTAGATTAGTTTTTCTCAGATAACTTCCAACTAATATAATGTATTACTTAAAATTTTCTTATCCTCATATCACTTTATTCTCCAACTTTAGCTTTTACCAAGAAATGTCTCACTAGTCGAATTCTCCTTTCAACCGCATTATATCATCAAATACTATGACATGGATTTTAAATAGGAATATCCTTTCTTGCAAAATATTCTTTCTTGCAAATGCAATATATGAAAGAACATTATAAAAGTTTAGGAAGAAAAGGTAGCGAAATGATCTAATATGTTACCAAACATATTCAACAAGAATTTGATTTTGCCTGATTTTCATGAATGAATTTTTCTGGAATACTAACACTGTATTGAGACAATTTCATAGGATATGGTTGGAAAATAACCAATCCATTTTTCAAAGATCACGTCTGTTTATAAAACAGATCAAACTAACACAAAGTTTTGAGTTTTGAAAGATCACATCTGTTTAGGAAACAGATCAACCTACATAAAAATTTTGAACGACAGATCAAACTAACACAAAGATTTGATCCATAACAAGAATTTGAATAACTTGAGTAGCTCGATTGGCTAAGAATAGAAACAGAAGAAAACAAATCAGAGGATTACGAATAACTCTAACATATAATTGATCTACTCAATCATATGCCATAAGGAATAGATTATTCACAGAAATATTCAGTAGGGTTTATAGGATTAGCTCCAATGACACAATCTCCATTGTTTAAATCTTCCGCTCCGAACACTCCGTTCCATTCAGAGTAACAACTTTCTCTACTATATGAGATTTTACTAACAGAAAACTCTATTTTCATTGGAACTCTTTCTGCACTTGAAACAAAGTATTTCCTTGGACGGACAATCTTTCGTTAAGTGCCCCTTTCTACACTTCTTACATTTCGGTGCAGATATCACAATCAAACTAAACTGTCATTACTAGTACTTTCTCCACAAGATTGTTGTTGTTGTTGACTTCTTGGAGATTGCAAGTACGTTTTACATTTGGAATCGCTTGACCTTACGATTTCCCCTTTTCGTAACCAATATAGTCCAACGTTACGGGGTCTCTCATCCTAAGATTGATTTAACTCTAACAAAATCTTAGCTTAAGAAATCAATTCTTCTTTGCGGAATAATCTTTTGAGTTTGTTTGTAGAATTGCTTCACCACTTGTTTGTATTACTTCCAAAGTTATAGTCATATCACCACCAATATGTCTCGCTTCCACACGCGTACGTCTATCACGAGTCATTTCTTTTCTTCAAAGATGGACGAATCAAAATAAAATGGAAACCAGATGTAACCATTTCAAATAAACGTTTGTTTCCTTGACGTACATTCCTTTATTAAGTACCTTCTTTCACATCAATTCTTGCCTTTGGTTTCCTCAATGGTTGTAAATACATCTTCCGTTAAAATCAATCACTTTCCAAATATCCTTAAAAATATCGAGTTCCAAAATTACGAAATCTTATATTCCAAGACTGATTCTCTTTCATCAGATCCTGAACTTCAACTTTCTTTTCTTTCCGCTGTTTAGCGATTCTCTGTTCATGCAGCCGTCTTTCCACATTGCTCCCGTTGCTGCCGTAACTCTTGCAACTACATTACGCTCCCTTAGTTCCTGCAGTTATCTTTTTACATTGCTCCCGTAGCTCCTTTAGCTCCTGCAGTTGCAGCTGCATTACTAGTAACATGTTCCACTTCCACACAAGTACAACTATCTCGAGCCATTTCCTTTTTTTTTTTTCTCGAGAAGTGCGGATCGAAATACAATGGATCTGATATCCATTATAAACAACATTGTTTCCTTTCGAAAAACAATAACACAGAGAACACAACACAAGCAAAACAGACCTAACCACAAACCCCAAAAGACTCAAACCGTGCTCTGATACCAACTAATGTAACACCCTCCCTAGGGTATCACATGTCTGACTTCCGACTCATAATCTGAAAATGTTTTCATAAAAGGTTTGAGTTAAAAACGTGGATTTTAAAAAAATTTCTTTCTTGCTGAAATATAAACTTACTGTAATCCATAAGTATTACTGAAAATATATTTAAACTAATTCATATACAATATTGACACCAATTAATATTTAACAATTTAAAGAGAAATATGAAACTAACAGACTCTTTTTTTTTTTAACAGTAGCAAATCCCATGACGGGTCCTACTAAATAGCACGGTATAACACTAACGATAAAACTTAACATACTCATTCCTTATCTTGTATCCAGCTTGTTGCATCGAACTCTACTCCTTGTCTACTCGAACACCTTCGAACTTGAGACAGACCACTCTTCAATGTTTTCATCAATCTCTCGAGTGTCCATCGCCCGTTATGTCTAAGACAACTCATTCTTTCTCTTGTTTAATTTTAATAATACGAGACACACAAGACAACATAACAAAGAGGTGAGATCACCTACGCCAATACCAAACGTATGGCGAAAGACAGAGATAACACAAGCATAATATTTTACGGGATATCATATCAAACTTCCAATAATATATTCAATATTAATTAACTATCATCATCAAATCATTTATCAATTCAATTATTATAAACAACAATTACGATAATGTCCTAATTATCATCATCATCATCAAGTATTCAAAACAATTGTCATAGCCAATATTCCTCAATTAATATATCACACGATATAAATGTTCGATTATGCATGTACACAAGACTCGATTTCCTACTCCATGGAGCTAAAACTCGGTCGGAGAAATTATCGAAAAGATCTGCCGGTACCACGTGCCTCAGACCACGTGCTTTAATTCTCATTTCAATTTTTGCACATCTAGCACATACACGACAGTCTTTATCAGATCTTGATTAAGAATAGTGTCTCGGTCAGGATCATCGGTGTGTTGCATCGGTCTAACCTACGGGAAGAAGCGCGACCAACTACCCGTGTAGGCAACCCGCACCCCGATGCCCCCAGGTCAACAAGTGACCTACACTACGCATATCGCACCCACTCAAGAGGTGTGTTTCTCCTAGGCAATCAGCCATATCCAAATTATCGGACCATTCCAATGCATGTATAATGCACCAAATCCAATCATAGACAAATATGTCATTTTCTCACAAACAGTGTATGGACACCGGTTCAACGATAATCATCTTTGTACTTTCAACAAATAAAATCATGTTATCACGTTTTCATAGTTGTAAAACACTTTTACCGTATTTTCACAATCGCGTAACATTTACATTACGTTTTCACAATCCAAAAACTTTTACATTATGTTTTCACAATACCATAACACTTCTTTTATATTTGCACAATACCGTAACATTTTTGTTATGTTTTAAAATTCCAAAACGTTTTATTACGTTTTTACAATACCGTAACACTCTTTATTACGTTTACAAAATTTCATAACATTTACATTACGTTTTCAAAATGTTGTAACTCTTCACATTGCACTTTTAAACCACGTACTAATTTTTAACGTTTTTCTCAATCGCGTAAAAACATCGTTTCTCAAATCGCATAGTATTTTTCCACTGTTTCAAAATCGCGTAACTTAAAAATCATTCTTTTACGTCACGTAAATCATTTTCTATCATTCTCAAAATATTTAAAATACTTTCCAAATCTCATAACAATGTTCTATCATTTTCACAATCACGTAAAAATATTCTATCACTATTCAAATCACGTAGTGATTTTTCAACAATATTTCAGTCGCGTAAAATATTTAAACGCTTTTCAAATCGTGTAGAAATATTTAAACATTTTTCAAATCGCGTAGAAATATTTTACTGTATTTCAAATTGTTTTTAAGATACGTAAAATATTTTTCAACATTTTTCAATCACATAAAATATTCCTCAATATTCCAAACATTATTTTGGACTTAAATAAATCAATATCATTTTTAACACATTGTTCAAAATTGCGTAGCTTAAAAATCACGTTTTTAAGATACGTAAAACATTTTTCATCACAATTTCATTACGAAAAATACTTCTTAACCTTCAAAAATTCCTCTTCAACTTTTTTCAAAATAATATAACTTTATATTTCATTTAATATATTTTCTTACTCAAGAAAATATTTTTCCATGATCTTTACTCAAGAAATTCTTTTTCAAAATATACTTCACAAATCACTTTTCCATTGATGTAAATCAACGTTTCAAAACTTAACATTTTTCTAACGTATTTCAAAACTTGAAAATAAGTTATACGTTAGTAAATTTTCAAAATACCATTATATTCTTCATTTTCCCAAATCATTTCCAAACACAACCTTCTTCAAAATAAATTGAAGTTCAAAATATTTTCGTTTACAAAAACTTGATTTTTCTCAAGTGATAAATGCTCGATTCCCTTTCCAAAATCCTTGTATTAAATCCAGTTTCGTTTCCACTTGGAAATTCACTTTGTTCATAAAAAAATCAAGGCATTACAAGCCTAAAAAAAACGTGGACATGACTATTGAAACCATCAAATATTTTTCCTTTTAAATTGATATGGTTTTACACAAACAAAACCATTAAAAATCCTTTACAAAAACGTAAGACTCATAGTCTTTGAAAATCAAATCATTTGTTCATTTTCAATTTTTCACTTTCTTTGCAAATCCATTTTCACTTTCTTTACAAATCCTTTTTCACTTTCTTTGCAAATCCTTAAAATCATCATTGCTTATTTTCATTTAAATCTCATGTTTAGTTAAACACTTAGAAACTTTTTACACAAAATAAATTAATAAAAATCCTTCTAAAAACCGTGTTCTTGTTCTCTTGAAAAACAAACCCTTCGTTTATTTTCCAAATTCTTCAAATCATCCGTTTTCATCATTCATGAAAATCTTAAGTTATAAACACCTATGTTGAGGTGTCTTGTTCGAAATCCACCATGTTCTAAGTACTCAAAAATCAATTCTTTTGTTCTTAAAATTTTTCAACATGAACCCTAATCAAGGGCATCAAAACCGTAGCTCTTCCTTGGCTATTGGAGCCAAAAATCAATTTCCTTTCCACCATCAAGTCATGGCATATACATATATATTTCATCATAAATAATATAAGTATACCATCAAAGCCATAAAAGCATGTATAGCATATCAAGCATATCATCAAAGCTATAAAATCATGCAAAGCATATCAAGCATAGAAAATTAATCAAAGCTCATAAACACCCACAAATTAATTACATGACCATGGATATGAATCCTCACATGGATTCCACATCCATCAAATAAAATACCATCTCTCACCACCATGCTTGGTTGGTGAGATGGATCTCCTCTTACCTCTTGAAGATCCTCAAAAGCTTCTTGATTTGCTTCTTTTTCCAAGTCCTTCATCACCAAGAGCTTCTCAAATACAAAACAAAATACATAGAAATTAGTATACTAAGCTTGATTAAGAGGAACCATGGATCAAACATGGCTTAGATCATGAAAAAGAGAGAAGAAAATGAAGTTTCCTTATACTTCACCTCAAAAACCCAATAACTTTGATCTTGAAGAAACTCCTTGAAGATGAATGATTTAGAAGAAATCTTCAACATGAAAGTTGCTTATAACATCATGGAGATTCAAGATCCAAGGTTGGATGAAATTAAAAGAGCTTGGATGGTGATTTTAGGGTAGATAACGAATGGTTTCTCTTGAAGAACAAAGATGAAATTTTTGATTTTTGATAGAAACTTGAAGCTTGGATTTGAAGATCAAGATGAATGATTTTGGAAAAACTCATAACTAGAGATGTTCTTAGAATGGTGTTTAGGTTTAGAAAATCAAGTTGGATGAAATTTTTGAGTGATGAAAGGTGCTCTTGGAGGGCTTGGCCAAAATCTAGAGAAGAAAGGAGATGGAGAGAAAATTTTCTAAGTTTCCTTCTTGAAAATGAATCAATGAAGACCAAGGAAGACAATAATGACTAAAGCATGCAATTATGGTCTTCCAAACTCCTTCATGCAGCACCAAATTCGTAGTCCCCCTTCTTGTATTCTTCTTGAGTGCAAAAAATCAAAAGTAAGCCATTATGATGTCTAACTTGACCAAGACATGCAAAAATGACATAAAGCTTGTTTTTTGTCTTCTAAACACTCCAAAACCATCACTTTCTCTTCATAATGCGTTCAATAAAGTTGTCTTCATTATTTGCCACCATTTGAAGCATTTCTAGCCATTGATTAATTCAATGGTTAGGATTTAGGTAGATTTTTAATTTTAGAAAGTAAATCTAGTAGTTGGATTTTTCTCCTTTAAATTCTAGCCCTTAGATGTGTCTCCAAAATTAAGGGTCAAGATTAACTTCTTCAAACTTTAAATCCAAGGGTCCTAATTAGTCTTTGCTTCTTTAGAAGACCAAATCTCCACCATTGATTAATTCTTCATCCAATGGTCATAAATGGTCTTTGTTACTTTTTAAGATTAAATCTCCACCCTTGATTTAATCTAAATCCAATGGTTATAAATGGTCTTTGTCATTTTTCAAGACCAATTCTACACCTTTGATTACATCTATGGTTGATATCAAAGCCTTCCTAACTAAGCATTCTCACACCATTGATTAAATCAATGGTTATTATCCAAACTTCTTTATTAAGTTTGTTTCTTAACCTTTGATTAAATCAATGGTTAATATTCAAACTAAGTATTCTCATCCAAGGGTATAAATCAAGTCAAGCTCTCTTTGTTGACTACTGCAGATAATATTTATTTTTGTATCCTACAAATAATATTTTTACTGTATTTTTATCATCCGATAATTAAATACAGTATAAAATACAATACAATAAAATTTTAAAAACTGTTTCCGGATTCAGGTTTAGTAAGATCCCCTGTCTCCATCTAAACAGTACAAATTTTTCTATGCGTAGAAAAATTTTTCACTTTGTGGGACCCACTTGGGCCCACGTATACCACACAGGCCCACATACCCCTTCTTTGGGCCCACAAACAGGAAAAATTTCAAAATCATCCACAAAAATCACAAAAATTATAAAATGCACAAATATCAAATCAGATTACGTAAAATAATTACCTAACGGTAAAAATTAAATTACGTAAGGTTTTCCCGGCCCAAAAATTTTTATTTTCCTGACACGGAGTAAATCACTCAAAACGATCAAATACTGTTGTGGAATAAATAAAATAATTTTACGGTGCACGAAATTACTAAACAAGAAAATTACATTAATCTTGTCAAAATTACTGTTTAAGAGATACGGAAATTTGGGGTGTTACACTCACCGTCTTGATACCAACATAATGGCGTTCTGCATTGTCTCCCATACAATGCCTCATAGGGTGCCATTCCTATACTCGAATGAAAACTGTTGTTGTACGTGAACTCTATCAATGGTAAGAATTCATCCCAACATCCAGTTTGTTCTAGAACAGAAGCTCTCAACAAGTCCTCTAATGATTGAATCATTCTTTCTGACTGACCATCTATTTGTGGATGGTAAGCAGAACTCAAACGTAGCTTTGTTCCCATAGCTTCTTGTAAACTATTCCAAAATCTCGACGTAAATCTCAGATCTCGATCCGAAATAATACTAGATGGTACACCATGAAGTCTAACAATTTCATTAATGTATACTTGGGCCAACTTTTCCATTGAGTACTTAATATTAATCGGTAAAAAGTGCACCGACTTTGTAAGCTGATCAACAATTACTTAAATAGAATCATGACCTTTCCGAGTCCTTGGTAGTCTTGTCACAAAATCCATTCCTATGTCATCCCATTTCTATTCAGGAATAGGCAAAGGCTGCAACATTCCCGAAGGTCTTTGATGTTCCACCTTAGCCTTCTGACAAATTAAACAAGATGATACATATGCAGCGACATCCTTCTTCATTCCTTGCCACCAATATAACTGCTTTAAATCTTGGTACATCTTTGTGGCTCCTGGATGCATACTCAGCTTACTCCTGTGAGCTTCATCCAAAATCAATTTTCTAAGTTCTGGATCATTAGGTACACAAACCCTTCCTTTAAACTTCAGAATTCCTTCAGCTCCTTTGCTAAACTCCAACACCGCTCCTTGGTTCTTTGCTTCTTTTGCTTCTTGCAAATTCTGGTCACTGTTTTGTCCTTCTTGTATTCTATCCATCAAATCATTTAAAATGGTGATCATGTTTAAACACATCTTCCCCGGTGTCAATTTTACAGACAAATGCATATCCCAAAATTCTTCTATTAGTTCCTTCTCCTTAATCATCATAACAGAAGCACTAAGCATTTTCCTACTTAAAGCATCCGCTACGACATTCGCTTTACAAACCCTATCACATTATCCTAATATAATCCACTTTAATTCAAATCTATTGTATTTTAATCAAAGCTTCTTTGAGAAACTTTGACCACCAAAAGACTAAGTTATCCTTAGCTTGTTGGGGAAGCCAATTTCCCCCTCCTTCTCTCTCTCAATGCCGCGGCAATACTTGTCTAAGGGGAGCAAATTTTTGCTCCCCCACTTAACACATTTTACCAAATATCTCTCATTTGCATACAACACTTTCTCTCTCTTCAAATTTCATATTCCATTTCTCTCCATTTTCTCTTTTCTTCTCTTCCTTTACCCACGGTTTGCAGCCCCATTAGTGACCACTTCTTTTCATTTTCTCTCTTCATTAACACCATTTCTACACTCCCCTCAACCTCCTCTACACTTCCTATTTGGAGAGTTTCTCCAAAATCCATGATCACCTCCATTGTCTTCCAAGACCAAGCTTCAAACTTTAAGGTAAAGTTTCCATTTTTTCTTCTCCTTTTCTTCAGTTTCGTGTTCCATGGTTTCATTGGAGACCAAAGATCCATCTTTTTCAAAGCTTGGTGTTGATTCTTTGAGTTTGAAATTCTAGGGTTCTTGGAGACCCCAAAACTGAAACCATCAAGGAGCAAATAGGAGTCCATTTTCGTGTTCTTCCTTTAGGTAAGAGGGAGATTTACTCACTTCAACCATTATTGGTGGCGAGGAGACCTTGTGTGATTGTTTGATGGAGAAATCCATATTTGTATGCTTACTTTGTTTGATGATTTTGCATGTGTATGTGTTTTAATTGAGGTTGATGATTGAATAATGATTTTAAATGCATTGGTGGTGTTGGAGTGTTTGGAAATGTTAGAATTAATGAATGGAAATTTTGAGGGTTTATTACCCCATTGGAGGCCACGGTTTTGGCTTGAAATTCCTAAGGTTAGAGTTGATTTGTGTGAAATAAAACTTATGTGATTAATTATGAGATGATTAATGCATGAAATGAAAATTTTGAGGGTTTACTATCCTAATGTGAGGCCACGGTTTTGGCCTTGGAATTTAAGGGATTGGATTGATTTTGTGTGAAATAAGATTTAAGTGATTAGAAATCAAGTAATTAATGCATAAAATGGAAAGAAATTGGAACCTTGAAGACCTAGGGAGGCCACGATTTTTAGAGAAAATTTTGGGTTCAAATGATGCCTTGGTGTATTTTTGAAAATTAAGAATTTAGAGATATGCATAATCCATAATGTGATGGAAAAATTAAATTGAGTAATAACTCTTAAGGGAGCCACGGTTTCTAAGGGTTATTTAACCTAAACTTCTCATAATTGACCAAGATCTAAGATGTTGGAAATGTTGGATTACATAACATGTGATTATGATAATTGATGAACCATGTATAAATAAATGTTGATGTTGAGAATTGGTTCTATGTTATTGTGAGTTCCTATGTGGGACTAAGTACTTGATAAAAATTATGACATGTTGATATCGAGAAATGATTATATACCATTGTGGTATGCTTTATGATAAATGTATCATTGATAAACATACATGATGTATATTGTGTCATCATGCATATGTGTTGTCAATTGGACATTGTTAGAAGAGCGATATATTCCTAGGAGATTGAATAACACCTATGTGCGGGTGCGAGTAGACTAAGCGTAAGGTCATAATGGTTGGCCCTGGGGGCATCGGGGTGCGGGTGTCTCACAATAGACAGTGGTAGCTCCACTGGGGCCGTGGGATAGACCGATGCAAACACACCGACGATCTGGACTGAGACGTTGTCCTATATCACGATCAACTGTTGAGGTGCCATGTATAAGCCGTATTGCGCAAATATTTTTATGAGATGAAGCACACTATTTTTAAGGCTAACGAGATACTGGCATGACTCCTTGATCATTCTCTCCGAAGTGTTAGTGTCTAGCTCTATGAAGTAGGAACTTGGTACCATCTGCATTGTGAACTGTCAGTCTCATAAATCATTGAGCATGAATATTTATAACTGTGAAAATATTTGTTCTTATTACTGCAATTATTATCTGACTATTGGACTGTTGACTGCTGAAGATATTACTGTTATCTGTCTGTTATTGTTAATTCTTACTATTATTTATTGTTGTTCTATTTTACTGTCAATTTTATTATTACTGTGGATGAATGTATATGCTGTAATGCTATGTGGGCGTCCAGCGCCGTTCTATTTTCTTGTTGCCATTTTGGTAATGAAATATGGGTGTCTCACCTCTTTCTGTATTTTGATATTTCTATTTATTTATGTACTTCTAAGAAGACGTTTGTGAGGAAGAAAAGGAAACACTTGAGTTTCTGAGTTTTTGACCATACTACGACTAGAGTTTGCTGAAGATGTCTTTGTGTCCGCGTCAATTTTTGGGGTATGCTAGGATGGCCTTTCATGGGGGACTCGATTGCTGGCACATTAACTTGAGCATGAACCGTTGCATCTATCACGGGGAGATGACTGTGTCTCTGGTGTGGGCCACTATGACGCACCTGATTTTGGCTTTACCACTTTTGTTCATTTAGAATTTTACCTGCCTATTAGAGATCTGTGGGATGACCTTTACTATACCCCACAAGAAGACTCTTTCTTCTCCACTGCTCGGGCTTCTGTCCAAAATTTGGTCGTTCCGATCGCAATTTCATCGGATGAAGAGGACCCTGAGGAGGACCCGGCTACGGTCCCTTCTCGTCAGTCTTAGGGGTTGATATTATTGGTGGCTACTGATAGCTAACCATTTATCTTTTTGGGAAGCCTGATGTTTTGTTGTATTTGGTGGGTGTATATTTGTTTCATCTCAAGTGAGTATATCTTTTGTTTTTTGTGTAAATCATGATGTAATTAAATAGGTTGTGTAGATATATATATATATATATATATATATATATATATATATATATATATATATATATATATATATATATGTTATGCATGGATATATGGTTTATTTCACGATTGGTTTTTATTACGACCGTTCGAATTATTATCTCGCTACGAAGAGAATCTCTAAATTTATTCTTTTGACACTACCTGTTAATATTATAATTTAAACAAAAAAAAATGTAATGCTATTTAGAAAGGAACTTATACATCTATAAAATGAACCAGGTCTATGAGGTTTAAAATAATTATTATTTTTCACAATTTATTCCGTTCTATGTTTCAAACTATTATGGTGTGACGTTCCTTCTTCGTGGCGTGCAAAACTTAGGGCATCAATGCCACGGCATAAGCTATCTTGCGCCACGGCGCTTAAGCCTCGGGTTCATTAGGGTGCACAGGTAGAGAGTAGAACACCGCGGCGTACAGTTACTTGTGCCACGGCGTGATGTCCTAGAGCTTGTCTTGTGATTTCTTTTCTAATGCATGGCCTTGGCTTGCTTTAAGCTGGTTCTTTTGGGCTTATCCTACATGTAATCTAGCTCAGACCAATCAAAGATTAAGAATAGTTAAAGCAAGATTAGGGAGGAAGACTTCAACATGAATTTTACATGAAAAAGGGGCTAAAGCCTTCCAACATTGCCTTACCACAAGGACAAAGCAACCAATAACGCATAGAGATAGAGCATAAATAACTACATTCCATGGAGTTATCACACCAAATCAAGTTTCATAACTTCCAAAGGTATTAAGGAAAATCCTAGGATTCATCTAAATCCTAATTTCACCATTTCCATAACTTTCCAAATATCTAACTCACTAATCCGATATTAAAACACTCACGTAGTGAGCTTAATACCTATTAAACAGACTCAGTTAGTTCTTAAAATTTAACTACACCGTAGTCCACATATTTATGACCTAGAAATAAATTCTCCATATTTATTTTCATTAACTAAGTAGGTTATGTCATTTCACGAGCTAATAACAACTATTTTTCATATATAGTGTTACAACAAAGTGACTAAACCAACTCAGAAAGCCA
The DNA here is from genome assembly GCA_029884605.1 of Ormosia emarginata. Lineage (NCBI taxonomy): Eukaryota > Viridiplantae > Streptophyta > Magnoliopsida > Fabales > Fabaceae > Ormosia > Ormosia emarginata. Next base: position 35,092,874 of record JAQQTP010000074.1, on the reverse strand, counting down.
CAAAATTAAATCGACATGTTAAACAAGTATTAGGCTACCTCTGTAACCATATACAAGTCTAACATGTTTTCGAGGATGTTACATTCTCCATAGCTTGTGCTTGAGTTCCCTTGCCTAGGTCAGGGGGTTTCACTTTTATGTTCCTAACAAATTGGAAATAAATGGACGAACTCACCTTTTCATGGGTGTCAGTAGTAGACATTATTTCCTTAGTTGACCAAGCTATGTGAGACTCCACCATAGGGCCAGATCTAGTCTGATCCTTACATATAACATTAGGTGCTTGGGTTAGCTTATTAGCAACTTGAGACATCGAGCTAGGTGCATGCTACCGTACAGTCCCCAATCTCTTACATACCTTATTAGGAGTGGGTAAGATATTTTGAGTGCTCTGTTCCACCACAACAACTAGGCTCACATTATCAGACTCTATCAATAAGTTAGAGTTTTAGAAACTGTAAACTCTCATTTTTCCTATTTCTTTTTTTATTTATCTAAATCTTTGGATTATTAACATTATCAACAGTTGTAACTTCCTCCTTAAATTTTGAGAAGAATTTTTCAAATCTTTATCATTATCACTATTATCCTTTCCTTTAAAAATTTGATCTGAATTATCGCTAACCAACATATCAAAATAGTTGCCATGAGATATGGCCTTATCCTTAGTGTTTGAAATATTATTGACTTTCTATTTTGATTTCTTTTTATTCTTGGCTAACAGTTAGCCTATCACCATGCAAAGGATTCTCCTAAGGACTAAGCAACAGAAACATCTAGACTTGAGTGGGTCTCTGGTGTCCCCATGACTATCGAGCCACTAGAACCTCCATTGTCAACCCCAACCTTCTTCTCAGTAAAAATAGTGCACTCATGACCCACATGGTCATAGCAGCTGCAGGCACTACAAATAAGATGAAAGCCCTCATATTCAACATGATGCCAATGCCCATTGATACAAACTTTGCTAACCATGGGTAAATTTAAATCAATTTGGATACATACCCTTGCAAATATTCCATGAGCAACTTATAAGGTGTTTAAGTCAAACTTAAATGCTCTTCCCACTATTGTAGCCAAAGCAAGTACAAAACTCTCATCGTAGTATGCTAGGTTCAAGCTTGGGAATTTGATCAAGACTAAAGTTTTGTAATGTCCTAATACTGAAATCTCAATAAACATAATATTTATAACAATAAACAACATCATAATGTCACTACATACATAATAGTCTGATCATATATCCATAATGTACACTAGAGTCATTATAGAGAGCCTTATGAAATGCGAAAAACATACATCTATATATAAATATACAACATGAGCCTAAGAAAGGCTTAGTGTAATACGTAAACTTTTTACATAACAAACTAGTGTAAATAAATACAAAGTCTAATCTAGAAGCAACAAAAACTAAAACTATGCTAATCTTTCACCTCTTTTTTCTTCTTACTCTTTAAAGAGTCTTCACCTAGATTTACATGGCAACATAGTGGGGTGAGAATCAATAATTCTCAGCATGAGTAAACCAAAACCAATCTTATATGTCATAATAAACATAATCTTAACACATGTTATAATAAGATATGTTTAAATTTTATACAAGGTTTAACTTTAGTATCTAGATAAATCAAGTAAATCATACATACATTCATACTTATACACTTAGCTCATTTAAGGCCCAAGCATGTTCTACTAGGAACTTTGGCTTCTTGTGTTTACCTATTATAGGGAAGAAAAATTGTAACCTCAACTACATGTAACCCTAACTCTTGGTTAGGAATAACTTGTCCTCTTAGGAACTTCTGACTCCTTTCCTTCTAGCAAATGACAACATATCATCATATAAGGTCACATTCGTAGGAAAAACACTACTAATCCATCCTAGCTTATTTGTATCTAATACACCATCTCATCACATCTTATGTGATATCTAAAGCAACATTAAATTACTTAAGGTACTAGACATTTACCCAAGACAATCCACTATTTTTGGTTGCATAAAGCCTATGCTTTTCTTATCTACGCTAAGTGGTTATTTCCATGTTAAAATATCCATAATAGCTTCTTAAGATATTCTAAAAAGCATGCATAAGGGGTCCTATCTAATAGGATTCCTTATTGGAACAAGATAAAAATCTTGCAAACTTCTATAGTAGGCATTCTAGCGCTGGTTGTTAAGCGCTCAAGCATTGGACGCACGCTTAGGCATTCTAGAAAGGGATGCTCAGGTGCTCTGAGCGTGCATCAGGCAGCAAATTCTCTCATCTTTGGGCACTCAAGCACTGCCTCATGGGCGCCTATGTGGTGGGATGGCAGAACGTATGCCATGTTTCTGGGTATTGGGCGCTCAAGCGCTCAAAAGCTGACACTCAAGCAGTGTGTAACACCCCTTAGTATAGTAACAACGACATAATCGTCATTATACCATGGTCACTAAAGCAAGATATGTCACAGTCTCAAAACAGTATTTTCAAAATTAATTATTACCATTATGCATAAATAGAAAATATAAGCCCTAAATGAATGCATATTTAGTCCCCAACCATTTAAAACACAACCACAGAAGGAAAACATATTCCATATATAGTATTTTCGTCCTTAACACAAAGCACTAATAACAAGAAATATATATTACTTACATATTCAAATAAAATACAGCGGATACTAAAGCACAAAAGGGGACAAGTAGTGTTCCTTGGGATAGGTACTACTAGCAGACAAAGCCGCAACCCCATATATACGTGACGCTCGGTGTCCCAATCATTACGACAGGCATCAATGCCCCCATGAAGTTGCACTCGTGCGTAACCAAAGAAATCTCATCCAGACGCCGCATCGAAATGTGATGAGTCAGCCCAATCCAATCAGTAAGAGTGTGGTCTCTCATCTTCTTCCTCACGATCTTTTATCAAATATATATATATATATATATATATATATATATATATATATATATATATATATATATATAAAACAAAAATACAAGGATAAAGGAAAGAGGCGAGACATCCTACTTACATTACCCATTATGGCAGTAAAGAAATAGAATGGCGCAGAGTGTCCACATAGCAGAGCAATAATATTTAAGCAGCAGTAATCACATACGATAAGAGAAAGCAGCAACAGAGTCTCAGATAATAAACAATTAAAATATTTCAGATAATCATGACATTAATAACACAATAGTATAATCATCATATAAATGAGTGCCAAATGATATGCCGGATGATATGCCGACTCACAATGCATGTGCACTTGGTACCAAGATTTTCTATTCCATTTCAAAGATGAATGTTCCAGGAGTGTCTGTCCCCCTTGATGACAGTCTTTGCCGGACCACGAAATGAATAGTGCTTGTCAGGCTCGTGATGCGTTGCAACGGTTTATCATGGCCAGGGGTATAATAATGTGATAACATCATCACGAAATGAACCACCGCACCTCATGGTCCTCATAAGATCCATCAGGGATCACACTATCCAATTCTAGTTCATTTACCACAAAAAGAATAGTGATTTGTCAGGCTCGTAATACGTGCAATCAGTATACACTGCGCCTTACGGTCCTCATAAGATCCATCACAAACCTCATCATTCAATTCTCATTCATTCTCCTAGTAAAGAATAGTGATTTGTCAGGCTCGTAATGCGTGCAATCGGTATACACCGCACCTTACGGTCCTCATAAGATCCTTCCATGGGATCTCACTATTTAGTTCTCATTCATAGGCTCATACAGTCTTTTAACAGTCATCGACTGAGCAATTTGTTCAATGCATACTGATTCAATGCATAATCATAGGCTCATCTAGCCTTTTAATAGTCATCGACTGAGCAAATTGTTCAATGCGAATGCGCATAACTCAAGCTAACATTGTACTGTCCTCAATGATGTTAAACAATCGCTCATACAATTGTCTAACACCATTAGTATCAGTGATATTACATAACCGTCCATACGATTATATAATGACACTGATCCACCCGGTTTTAGCATATCGGCATAATAACCAACATGTATGATGCTCAATGCATGTTGACTCCATGCACAATCATGTATATCTAATCAATAATGATATATTTTTTATATGTGCCACAATTTGGCCAAATAAGCATCAACAGAATTCTAGTCCCAAACACAGACCCATAATAATATAGTATTAATTTCTCAAGAGTGATAGCACACTTTTAGAGGTTTATTTCGGGTTTCAGTTTAATTAACATCTCTTATGAATTCATTCTCTAGAGGGACTCTCTTGTAGTCCTTATTAAATTTTCATTCCTTTAGGTTAATCAAGTTCGTTAATCTAATCAATTATGCTCATTTAAAATTACTCGAAGGTTTTACATGTCTCACAACTCTCTTGTTCTTCCCTTATGTTCAAAATCACTTCAATCGTAGGATAAAGTCTTTTCTTTATTCTTTCTATTTTATGAATTCCTAAGAGATCTAAAATCTCCCAATCCTCTAAGTATCCATTTTAGCACTACATTTTGTGGCATTTTGCCTTAAAATCCGTGAGCCCCATTACAACATAAGTCTACCATTTTTCTTTCACCACAATGTTGACCACTTATCATTTAATCACTTAACTCTCACTTCACACAAAATCAATCCAACCCCACTAGAATCCGTGATCAAAACCATGACCTCCAAGGTCCATTACTATCATCAATTTCTTCCATTACAAGCATCAATTCTTAGGTGTTCAATTACATAGGTTTTATTACACACAAGTTCAATTCAAACCCTTAATAACTAGGGCCAAAACCGTAGCCTTACTTTAGGTAGGAAACCCTTAAAATTTTCCATCCATTAATTTCAACATTATCGTTCAACCTCTAATTACACAAGCTTCATTTTACTTGTATACAAAAACTAATTTACACCCCAAAACCTTAGTCAAAACTGTAACCTCACATTAGGGTAGGAAACTCCAAATTTTCCATTTAACAACCCTAACATGATCAAGCATTTTTAACATATCCAATACATTCAAGATCACCATTCAAGCATTAATCCAATTCAAGAGTACTTAAACATGCAAAATCACTAAACAAAGTGAGCATACAAACATGGATTTCTCCATCAACAATCACACAAACGTTTCTTCACTACCAAGATAGGTTGAAGAGGATTATCTCCCTCTTACCTCTTGAAGACAACACAAGGAAGCAAGTCTCTTGGTCCCTTGTGGGGGATTTTCGTACTACACCTTCAAGGAAACCCTAAGGACATCAAAACTCATCAAAATCATCATCAAAGCTTAGAAAAGGAACCTTTGATCACCTAAGAGATCTGAAAATGAGGAGAAAAGAGTGGAAAAGTTATGAACTTTACCTTAAAGTTTCTAACTTTGAAGCTTGATAGATCCAAAACGAAAATGAACTATTTTGGTGATGGTCACAACATAAAAGTTGCTTAGAATGATGTCTAGATTCAAGATCAAGGGTTGGTTTAATGAAAAAGCTTGGATGACCAACAATGGTAGTTTTGGTCATGGAAGAGGGGAGAAAAATGGAGAGGAAAGGTTGAGTTTTTGAAGATGATCACCAAAGGAAAATGTCTTAGAATGGTAATAGGAAGCAAGAGATGTGATTTGTTTTAGCAAGTTAATGGAGATGGCCTCCCATGGTGGCTAAAACCGTGGATGAAGAAGAGAGAAGGAGGAGAAAAGATTAGCTTTTTAGAGAGTGATTCCACCAAGAAAGGAAGATTTCAATGGAAGTGTAGATTCAAGCAAGATTGAAGCTTGAAATCAAGCAACCATGGAGTGTGGAAGGGTGGGGGCTGCCGTGGAGTTAGAGAGAAGGAGGAGAAGAGAAGAAGAGTGTAACACCCACCGTAGGGTGCCACATTTATGTTACTTATTACCGAAATACCCCCAAGGTCATACAATGTGATGTTATAATAAAAATATGAGTTGTAAAATTTTTTCTTTCTTCTTTGATAACGATAAAATAAACTTAGCGGAAATTAAAAATATTATACATCCTCACACATAATTTATATCATTTACATTATAAAGGTACTGTCAAGATTTATTTATATACAGACCATTTCTCCAAAACTAGATAACACACTTAAATATATACAGACATAGTTTGTAACAGAGTTTAGACTCGCCCAAGTCTAACTAAAAATTATAACCGCGTTAGAACCCTCGAGTATAGTCCTCCTCAGATGCCTCAGCAGGTAAGAATCCGATTTGACGCGTAACCCTTTGGACAAGTATCCGGGCTGACGAGACTATGCTGATTTTCGTTGGGACATAGTTTCTAGTATCCCAATGCCGCCTGATAGACAACGGAAATTCCACATGTACAAAAATAGTTACAGAGAAAAATGGATCCCCATGAAATATCCTGCTACAGTTTACTGTTAGGTGTCCCTCATAAATTAGTCCCCTTTCATTGGGACTAGTCCTCCACGCTCCAGCTCCACAGTGGAACTGCAATCTCATATAACCAAAGAAACTTGACCGGGATGCCATCCGATCAAAACTTAGCTTCCTCCAAAGGAGCCTGCTCTTCTTCACCCTCTGGTTCAATGCCTTGCTCAACGTCTTTACTCAAAAATAAATATAGTACGAAGTAATATACAAAGAGGTGAGATCACCTATGCCATTACCAATATGGTAGCACAGAGATAATACATACATCATACCAAATTACAATCATGCCATAAACATTTTTTATCATAACAGATATAAATAATAATAACCATCATACCTTTAACATTATTATCATCACACAATAATCACAACAATGCTATCACATTATCATCATCATCATCATCCAAGTATTTCTCAACAGAACAATTGTCATAGCCAATATTCCTCAATTAATATCTCATACAGATATAAATGCTCAGTTTCATGCATGCGCACATAGACTCAATTTTCTACTCCATGGAGCTAATACTCAGTTCGGAGAAGTCGATCAGAAAGATCTGTCTGTACCAACATGCCTCAGACCAAGTGCCATATTTCTCATATGTGTTTGCACATCTAGCATATACACGACAGTCTTTACTAGATATTGATTAAGAATAGTGTCTCGGTCAGGATTATCGTTGTGTTGCATCAGTCAAACTTACGGGAAGAAGAGCTACCAACCACCCATGTAAGCAACCCACACCCCGATGCCCCCAAGGTCAACAAGTGACTTACACTACGCATATCGCACCCACTCAAGGGGTGTACGTCTCTCCTAGGCAAATAGCCTCATACAGTCCATCAGACCCTTTTCAATGCATGTTCAATGCACCAATGCCACACCTAGGCAAAAAATTATATACAGTGTTCATACACCAGTTCATGCATATAAAATGCACCAACGCTAATCATAGGCAAAAATTCCATCATTTTCTCATACAAATCCTACTGTATATTTATTCGCGAAAATCATATTATCACATTTTTCATAGTTGCGCACCACTTTTGTCGCATTTTTACAATTTTGTAACATTTCTGTTACGTTTTCAAATCACAAATAGATTTTTCAACGTTTTCATCAATTATGTAAAAATATTCCACCATTTTTAAATCACGTAGTGATTTTTCAACAATATATCAATCACGTAAAAATATTTAAACGCTTTTCAAATTACGTAGAAATATTTTAACATTTTTCAAATCGCGTGAAAATATTTATACGTTTTTCAAATCGCGTAGCTTAAAAATCATGTTTTTAAGTTACGTAAATCATTTTTCACCATTTTTCAACTTCGTTAAATATTTATCTACGTTCAAAAATTCCATTTCAACCTTTTTCAAAATAATATGACTTCTCACATTATTTTTCACATTTTCTTACTCAAAAAAATTATTTTCGAAATTTATTCTATAAATTCACCTTTTCAGGGAATTAAATCAATATATCTAACTTTAAAATTTACTAACATTCTCCAAAACCCAAAGAATGAGTTATATGTAAGAAAATCCCAAGTTACCAACGTATTCTTTATAATTCCAAATTAATTCTAAAAATCAATCATCTTTAAAATAAATTGAGGTTCAAACACTTTCAACCTCTCTTTTCCATTTACATATGAAAATTTCATTTCTCAAGTGATAAAACACTCTGATTCCTTTTCCAAATTTCTTGTATTAAATTAAGTTATATTTCCATTTTGAAAATCACTTTGTTCATAAAAAAAATCAAAGCATTACAAACCTTCAAAACCGTGGACATGACCATTGAAATCATTCTTGTATTTTTTTTTCTTCTAAATCAACTTAGTTCCATTCTTGGTTTTTACACAAAATAAATTAATAAAAATACTTCTCCAAAACCGTGTACATTGTCTCTTGAAAATCCAACCCTTTGTTTATTTTCCTTGCTTCTCTAATCATTCAATTTTATCATTCATAAAAATATAAATATAAATTTGTGAACACCTAATTTTTGACAAGGTGTCTTGGCGAAATTCACTTTATTTTAGGAACCAAAAATTAATTCTTTTGTTCTTAAAAAAATTTCAACATAAACCTTAATTTTGGAAGCCAAAAACCGTAGCCTCCCCTTGGCCTTTGGAGCCAAAATTGCTTGTTCCAACATACATCCATCATAATATATTCAACATATCATCATCATGCATATCATAAGCATACTATATAAGTAATAAAATCATGCAAAACATATCAAGCATAGGTAAATAATCAAAGCATATAAACACCCACACAAATTATTACATGACCATGGATATGAATCCTCACATGGATTCACCATCTATCAAATATAAAACCATCTCTCACCACCATACTTGGTTGGTGAGATGGATCTCCCTCTTACCTCTTGAAGAACCACAAAAAGCTCCTTGCTTTGTATTTTGGACAAGATCTCCACCAACAAAAGTCTTTTGAACATAAAACAAACACAAAGAAATTAGTATATTAAGCTTAAATAAGAGGAACCATGGATCAAACATGGTTTAGATCATGAAAAAGAAGAGAAGAAATGAAGTTTTCCATAACTTCACCTTAAGAACCCTAAAACTTGCTCTTGGAAAAAGTCCTTCAAGATGGAAGAATTAGAGCTTGGTGTAAACTACAAAGTGTCTTAGAAATAGGTAAGGATTCAAGAAATATGGTTGTTTAGAATTGTTGAGTGATGGAAGGTGGTGTATGGTGTTGATGCGTGCGGATGTAGTGATTAAAATTAAGATAAAAATCAGTTGTCGGATCGCCCACTTTGTTTCTTGTTAAAAACCTTACAACTAGTTATAGTTAGTAAGGGTCGATCCACGAGAGAACCAATTCAATTAACACTATTAAACAATTCCCAATTTAGACTCGATTAACAATAAACGGTAAAAGGGGGTTTTGGAGTTTTGATGAACAATGAACGACTTCAAAGATAACAATAAACAAATTATTAAATCAACAATATAAGAAAATTGGTTAAGAGATTGAATCCACCACTAGATTTATATGATAATGTAAATCCACATATCCTTTTTATTCCAACATGCTCAATTATGTTTTTATGCAATTGTGATATTAAATCTCTGTTTTCCTTACGTGTTGGCCAATTTAGCAACCGCTCAAATCAACTCCTAATCACCGATTAGTCATAAAGCAACCGCTCTTACAACTATCCAACAATTGCATTAAGATTTAGAAAACCAATTACACTAAGGTCTAATCACACACCGGGATTAAATTACTTAGAACATATATTTCTCTAGATCTAATACCGCCAAGCATAATAAACCCAGATCTACCACTTTTATAACGGCAAATAGCACAAAGATAATTATACCCACATGAACATCATACATCCCACTAGATCTACTACCGCAACCAGCGCATAATAAACCTAGATCTACTACTTTGAAAGTAGGAACAAGTACAAAAACCTTCATACCAACAATAGATTTAGAAATATATGAATAAAAACATAAGCTGTTTGAAATAATCAAATATGCAAAGTTTACAACATTAATACTAGCGGTTTCATCACCCCCTTAACCAAGGGAGGTTTAGTTACACATAGCTAGAAAGAAATCACAAGAAAAACTATGAAGAAACAAGAAGAAACTATGAAGAAACAAGAAACTAAGAGAGAAAATGAAGGAGAGTTACATCTTGTTCATGATAAATGGTGCCTTTTATAGAAGTCTAAGGTAACAAAATGACAAAGGGAAGTGGGTGGATGAGTGGGTGAGTGAGTGGAGTGTTTGAGTGGATGGATTAGTGGGTTGGTTTAGTGGATTGGTTTAGTGGATGAGTGAGTGGAATGGTTGAGTGGTTGAATTAGTGAAAAATGCCAAAGGACTTTTGGTGAGTGGGAAATTATGGACATGAATGGGTGAGTGGATGGATGAGTGGATGGATTAGTGGATGAGTGGGTGGAGTGGTTAAGTGGTTGGATTAGTGTATGAGTGGATGAATGGGTGAGTTAGTGGATGAGTGGGTGGAGTGGATGAGAGTGGATTAGTGGATGGATGAGTGGATGGTTGAGGACGAAAATTTCGTGTCTGAATTGGAAGCCAAAAACGACCCACTATACTTCAGAATCACGAAAAGTGTTCTTCATGAAAGTTGTAGATCCTTGTCTTGGCTATAAAATGGATAGCTGGTTCGTCCAATTTGGCTTCCTTAAGCCTAAGATATGTCCCAAATACCGTAGGTTGCTCAAACCCAACTTCAGCTCCTCTGTTCCGACTTGCAAGCTCAAAATGACCTACTAGACTTCTTTTTCTCAAAATGTGTTCTTCATGAAAGTTGTTTATTTGGATCTTGACTATCCAATGTCCAAATTTCAGCCCATCTCCATTATTACATCTTGAGATATGATTTTTTGAGTGCACACTGTTTGGATTCTACTGACAGAACCCGTATTCTGACTTCCATGTCAACTTAGGTCCCTTAGACATCTGAATCAGACTTCGAGCTCTTCATCAAAGTTGTAGAGCTTCCTCTTGCTTTCCTACAAGATAAAATTCATGATTTTCAGATATCAGGAACTCAAGTTATAACCAAAATACAGAAACAGTGTAAAATCTCAATAATACTGAAAATATTCAATTAGGACCAATTTGAGCTCAAACTCACAAAATCATGTCAAACTCAATCAATTAAGAATATGGAGAGTGTAAATGACTAAATATAAGGGTTTCTTAATGAATAAAATATGTGTTTATCAAATTCCCCACACTTAGCTTTTTGCACTCCTGGGCAAAACTCAAGACCAAAATTTTACAATCAAGAAGAACAACCAAAGGTTCAAGGGATCAAAACATTCATGAGTTAACAATTCTCCACATCTCAAACCATCAAGCAAGGTATCTTCAACATGAATCGAGAATGATAGATCTTCACAAGATTCCTCTCAATCTCTCAAGTGTTTAAAGGGTAGGTATTTCACTCAATTCAACCCATGAAAATTGCACTTTACCATAAGCTTGCTTATCTTCTACTTCTCACTACTCAAAACACATGCACACACAAATCATGAGGACTTTATTCAAGGTTGTAGTGAGGTCAAGGTAACAGGAGAGGATAAAATGGATATGAGAAGATAAATACCAAAGAGAATAAAAGCAAATGAGAGCTAAGTTCAAATATGACAAGCATAAAAGTTCATCCCAACTCTAGTGTATATCCCTTTACATATTCATTTCCCAATCCTTTTCTTTTTTTTCACTTGGTTTTTTTTTTTTTTTTTTTTTTTTTTTTTTTTTTTTCTTTTATATATATGAACATAACTATATACATACATTTTTTTTTTTTTTTGGGCACTCTTTTCTTTTTCAACAACCATTTTGTACACACCCCCACACTTGTTCAAAAACTCATCCATTAACCAAGCTAATGTTCTTTTATTCCCTAAGGTAAAGTAAGAACACGATTTCTCATTTAAGGCACATGATGAGCTAGAAACAAGGAATGGTCAAATAAGCTCAAAGGGGTTAAGCAAAGGAAAATATACAAGGTTGGCGGGAATCGAGAGAATTTTCAAGAAATCAAAAGAGTGCTTGATATCATATTGAAAACAAGGTTGGCTATTTGGTTAAACTAGCTAATTAAGAAAGAGGGCCTCAATCATGTTCATGCATGCAAGTGAAATGTAGCCTCAAAAAGAATCAAAGCAAGTTCTAGAGTGGTCATTAACATGAGTGAAAATCACACAAGAAAGAAGAGAATGACATAAATGTTGAATCCATCCATTAGGCTCAAAATCTCACAAGGTATGCATCCATCAAACTCAATTCATCAATTTAATCATCCATCACCAAGCATATCAGTTCAAGAAGGGAGAAAAGTTATTCAATCATGCAATGAACCCCCTTTTTTTCTTTTCTTTTTTTTTATTTTTTGAAATTTTTTTTTTACAAAAAGAACATGCTGAAATCTCTCCCCCACGCTTAATATAACATTGCCTTCAATGTGAAAGAGAGATATAGAAAAGAGCAACACAACCTGATAAGAAGTGAATCAACGCCAAGCGAGAAAAGAAACACCTGTCAGTACCGCATCAGACCCTGAAAAGAAATCAAACAATAAAACTTTAGTACTAATTAGTTACTACCTAAAAACTCCTTACTCTCTGCCACCAATTAAGATCGTCTCAAGAGTAAAATTACTCTTTACTCTGCCATCACTAATTGATTTAATAAGTATATGACAATCATATCATACTTTCCAAACAACACAACAAATTTTTTTTTTTTTTTTTATTTTTTATTTTTTTTATTTTTTTTATTTTTTTTTTTTGGGTCAACTATCCTTCCCCCCAACTAAATCACAACATTGTCCTCAATGTTAAAATATAGATGAGTAAAGGACGAGAAGATATTACTGTTAGAGAAAGTGACACAAATTTAAAAAAACAAGGTACAATAAAATCAAACCCATTAAAGATGAAGTCGCAGATCTGGCTTTTGTTTCTTGTTACTTCCTTAGCCGCTGCTTCTGTTGACCAATCTATCGAGCTAATACCTTATCGTGTACATACTCAAAAGCTTCTAATTTATCAATGAGCTCATCAATAGTGGAGGCAGAGATAAGAAGTTGTCTTGCTTTCAGGAGTGATAAATTTACGTTCCACATGACTTTGTCAAGAAAAGATAACAAAAGATCAAAGAAATTATTAACATTCAACAAACCAATGGGTCTATGGTGGATGTTTAGTTCGGCTTTTTCGGAGACAATTTGAAAAATTTCTTCTAAAGTACCAAAACCACCTGGTAAGACAATAAATGCATCGAATTGTCAACCATTGTTTTCATTCGTCCATGCATAGATGTTACCTGAATTTTTCTCCAACTGTCTTTCCAAGTGATATTATTTTCACCAAAGGTTTAGGAATAACACCTAAAACTTTGCCTCCTATAGAAGCGACAAGTGATACAATGCCCCCATTAACCCACGACAACCTCCCCATATACAAGATGAATATTCCTCGCGACAAGTGATCGACCAAGAGTGCTAGCTGCGTTTACAAAACTCTAATCCCTTCCCATAACTCGACCCACAAAAACACGGACATTTTTGAGGTTACGAATAGAAGGCCCCATTCTATACTCTTCCTCCCTTTGAGTGTTTCGAGTTGAAGGAAAATGGAGAAAATGGAGTGTTTAAGTAGGAAAAAGAATAGAAAGGGAATAATTGCACCTATGAGGGTAGGTTGGTACATTGTCGAAAAAGGTTGAAATTAAGAAACACAGAATCTTTTCTCCTCTTTTTTTTACTTTTTTTATTTTATTTTATTTTATTTTTTTTTTTTTTTTTATTTTTTTTTGTTTGACTTCAAGAAAACCATCAAGGTAAAGAAGTCTAGAAACCCCATGAAGGACCACACTCAAAGGATCGTTACGTACAAAAATCAAAATACAACAAAATGATACAAAGATAAAAGAAATAGAAAATGATGACATACCCATGTATGTATCAAAAGTGTCCATGGCGTATCTTTATCTTGCACGTCATGAGTGCGATGAGACATCACGTCCTCTTTTTTTTTTGTTTTTTTTTTTTTTTTTTTTTTTTGAGAGATGACATGAAGAAGAAGAAGATGATATGTGACAGATTGTTTGTGGATGTGGCTCACATCCGCCTGCAATTTAACGTCCGAATGGCTGAAACGTCTTCTATGAGTCGAGGATAAGCTTCCCATCCAATTTTCTTAAAAATTGGCAAACAGTCTTTTAGAGTCAGATTCCCAAGACTGTAGCGTTTTTCTTCATCCTTGAAGAGATTCCACAATTTAAGAATTTCACGATGCACCAATCCACAAGAATCGTCTCAAGAGTCGATAAGATATCATCTAATGACTCCTTACTCAATCCATTCTTAATGAAGAAAATTTTATCTTCTCTATTTGCGGAAACCATCCCCAAAGTATGACATCGCTTGTTACAGTTCCATCGTCCACATTTGTGACAGACTTGTAACCTTTTTGCTCTTCTCCTTTTAGAATATGAACTTCTTCCAAGACCGGGCATATATGAGTCAAATGAAATTGAGGACTCACCTGCTAATCGAACCTTTGCTTCAATTATCCAAATACATATCTTCGGCATACCTTTGTGCATTAACAAGGTCTCAATCTTTCACATCGAACTTTGTAGATTTTTCTCAGAGCATTTTGAGGAAAAGAAGGAAAATGTTTTCTCAGGTTTGAAAGAATGACATCCATTTTGAAGGAGAAGAAGGATTCAGTTATTTTGGGAAACTGAAAAATAAACCGACTTGAGAGTCACGGAGTCCGTATCCGCCACTTAATCGTGCAACACAAAGAACTCAAGAACTTGATTTTCCAGGGAATGGTTGAGTCTTTGTCCATTAACTTTACGCGCATTACCATTCCTAGGATCCTCAATATTTACGGCCCCGAGGATACACGTGTTTGACAAATGACAAAGAACCGCGCCACCTAGATCTCAATTTTTCAAGGAGTAAGTGCGGATGATAATCTCAAACAGAACCTTTTTGACCAATTTCCGCAACTTTTGCAAAAGGTGTAACGGAGACCTTGAATAAAGTAGGCCAATAAAATCCATACTTTGCAAGATTTTCGCAGTTGTTGTCGTGAAGAAAAGTGACCTTCACATGCTTCCGAGTGACAAAATTTAATGGCACTACCTACCTTATTGTCGGACACACTGTTTTTTTTTTTTTTTTTTTTTTTTTTCCGAGATTCAAATGCTTACAACCAACAAACAGATAAAAACATAATCTAAGGAACTAATGAAAACACAAAATAAAAAGGGATAAAGAGAGCAAATCTGGTTGGGTTGCCTCCCAATGAGCGCTTAGTTTATTGTCCTCGGCCCGACATGATGATACTTTCACTTGCTCCTCATATTGTGGAAGGATGAGGGTCATCACTTCCATCTCTGCACTTGTCGGGAAGTTCATGATATGGTTTGAGACGATGACCATTGACCTTAAATGCTTTGCCGAATTTTCACTCCCGATCTCAACCTTCTCTTATGCACCAAAAGGAAAAACATTAGTTACCACAAACGGCCCAATCCACTTAGAACGCAGCTTACACGGAATAATTTGAGTCTTGATTGGAATAGCAAGACTTTTTGTCCTCTGTGAAATTTCTTTACGGAAATCAATTGGTCGTGGAATGCCTTAGCTTTAGTCTTATAAATCGGGGGCATTCTCAAAGGCCTCATTTCTTAGTTCTTCTAATTCTTTTATGCTTGGAACTTCCTTTGCTTTCCAAAGCACCTTCCAATTCCATATTAACTTGTTTAATGACCCGAGTAAGATCGATGTTGCAACTCAACGGGCAAATGACAGGGGCTTTCCATACACCAACCGAAATGGTGACATGCCGATGGGAGTCTTATAGGCAGTCCTATAAGCCCATAAAGCATCTTCAAGTCGAGTGCTCCAATCCTTTCTTGAGGGATTCACTGTCTTTTCAAGGATTGACTTAATCTCCCGGTTGGACACTTCGGTTGCCCATTTTGTCGTGGATGGTAAGGAGTGGAAATTTTGTGCATTACTCCATATCTCTTCAATAGAGCATCAAAGGTTTTGTTGCGAAAATGGGTCCCTTGTCGCGATGATAGCCCTTGGGGTCCCGAACCTGGAGAAAATATGTGACTTAACAAAATCTAGCAAAATTTAGAATCATCGGATCGAGTGGCTTTTGCTTCCACCCATTTAGACACATAATCAACGGATAAAAGAATGTATGTGAAACCAAATGAAGGAGGGAATGGTCCCATGAAATCAATACCCCACACATCAAAGAGTTCCACAAAAATGATCGGAGTCCGAGGCATTTGATTACGAGGACCAATATTACCCTCGACACGGTCACAAGACTTACGAAGTTGTAAGCGTCTTTGAAAATTGAAGGCCAATAGAAACCACTGCTCAAGCACTTTATTGGCTGTCCTTTTCTTGCGCAAAGTGTCCTCCACATGCATAGGTGTGGCAAAAGGAGAGGATGGAGTGTGTCTCGAATCGGGAATGCACCTCCTAATGACTTGATCTGCACAATGCTTCCATAAGTACGGGTCATCCCGGATATAGTATTCAAATCACTCCTTAATTTATCTCTTTGGGCCTTGTTCAAATCCTCCTGGAAAGTCCTTAGTAACCAGGTAGTTAACAATGTCGGCATACCAAGGGATTATGGTGTTGACAACCATCAAATATTCATCCGGAAAAGTCTCTATGATAGGCATTTCTTCCTCTTCGATTACCAATCTACTCAAGTGATCGGCCACCAAGTTTTCGCTCCCTTTCTTGTCTTTAATCTCCAAGTCAAATTCTGGAGCAATAAAATCCATCGAGCAATCTAGGCTTTGCTTCTTTCTTTGTTAGAAGATACTTCAAGGCAGCATGTATGATTCATCATGCATCTTTGAAAGTTCTGGTGCATTGCGAGTCCAAAAGGCATTCGCCTATATGCAAAGGTACCAAATGGACAAGTGAATGTAGTCTTGTCTTGGTCTTCGGAGCTATGACAATCGATTGTAACCCGAAAAACCATCCGAGAAAACAATAATAAGAATGACCACTAATCTTTCTAACATTTGATCAATGAAAGGTAAAGGAAAGTGGTCTTTTCTCGTGGCGGCATTCAACTTCCCGTAATCAATACAAACACGCCACCACATCAAGTAACCTAGTGGGAATAAGCTCATTTTCAGCATTTCTTACCACAAGTAATTCCAGATTTCTTTGGTACTACCTGGACCGGGCTTACCCTACTTGTCGTCGAAATGGGGTAGATCACCCCCACACTTAGGAGCTTCGGTATCTCCTTTTTCACAACCTCCATCATGGGAGGATTCAATCTCCGTTGAGGGTCTCTCACGGGTTTAGTATCCTCCTCCATTAATATCCTGTGCATACAAACGGAGGGACTAATACCCTTGATATCGCCTATTGACCAACCAATGGTGTCTTATGTTCTGCAAAACACTACCGGTTTCTCTTCTTGCTCTTGGGTGGTGACTTTGCAATTATTACTTGGAAGGGTGTCCTTCTCCCCAAGAAGATGTATTTAAGATGATCGGTAGTGCTTTCGGTTCCAATTCAGTGCACACAACTGAAGGTTGAGGTATATCGGTAGTAACAATGTAAATCAACAAAAGTTACCTCATGCTCTTTCTCTTACAGTGGAAGAGAGCTCTTGTAAGGCAAAGAACAATTTCATCAATGTCTTCACTCCATGGCTCTTCTTCACTCTTCTTCTTTTCCTCCACCGTACATCTAAGCTATGAGTTAGAATTGTATCAAGAGCATCAAAATGGTCGAAGTATCAAAAGTGCAGAAATTAAAGAATCAAAAGGATCAAAAGAATCAATTAAACAAGCGAGTGCACATCACTTGGGTATCTCATAGCTTCAAAAATATTGAATCTAATTAATTCCCCATCAAATTCCATTGTTAGAATTCACGAGTGCACATCAATTTTTGTCCGTGCGGTCTTCAAAAATGGTCTTCCTAGCAAGATAGGAGCAGATTTGGGAGACTCATCCTCTTCCATGTCCAAAACATAGAAGTCTCCGGAAAACACTAATTCATTCAATTGCACTAAAAACATCTTCAACCACACCCTTAGGGTATGCATTAGATCTATCGACCAATTGAATAACAACACCGTGGTTCCAAAGGACCCAAGTATAAAGATGCATAAATAGAATATGGCATGACATTTATAGATGCACCTAAATCAAGCATTGCCCTTTCAAACCTTGTGTTACCTATAGTGCATGGAATGGTGAATATGCCAGAGTCCTTACATTTGGTTGGGAGTTTCTTTTTAATTACAATTGAAACATTTTCTCCCACTTGGACCTTTTCATTTCCTTTTAACTTCCTCTTGTTAGTGCATAATTCTTTCGAAATTTTGCATATCTAGGTACCGCTTAATGGCATCTAACAAAGGGATATTAACCTCTACCTTCCTAAAAGTCTCAAGTATTTCTTTTTCTCGCTTCTTCTTTCTTGATTTTAACCAACCTACTAGGAAAAGGAGCTTTAGTGACATATTTAGGAAGGGGTTCGAAATACTTACTTTAGGGGTTTTGGAAGTTTGCCCTTATCATTTGCTTCTTTGGGTGGTTCATCCTTCTCTTGAATGATTGGTGGAAGAGAGGTAGGCTCATCCATCGTCTTTCCGCTTCTCAATGTGACAAGACTAGCATTTTCCCTCGGATTCACTTCATTTGTGAGGGTAGTTTCCACTGAAGCTTGGCTTTGAAACTTGTTGAATTACGTGGACAAGCTGTCCTATCTCGATTCTCGCAAGTTATTGATTGCGATCCTTGTTTCTTGTTTGAAACTTTGTATAGTTGCATTTGTTTCTTGTTGGAACTGCAAATTATTAGTGGCCATTTGTTTTACTAGCTCCTCTAATGAAGGCTCGTTGCTTAGGAGCTTGAACTTGCTTTCTTGTCTCTCGAGGGAAAGGTACTTGCCTTTGTTGGAATCCCGGAGGTCCATAAGCCGGAGGTTGATTTTGAGGTTGCTTTGCATAGCTGAAATTTGGATGATCCCTCCAACCCGGATTATATGTGTTTGAGTAGGGGTTGTAATTTTTGAAAGTCCAAAGATATCCCCTTACTCTTACCTCCTCATTTGTGTCTTCTTGGAGAGTGGGACACATATCGGTGGGATGTCCAGATGAACAACAGATCCCATAAGCATGAACTGCGGGTGCTTTACCCGAATCCATTAACCGCTGAACCATAGCAAATCAATTGAGTCATTTGTTCTTTGTATCTTGGTTGTCTCTACTTCTTTCATCGCTTTTACTCCGGTGTCATTTCTAGAGTAGAATTGTTGAGTATTAGCACCATTCTTGAGATCAAGTTTCTAGCTTCTTGAGGAGTTTTATCAATCAATGCTCCTCCGCTAGCAAATCAATCATATTGCGATCCATCACTTGTAAGCCTTCATAGAAATACTTTGAATTAAAAGTCGCTCACTTATTTGATGATGATGAGGGCAGCTGAAACATAGCTTCTTAAATCTCTCCCAAGAGTCATGGAGTGATTCCCCATGCCTTTGTTGAATACCACGATTTCTTTTCGATTGTTGCGAGCTTTTGAGGCGGGGAAGTATCTATCTAGGAAAGTTCGGGCCATGTCCTGCCATGATTGGATGGATCCGGGTGGCAAGTAGTAAAGCCACTCCTTAGCTGAGTCTTTCAATGAGAATGGAAAAGCTCTCAACTTGACTTGCTCTACATGAATTCCTGCAGGTTTCATGCTAGAACATACCACATGGATTTCCTTCAAGTGCTTGTTGGGGTCCTCTCCGGGTAATCCATTGAAAGATGGCAAGAGATGGATTAAACCGGATTTCAATTCAAATGCCTCTTCATTTTCAAGAATGTCTATGCAAAGAGGCTGTTGATCTAGATCTGGAGCACCCAATGCCCTTAAAGTGTTTTCTGCCATTGTCACTTCTTCAAATATTTCAGATGGCTCAAATGTCTCTGAACTTGATAGATCAATGTAACGGGCAGCTTCAATGTCGGCGGTGTGAGTTGGAAGTTAGCCATGGAAGGGAAATTGAGGATGTGAAGTGAGTTGATCAATATAGTTCCTCAAATTTAGCAATCCTTCGTCTACTCCTTCAAAGGACATCAACACCTACAAAACACTCAAAAAGAAAGATTAAAAATAAAATGAAATAAAATAAAATAAAATAGAATAAAAATAGGAAATAAATTAATAGTGTAATTGAAAAAATTGGTTCCCAAGAACACGCTAAAATTCGATGCGTGCGGATGTAGTGATTAAAATTAAGATAAAAATCAGGTTGTCGGCCCACCAGAAAATAAAAACCTTACAACTAGTTATAGTTAGTAAGGGTCGATCCACGAGAACCAATTCAATTAACACTATTAAACAATTCCCAATTTAGACTCGATTAACAATAAACAAGAAAAGGGGGTTTTGGAGTTTTGATGAACAATGGAACACTTCAAAGATAACAATAAACAAACTGAAATCAACAATATAAGAAAATTGGTTAAGAGATTGAATCCACCACTAGATTTATATGATAATGTAAATCCACATATCCTTTTATTCCAACATGCTCAATTATGTTTTTATGCAATTGTGATATTAAATCTCTGTTTTCCTTACGTGTTGGCCAATTTAGCAACCGCTCAAATCAACTCCTAATCACCGATTAGTCATAAAGCAACCGCTCTTACAACTATCCAACAATTGCATTAAGATTTAGAAAACCAATTACACTAAGGTCTAATCACACACCGGGATTAAATTACTTAGAACATATATTTCTCTAGATCTAATACCGCAACCACAAGCATAATAAACCCGGATCTACCACTTTTATAACGGCAAATAGCACAAAGATAATTATACCCACATGAACATCATACATCCCACTAGATCTACTACCGCAACCGCGCATAATAAACCTAGATCTACTACTTTGAAAGTAGAAACAAGTACAAAAACCTTCATACCAACAATAGATTTAGAAATATATGAATAAAAACATAACTTTGTTGAAATAATCAAATATGCAAAGTTTACAACATTAATACTAGCGGTTTCATCACCCCCTTAACCAAGGGAGGTTTAGTTACACATAGCTAGAAAGAAATCACAAGAAAAACTATGAAGAAACAAGAAGAAACTATGAAGAAACAAGAAACTAAGAGAGAAAATGAAGGAGAGTTACATCTTGTTCATGATAAATGGTGCCTTTTATAGAAGTCTAAGGTAACAAAATGACAAAGGGAAGTGGGTGGATGAGTGGGTGAGTGAGTGGAGTGTTTGAGTGGATGGATTAGTGGGTTGGTTTAGTGGATTGGTTTAGTGGATGAGTGAGTGGAATGGTTGAGTGGTTGAATTAGTGAAAAATGCCAAAGGACTTTTGGTGAGTGGGAAATTATGGACATGAATGGGTGAGTGGATGGATGAGTGGATGGATTAGTGGATGAGTGGGTGGAGTGGTTAAGTGGTTGGATTAGTGTATGAGTGGATGAATGGGTGAGTTAGTGGATGAGTGGGTGGAGTGGATGAGTGGATTAGTGGATGGATGAGTGGATGGTTGAGGACGAAAATTTCGTGTCTGAATTGGAAGCCAAAAACGACCCACTATACTTCAGAATCACGAAAAGTGTTCTTCATGAAAGTTGTAGATCCTTGTCTTGGCTATAAAATGGATAGCTGGTTCGTCCAATTTGGCTTCCTTAAGCCTAAGATATGTCCCAAATACCGTAGGTTGCTCAAACCCAACTTCAGCTCCTCTGTTCCGACTTGCAAGCTCAAAATGACCTACTAGACTTCTTTTTCTCAAAATGTGTTCTTCATGAAAGTTGTTTATTTGGATCTTGACTATCCAATGTCCAAATTTCAGCCCATCTCCATTATTACATCTTGAGATATGATTTTTTTGAGTGCACACTGTTTGGATTCTACTGACAGAACCCGTATTCTGACTTCCATGTCAACTTAGGTCCCTTAGACATCTGAATCAGACTTCGAGCTCTTCATCAAAGTTGTAGAGCTTCCTCTTAGCTTTCCTACAAGATAAAATTCATGATTTTCAGATATCAGGAACTCAAGTTATAACCAAAATACAGAAACAGTGTAAAATCTCAATAATACTGAAAATATTCAATTAGGACCAATTTGAGCTCAAACTCACAAAATCATGTCAAACTCAATCAATTAAGAATATGGAGAGTGTAAATGACTAAATATAAGGGTTTCTTAATGAATAAAATATGTGTTTATCAAATTCCCCCACACTTAGCTTTTTGCACTCCCAAAAACTCAAGACCAAAATTTTACAATCAAGAAGAATTAACCAAAGGTTCAATCAAAACATTCATGAGTTAACAATTCTCCACATCTCAAACCATCAAGCAAGGTATCTTTGGCAACATGAATCGAGAATGATAGATCTTCACAAGATTCCTCTCAATCTCTCAAGTGTTTAAAGGGTAGGTATTTCACTCAATTCAACCCATGAAAATTGTACTACCATAAGCTTGCTTATATGCTTCTACTTCTCACTACTCAAAACACATGCACACACAAATCATGAGGACTTTATTCAAGGTTGTAGTGAGGTCAAGGTAATCAGGAGAGGATAAAATGGATATGAGAAGATAAATACCAAAGAGAATAAAAGCAAATGAGAAATGAGTTCAAATAACAAGACTTAAAAGTTCATCCCAACTCTAGTGTATATCCCTTTACATATTCATTTCCCAATCCTTTTCTTTTTTTTAAACACTTGGTTTTTTTCTTCTTTTTTTTTCTTTTTTTTTTCTTTTTCTTTTATATATATGAACATAACTATATACATACATTTTTTTTTTTTTTTTTCAGGGCACTCTTTTTCTTTTTCAACAACCATTTTGTACACACACCCCCACACTTGTTCAAAAACTCATCCATTAACCAAGCTAATGTTCTTTTATTCCCTAAGGTAAAGTAAGAACACGATAATTAAATACAATACAAAATATAGTAAAAGAAAATTTTTAAAACTGTTTCCGGATTCAGGTTTAGTAAGATCCCCCGTCTCTGTCTCAACAGTACAAATTTTCTTGGCTACAGAAAATTTTTTACCTTTCTGGACCTATGCGGGGCCCACATATAACCTCCCTAGGCCCACAGACGGCCCACTAATAACGCTAAAATAAACAGAGTAAGATAAAAATTTTATAATCACACATAAAATCACAAAAATTAGAAAATGCATAAATATAAAATCAGATTACGTAAAATAATTAATACTTTTCAGTAATAATTAAATTACGTAAATTTTTTCCCGGCCCGAAAATTATTATTTTCTTGACACCGAGTAAATCACACACAACGATCAAAAGCAGTCACAGAATAATCAAAATAATTTTATAGTATACAGAAATCACTAAATAGTATAATTCTGTTAACTGTCAAAATTACTGTCTTATATTTAGGAAGTTTGGGGTGTTATAATACTCCCCCTCTAAAAAGAAGTTTCGTTCTCGAAACTTGATAAACTTGACTTCACATCCTCAGAATAAATACAGATACTGTTCCTTTATCTTTTCTTCTAATTCCCATGTAGCTTCACCACTTACATCGTTCCAAACGATTTTAACCAATGAAATTTTCTTACCTCAAAGTTACTTTGTTCTTCGATCCTCAATCTTGACTGGAAACGTTTCATAGGTTAAGTTCTCCTTCAGTTGTACTGTGTCTGGCTCGATAACATGGGTAGGATCAAGAATATATTTCCGTAATTGTGATACATGAAATACATTGTGAAGATTTGATAACAATGGTGGTAATGTAATCTGATAAGCTACCGGACCTACCCGATGGAGTATCTGATACGGTCCGATAAACTTTGGAGTGAGCTTCTTGGACTTAAGCACTCGTCCAACTCTAGTCATAGGTGTCACTCGCAGAAATACATGGTCACCTTCTTCAAACTCAAGTGATTTTCTTCTTTTATCAGCATAACTCTTTTGCCGAGTTTGAGTCATTCTCATCTTGTCTTGTATCATCTTCACTTTCTCAGTTGTCTGTTGGACAATCTCTGGTCCTAACACAACACTTTCACCGTCCTGATACCAACACAACAGTGTTCTGCATCGTCTCCCATACAATGCCTCATAGGGTGCCATCCCTATGCTCGAATGAAAACTGTTGTTGTATGTGAACTCTATCAATGGTAAGAACTCATTCCAACCTCCACTTTCTTCCAGAACACATGCTCTCAACAAGTACTCTAACGACTAAATTGTCCTTTCTGACTGACCATCAGTTTGTGGATGGTAAGCAGAACTCAAACGTAGCTTTGTTCCCATCGCTTTTTGCAAACTATTCCAAAATCTCGACGTAAACCTTGGATCTCGATCCGAAATAATAGTGAATGGTACACCATGAAGTCTAACAATTTCATTGATGTACACTTGGCCTAACTTTTCCATTGAGTACTTAATATTAATCAGTAAAAAGTGCGCTGACTTAGTAAGCCGATCAACAATTACCCAAATAAAATCATGACCTTTCCGAGTTTTTGGTAGTCTTGACACAAAATCCATTGCTATGTCATCCCATTTCCACTTAGGAATAGGCAAAGGTTGCAACATTCCCAAAGGTCTTTGATGTTCCACCTTAGCCTTCTGACAAACTAAACAAGATGATACATACTCAGCGACATCCTTTTTAATTCCTTGCCACTAATATAATTGTTTTAAATCCTGGTACATCTTTGTGGCTCCTGGATGCATACTCAACTTACTCCTGTGAGCTTCATCCAAAATCAATTTCCTAAGATTTGGATCATTAGGTACACAAACTCTTCCTTTAAACTTCAAAATTCCATTTGCACCTTCACTAAATTCCAACATCGCTCCTTGGCTTTTTGCCTCTTTTGCTTCTTGCAAGTATTGATCACTGTTTTGTCCTTCTCGGATTCGATCCATCAAATCATTTGAAATAGTGATCATATTTACATGTATTGTCCCTGGCGTAAGTTTCACAGACAAACGCATGTCCCGAAATTCTTCTATCAGTTCCTTCTCCTTGATCATCATAACAGAAGCACTAAGCATTTTCCTGCTCAACGCATCCGCTATGACATTCGCCTTTCCGGGATGATACTGTAACTGAAAGTCATAATCCTTCAGAAACTCTAACTAACGCCTTTGTCTCATGTTCAACTCTTTCTGGTCAAACAGGTACTTCAAACTTTTATGATCGCTAAAAACAGTGAACGTTGCTCCATAGAGAAAATGTCTCCACACTTTCAACGCAAATACCACAGCTGCCAACTCCAAGTCATGAGTCGGATAATTCCTCTCATGATTTTTCAACTGCCTTGAGGCATAAGCCACCACTTTACGATTTTGCATAAGTACACAACCCAATCCTTGATACGAAGCATCACAATATACATCGAAAGGTTTGTTCGGATCAGGTAGAATTAATACCGGTGAAGTAGTCAATCATCTTTTCAACTCTTGAAAACTTTCTTCGTATACATCAGTCCACACAAATGGTTGATTCTTCCGTGTAAGTTAGGTAAGAGGTCCTGCTATCTTCGAAAACCCCTCAATGAACCATCTATAATAACCAGCTAATCCGACAAAACTATGAATTTCTGTTACAATCTTCGGTCTTTCCCATTCCAAAACTGTCTCCACCTTTGAAGCATCAACTTCAATTCCTTCCTTTGGTATAACATGTCCCAAAAATTGAATTTCGCTTAACCAAAATTCACATTTGGACAACTTGGCATACAACTTATTCTCCTTCAAAATCTGAAGAACTACTCTGAGATGTTTAGCATGTTCCTCCTGACTTCGAGAATAAATCAAAATGTCATCTATAAAGACAACAATAAACTTATCCAAGTACGAACGAAAAATTCTGTTCATAAAGTCTATGAATATGGCAGGTGCATTCGTCACACCAAACGGTATCACTAGATATTCATAATGCCCATATCTCGTCCGAAATACAGTTTTGGGAATATCCTCCACTTTCACACAAATCTGATGATACCCAGATCGCAAATCAATCTTGGAAAATATTGCAGCTTCTCGCAATTTATCCATTAGATCATCTATCCTTGGAAGTGGATATTTATTCTTAATCGTAATCTTGTTCAACTGCTGATAATCTACACATAGACGAGAAGTCCCGTCCTTCTTTTTAACCAATAATACTGGAGCTCCCTATGGTGACACACTAGGTCTCACAAATTGTTTCTTCAACAAATCCTCCAGCTATTTCTTAAGCGCTGCCAATTCTACTGGCTACATCCGATAGGGCGTAATAGATATAGGTCCAGCTCCAGGTACTAAATCAATAGTAAACTCAATTTCTCTTTTTGGAGTTAGTCCAGGTATATCTTCAGGAAATACCTCAGGAAATTCATTGACCACAAAAATATCTTTCAAGACATCTTCACATTGAACCTCCAAAGAAGGCAACAATAGATACCCATGATCTCCTTCCTTCAGACAAGCTTCTACTTGAGTTGCTGTTAGGAATCTCGGATCTTTAGCCTCAGGAAATACTAACATCTTATTCGAACAATCAATTAGGATATGGTTAGAAGATAACCAATCCATTCCTAAGATTACATTAATCTTGGAAAGAGGCAAACAAATCAAATCCACATGAAAGATTCTATCCCTAACACATACAGGGCAATTCAAACATACTTTTGTAGTAATTGCAGGCTTATCAGTAGGAGTAGCAACACTCAAATCATATGGCAATGTAGTCACATTCAATCCTAAACGCTCCACACAATCACATGCAATAAAAGAATGTGTTGTTCCTGAATCATAGAGTACGGTTAAAGGATTACCTTTAATAGCACACTCCTCCATAATTAAGTCCTCAGATTTTGTGGCTTCTTCCCCGCTCATAGTATACACTCGACCACTTGCCTGTGGCCTTGTAGTTTGAACATTTCCCATAGAAGGTTCCTTCTTTATCTGGTCACAATCCCTGGATAAATGTCCAGGTTTCCCACATCTAAAACAAACAATTCCTTTATACTGACAGTCCTTGGTCAGATGGTTCTTCCCACACTTGAAACAGCTATACGTAGGAGTTCCAGCTTGACTTGCCTTACTGCCACCAGAACTTCCTCCCACAAATTGCTGCCGGTTCTGATTTCTTACTGGTTTTGCATATGGCTTCTGTTGAAAATGGTTTCCTCGACTATTCTTTCCTCTCTGGAACCTTATAGGTCCAAAGTTCTTGTTTCTCGCCGCACACTGTTGATCAATTTCTTCAACCTTACGACACTTGTCCAACAATTCTGGAAACTGCTCAATTCCCAGTGTTGCTACAGCTCGCTTAATGTCAAGCTTCAATCCTTTCTCAAATTTCCTACACTTCCAGTCCTTATCTAGGTGCATCTGGAAATACCTCGAAAACTTAGATAAGCTCTCGAACTTTGCCGCATACTCACTGACAGACATCACTCCTTGCCTCAGACTAAGAAATTCCATCTCCTTAGCATGACGCACACTTGCTGGAAAATACTTCGCCAAAAACTTCTGTCTAAAGAGCTGCCATGTTACAACTCTTCCTTCAGCTTCTAACAATCTTCGGGCTCCTGCCCACCAATTTTCACCATCTCTGACTAACATAAAAGTCGCAAAAGTCAGCTTGCATTCATCAGTACATCCCATACCTTCAAATATTTTCTCTAACTCCTTGATCCACAAATCAGCTTTGTCTGGATCAAATTCTCCCCAAAACTTCGGTGGATTGTTCTTACAGAATTCAGACAAACTGTGAGCATCCTCAGTTGCCCTTTGATTTTGTTGTGCAACGACATCAGCCATCCATTGCATCGCTGCTACAGCTGCAGCTATGTTCTAGTTATCATTACCAGTATTCTCCATTCCAGTTCTAGTATTGACACGTCCTCGTCCTCTTCCAGCCATTACTTTACTCTACTCAAACTGAACAACATGAAGAAAGCAAGGTCAATCTTCAAACAATATTGTTTCTTTTCAGAAAATAATAACAAAGAATCACACAACACAAACAAGACAAACTTAACCACAAACCCAAAAGACTCTAACTTGGGCTCTGATACCAACTAATGTAACACCCACCGTAGGGTGCCACATTTATGTTACTTATTACCGAAATACCCCCAAGGTCATATAATGTGATGTTATAATAAAAATATGAGTTGTAAAAATTTTTCTTTCTTCTTTGATAACGATAAAATAAACTTAGCAGAAATTAAAAATATTATACATCCTCACACATAATTTATATCATTTACATTATAAAGGTACTGTCAAGATTTATTTATATACAGACCATTTCTCCAAAACTAGATAACACACTTAAATATATACAGACATAGTTTGTAACAGAGTTTAGACTCGCCCAAGTCTAACTAAGCAGCAGAACCCTCACATAATACATAAATATGCCATAAATTACAATAATGTTATCACATTATCATACCGTAAACATGATATAAATGCTATCAAATTACAATATGGTAGCACAGAGATAATACATACAGCATACCAAATTACAATCACGCCATAAACATTTTTTATCATGACAGATATAAATAATAATAACCATCATACCTTTAACATTATTATCATCACACAATAATCACAATAATGCTATCACATTATCATTATCATCATCATCCAAGTATTTCTCAACAGAACAATTGTCATAGCCAATATTCCTCAATTAATATCTCATACAGATATAAATGCTCAGTTTCATGCATGCGCACATAGACTCAATTTCCTACTCCATGGAGCTAATACTCAGTTCGGAGAAGTCGATCAGAAAGATCTGTCTGTACCAACATGCGTCAGACCAAGTGCCATATTTCTCTTATGTGTTTGCACATCTAGCATATACACGATAGTCTTTACTAGATCTTGATTAAGAATAGTGTCTCGGTCAGGATCATCGCTGTGTTGCATCAGTCAAACTTACGGGAAGAAGAGCTACCAATCACCCATGTAAGCAACCCACACCCCGATGCCCCCAAGGTCAACAAGTGACTTACACTACGCATATCGCACCCACTCAAGAGGTGTACATCTCTCCTAGGCAAATAGCTTCATACAGTCCATCGGACCCTTTTCAATGCATGTTCAATGCACCAATGCCACACCTAGGCAAAAATTCATATATAGTGTTCATACACCAGTTCATGCATATAAAATGCACCAACGCTAATCATAGGCAAAAATTCCATCATTTTCTCATACAGATCCTACTGTATATTTATTCGTAAAAATCATATTATCATATTTTTCATAGTTGCGCACCACTTTTGTCGCATTTTTACAATTTTGTAACATTTCTGTTACGTTTTCAAATCACAAATAGATTTTTCAACGTTTTAATCAATTATGTAAAAATATTCCATCATTTTTAAATCACGTAGTGATTTTTCAACAATATATCAATCACGTAAAAATATTTAAACGCTTTTCAAATTGCATAGAAATATTTTAATGTTTTTCAAATCGCGTGGAAATATTTACACTTTTTTCAAATCGCGTAGCTTAAAAATCACATTTTTTAAGTTACTTAAATCATTTTTCACAATTTTTCAACTTCGTAAAATATTTCTCTACGTTCAAAAATTCCATTTCAACCTTTTTCAAAATAATATGACTTATCACATTATTTTTCACATTTTCTTACTCAAGAAAATCCTTTTCGAAATTTATTCCATAAATTCACCTTTTCAAGGAATTAAATCAATATATCTAACTTTAAAATTTACTAACATTCTGCAAAACCCAAAGAATGAGTTATATGTTAGAAAATCCCAAGTTACCAACGTATTCTTTATAATTCTAAATTAATTCTAAAAATCAATCCTCTTTAAAATAAATTGAGGTTCAAGCACTTTCAACCTCTCTTTTCCATTTACATATGAAAATTCCATTTCTCAAGTGATAAAACACTCTGATTCCTTTTCCAAATTCCTTGTATTAAATCAAGTTATATTTCCATTTTGAAAATCACTTTGTTCATAAAAAAAATCAAGGCATTACAAACCTTCAAAACCGTGGACATGACCATTGAAATCATTCTTGTATTTTTTTTCTTCTAAATCAACTTAGTTCCATTCTTGGTTTTTACACAAAATAAATTAATAAAAATACTTCTCCAAAACTGTGTACATTGTCTCTTGAAAATCCAACCCTTTGTTTATTTTCCTTGCTTCTCTAATCATTCAATTTTATCATTCATAAAAATATAAATTTGTGAACACCTAATTTGAGGTGTCTTGGCCGAAATTCACTTTATTTTAGGAACCAAAAATTAATTCCTTTGTTCTTAAAAAAATTTCAACATAAACCCTAATTTTGGAAGCCAAAAACCGTAGCCTCCCTTTGGCCTTTGGAGCCAAAATAGCTTGTTCCAACATACATACATCATAATATATTAAACATATCATCATCATGCAAATCATAAGCATACCATATAAGTAATAAAATCATGCAAAACATATCAAGCATAGGCAAATAATCAAAGCACATAAACACCCACACAAATTATTACATGACCATGGATATGAATCCTCACATGGATTCACCATCCATCAAATATAAAACCATCTCTCACCATCATACTTGGTTGGTGAGATGGATCTCCCTCTTACCTCTTGAAGAACTACAAAAAGCTCCTTGCTTTGTATTTTGGACAAGATCTCCACCAACAAAAGTCTTTTGAACATAAAACAAACACAAAGAAATTAATATATTAAGCTTGAATAAGAGGAACCATGGATCAAACATGGTTTAGATCATGAAAAAGAAGAGAAGAAATGAAGTTTTCCATAACTTCACCTTAAGAACCCTAAAACTTGCTCTTGGAAAAAGTCCTTCAAGATGGAAGAATTAGAGCTTGGTGTAAACTACAAAGTGTCTTAGAAATAGGTAAGGATTCAAGAAATATGGTTGTTTAGAATTGTTGAGTGATGGAAGGTGGTGTATGGTGTCTTGGTCGAAACCTTGTTTTGGAGAGAATGGAGAGAAAGTTTTTGCTAAGTTTTGCTTTAGGAAAGAAGAAGATTGATCAATAATGTCCAAAGGTGATCAATTATGGTCTTCCAATGTTGCTTTAGCTCCTAAATGCAGCACCAAAACCATCCCCCCTTCCATGTATTCTTCAAAATGCAACAAATCTCCTAGCCACCATTTTAGGCAATCTTAACCATTGATTAGATCAATGGTTAGGATTTAATGTAGCTTCTAGGTTTAGGCTTAGATAGAAGACTTAATTTAGGCCATTGGATCTTTTCTCCTTGAAATCCTAGCCATTAGATGTGTCTCCAAAATGAAGGGTCAAGATTACTCCTTCAAACTTCACATCCAAGGGCTATAAATGGTCCTAGCCACTTTGTAAGACTAAATCTCAACCGTTGATTAAATCAAGATCAAGTCTTCACCGTTGATTACATCAATGGTGGATATCCAAGCCACTGATGTTGACTTCATAGTATAATATTTATTTTTGTATCTGCTATTACCCTTCGAATAATACTTTTACTATATTTTTTCACCCGATAATTAAATACAGTACAAAATACAGTAAAAAAAAATTTTAAAACTATTTCCAGATTCAGGTTTAGTAAGATCCCCCGTCTCTGTCTCAACAGTACAAATTTTCTTGGCTATAGAAATTTTTTTACCTTTCTGAACCCATGCGGGGCCCACATATAACCTCCCTGGGCCCACAGACAGCCCACGGATAACGCTAAAATAAACAGAGTAAGATAAAAATTTTATAATCACACATAAAATCACAAAAATTAGAAAATGCACAAATATCAAATCAAATTACGTAAAATAATTAAGACTTTTCAGTAGTAATTAAATTACATAAATTTTTCCCTGGCCCAAAAATTATTATTTTCTTGACACGGAGTAAATCACACACAACGATCAAAAGTAGTCACGGAATAATCAAAATAATTTTACAGTACACAGAAATCACTAAATAGTAGAATTCTGTTAATTGTCAAAATTACTGTCTTATATTTAGGAAGTTTGGAGTGTTACAAAGAGAATAAGAGAAAGTTGAGAGAAAAAGATGAAGAGAAAAGATAGAGAAAGAAAGTGATAATAAGGTGAAATGAAGTAAAATGTGTAATTAGATGTATTTTGTGTAAGTGTGTGAATTAAAATGTGTGGTCACAAAGGCTCCTCAAAAATGTGTGGTGGAGAGGAGGAGAGAGGAAAGGGTGAAGCTTCTTGAAGAAGCCAATAGAAAAGTGCAAGGAAGCTTCCTCCAAGCTTCTCCAACAAGCTAAGGCTCACCTTTAAGTAAAGGTGATGTGACATACAAGTAGATTTCCTTTGGATTGATAGGATTTCTTAATGGACAATTGTTATATATAGCAAAGCCATTATTAATTGTCCAATGGATAATAAAAAGTACAGCGATTTTTATTTTTATCTGATAAAAATATTAAAAAATATGAAACCTCGTAAACCGTGTATGGCCTCGGGTTTAGTAAGATCTCCCATCAACGTTTTCACAGTTCAAGGTTCTTGATAAAAATATCTCATTTTCTTAGCTCCACTCAGCGTGCACATAAAAAGAGAAATAATATTAAAATATTTCACATTCACAGAAAAATACAGAAAAATTTTCAAAAATCACAAATATTATAAAACAACTATTTATCCTAAAATTATTAATTTTTAGGATGTTACACGATGGCACACCAAAACAGAATTATGCAGAAGTTCATCTTCTGCATAATTCATCCCTAACCAATTCCATCCCTTCTAAAATCATACTTTGATGTTTTCTAACATCATTCATGTTCTATAAACTTCTTGTAATCCTTATCCTCTCATTTCAATGTTACAACATTAAGAAATTGAATAAAAAATCACTAAAGACTCATTTTCTAACTTAAACATTCATGGAAGAAATAAAAACAACCTAAGTCTTAAATCATCTTCATACCTCAAACATGGTAAAATCAAAGCTAAAATCAAGTCATCAAACAAGATTTAAGTATGAACAACTATATACAACATGATAACAATGTATTTTATTCATTTTATAATCCTTTCACTAGGCTTTTTAAGGTTCAATTTGGCTTAATTAAGTTGATTTTGTCACATTTTATGAAATTAAGCTTATTTGGATCATTGAAGAAATTATTGCTTGAATTATCATTAATTTGGGTGATTGCATTCTTAAGTAAAGTGACCACAATTTAAGTTGTAATTATCTGATTAATGTGATTCTAGTCTTGTTGGAAAGTTAAGATAATTCTCTAATAACTATTCACTTGATAGCAAGAGCCACATTGATAGCAATATATTTCATTCATTGTATAACCTTCTCACTTGGCTTTTTCAGTAAACTAGCTATAATTTGAGTTACAAATATTTGATGGATATGATTTTGGTCTTGTTTTTAAGCTAAGATAAATTTCTACAACTTTCATGAAGGCCTCAAGACCAGGGACACATGTTTGGATAACTCAAATTGGAGTTGAAGCAAAATCTAGAGTTTTGAACCTGATAGCTTGACCTCTATGGACTCATTAGGCTATATCTCGGGCTATAGGAGTTCAAAAATTCTGAAATTTTGATAGTAGAAGGTAAAAACCCATATCTACAACTTTCATGAAGAACAGAAAAGCTAGTTTGGATTCCTTGAAGGTGATATTGGGCTTGGAAGTCAGAACAGAGGTGCTAGAGTTAGGCCTGACCCATGAGCAGTAATTGGGCCATATCTCGGGATGTGGTTGTTGGATTTGGCTAAACTTGGTGTCTCTGGAAAGCTAAGACAATTTCCTAGAACTTTCATGGAGACCACTCGATGAAATTCTAACGCATGCCATGAGCTAAGAGCAGAGACATTTCAGAGCTAAGAAAGTCCATAATTTCAGCTCATTTATCATCTATTTTGATTTTACTTCTCATCATCAAACAACTTCATTGTCTTCTTGCACTCCTTGAACTCCATAAAAGGAGGCAAAGACTGATAATTTAAGAGTGTTAGGTTAGCTTAGATTTTACTTTCATATTTGTATGTTAATTGCTTCATTTGTGTAGTTTTCTATTGTTCTTAATTGAAGCTATTTTCATCATCATCTTCTTCTCTCTTTCTTTCTTCTTGTCTATGAGTAACTAAATCTTCATCTTGCTTTGGTGAAAGAGTGAAGCTCTTGGTAATGAAATAAGGTTAGATTATTCTACTTCTTGTGCTTAAATGATATATTTTTATGTAATTTTTATATGTGTTGTATGTTGTTTCTGATTAATTTAGAAACTCTTCTTGTATAATGAATATCTTGATTCATTGTAGACAAGACGTTGGCACAGTGGATGCTTGAGACCATTTACAAGTATTGGTAGATAATTATTGGAACCATAATATGATTACATGTATAATCTTAATTGAACTTTGAATGTTAAATCTTTCAATTTGAACCTTCATTATGTATGATTTCAATTGATTTATAAAAAGAAATAATCTTGTCATTAATTTATTACCAAGAGTGGATCTCCTATCCCAAGCAAATCCTTTTCATTTGTGAACAACTTATATCATCTTTAGTATTGTGAGAAATCTTCTCCGTACCTCAAATAATTTTCTCTTCATCAATTCCCTGTGGATCGACCTTGGACTCCCGAGAATTTACTACTTGAAACAACTTGCACTTGGGTTTGAAACTTTTAATTATCCCATCAAGTTTTTGGTGCCGCTACTGGGGAATTGATTTGAAGTCCTAATTCATTGAGGTTCTCTTTCTGGAAGTAAACTTCACCAACCTATATATTCTTCCTCTACTCTTTTAACTTTTTAATTTATTAATTTACTAACTAACTTACTAATTAACTTATTACTTACTAACTTATTAACTAACTTTTATATTTATGTTTTTATTTTTACTTTTTAATTTTTATTTATTTATTTACATTTTTTTTGCTTTACTTTTTTTAATTTTTTTATTTATTTTTATTTATTTACGCTTTTAGCTTTTATTTTTTTATTTATGCTTACTAACTTTCTAAATTTATATTTATATCATTTATTTACGCTCTCTAACTTTTAATTTATGTCATTTATTTTCCTACTCTCTAACTTTTAATTTACGTAATTTATTTTTTGCCCTCTAACTTTTAATTTCTGTCATTTATTATTATTTTCTAACGTAATGAAATAATCTTTCTTCTTCTCTTATCTTTTGCTAGTGTGAGGTCTCCACCACTCTCCGGTTTTCATATTTTAAATTTACTTTTTGCACTTTATTTTCTCGTATTTTATTTTTCCCACTTTATTTTATGTATTTTAGTTTACGTATATTATTAACTCTCTAACTATCTAAATTTTTATTTTATCGTTATTTAACTTTTTACTTATTAATATTTAACGACCGGTTTATACCGCCTACTTGTATATTATTTTTATTTTATGTCACTTATTTATGCTTAACTGGTATCGTGATTCAAATTCTGGTCGTTTGGTTAAAATTAATCCTGGTACTTTATATATTGATTTGTTTGAATCACAATCACACACAATTGACACAATGACTGAAATTGAAGGTGCACATGTTGAACATGAACATCAAACACAACGAGCTGAAAATGAAAGTGTACATGATGAACAGGAAAATCAATCATTGCGAACTATGCGTGCATATTTGCAACCACCTCGAAATTCTAGTCCATCTTGTTTTATCTTTCCACTCATTGCTAATAATTTTATATTTAAGCCGGGTATGATTTCTTTACTTCCTAATTTCCATGGTTTAGAATCTGAAAGCTTATATTTATATCTAAAAGAATTTGAGGAAGTTTGTATTGCTTTCAATTATTTAAATTTCACTGAAGAGATTGTTAAGCTTAAATTGTTTCCTTCTTCTTTGAAAGATAAAGCAAAAACTTGGCTTAACACTTTGAAACCAAGATCAATTAGCACATGGCAAGAAATGCAAAGTGAGTTTTTAAAGAAATTTTTTCTAACACATAAAACCAATGCTTTGAAAAGACAAATCCAAAATTTTTTCCAGAATTCAAATGAAGCATATTTTCAAAGTTGGGAATGTTTTAAAGATTTGTTAAATTCTTGCCCACATCATGATTTTGAAAAATAGCGAACTATAAGCTTCTTTTATAAAGGTTTAATGTCTGAAACCAAATAATTTGTAGAAACAATGTGTAATGGCGAGTTTCTTGATAAAGAACCTGAAGAAGATTTAGATTATTTAAACCATTTGGTTGAAAATTCTCAATCTTGGGATGGTACTAATCCTTCTGAAAATTCAATTAGATATAACCTTGCAAATGCTGGTAAAGGAAAATATCATCTTAGTCAAGAAGAAGATCTAAATGCAAGGTATGCTAGTTTGGCAAGAAAGGTTGAATCCATAAAATTAGGCAAAGTAAAAGAAGTCAAATCTGTGAAAAATGAAGAAATTTGTGGCATTTGTGATGAATTAGGACACTCGACAAATGAATGTCTTAATATTCCTATTTTTAAAGAAGTTGTGCATGAACAAGTAAATGTAATGAACAATTTTAAAAAGCCATTCACCTCTTCTTTTTCAAATTCTTACAATCCAGGATGGAGAAATCACCTGAACTTCAATTGGAGGAATAATAATCAAGCACAATTTATGCAACCACCGCCTCCTCAGGAACAATAAGATTCTCAAAATTCTCAAGGATATGCACTTTATGTCCTATCATATAGGAAAAACCTTGAAGGAACATTGAAAGCATTCATAGAAAAGCAAGAGGCCATCAATAAACAAAATACTCAAACCATGATTGACATAAAAGACACTATTTTCAAACTTACTTCTGCGCTCACCATTCACGAGAAAGGAAAATTTTCTTCTCAACCTCAACTGAATCCCAAAGGTTAATATAGTCTAAATAAGGGTAGTTCAGAAAACTAACAAATAAATTAAGTCAATTATGTGATAACTCTTAGGTTGTGTTTGGATGAAGTATTTTGAAATTTCAAGGTATTTGAAATTCAAAGAATTTCAATTGTATCAATTCAATTCCTTTTATTTGTAAAATATTTTGTTTGGATAGGGCAATTAAATTCTTTGTTTGGATAAAGCAATTCAATTGTCTTCATTTGAAAAATCTCTTTTTAAGATATTTTTGTAAAATTGAGATTTCAATACAAAATTTTACAAAACAAAATAAACATCATATAATATTTTTTTTATTAATGGTAAAAATAAATAAAATAAAATAAAATAAATTTTAAAAAAATAAAAAATCTGCATAAAATGAAAAAATTAATATACCATTTTTATAAAATGAAAAGATTAATATACCATTTTTATAAATTATCATTAAGATAAACTTCCTTGACAACCATTTACAATACTAAGAAAAAATTGGACTAGGCAAAAAAAAAATATAGTAACAAATATTGAAAAAATACTTCAAAACTAAGCCTAACAGAATCAATATAATTGTGATATAAATTAAACACAATGTAAGAAATAAAATAGAGACTGAATCTGCAATTTAATATCTCAACTAACAGTATTTTTTAATTTGTAATTCCATATATATAACTAGTAACAAATATTTAAATCACACTAATAAATTTTCCACATGTTTCCAACTCCACACCTAATAACTAGAAACAAATATTGAAATAACACAAAGTTATATCAACTGTCAAGCATGTTTTCAACTTGGCATTAAGACATAAAAGCCAAGATGTAATCATTCTTCTTCTCCAATGGAAGAGCTTTCACAACCACTAGTTGACTTGGATTTTCTGTCAACCAATTAATTGCTTTCAGCCAATGTGCGTTATCAAGATCGGGTATTTTCTCTAAGTACATCAGCCAGTACGCGTTCCATCTCCAAATTCCATACGAAGTAACTTCTCATATCCTCTTTCTTGTCCTCAATGTTGCTTTCTGTCATCTTTCTTTTTTCCTTTGTCTTGCCTCTTCCTGTGGATGACTCCATAATAGTTACAAAACCAGAAAATGCACAACCTGACCACAAACCAGAAAATTCAAGCATGCATGAACACACAAGGACATAACTAAAAACAATCCTGCTACCTTGGAATCCACAGAACAGAAGGACATGCATAAAGAACCTAATATTTTTGATAAAGATGAGTTTCCTAATACCAACATGCAGCATCAGGTAAAATGCGACATTTGTTTTGCAGAAGACAACAACAAAATAATTCATCAGTGATTATCTTACTTTGTGATAAAATTTGGTCATCTTCATAATATTTCTATGAACTCAATCCTTCTTAAAAATTCAAGATTAGAAATTTATACTAATAATAAATTAAATAAAATAAATGGAAATTATTGACCACAAAACACAAATGAAAGTAGTTAAGCCTTGGGATTCCTCCGAGGTCCAACAAAAATATCCATGAATTACTAGCATATTATTAGAACTAAACTCAGAAAGTAGCTAGGGAACTCATTTTTATGCAGAACCTATCTTTTGGCAAGTTATCTGATACAAATACACAACAATAGTCATAAAAGGTTCTACACAATCAGTTGCAAATAAGGAAAAATATCAAGCATAGAAGAAGTACTATGACACAACGAATGCCCCTTTTAAGTAGTACCAAAATTAGCATACCCCATTGCTTCCATTTCAACATGAGGCCCGTAATTGAAATGGAAGCGACAGACTTTACAGATAAATATGAAAATGTTCATGCAAGAAATTAAAAAGAAAAAAACAAAATCAAGACTGAATACTTAATTGAAAAAAATATGTTGAAGATGAGAAGTGATTGATAAATATGGAAACATTTGATCTCAAAAAACAATGACTATAAAGGTCAAACATTAAGTTTGACCAGTTCTAGATGATATACAAAAACAGAGAAGCGAGTGATGAACAAACAAAACTAATTCATCTCCAATATTAACATCAGGACCAAGACCAAAATGGAAACTACATCGTTACCTTGATGTCTCTGAGGCCGAGGAAAACACAATGCTAACCACTCTAAACCAACTGAAATCTAATGTTATAAACCAGACCAAAACTTTGAGACATGCAATGAAATAAGAAGAACAATAAAAGCAACAACAACCAGTAATATACCTTAGATGCTTCGAAACCAGAGAACCCAAGGAGAACAGAAAAAGAAAAAGAAAAAAAAAGATGAAGTTGGGACGTCCAGAATGATCAGAAAATAACCCTCTATGGAATCTCAATCTCAATTACAAACAATGTACCATAAAACACGAACAACAGTGATATTCCTACCGCGTACAGTACCCACACCAATTTTCACACCCGGTACTGTTCATGGGACCCACCCATGAACAGTACCAAATCATGCTTCTGTTTTTTTTTTTTTTAAGTATATGTCTATTAACCAACTTCTCTACGTCGTTAACCACTTTTTTGTTCTTCGTTAACCAACTTTTTTCACGAACATAAAAACCATGTGGTAAAATTTTGTGTCATTAACCAACTTCTATACGTAATTAACTACTTTTTTATTCTTCATTAACTAACTTTTTTCACGAGCATAGAAAAAAAGTTGGTTAATGAAGAACAAAAAAGTGGTTAATTACGTACAGAAGTTGGTTAATGACACAAGATTTTACCACATGGTTTCTATGTTCGTGAAAAAAGTTGGTTAACGAAGAACAAAAAAGTGGTTAACGACGTAGAGAAGTTGGTTAATGGACATATACCAAAAAAAAAAAGAAAGCTGATTTGGTACTGTTCATGGGTGGGTCCCATAAACAGTACCGGGTGTTAAAAATAGTGTGGTACTGTACGCGGTAGGATGAATATTTTTCAAACACGAATAGAGTCAATTACATATGAAAAAGAACAAAAAGGTAAAAGCTACTACAATAGACTCTTCCTAAGTAATGTTTCTCCTAACTTGATAATGAGCAAACATATCCATTGCTAAAGTGTCATGAAATCTTGTCTATTCCTCAGTGACTTGAACAATTGTGACCTCATCTGTGGTATTACTTGCAACTCTTTCCCCTTGTTGATTGGTTAATTCTTCATCAACAACATATAAAAGCTCCAAGTCTTGGACCTCTAATAACTGAGGTATCAACTGCACTAGTATCCATTTCTTCACAATCCACAACATATAACAGAGTATATTATCAGAAAAAATTTAAGACCAAAACAGAGTATATTATCAGAAAAAAAAACAAAAAAAAGAGAAAACAAAGAAGGATTAAGTGAACGAACCAAATGAGCAACTTTTATGGTGACATTCATACAATGAGCAATCCAATACACATGAGCAAGTGAATATATTTTTAAAGTATAAAAAAATCAGATTTTGTACAGTGGCTTCCAAATTACTTTAACAAAAGTCATAATCTTATAGAAGGCATATAAAAAGACCATGAAATTAAACCGATTCCATACTGCGCCCAGTTAGAGAACTATGATCACAATAGTGTTCTCATATAGCAATAGTCAACAGAAGCCATCCTTGCTGTTTATGTCAAATTTATTAAGCTGCGTCTAACTCCTAGACTACACTATTAGGAGTTGCCGAGTTGCTGTACTCATAGTGGAACAAAAACAAAAACAAAATCAAAATCTTCTGTTCCATGAATCTACATTGCTTTGTCGATGCAAGAGGTAAATTCATGTACTGTAGTGATTTGCTCTTGGTAACTAAAGATCTATATGGAAATAAAAATTTTGATGTACATGTACTTAGTATAATTTTGCTATTGCCAATTTTAAGTTTAACTTTTTCCGCGACTTAATTCCAAAGTTCATTTACAAACTTGACAATAAGTAGATACTATTTTCTTTGTAAAATTGGTAAAAGTAAAAGCACATTGTCAGTGCCTAGTAATCTGAACCTGTTTGGGCTATCACAATCATATATCATAATAAGAAACAATCATATATTAAAATGAAAGCTATGAACTAACCTTCTAAAAATGGCAGTGGATCTAGATGAATTTGGCAACAATTCCTACTGAAAAACAAAAATTGTTGAATTTAGCATCCAGATGACTTGACTTCAATTCCAATATATGAAAAACATTCAGCATGTTTAGGAAAAAGGATGACAAGATCTGAAGCAAGTGGTCTTAAAACAAAACATATAATAGGGACTTAGATCATGCAGAAGAATTAGGAAAAGGAAAAATCATTGCTCCATAAGTATAAAAATATCACCTCTGCAGTAGTCCCCAATTTATTCTTACCAATAGCCACAAGCTCAAAAGACAAATGCCAAATTAAAAAAACAAAACAAAAGAAAAAGGACATAACAATGGAAGACACACAACATCAAGCATCTCATAAGGACCCTCTTAGTAAGTTGAATTACATTATTTTTATTTGAATATCAGTTGAAAGTTCAATGATTTAAATAGCTTAAAACACACTACAATCCTTGGCCTCACACTTGATGAAGCCAAAACTTAGACAACCAAGTAGCAGGGCCAACAAACACGTAACAGTTAAGTCTTTATGTTCAACAATTTTTGAGCATGCCAAAATAGATTGAAGATACCCCGTAATCCAACAAACATTAGATGCAAGAAAGTGAAAATTTGTGCATTAACAAAATATTTTATAATCCAAACTAAGATTATGTAGAAGACAACACGTTTTCTGGTGCTCTCATTTGCTGCAGTTGCAAAAATTTAATACAACAAATGAATGAGGTCCAAATGCTCTGAATCCTAAAAAACAAAATGATTAAATAAAAACATGCAATGTAGAACTGATTGACAAAGATGTAAATGCTGATGACAAGTGGCAACATTAATATATCATAATTCTAGTGAGACACAAAAATCAAAAGTTGACCATCTTTAGCTAAGTCATGCTCGTTTGGGATGTGGCCAACGTAAATGTAGAAAAAAAATACATATGGAACATCATATAGGTATCTAATTGGACACATGGTTTCATCAGAAAAATTGAACAAAAATTCTCCAGCATGAATATCACAGTGTGAGCTGAGAAAACAAAGAAAAAAATAAAGAAAAAAAATAAAAAGGTGGGGATTACCCCTGACTTGGGTCGCAGCTGAGTAATTGAGAAGCAGCTTGTGCGTCAATTCTTCCCCAATTTCAGTGCCGGAAACCCTAGCACTCTTTCTCTCTTCAGATTCTTTCTCCTCTCTCTGTCGCCGTGGGTGCCATCACCAGTGCAGGGATGATGGCAACGTGGAGGCTAAGACGTAGTTGCAAGTCGCGATGTGGAGGTGCCGACGAGGTGGACGCGCCGTTGGAGCGTTGAGAAGAGCAGATCGAGAACAGTGAGATGGGAGAGGAGAGAAAACGCATACGGGTAGAAAGGTAGAAAGGTCGAAAGGTAGAAAGGAGAAAGGTCGAGGGATTTTAAAATTCCACCTGCATAGGTGGAAATTAACATTCTTTAATTTTGGTTAACAAAATCCTTTATCAAAATGCTTTAGAATTCTTAAAATTCTTCACTTAATTATCCAAACAAAATATTTTAAAATGAAGAATTTTAAATCCCTTAAAAAAATACATTGCCTCATTTAAATACTTCATCCAAACACACCCCTAGGAGTGGAAAAGTTGTTGAAAAAGAAATTTCTGAACCTTGTGAGAAAGATGGTGAATCAATTCCCCAAGATAAGGAAAATGTTGATAAGCCATCTGCCCAAAATGAGACCAAACTCTCATCTCCTGCACCCCTATTTCCTCAAGCATTAAGCAAACCAAGGAAATTGGACGACCGAACTGAAATTTCTGAAATTTTTAAACAAGTGAAGGTCAATATTCCGTTGTTAGATGCTATCAAATAGGTTCCTTCTTATGCCAAATTTTTGAAAGACTTATGCACTGTTAAAAGGAAATTAAATGTAAAAAGAATGCCTTTTTGACCGAACAGGTAAGTTCCATTATTCAAAGCAATAATGTTTTAAAACATAAAGACCCTGGTTGTCCTACGGTTTCATGCATTATTGGTGAACATAAAATTGATCAAGCTTTACTTGATCTTGGTGCTAGTGTTAATTTGCTTTCATATTCAGTTTATTAATAATTCAACCTTGGTGAGTTAAAACCAACTTTTGTAGCTCTTCTACTTGTTGATAGATCAATTAAAATTTCAAAAGGAATAGTAGAAGATGTGTT
Source organism: Ormosia emarginata (assembly GCA_029884605.1). Classification (NCBI taxonomy): domain Eukaryota; kingdom Viridiplantae; phylum Streptophyta; class Magnoliopsida; order Fabales; family Fabaceae; genus Ormosia; species Ormosia emarginata. The sequence continues at coordinate 35,049,790 of JAQQTP010000074.1, read as the reverse complement.
AGTACAAGTTGATAAATTCATTTATCTTGTGAATTTTATTATCTTGGAAACTGAACCTATGGTTAATAGTTCCAAGTCAATTCCTGTTATTTTAGGTTGCCCAATTTTAGCAACATCGAATGCTTTGATAAATTGTAGAAATGGAGTGATAAAGCTAACATTTGGAAACATGACACTCGAGCTTAATATTTTCAACATATGTAAGCAACCACAGGAAGTCAATGATAAAAATGAGGAAGCTGACAAGATTGAAGCCATTGTAGATGATCATATTCTAAAAGGGAGTTCTTCTAACCCATTAGAAGTTTGTTTAATTAATTCATTTAATTCATCTACGCAAGTAGATGATGATATTTCTAAAATATGTTCTTTGCTTGATTGTACACAGGCAATGGAATATAAGGAATGGAAGCCGAGATTCGAAGAGCTACAACCTATGAATGATAATATCCATGAAGAAGTACCCACATTGAAGCTAAAGCCATTACCTGCTGGGTTGAAGTACACATTTTTGGGAGAAGACCAAAGCTTTCCAGTAGTAATTTCATCAATCCTTACTAAAGAATAAGAAGGTATGTTGATAGAAGTACTTAAAAAGCATAAAAGTGCAATTGGATGGACATTAACAGACATAAAAGACATTAATCCATTAATTTTTACACATAGAATACATTTAGAGGATAACGCTAAAACATCACAACAACCTCAAAAAAGATTAAATCCACACATGAAAGAGGTAGTTAGGGTTGAAGTTCTTAAATTACTTGATGTTGAAATTATTTACCCTATTTCTAATAACCAGTGGGTAAGCCCTACACAAGTTGTGCCTAAGAAATCTGGAATAACAGTGGTTGAAAATGAAAAAGGTGAGTTAATACCTACGCGAGTTTCATCTAGTTGGCGTATATGTATTGATTTTAGAAAATTGAATGCAGCCACTAGGAAAGATCATTTCCCCTTACCATTTCTTGATCAAATTCTAGAAAGAGTAGCAGGACTCCTTACTATTGTTTTCTTGATGGTTATTCGGGGTATAATCAAATACCAATTGCATTAGAGGATCAAGAAAAAACTACTTTTACGTGCCCCTTTGGCACTTTTGCATATAGAAGAATGTCTTTCGGTCTTTGTAATGCTCCAGCAACTTTTCAAAGATGTATGCTAAGTATTTTTAATGACATGATTGAGCATTATTTAGAGGTTTTCATGGATGATCTGATAGTTTTTAGAAATTCTTTTGAAAATTGTCTTGATAATTTGGATAAAGTTCTTAAAAGATGTGAAGAAAAAAGATTTGTTTTAAATTAGGAAAAATGTCATTACATGGTTACCTCAGGAATCGTGTTAAGTCATGTGATATTTTCTGAAGGAATTGAAGTTGATAAGGGCAAAGTGGAATTAATTGCTCATTTGCCTTCCCCAAAAACAGTCAGAGAAGTTCGTTTCTTTTTAGGACATGCAAGATTCTATCGAAGATTCATTAAGGACTTTAGTGTCATATCTAGACCATTATGTAATCTTCTGATAAAAGATGCATCATTTGATTGGACTCAAGAATACCAAAAATCTTTTGAAAAATTAATTGGTCTTCTGACATCGGCTCCTATCATGCAATCTCCTGACTGGTCTTTGCCTTTTGAATTAATGTGTGATGCACGTGATTTTGCTGTTGGCGCTGTTTTAGGCCAAAGAAAAGAAGGTAAGCCTCATGTGATTTGTTACGCAAGTAGAACTTTTAATAGTGCACAAATGAATTATACCACTACTGAAAAAGAACTGTTTGCTGTAATTTTTGTAATGGACAAATTTTGGGCTCATTTAATTAGTTCTTCTACTATTGTTTTCACTGATCATGCTGCTGTTAGATATTTAATGTCTAAGCAGGATGCCAAACCTAGGTTGATACGGTGCATCTTGTTGCTTCAAGAATTCAATATCACAATAAAAGATAAGAAAGAAGCCAAAAATGTTGTCGCAGATCATTTGTCCAGACTTACAACAGGCTCACCTTTTGATAACACACCTATCAATGATTCTTTTCCTGATGAGTTTTTATTTTCTGTCAATTCCATGCCTTAGTTTGCTAATATAGTCAATTTTCTTGTGACAAAAAAGCTGCTGCTTCAGTGGTCACATGAAGACAGAAAAAAGTTTTTGACTGAGGTGAAAATTTTTTATTGGAATGATCTATATTTGTTCAAATATTATCCTGATCAAATCTTTCAGAGATGTGTACCCGACAATGAGGTAGGTAGTGTCATTAAATTTAGTCACTTAGAAGCATGTGGAGGTCATTTTTCTTCAAAGAAAATAGCTACGAAAATCTTCAGTGTGGATTTTATTAGGCTACTTTATTTAAGGACAACTATACCTTTTGCAAAAGTTGTGAAAATTGTCAGAAATTAAGTTCCCTTTCTAAAAGAAATATGATGTGTCTGAACCCTATCCTTGTCATTGAAATTTTTGATTGATGGGGAATTGATTTCATAGGTCTATTTCCATCCTCATTTGGATTTGTGTATATTTTGGTTACAGTTGATTATGTCTCAAAATGGATTGAGGCGATTCCATGTCCAAAATGATCATAAAACTATTCTCAAATTTTTAAAAGAAAATATCTTAAGTCGATTTGGAATCCCTCGAGCTATCATTAGTAATGGGGAAACACATTTTTACAATAAACTATTTGAATCTTTAATGAAGAAATATGGTATTACCCATAAAGTTACCACCCCTTATCACCCTCAGACAAGTGGACAAGTAGAATTAGCAAATAGGAAAATTAAACAAATTTTGGAAAAAACAGTTAACTCAAATCATAAAGATTGGTCTTTAAGACTAAACGATGCACTTTGGGCTTACCGTACTGCTTTTAAAACATCTTTAAGCATGTCACCCTATCGGTTACTCTATGGAAAACCTTGTCACTTGCCTGTAGAGCTGGAACATAAAGCATTTTGGGCCATTAAAGCTTTCAATTTAAATCTTGATGATGCTTGCAAGTTATGCAAATTGCAAATAAATGAACTTGAGAAATTGAGAAATGATACATATGAAAACTCAAAAATTTATAAAGAAAGAACAAAAGCTTTTCATGATAAATCTATTTTGAGAAAATCTTTTGAAATTAGTCAAAAAGTTCTACTTTATAATTCTCATATTCACCTATTCCCTGAAAAATTGAGATCTAGGTGGACTGGCCTTTTTTATTGTCAAACATATATATCTTTATGGGGTCATAGACATTGAGAATCCTAGGAACGGTAATGTGTTTAAGGTTAATGGACAAAGACTTAAACCATTTCTGAAAAATCAAGTTGCTGAGGTAGAATTCATTTCTCTTTTTGATCCTTGTTATGAGAATAATTTACTCTAATTTTGTGACTTTATTTTGTTTTGCAGTTCTTTAGCTCCCCGGTTAAATGGTGGATGACGGTACTCCATGACTCTCAAGTCGGTTTGTTCTTTTCAGTTTCCTAAAATAACTAATTCCTTATCCTTCAAAATGGATATCATTCTCTCAAGCCTGAGAAAACATTTTCCTTCTCTTCCTCAAAATGGTCTAACAAAAATTTACAAAACTAGATATGAAAGATTGAGATTGTTAATGCACAAAGGTATGCCAGAAGATGTACGTTGGATAATCGAAGCAAAGGTCCGACTAGCAGGTGAATCTTCAATTTCATTTGACTCATACATGCTAGGTCTTGGTAGAAGTTCATATTCTAAAAAGAGAAGAGCAAAAAGATTATAAGTCTGTCATATATGTGCACGATGAAATTATAACAAGCGATGTCGTTCTTTGGGGATGGTTTCCGTAAATAGAGAAGATAAAATTTTCTTCATTAAGAATAGATTGAGTAAGGAGTCATTAGATGATATCTTATTGACTCTTGATACGCATTCTTGTGGTTTAGTGCATCGTGAACTTCTTAACTTATGGAATCTCTTCAAGGATGAACAAAAGCAATACAATCTTGGTAATCTGACTCTAAAAGACCCTACTTGCCAATTTATAAGAAAGTTGGATGGGAAGCTTATCCTCAACTCATAGAAGGCGTTTAAGCCGTTTTGGGACGTGAAACCAGAGGCAGATGTGAGCCACATCCACAACAACATGTACATATTTTCTTCTTCTTCTTCTTCATCTTCTTCTCAAAGAAAACAAAAGAAAAAAGAAAAAAAAAAAAGAAAAAAAAAAAAAAAAAAAGAAAAAAAAAGTATGTATACATCTTGGGTTTGGCTTTGGTAACACAAAACGTGAATGGAGAAATGCATGCATCCTGATCTAGCCTTCTTAATTGAAAAACAAAATAGGTAGATTGTATCTCACATGTGAGGCAGTCAGTCGCATTATGGCCACTTGTCCCTTTTGGGATCCCTATGTTGCGCTGGTCTTGAATGAGTCTAATACTGTGTCAACAATGCTTTAGCACAAAGCTGAAAGAGCAAACTACCTCTATCCCAATCTCAAGTGAGTATACACCCACCTTTCATCAGGTTTCTAATAACTTGAAAAAAAAAAGAAGGCAAAACTACGATTGTACTTAGTCTTTAATTAGATTAGGAGCCCCGGGTGGATGCCCATCCTGTCATAGACTCAGGAGGAGACCTTCACATGCCAGTATGTAAATAAAGTTTATGTGCCATGCTCTATAGAGAGCCGCATGCTACATTCCCAGTTCTTGGAACCAAGGCTCTGTAGCGCTGATGGATAAAAAGAAGCGTCCCATTTCTACAATGAACAGAAACTGTTAACTGAGTTGTATACTTACTTTAATTAGTAGGCCTCTATGGTAAGTTCTGACTGGCTGTGGTCAGGTACCATCTTCTTAGAATATAGGCTTTTAATTAGGTTTGCAGGAAGATAGAGAGTTATTATTCCATAAGCAGGACGGAAAGGATTCAAAGGTTCTTGTTGTCGGTTCGGCAATCCTTGTGGAGTTCTTATATTGCATTAGTGACACGCAACTCAAAGACATGCCACTACTGCACTCATGATGCTAAGTATAAATATATGCCATGAAAACTGTACATAAAGGTGTGTCCTCATTTGTTATTATATTTCTTTTATCTTTATATAATTCTATTGTATTTTATTTTTTTTGTACAGACGATTCTTTGAGTAAGGTCCTTCAGGGGTTTCTAGACTTCTTTACCCTGATGGTTTTCTTGAAGTAAAAACAAAATAAAAAAAACAAAAAAAAACAAAAAAAAAGATTTTGTGTTTCTTAATTTCAAACTTTTCTGACAACAGGCAACCTACCCATATAGGTGCTATGATTATTTTTCCACTTCTTTTCCCTATTTAAACACTTTATTCTCTCAACTTTCATCCAACTCATAATCATTTAGAGGGAAGGTGAAATTATAGGACCTCCTGTTCGTAACCTTAAAAATATCTGTGTTTTTTGTGGGTCAAGTTATGGGAAGAGTTTGGAGTTTGTAAATGCAGCAAGCGCTCTTGGTCGAACACTTGTTGCAAGGAATATTCATGTTGTATATAGGGGAGGTTGCCGTGGGTTAATAGGGGCTGTATCACTTGCTGCTTTTATAGGAGGTAGTCAGGTTTTAGGTGTCATGCCTAGACCTTTAGCTCAAAATAACATTATTGGAAAGATAGTTGGAGAAGAAATTCAGGTATCATCTATGCATGGACGAATGAAAACAATGCTTGATAACTCTGATGCATTCATTGCCTTACCAGGTGGTTTTGGTACTTTGGAATAAATTTTTCAAATTGTCTCTTGAGTCCAACTGAACATCTACAATAAACCCATTGGTTTGTTGAATATTAATAATTTCTTTGATCTTTTGTTATTTTTTCTTGACAAAGCTGTGGAACAGAAATTTATCACTCATTCGGCAAGAAAACTTCTTATCTCTGCCTTCATTATTGATGAGCTAATTAACAAATTAGAAGCTTTTGTTTATGAACCTGATAAAATAATAGCTCAGATAGATTGGTCAGCAGAAAGCAGTGAGGGAAGCAGCAAGAAAAGAAAGCCAGATCTGACATTTCATCTTTAATTTTCTTTTACTTTTGGTTTTTTTTATTGTGCTTTGTTTCTGTTTTAATTTGTGTCAGATTTCTCCAAATAGGTACTATCTTCTATCCTTTACTCATCTATATTTTAACATTGCGGACAATGTTGTGATCTGGTTGGGGGGAAGGATAGTTAAAAAAAAGTAGGGAAGTATGATATGATTGTCATGAATTTACTAAGCTAATGAATAATGGCAGAGTAAGGAGTAATTTTACTCCTGAGACACATTTTAGTTGAAGAAAGTATGTTTAGTGAGATGACTATCAGAAACATACAACAAAACCAATTAAGGATAGCAGAGTAAGGAGTAAATTTTGCCCTGGAGGTAATTTTATTCTTGAGACGCATCTTAGTTGAGGAAATAACTATTTTAGAAGTAGCAAAAAGCATATCTTGGGTCATAGCATAAATTTTCTTCTTTCTTATAAATCACATGCTTGGATATGAATGTTGAATTGATGGATTGAGAATGATAGAAATATGCCTTGTGAGATTTTGAGCCTATTGATGAAGGGATTGAACATTTGTACCATTCTCTTCTTTTTTGTATGATTTTCACTAATGAAATTGTTACTTTAGAACTTGCTTTGATTCTTTTTTAGGCTACATTTTCACATGCATACATAAATATGATTGAGGCATTTTGAAATAGCTACTTTGACCAAATAGCCATCCTTGTATATTTTCCCTTGTGTAACCCCTTTGAGCTTATTTGACTATTCTTTGTTTTTAGCTCATTACGTGCCTTTAAAAAAGAAAGAGAGAGAGAGAACATGTTTTTACCCAACCTTACGGAATAAGAGAGCATTGACCTTATTTTTAAACAAGTGTGGGGGTGTGTGTGCAAAATGTTGAAAAAAAAAAGAAAAGAAAGAAAGAGTTAACCACCACTGCAATCAAAGGATTATCAGAGTCTCCTGATACACCATGTGACATATCCATATCTAGAATAAAGATGGATGCTTGGAAATAACAGGAAGAGAAGGAGAAGGTTCATGCCTAACAATGAATTCAACTCACCAATTTGGGATTAATCTTCAACAAAACATTAGTCAAATATTGGTCATTGTCCTTTATGATGAATGTTTTCAAATATCTTCTTCACTCTAACTGTATCATAATGCTCTTTTATTCTCTTTGGTAATTATTTTCTTATATCTATATTATCCCTTCTCCTTTACCATGACCCCGTTACAACCTTGAATAAAGTCCTCAAGATTTTTGTGTGCATGTGTTCTGAGTAGTGGAGAAGTAGAAGATACGCAAGCTTATGGTAGTGTAATTTTTCATGGGTTGAATTGAGTGAAATATCTATCATTTTAACACTTGAGGGATTGAGAGTGAATCCTGTGAGGATCTTTCATTCTTGATTTGTTCTTTTTAACTGATGTTTCCTTACTTGATGGTTTGAGGTGTGAAGAAATATTACCTCAAAAATGCTTTGATCCCTTGAATGACTGGTTGTTCTTCTTGTTTTATTAAATCTTTTTGAGTTTTTAACTTTTGAGTCTGTGTCCTTTTTTTTGTTCCTTAGTTTTTTCTTATATGTTTTGCCCGGGAGTGCAAAAGTTTAGTGTGGGGGAATTTAATAACAATGTATTTTATTCATTTTATAATCCTCTCACTAGGCTTTTTAAGGTTCAATTTGGCTTAATTAAGTTGATTTTGTCACATTTTATGAAATTAAGCTTATTTGGATCATTAAAGAAATTATTGCTTGAATTATCATTAGTTTGGGTGATTGCATTCTTAAGTAAAGTGACCACAATTTGAGTTACAATTACTAGATTAATGTGATTCTGGTCTTGTTGGAAAGTTAAGATAATTCTCTAATAACTATTCACTTGATAGCAAGAGCCATATTGATAGTAATATATTTCATTCATTGTATAACCTTGTCACTTGGCTTTTTTAGTAAACTAGCTATAATTTGAGTTACAAATATCTGATGGATGTGATTTTGGTCTTGTTTTTAAGCTAAGATAAATTTCTACAACTTTCATGAAGGCCTCAAGACCAGGGACACACATTTGGATAACTCAAATTGGAGTTGAAGAAAAATCTAGAGTTTTGAACCTGATAGCTTGACCTCTATGTACTCATTAGGCTATATCTCGGGCTATAGGAGTTCAACAATTCTGAAATTTTGACAGTAGAAGGTTGAGACCCATATATACAACTTTCATGAGAACACAAAAGCTAGTTCAGATTCCTTGAAGGTGATATTGGGCTTGGAAGTCAAAATAGAGGTGCTGGAGTTGGGCCTGACCCATGAGCAGTAATTGGGCCATATCTCGGGCTATAGTTGTTGGATTTCGCTAAACTTAGTGTTCCTGGAAAACTGAGACAATTTCCTAAAACTTTCATGAAGACCACTTGATGAAATTCTGATGCATGCCATAAGCTAAGAGTAGAGACATTTCAGAGCCAAGAAAGTCCATAATTTCATCTCATTCATCATCTATTTTGATTTTACTTCTCATCATCAAACAACTCCATTGTTTTCTTGCACTGCTTGAACTCTATAAAAGGAGACAAAGGCTGATCATTTAAGAGTGTTAGGTTAGCTTAGATTTTACTTTCATGTTTGTATGTTAATTGCTTCCTTTGTGTAGTTTTCTATTGTTCTTAATTGAAGTTATGTTCATCATCATCATCTTCTCTCTTTCTTTCTTCTTGTCTATGAGTAACTAAATCTTTATCTTGCTTGGGTGAAAGAGTGAAACTCTTGGTATTGAAATAAGGTTAGATTATTCTACTTTTTGTGCTTAAATGATATATTTTTATGTGATTTTTATATATGTTGTATGTTGTTTTCGATCAATTTAGAAACTTTTCTTGTAAAATGAATATCTTGATTCATTGTAGATAAGACGTTGGCACAGTGGATGCTTGAGACCATTTACAAGTATTGGTAGATAATTATTAGAACCATAATATGATTACATGTATAATCTTAATTGAACTTTGAATGTTAAATCTTCCGATTGGAACCTTCATTATGTATGATTTCAATTGAGTTATAAAAAAAATAATCTTGTCTTTAATTTATTACCAAGAGTGGATTTCCTAACCCAAGCAAATCCATTTCATTTATGAATAACTTATATCATCTTTAGTATTGTGACAAATCTTTTCCGTACCTTAAATAATTTTCTCTTCATCAATTCCCTGTGGATCGACATCGGACTCTCGAGAATTTACTACTTGAAACAACCTGCACTTGGGTTTGAAACTTTTCATTATCCCACCACAACACTCAAACCAATATTTATCAACAATCAAACATCATAGAAAAGTTGAAGAAAATAAAGAGATTAGCTATGGAAAACAAGGTCCCTACCTTTTGTAGTGTAGTTAAACTTCACACCTTGGATTTCCCTTTGGCCTTTCTTTTTTTCTCCTCCTTTTTCTCCTTCTTCCTTCCCTCTTCTTTCTTTTCTCCTCTCACATTTTCTGTTTCTGATTGTGCAGCACAGAGCTGTGAATGAGGAATAGGAAACGAGATAGGATTGTTGATTTATAGGGCCATTAGGCCATATGCTGAAACTTATATCTCTTAGGAATACTTTAATCTCACAGATTCAAGTTTCCTAACTTCTAACAACTTTAGAATAAACACTAAGATTCATCTAAATTATTATTTCATCATTTTCATGATTTTTCATATCTGTTACAAGTCAATCCGACATTAAAACACACAACTAGTATGCTTAAAAATATCAAACTAACTTTGATTATCTTGAAACTTTAATCACATCTCACTTAACTCATTTGTGACTTAGAAACAATTTCTCCATATTTGTTTCTCTTAACTAAGCAATTTATGTTATTAATTAATTCATTTTAAGCTACTTTTCACCTTCTGTGTTGCAACAAAGTGTTTAAACTAACTCAGTTTGTCACAAAAATTGAACAGACATGTTAAACAAGTAATATGCTACCTATATAACTATATACAAGACCAATATGTTATAGAGGATATTACATTTCTCTCCTCCTTTTTGTTAAAAATTTGACCCAAAAATTGCTTACCTGATAAGAACAACTCTGGATAGTCCTGTTGCATGTGAGACTCTAGCTCCCAAGTAGCCTCCTCGATGTCAAAGCCACCCTATATAACCTTCACCAAAGAGAGGAATCTATTTACCTCTAAGCTCTTTGACCCCCTCTGTCCACGATCCTTACTAGTTGTATATCATAAGACAAATCATCTCTTAACTATATAGATTCATGTTCTACGATATGTGAAGAATCTGGAATATACTTTCTTAACTGAGATACGTGAAAGACATCATGAAGGTTAGACAAACTGGGAGGAAGGACTATCTAGTAGGCTATGGGTCCAACTTTCTTTAGAATTTGGTAAGGACTAAGAAATTGAGGATTTAACTTTTGGGTTTTCAATGCTCTACCAATCCCTATTGTAGGAGTAACTCTTAAGAAAACATGCTCTCCCTCATCAAACTCAATAGGTCTCCTTCTTTTGTCAGCATAGTTCTTTTGCCGACTTTGAGCAGTAACCAACCTATCCTTAATCATCTTGATTTACACTATGGTCTGCTGGACCAACTATAGACCTAGGATAGTTCTCTCACCTACCTCATACCTTCATAAAGGCGATCTACACTTCCTTCCATATAAAGCCTCATAAGGTGCCATACCTATACTAGAGTGATAGCTATTGTTATAGGCAAACTCCACTAGTGGCAAGAATTTATCCCAACTACCTTGCTATTCTAAAACACATGCCCTAAGCATATCTTCAAGGGTTTGGATAGTTTTCTCTATTTGCCCATCTGTTTGCTGGTGATAAGTCGTACTAAGGCTCAACTTAGTCCCGGAAGCCTCTTGCAAGGCTCCTCAAAATCTAGATGTGAATCTAGGGTCTCTATCTAGTACTATAATTATGGGGACTCCATGCAACTTAACTACCTCTTTCAAATATAGTTGGGCTAATTTCTTTAGAGAATAGTTAGCTCTAATTGTTATAAAGTGGGCAGATTTGGTTAATCTATCCACTATAACCCAAACTGCATCATAACCTAACTGAGTTCTGAGTAAACCTATTACTAAGTCCATAGAGATCTTATCCCATTTCCACTCAGGGATCCCTAAAGATTATAAAGGTCCTGCAAGTTTCTGGTGTTCAATCTTTACCTTTTAGCAAGTTAGACACCTTGAGACATATTATGCTATGTCTTTTTTCATTCTAGACTACCAAAACATCATCCTTAAATCTTGGTACATCTTAGTGGTTCTGGGATGGATGATATACTTACTCTTGTGAGCTTTCTCTAGAATCCTCTCCTTGATTTTTGACTCTCTTGGAACATAAAGTCTGTCTCTAAACTTTATCATCCCATCATTAGTCATATCAAAGTCTCTCTGGGTTCCTAAGAAGATCTGCTCACTAATGTCCCTTAAAGCTTCATCTTCCTTTTGAGCTTCTAAAAGTTGAATTCTTAAGTCATTTACTAAGTGCACTCTTCTCAAAAAGAGACTTTGTGGCATCACAATCACCGCAAGACTCAAATCCCTGAAACTCTCGAGAAGTTTACTCTCTTGGACCGTCATTCGGACATATGTAGGGATTTCTTACTTAGTGCATCAGCCACTATATTGGCCTTACCCAGATGATACTTGACTGCGGGATTTAAGGATACAAACCCAAGTGCAGGTTGTCTCAAGTAATAAATTCCTCGGGAGTCCGAGGTCGATCCTGTAACATCCTAAAAATTCCGTATATCTTAACCAGTAATTTTGACAGTTAACAGAATTTTACTGTTTAGTAATTTCTGGATACTGTAAAATTATTTTAATTATTCTGTCGGCGAATTTGATCATTTTGAGTGATTTACTCCGTGTTAGGAAAATAAAAATTTTCTGGCCGGGGAAAACTTTACGTAATTTAATATTTACCATTAGGTTTTAATTATTTTACGTAATCTGATTTGATATTTGTACGTTTTCTAATATTTGTGATTTTTATGGATGATTATGAAATTTTTTACTGTATGTGGGCCCAAGTGGTTCCCGCAAAGTGAAAATTTTTCTACACATAGAAAAATTTGTACTGTTTAGACAGAGACAGGGGATCTTACTAAACCTGAATCCGGAAATAGTTTTTGAAATTTTCTTTTACTGTGTTTTGTACTGTATTTAATTTATCAGACGATAAAAAAATACAGTAAATATAATTTTGTGGGGTATTAACATATAAAAATAAATATTATACTGTTTAAGTTAACATTGGTAGTTTGGATATCCACCATTAATTTAATCAATGGTGGAGATTTAATCTAAACAAGCTTAATAAGGAAGGCTTTGATATCAACCGTCGATTTAATCAATGGTGTAGAATTGGTCATATAAAGTGGCTATGATCATTTGTAACCATTGGATATGGATTTAATCAATGGTAGAGATTTAGTCTCAAAAAGTGACAAAGACCATTGGATGAAGAATTAATCAAGGGTGGAGAATTGGTCTTGTAAAGTAACAAGGACCATTTATGACCATTGGATGTAAATTTAATCAATGGTGGAGATTTGGTCTTAAAAAGTAGCAAAGACTAATTATGACCCTTGGATTAAAAGTAAGAAGGAGTAATCTTGACCCTTCATTTTGGAGACACATCTAATGGCTATAATTTAAAGGAGAAAGATCCAATGGCCTAGATTAAGTCTTCTAAATCAAAAGTCTACCTAAATCCTAACCATTGATCTAATCAATGGCTTAAATGGCTTCAAATAATGGCTAATAAAATTTGTCACACTTTAAAGAAGCAAGAGAAGGGGGGACGGTTTTGTGCTTGTCTTAGGTGTTAAAGGAGGTTTGATGACCATTATTGGTGGTCTTGGTCAATGGTGCATCATTATTGATCATTATTGATCAATTTGCACTCAAGGAGAATGCATTGGAGGGGGGGCTACGGTTTTGAGAAGCTTTAGGACATAGGAAAGTTTGAAGACCATATTATTGATATCCTTGCTTTCCTTTGTCTTCTCTAAAACCAATAACTCATCAAGCTTTTCTCTCCACTTTCTTTTCATGGAGGTTTCGGCCAAGCACTCCAAGAACACCTTCCATCACTCAAAAATTTCATACAACCTAGTTTCTTGAATCCTTACCTTATTCTAAACAACTTTCGTGTTGGAGACTTTCTCTAAATCATTCATCTTCAAGGAATTTCTTCAAGATCAAAGTTATAGGGTATTTGTGGTGAAGTGTAAGAAGACTTCATTTCTTCTCTTCTTTTTCATGATCTAAACCATGTTTTATCCATGGTTCCTCTTAATCAAGCTTAGTATACTAATTTCTATGTATTTTGTTTTGTATTTGAGAAGCCCTTGGTGGTGAAGGACTTGGAAAAAGAAGCAAAACAAAGAGCTTTTGAGGATCTTCAAGAGGTAAGAGGGAGATCCATCTCACCAACCAAGTATGGTGGTGAGAGATGGTCTTATATTTGATGGATGGTGAATCCATGTGAGGATTCATATCCATGGTCTTGTAATTTATTTATGGGTGTTTATGTGTTTTAATTATTTGCCTATGCTTAATATGCTTTGCATAATTTTATGGCTTTGATGGTATGCTCATATTATGCATGAAGAGTATATGGCATGCTTATAGTATTTATGATGAAATATGTATGTGTATGCCATGATGTATTGATGGAAAGGAAATCAATTTTTGGTTCCAATGGCCAAGGAAAAGGCTATGGTTTTGATGCCCATAATTAGAGTTTCATGTTGAAATTTTTCAAGAACAAGGAAATTGATTTGTTTAAATGAAAATTATGAAGTGGAGAAAATGAATTTCCTTGGTTCTAAAGGCTATGGGATTTTCGGCCAAGACACCTCAACATAGGTGTTTATAACTTAATATTTTCATGGAAGAATAAAATTGGATTGATTTGAAGAGTATGAAAAATAAACAAAGGGTTTGACTTTCAAGAGAACAAGAACACGATTTTGAAGGACTTTTATTAATTTATTTTGTGTACAAAGATCCTAAGTATTTTTTTTAAACATGAGTTTTAGATGAGACGGGCAAACGTTGATTTTAAAGATTTGCAAAGAAAGTGAAAAAGGATTTGCAAAGAAAGTGAAAAAGGATTTGTAAAGAAAGTAAAAATGAATTTGAATAAATGGGTTTAGTTTTTATGACCATCGGTATTTCGATTTTGAAAGCAAAGATTTTAATGGTTTTGTTTGTGTAAAACCATATTGACTTAGAAGGAAAAATGTTTTGATGATTTCAATAGTCATGTCCACGTTTTTGAGGACTTGTATTTCCTTGATTTTTTTGAAAACAAAATGGAAATATAATTGATTTGGTATAAAGAATTTGGAAAGGGAATTAGAGCATTTTATCACTTGAGAAATCAAGTTTTTTGTAAACGAAAATGTTTTCGAACTTCAATTTATTTTGAAGAAGGTTGTGTTTGGAAATGATTTGGGAAAAATAAAGAATATAATGGTGTATTAAAAATTTACTAACGTATAACTTATTTTCGAGTTTTTAAGTACGTTAGAAAATGTTAAATTTTGAAACGTTGATTTATATCATTGGAAAAGTGATTTTTGTGGATTATATTTTGGAAAAGGATTTCTTGAGTAAAGAAATGTGGAAAAAGATTTTTTTGAGTAAGAAAATGTGAAAAATGAAATACAAAGTCATATTGTTTTGAGAAAAGTTAAAAAGGAATTTTTAAAGGTTAAGAAATATTTTCTGTAATGAAATTGTGGTGAAAAATATTTTACGTAACTTAGAAACGTGATTTTTAAGCTACGCAATTTGAAAAATGTGTTGAAAATGATATTGATTTATTTAAGTCCAAAATAATGTTTGAATATTAGGGAATATTTTACGTGATTATAAAATATTGAAAATTTTTTTACGTATCTTAAAAACAATTTGAAATATAGTAAAATATTTCTACGCGATTTGAAATACGTTAAAATATTTTTACGTGATTTGAATTACGTTTAAATATTTTACGTGATTTGAACTATTGTTGAAAAATCACTACGTCATTGAAAAGTGATAGAATATTTTTACGTGATTGTGAAAATGACGGAAAATCGTTATGTGATTTAGAAAGTGTTTTAAATATTTTGAAAATGATGGAAAATGATTTATGCGACTTAAAAGAATGATTTTTAAGTAACGCGATTTTGAAACAGTGAAAAAATACTATGCGATTTGAGAAACATATATTTTTACGTGATTGAGAAAAATGTTGAAAAATAGTACGTGGTTTAAAAGTGCAACAGAAGAGTTGTAGCATTTTGAAAACATAACAGAAATATTACAAATTTTGGAAACGTAACAGTAATGTTATGGTATTGTGAAAATGTAATAAAAATGTTTTGAAATTTTAAAACGTAACAAAAGTGTTACGATATTTTGAAAATGCAACAGAAGTGTTGTGGTATTGTGAAAACGTAACAGAAGTGTTACGGTATTGTGAAAATATAATTAAAATGTTTTGGAATTGTGAAAACGTAACAGAAATGTTACGCGGTTGTGAAAACACGACAAAAGTGTTTTATGACTATAAAAACATAATAACATGATGATTACTGTTGAACCAGTGTCCATACACTGTATGAGAAAATGACGAGTTTTTCTTGTGATTGGTATTTGATGCATTTTATATGCATTGGAAAGATATGCCTGTGATTGGTATTGGTGCATTATACATGCATTAGAAAAATATGCATTGAGGCATATGATTAAATTGAACAAATGAAATTGAAAAGATTTGGCCCTTGTAGTTGGACTTGCACTGATATATTCGTGCATTGTATAAAGTATAGCTAATAAGCTATTTTGGCCCTTGTGGTTGAAGAGGGAATGAGAATTGATAGTGAGGTCTATGATGGATCTTAGGGGCGTCAAGGCGCGGCGGTGACGACCAGGGATATCTGTCTGTGTGGCTAAGGCCGGGACTATATGCCACTTGGCGATGCATTCGTTGCAACGCATTGACGATACCCGACAAGAACACGATTCTTTTCAACAACCGGAGATTGTCTGTGGGCTTAGGCCGGGCAATTAACTGAGCATTCTTCTCGAAATTGTGAAAACCTCCATGGAGTTGTTTTTGAAAAACAGAGTCTATGTGCGCATGCATGAATCTGAGCATTTATATCTGTTTGATATATTAATTGAGGAATATTGGCTATGACAATTGTTTTGAATATTTGGATGATGATGATGATGATGATAATTAGATAATGTTGAGGGCATTATCGTAATTGTTGTTTATGATAATTGAATTGAAATATGATTGGATGATGATAGTTGATTAATATTGAATATATTATTGGAAGTCTGGTATGATATCCCTGTATGATATTGCTGTTTGTGTTATCTCTGTACTGCCATATTGGTATTGGTGTAGGTGATCTCACCTCTTTGCTATGTTGTCTTACTGTGTCTGTATTGTTAAAACTATACAACAGAAGGAACGAGTTGTCTTAGACATAACGGTGGTAGATATTCTGAGATTGGTGACAACAAGGAGGAGTGGTCACTCAGGACTCGTTGGTGTGCAATGTTAATAAAGAACAGATGTCTGATGCATCAAGATGGATACAAGAAGGAATAAGTACGTTAAGTTTTCTCATTAGTGTTATACCGTGCTATTAAGTAGGACCCGTCATAGGGTTTGCTACTATTAAAAAAAGAAAAAAAAAGAGTCTGTTAGTTTTATATTTCTCTTTAAATTGTTAAATATTGATTGGTGTCAGTCTTGTATATTAATCAGTAAAGAAAAAATTTTGAAACCCACCTTTTATAACTCAAACCTTTTATGAACTTCTTTTCAGATTTTGAGTCGGAAGTCAGACATGTGATACCCTAGGGAGGGTGTTACAGATCCACAGGGAATTGATGAAGAAAAATTAATTGAGGTAAGAAAATGATTTGTCATAACACCAAAAGTAAGAAGTTCACAAATGAATTTAAGAGCTTGCTTGGGTTAGGAGATCCACTCTTGGTAATAAATTAAAGGTAAGATTATTTCTTTTTATAACTCAATTGAAATCCACACACAACGGAGGTTCCAATAAGAAAATATAACATTCAAAGTTCAATTATATATGCAATCATATTATAATTTCTTTAATTATCTACCAACATTTATAAATGAGTTCAAGCATTCACTGTGCCAATCCTATTGTCAACAATAAATCAAGATCTCCATTATACAAAGAAGGTTTTTAAATTGATTGGAAATAAAATATAACACATATAATGTCCAATTGATAATATATCAGTTAAGCACAAGAAATAAAATAATCTAACCTTATTTCATTACCAAGAGCTTCACTCTTTCACCCAAGCAAGATGAAGATTTAGTTACTCATGGATAAGAAGAAAGAAAGAGAGAAAAAGAGAAAGATGAACATAACTTCAATTTAGAACAAGAGAAAATTACAACAAAGGAAAACAATAAACAAGCATAACCATAACTTGTAAAACCTAAGCCTAACACCAAGTGCTCCAAATGGTCAGTCAATGGTACCTTTTATAGAGGTTTAGGGATACAAAATGATAAGGAGGCTGATTAAGAGTAGGTGGATGAGTGGATGAATGAGTGGAAAATGCCAAATGGTGAGGATAAGAGTAAAAAATTATTGAGATTTCTTATCTCCGAAATCATTCATTGCTTAACTCATGGATTCCATCATCAAATAGAAAAGTCATCTTCATGAAAGTTGTAGATCTGGATCTTAACTTTCAGATGTCCAAATTTCAACCTAAGATCATTCTTACAGCCCAAGATATGGCCCAATTATTGCAGACTATTCAGGCCCAGTTTCAGCACCTCTGTTTTGACTTCCAGACCCAATATCACCTCCAAGCTGTCCGAATGAGCTCTTGTGTTCTTCATGAAAGTTGTAGATCTGGGTCTTAAATTTCAAATTTCTAAATTTCAGCCTATGATAATTCTTACAGCCCGAGTTATGCTCTGATTACTGTACACTATTTAGGTTCCAGACACAAAACTCATGTTCTATTTTCCAAGCCCATTTAGCTCTTCTAGATGTCCATATTTTACCTGGATCTCTTCATGAAAGTTGTAGAGCTTTCTCTCAGCTTTCCTACAAGGTAAAATTCATAATTGCTAGACATCTAGAACTCAAGATATGACTAAAATACAGAAATAATGTAAGACCCAAATAATGCTGAAAAAATCAATTAAGTCCAATTTGAGTCCAATCTTACAAAACATAACTAGGCTTAATCAATTAAGTACATGAAAAGTGTAAATGACTACAAATGAAGGTTTATTAATGTATAAAATATATGATTATCAAATTCTCCCACACTTAGCTTTTTGCACTCTTGGGCAAAACACATAAGACCAAAGTTTGGAGACAAAGAAAAATGACACAGACTCAAAAGCTAAAAACTCTAAAAGACTCAATGAAGCAAGAAGAGTAACAAGAAATTCAAGGGATCAAAGCATTAATGAGGTAATATTTCTTCACATCTCAAACCAATAAGCAAGGAAACTTCAGTTGAAAAGAATGAATCAAGAATGATAGTTCCTCACAGAATTCACTCTCAATCTCTCAAGTGTTTAAAAGGTAAGTATTTCACTCTATTCAACCCATGAACAATTGCACTACCATAAGCTTGCTTATCTTCTACTTCTCCGCTACTCAAAACACATGCATACAAAAATCAAGAGGACTTTATTCAAGGTTGTAATGGGGTCATGGTAAAGGAGAGGGGATAATATGGATATGAAAAGATAAATTCCAAAGAGAATAAAAGAGCATTAGTTAGAGTGGAGAAAATGTTTAAGAACATTCATCATAAAGGACAATCACCAATATTTGACTAATGTTTTGTTGAAGATCAATCCCAAATTGGTGAATTGAATTCATTGTTAGACTTGAATATTCTCTTTTTCTTCTCGTTGTTTCCAAGCATCCACCTTTATTCTAAACTCTGATAATCCTTTAATTGCAACGGTGGTCATTTTTTTTTGATCATTTTGCACACACACCCCCACACTTGTTCAAGAACAAGGTCAATGCTTTCTTATTCCCTAAGGTTAGGTAAAAACATTTTTTTCTTTTTTTTTCTCTTTTGTTTTTGAAGGATGAAATGAGCTAAAAACAAGGAATGGTCAAATAAGTTCAAAGAGGTTATACTATGAAAGATATACAAGGATGGCTATTTGGTCAAAGTAGCTATTTCAAACTGCCTCAATCATATTAATGTATGCATGTGAAAATGTAGTCTCAAAAAGAATCAAAGCAAGTTCTAGAGTAACAATTTCATGAGTGCAAATCACACAAGAAAGAAGAGAATGGTACAGATATTCAATCCATTCATCAATAGGCTCAAAATCTCACAAGACATATTTTTATCATTCTTAATCCATCATATCAACATTCATATCCAAGCTTGTGATTTTTAAGAAAGAAGACAATTTATGCTAAGATCCAAGAATCCATTTGCTACTTCTACACAAAATAATTATTTTCTCAACTAAGATGCGTCTCAAGAGTAATAAATTGTTTCCAAAATTTACTCCTTACTCTGCCATCCTTAATTGGTTTTACTACGAATAGGTTTTTGATAGTCATATCACTAAACATGCTTCCCAATTTAGATGCATCTCAAAAGTAAATGTACTCCTTACTCTGCCATCATTCATTGGTTTAGTAAGTCCATGACAATCATATCATACTTCCAAAAAGAAAAGAAAAAAATGGTAGTCAACTATCCTTCCCCCCTAACTAGATCACAACATTGTCCTTAATGTTAAAATATAGATAAGTAAAGGATAGAAGATATTACCTGTTAGAGAAATCTGACACAAATTTAAACAAAAACAAAGTACGATAAATAAAATCAAAAGTAAAGAAAAGCTATAAACGAAGTGTCAAATCTAGCTCTTTTTTCATCTTATTTCCCTCACTGCTTCCTGCTGACTAATCTATCTGAGCTATTGTTGGGTCAGGTTTATGAACAAAAGCTTGTAATTTATCAATCAACTCATCAATAGTGGAAGTAGAGATAAGAAGTTGTCTTGCCGAAGGTGTAATAAGTTTATGTTCCACAACATGGTCAAGAAAGATTAACAAAATATCAAAGAAATTATTTACATTCAACAAACCGATGGGTTTATGGTAGATGTTCAGTTGGGCCCAAGAGACAATTTGAAAAACTTCTTCCAAGGTACCAAAATCACCTGGTAAGGCAATGAATGCATCAGAGTTTTCAAGCATTATCTTCATTCGTTTATGCATTGATGATACCTTAAGTTCCTCTCCAATTATCTTTCCAGTGATGTTCTGTTGAGCTAAAGGTTTAGGAATGACACCTAAAACCTGACTGCCTCCTATGTATGCAGCAAGTGATATAGCTCCCATTAACCCACGGCAACCTCCCCCATATACAAGATGAATATTCCTCGCAGCAAGTGATCGACCAAGAGTGGTAGCTACATTTACAAACTTTAAACCCTTCCCATACTTAGATCCATAAAATACACAGATATTTTTAAGTTGACGAACAGAAACACCTTCCATTTCTATTCTCACCTTCCCTTTGATTGATTATGAGTTGGAGGAAAGTGGAGAAAGTGGAGTGTTTAAATAGGAAAAAGAATGGAAAGGGTAATAATTGCACCTATAAGGGTAGGTTGGCTGTTGTCAGAAGAGTTTGAAATTAAGGAACACAGAATTTTTTTTTGTATGCTTTTTTTGTTTTTTTTGGTTTTTTTTTACTTCAAGAAAACCATCAGGGTAAAGAAGTCTAGAAACCTTTGAAGGACCCTGCTCAAAGGATCGTCTATCTAAAACCAAAATACAGCAAAATTATACAAAGATAAAAGAAATATAATAGCAAATGATGACATACCTGTATGTACAGCTTTCATGGCGTATCTTTATACTACGCATCATGAGTGCAGTAGTGGCATATCTTTATACTGCATGTTACCAGTGCAGTAGACACTCACGTCCATTTATTCGAAGAAAGGAGAAAGAAGAAACCATCGTGGGTTTCCATCCTGGGTCTGGAACCTGGAGCGCTCACACTTGGGCTCGTAACATCAACAAAGATGCTAAAATATGAAATCCGTAATGTCCAAGATCCAAAACATCCCATCCCAGGGCGCTGAGAGCCCCTTCTAATAAAAGAGAGGATCAAGCTCAGATGCCTCATACGCTTCGGCAGCCACGGGTTACTTTTCACTAATAACCAGAGTGGGACGCTTCTCCTTGTCCATCAACTCCACAGTGCCTAGATGGTAAACATTGGGTTATGGAGCGCGGCTCTCTACAGAGCATGGTACACGAACTTTTTTAAGGACCAGCGTGCAAAGGTCCACCCGAGTCAATGACGAGTCAGCCAAAGGCTGGGGCTCCACAACTAATTAAAGCCATGGTACTCCTTCCGGATCACCCTTGTTCAACCATTTTTTTTCTTTTTTTTTAAATTTTTTTCTTTTTTTTTTTAATTTTTTTTCTTTTTTTTTGAAAGATGACATGAAGAAGAAGATGATGATATGTACAAATTATTTGTGGATATGGCTGACATCTGCCTCTAGTTTAACGTCCAGTAACGGCTTAAACGCCTTCTATGAGTCAAGGATAAGCTTCCTATCCAATTTTCTTATAAATTGGCAAATAGGGTCTTTTAGAGTCAGATTCCCAAGACTGTAGCATTTTTCTTTATCCTTGAAGTGATTCCACAAATTAAGAATTTCATGATGCACCAATCCACAAGAATGCATCTCAAGAGTCAATAAGATATCATCTAATGACTCCTTACTCAGTCCATTCTTAATGAAGAAAATTTTATCTTCTCTATTTGCGGAAACCATCCCCAAAGTACGACATCGCTTGTTACAATTCCATCATCCACATTTGTAACAGACTTGTAACCTTTTTGCTCTTCTCCTTTTAGAATACGAACTTCTTCCAAGACCTGGCATGTATGAGTCAAATGAAATTGAAGACTCACATACTAGTCAGACCTTTGCTTCAATTATCCAGCACATATCTTCTAGCATACTTTTGTGCATTAACAATCTCAATCTTTCACATCGAACTTTGTAGATTTTTTTTAGAGCATTTTGAGGGAGAGAAGGAAAATGTTTTCTCAGGTTTGAAAGAATAACATCCATTTTAAAGGAGAAGAAGGATTCAGTTATTTTGAGAAACTAAAAAATAAACCAACTTGAGAGTCACGGAGTACCGTATCCGCCACTTAACCGGCAACACAAAGAACTGCCAAAAACAAGGCAACAAAATTAGAGTGAATTCTATTCATAACAAGGATCAAAAAGAGAGATGAATTCTACCTCATTAACTTGGTTTTCTAGAAATGGTTTGAGCCTTTGTCCATTGACTTTAAACACATTACCATTCTTAGGATTCTCAATATCTACGGCTCCATGAGGATACACGTGTTTGACAACAAAAGGACCACTCCACCTAGATCTCAATTTTCTAGGGAATAGGTGCAGGCAAGAATCATAAAGCAGAACTTTTTGACCAATTTCAAAAGATTTTCTCAAAATTGTCTTGCCATGAAAAGCTTTTGTTCTGGCTTTATAAATCTTTGAGTTCTCATATGCATTATTTCTCAATTCCTCAAGTTCATTTAATTACAATTTGCGTATCTTGCAAGTATCATCAAGATTTAGATTGAAAGCTTTAATGGCCCAGAATGCTTTATGTTCCAATTCTACAGGCAAGTGACAAGGTTTTCCATAGACTAACCGATAGGGTGACATGCCCAAAGATGTTTTGAAAGCAGTACCGTAAGCCCAAAGTGCATCGTTTAGTCTTAAAGACCAATCTTTACGATTTGGGTTAACCATTTTTTCCAAAATTTGTTTAATCTTCCTATTTGCTAATTCAACTTGTCCACTTGTCTGAGGGTGATAAGGGGTGGCAATTTTGTGTGTAATACCATATTTCTTTATTAAAGATTCAAATGGTTTATTGCAAAAATGTGTTCCTCCATCACTTATGATAGCTCGAGGGATTCCAAATTGACACAAGATATTTTCTTTTAAAAATTTGAGAACAATTTTATGATCATTGTGTCGGCATGGAATTGCCTCAATCCATTTTGAAACATAATCAACTGCAATCAAAATATACACAAATTCAAATGAAGATGGAAATGGACCCATGAAATTAATTCCCCAACAATCGAAAATTTCAATGACAAGGATGGGGTTCAGAGGCATCATGTTTCTTTTTGAAATTGAGCCTAACTTTTGCCAATTTTCACAACTTTTGCAAAAAGTATAGAAGTCCTTAAATAAAGTGGGCCAATAAAATCCACACTGTAAAATTTTCGCAACTGTTTTCTTTGAAGAGAAGTGACCTCCACATGCTTCTGAGTGACAAAATTTAATGACACTACCTACCTCACTGTCGAGTACACATCTCCAAAAGATTTGATCAACACAATATTTGAACAAGTATGGGTCATCCCAATAAAATTTTTTTACCTCTATCAAAAATTTCCTTCTATCTTGGTGCGTCCATTGAGGCGACATCTTTCCTGTTACAAGAAAGTTGACTATGTTAGCAAACCAAGGCATGGAATTGACAGAAAATAAAAATTCATCAGGAAAAGAATCATTGATATATGTGCTATTAAAAGGTGAGCCTATTGTAAGTCTGGACAAATGATCAACGATAACATTTTCGGCTCCTTTCTTATGTTTTATTGTGATGTTGAATTCTTGAAGCAACAAGATCCACCTTATCAATCTTGGTTTGGCATCCTGCTTAGACATCAAATATCTAACAGTAAAATGATCAGTGAAAATCACAATAGAAGAACCAATTAAGTAAGATCGAAATTTGACTAGTGCAAAAATTACAGCAAGTAGTTCTTTTTCAGTAGTAGTGTAATTCATTTGTGTACTGTTTAAAGTTCTACTTGTGTAACAAATCACATGAGGCTTACCTTCCTTTCTTTGGCCTAAAACAGCGCCCACAGCAAAATCACTAGCATCACACATTAACTCAAAAGGCAAAGACCAGTCAGGAGATTGCATGATAGAAGTAGATGTTAGAAGACCAATTAATTTTTCAAAAGATTTTTGACATTCTTGAGTCCATTCAAATGGTGCATCTTTCAACAGAAGATTACATAATGGTCTAAATATGGCACTAATGTCCTTAATGAATCTTCTGTAAAATCTTACATGTCCTAAAAAGGAACGAACTTCTCTAACTATTTTTGGGGAAGGCAAATGAGCAATTAATTCAACTTTGGCCTTATCAACTTTAATTCCTTTAGAAGAGATCACATGACCTAATACTATTCCTGAGGTAACCATGTAATGACATTTTTCCCAGTTTAGCACAAATCCTTTTTCTTCGCATCTTTTAAGAACTTTTTCAAAATTATCAAGACAATTTTCAAAAGAATTTCCAAAAACTATCAAATCATCCATGAAAACCTCTAAATAATGCTCAATCATGTCACTAAAAATGCTTAACATGCATCTTTGAAATATTGCTGGAGCATTACAAAGGCCAAAAGGCATTCTTCTATATGCAAAAGTACCAAAGGGACATATAAAAGTGGTCTTTTCTTGATCTTCCAATGCAATTGGTATTTGATTATAACCCGAAAAACCATCAAGAAAACAGTAGTATGGATGTCCTGCTACCCTTTCCAGAATTTGATCAAGAAACAGCAAGGGAAAATGATCTTTCCTAGTAGCAACATTTAATTTTCTAAAACCAATACACATACGCCAACTAGATGAGACTAGCATAGGTATTAATTCACTTTTATCATTTTCAACCACTGTTATTCCAGATTTCTTAGGCACAACTTGTGTAGGGCTTACCCATTGGCTATCAAAGATAGGATAGATAATTCCAACATCAAGCAATTTAAGGACTTCAGCTCTAACTACCTCTTTCATGTGTGGATTTAATCTTCTTTGAGGTTGTTGAGAAGTTTTAGCATTATCCTCTAAATGTATTCTAGGGGTACAAATTAATGGATTAATGCCTTTTATGTTCTTTAATGTCCATCCAATTGCACTTTTATGCCTTTTCAGTACTTCTGTTAATATATCTTCTTGTTCTTCAGTAAGAGACAAGGAAATTACAACTGGAAAGTTTTGCTTTTCTCCCAAAAATGTGTACTTCAACCCGACAAGTAATGGCTTTAGTTCCAGAGTGGATACTTCTTCATGGGTATTATCATTCATGGGTTTTAGTTCTTCAAATCTTGGCTTCCATCCCTTGTACTCCATTGCCTGTGCACAATCAAGCAAAGAGCATATTTCAGAGATATCATCTTCTAATTGCATGTCTGAATCAAATGAATTAACTAAACAAATTTCTAATGGGTCAGAAGAACTCCTTGTTTGAAGATGATTATATATAATGACTTCAATTCCTTCAATTTCCTCCTTTTCATTAAGGACTTCTTGTGGTTGCTTGCACATGTTAAAAACATTGAGCTCCAGTGTCATGTTTCCAAATGTTAGCTTCACCACTCCATTTCTGCAATTTATCAAAGCATTAGGTGTTGCTAAAAATAGACGACTTAAAATAATAGGAATTGACTTGCAACGATTAACCATAGGTTCAGTATCCAAGACAATAAAATCCACAGGATATATGAATTTATCAACTTGAACCAACACATCTTCCACTATTCCTCTTGGAATTTTGATTGATCTATCTGCAAGTAGAAGAGTTACAGAAGTTGGTTTTAACTCACCTAAGTTGAGTTGCTAATAAACTGAATATGGAAGCAAATTGACACTAGCACCAAGATCAAGTAAAGCTTTTTCAATTTTATGTTCTCCAATAATGCATGAAACTGTAGGACAACTAGGGTCTTTACATTTCAACGCATTATTATTCTGAAGAATAGAGCTTACCTATTCAGCCAAAAATGCTTTCTTTTTCACATTTAATTTCCTTTTAACAGTGCACAAGTCCTTCAAATATTTGGCATAAGAAAGAATCTGTTTGATAGCATCTAATAGAGGAATATTGATCTTCACTTGTTTCAAAATTTCAAAAATTTCAGTGTGGTGGTCTAATTTCTTTGGATTATTCAATGCTTAAGGAAATGGGGGTGAAGGCGAGAGTTTGGTCGCCTTTTGGTCAACTTCTTCATTTTCTTGGGGGACTGGTTCAACTTCTTTCTCACAAGATTCGGGGATTTGTTTTTCAACAACCTTTCCACTCCTAAGAGTTATCACTGACTTGACTTGGTCCATTTGTTGGTTTTCTAAACTCCCCTCATTTAGACTGTACTGACCTTTGAGATTTGGTTGAGGTTGAGAAGGAAATTTTCCTTTCTCGTGAATGGTGAGTGCAAAAGAAAGTTTAGCAAGAGTGTCTTTTATGTCATTCATGGTTTGATTGTTTTGTTTATTAATGGCCTCTTGCTTTTCTATGAATGCATGTAGTGTTTCTTCAAGGTTTTTCCTATATGGTGGGACATAAGTTGCATATCCTTGAGAATTTTGAGAGTCTTGTTGTGCCTGAGGAGGTGGTGGTTGCATGAATTATGACTGATTATTATTCCTCCAACTGAAGTTCGGGTGATTTCTCCATCCTGGATTGTATGTATCTGAAAAAGAAGAAGTAAATAGTTTTTTAAAATTATTCATTGCATTTACTTGCTCATGTACAACTTCTTTAAAAATAGGAATGTTAGGACATTCGTGTGTTGAGTGTCCTAAGTCATCACAAATGCCACAAATTTCTTCATTTTGCACAGATTTGATTTCTTTTGCTTTTCTTAATTCTATGGCTTCAACCTTTCTAGCCAAACTGGCAAACCTAGCATTTAGATCTTCCTCTTGACTAAGGTGATATTTTCCTTTACTAGCACTTGCAAGATTAGATCTAATTGAATTTTCAGAAGTGTTAGTACTATGCCAAGATTGAGAATTTTCAGCCAACTAGTTCAAATAGTCTAAAGCTTCATCAGGTTCTTTATCAAGAAACTCACCATTGCACATTGTTTCCACAAATTGTTTAGTTTCAGGTATTAAACCTTCATAAAAGAAGCTTATGGTGCGCTATTTTTCAAAACCATGATGTGGGCAAGAATTTAACAAATCTTTAAACTGTTCCCAACATTGAAAATATGCTTCATTTGAATTTTGGAAAAAATTTTAGATTTGTCTTTTCATAGCATTAGTTTTATGTGTTAGAAAAAAGTTCTTTAAAAACTCACCTTGCATTTCTTGCCATGTGCCAATTGATCTTGGTTTCAAAGTGTTAAGCCAAGATTTTGCTTTATCTTTTAAAGAAAAAGGAAACAATTTAAGCTTAACAATCTCTTCAGTGCAATTTTGATCATTGAAGGCAATACATACTTCCTCAAATTCCTTCATATGTAAATATGGGTTTCAGACTCTAAACCATGAAAATTAGGAGGTAAAAAAATCATACCTGGCTTAAATCTAAAATTGTTGACATTGAGTGGAAAGATAAAACATGATGGACTAGAATTTCGAGGTGGTTGTAAATATTCACACATAGTTCGCAATGGTTAATTTTCATGTTCATCATGTATACTTTCATTGTCAGTCATTGTGTCAATTGTGTGTGATTGTGATTCAAACAAATCAATATATAAAGTACCAGGATTAATTTTGACTAAACGACCAGAATTTAAATCACGATACCAATTAAGCATAAATACAAAAATAACTTAAAATAAATAAACAAAAATAATGTACAAGATGACGGTGTAACCCTCCATTAAATATTAACAAGGATGTGGTATAAACCAACCACCCAATAAATATTAACAAGTAAAATGTTAGATAACTGATAAAGTAAAAAGTTAGATAATTAGAGAGTTAATAATTAGTAAGTTAGAAAGTGTAGAAAATAAAGAGCAAAAAAAAATGACGTAAATTAAAAGTTAGAGTGCAAAAAATAAAAAGTTAGTAAGCAAAAAATAAATAAAATAAATTAAAAGTTAGTAAATAAAAAATAAATGACATAAATATAAAAGTTAGTATGTTAGCAAGTTAGCAAGTTAGCAAGTTAGATAGTTAGTAAGTTAGAGAGTTAGTAAAGAAACCGAAGGATCGGTGACGAGCGCCGAACTCGATCAAAATTATAACCGGAAGTTATTAACTAAGTTTGCAGTATAGTGAACAACACCGGATCGTCTCCTCAAGGATCGTAAATACAATTTTATCAAATTAAGTTAAGTTAGAAAGGGGGGTTTTGATTGTTCAAGGATTACAATGACAAGATCTGAAGAAAAATAACAATTAAAAGAACAATTAATTCAGAAATCTATCCGAGATTTGGTGGATTCAATCATAGACCTTTCAACAAACACCTGAAATACATTTGAATGGTTAACTTGGATCTAACCGATATCTCTGCATCAGATCCAGAATTCATACTAGACAATCGTCCAGAATTCAATTGACAAGTGATAGACACAAATCTGCAATCGCACCATTCATGTAAATATATAACAATTTAAGCACCAAATTCAATTAAGCTAGGCACAAATCAGTAACCTAACCTCTTCAATTACATGATTAGTTTAGATCAATCAGTTCTAAGTTTCATCACAAATCTCAATCTTCAGTTATGTGATTAATTCAGATCAATCAGATCTAAGTTTAATCATAATACTTAATCTTAAAATAAACATAAACAGAATCACCATTCATGCATTCAAGATCAAGAAAACAGAAGAAGAAGAAGAGAAGAAGAATCCAAATATAAATCAAATACATTACATAAACCAAGGTCTCAAGAATCCAAACCACAA
Organism: Ormosia emarginata; assembly: GCA_029884605.1. Taxonomy (NCBI): domain Eukaryota; kingdom Viridiplantae; phylum Streptophyta; class Magnoliopsida; order Fabales; family Fabaceae; genus Ormosia; species Ormosia emarginata. The sequence continues at coordinate 35,020,943 of JAQQTP010000074.1, read as the reverse complement.
TCTCTTCAAGAGTCCCAAATTGACTAGAAGTGACTTAGCTCTCCATTACAATGAAGGAAAAATATACAAGAACTATGTAAAGCTATCTCTAACACCAAGTGTCTTCTTAGAGCTCTCCACATCCAGCCTTTTATAGAGGATTAGGAGTAGTAGGTGGATGAGTAGGTGAGATTAGTAGGTGGAATTAGTAGGTGAGATTAGTAGGTGAGATTAGTAGGTGAGCTTCCTTGTCTCCGAAATTATTTATTGCTGAACTCATTGATTTCGTCATTTCCAAGCCAAGTGGTCTGCATGAAAGTTCTAGGAAATTGTCTAAGCTTTCCAATGGCTGTGAAAGCACCCAAAAAATCGTCCTACAGCCCAAGATATAACTCAATTACTACAGACTGTTCAGGACCAGTTTCAGCACCTCTGTTTTGAATTTCAGACCCAATATCACCATCAAGGAGCCCGAATCAAGTTTTGTGTTTGTCATGAAAGTTGTACATATGGGTCTTAACTTTCAGATTACAAATTTTCAGCCCATTTTATAAACCCAAACTCGAATTATGTTCTGGTTACTACACACTGTTCGGGTTCCAGTCACAAAACCCGTATTCTGATTTCCATGCCCAATTAGCTCCACTAGATGTCTGAAATTGTCTTTGAGCTCTTCATCAAAGTTGTAGAGCTCTCTCTTATCTTTCCTACAAGATAAAATTCATATTTATCAGACATTTAAAACTCAAGATATGGCCAAAATACAAAAACAGTGTAAGACCCAAATAATGCTGAAAAAATCAATTAAGTCCGATTCGAGTTCAAACTTACAAAACATAATCAAATTCAATCAATTAAGTATATGAAGAGTGTAAATGACTAATAATGAGGGTTTATTAATGTATAAAATATATGATTATCAGATTCCCCCACACTTAGCTTTTTGCACTCCTGGGCAAAATATATAAAACTAAAGTTAGAAGACAAAGACAAACGACACAAACTTAAAAGCTAAAAACTTTAAAGGACTCAATGAAGCAAGAAGAGCAACAAGAAATTCAAGGGATCAAAGCATAAATGAGGTAACATTTCTTTACATCTCAAACCAACAAGCAAGGAAACTTCCATTGAAAAGAATGAATTAAGAATGATAGATCCTCACAAGATTCCCTCTTAATCTCTCAAGTGTTTAAAAGGTAGGTATTTTACTCAATTCAACCCATGAAAATTGCACTACCATAAGCTTGCTTATCTTCTACTTCTCCACTACTCAAAACACATGCACACACAAATCATGAGGACTTTATTCAAGGTTGTAGTGAGGTCAAGGAAACGAGAGAGGATAAAATGGATATGAGAGGATAAATACCAAAGAGAATAAAAGCAAATGAGAGATTTCAGTTCAAATAACAAGCATAAAAGTTCATCCCAACTCTAATGTATATCCCTTTACATATTCATTTCCCAATCCTTTTCTTTCTTTTTTTTTTTTCTTTTATTTTTTTATTTTTTTTTTTTTTTTATTATTTTTTTTTTGCACTATTTCCTTTTTCAACAACCATTTTGTACACACACCCCACACTTGTTCAAAACTCATCCATTAACCAAGCTAATGTTCTTTTATTCCCTAAGGTAAAGTAGGAACACGATTTTTCATTTAAGGCACATAATGAGATAGAAACAAGGAATGGTCAAATAAGCTCAAAGGGGTTAAGCAAAGGAAAATATACAAGGTTGGCAGGAATCAGAGAATTTTCAAGAAGTCAAAAGAGTGCTTGATATCATATTGGAAACAAGGTTGGCTATTTGGTTAAACTAGTTAATTAAGAAAGAGGGCCTCAATCATGTTCATGCATGCAAGTGAAATGTAGCCTCAAAAAGAATCAAAGCAAGTTCTAGAGTGGTCATTAACATGAGTGAAAATCACACAAGAAAGAAGAGAAATGGCATAAATGTTGAATCCATCCATTAGGCTCAAAATCTCACAAGGTATGCATCCATCAAACTCAATTCATCAATTCAATCATCCATCACCAAGCATATTAGTTCAAGAAGGGAGAAAAGTTATTCAATCATGCGATGAACCCCTGTTTTTATTTTTATTTTTATTTTTTTGATTTTTTTTTTTACAAAAAGAACATGCTGAAATCTCTCCTCCACGCTTAATATAACATTGCCTTCAATGTGAAAGAGAGATATAGAAAAGAGCAACACAACCTGATAAGAAGTGAATCAATGCCAAGCGAAAAAAACACACTTGTCGGTCTGCATCGTAGACCACGAAAAGAAATCAAACAATAAAACTTTAGTACTAATTAATTACTACCTAAAAAAACTCCTTACTCTGCCACCAATTAAGATGCGTCTCAAGAGTAAAATTACTCCTTACTCTGCCATCACTAATTGGTTTAATAAGTACATGACAATCATATCATACTTTCCAAACAAAACAACAAATTTTATTTATTTATTTATTTACTTATTTTTTTTGGTCAACTATCCTTCCCCCCCAACTAGATCACAACATTGTCCTCAATGTTAAAATATAGATGAGTAAATGATAGAAGATATTACCTGATGGAGAAAACTGACACAAATTTAAACAGAAGCAAAGTACAATAAAATCAAACCCATTAAAGATGAAGTCGCAGATCTGGCTTTTGTTTCTTGTTACTTCCTTCGCTGCTTCTTGTTGACCAATCTATCTGAGCTAATACCGATCAAGTACATACTCAAAAGCTTCTAATTTATCAATGAGCTCATCAATAGTGGAGGCGAGAGATAAGAAGTTGTCTTCTTAGAAGGAGTGATAAATTTCTATTCCACACTTTGTCAAGAAAAGATAACAAAAGATCAAAGAAATTATTAACATTCAACAAACCAATGGGTCTATGGTGGATGTTTAGTTCTACCAAGAGACAATTTGAAAAATTTCTTCCAAAGTACCAAAACCACTGGTAAGACAATAAATGCATCGAATTGTCAACCATTGTTTTCATTCGTCCATGCATAGATGTTACCTGAATTTCTTCTCCAACTGTCTTTCCAGTGATGTTATTTTTAGCTAAAGGTTTAGGAATAACACCTAAAACCTGACTGCCTCCTATAAAAGTAGCAAGTGATACAGCCCCCATTAACCCACGACAACCTCCCCCATATATAAGATGAATATTCCTCGCAGCAAGTGATCGACCAAGAGTGCTATCTGCGTTTACAAATTCTAATCCCTTCCCATAATTCGACCCACAAAAAACACAGACATTTTTGAGGTTACGAATAGGAGGCCCCATTCTATACTTTTCCTCCTTTTGAGTGTTTCTTAGTTGAAGGAAAATGGAGAAAATAGAGTGTTTAAGTAGGAAAAAGAATGGAAAGAGGAATAATTGCACCTATGAGGGTAGGTTGGCTGTTGTCAGAAAAGGTTGAAATTAAGAAACACAGAATCTTTTTTTTTTTTTGACTTCAAGAAAACCATCAAGGTAAAGAAGTCTAGAAACCTCTGAAGGACCCTGCTCAAAGGATCGTCTGTACAAAAATCAAAATACAACAAAATGATATAAAGATAAAAGAAATAGAAAATGATGGCATACCTGTATGTACAGTTTCCATGGCGTATCTTTATACTGTGTGTCATGATTGCAGTAGTCATCACGTCCCCCCCCTTTTTTTGAAATTGTTAGAAAAACTTGATGAAAGATGAGTGTATACTTACTTAAGATTGGGATGGAGGTAGTCTGCTCTTTCGGCTTTGTGCCAAAGCATTGTTGACCAGTATTCGACCCATTCAAGACCAGCGCAACATAGGGCTCCCGGAAGGGACAAGTGGCCATAATACGACTGGCTGCCTCACATGTGGGATACAATCTACCTTCTTTGTTTTTCAATTAAGAAGGCTAGATCAGGATGCATGCATTTCCCCATTCACGGTTTGTGTTACCAAAGCCAACCCTAAGACGTATAAATAATTTTTCCTTTTTTTTTTTCTTTTTTTTTTTTTTTTTTTTTTTTTTTTTTTTTTTGAAAGATGACATGAAGAAGAAGAAGAGAGATGATATGTACAGATTGTTTGTGGATGTGGCTCACACTCCGCCTCACGGTTTAACGTCCAAGAACGGCTTAAACGTCTTCTATGAGTCGAGGATAAGCTTCCCATCCAATTTTCTTAAAAATTGGCAAACAGTCTCTTTAGAGTCGATTCCCAAGATCGTAGCGTTTTTCTTCATCCTTGAAGAGATTCCACAATTTAAGAATTTCACGATGCACCAATCCACAAGAATGCGTCTCAAGAGTCAATAAGATATTATCTAATGACTCCTTACTCAGTCCATTCTTAATGAAGAAAATTTTATCTTCTCTATTTGCGGAAACCATCCCCAAAGTACGACATCGCTTGTTACAGTTCCATCGTCCACATTTGTGACAGACTTGTAACCTTTTTGCTCTTCTCCTTTTAGAATATGAACTTCTTCCAAGATCGGGCATATATGAGTCAAATGAAATTGAGGAATCACCTGCTAATCGAACCTTTGCTTCAATTATCCAGTGTACATCTTCTGGCATACCCTTGTGCATTAACAGTCTCAATCTCTCACATCAAACTTTATAGATTTTTCTCAGAGCATTTTGAGGAAGAGAAGGAAAATGTTTTCTCAGGTTTGAAAGAATGACATCCATTTTGAAGGAGAAGAAGGGTTCAGTTATTTTGGGAAACTGAAAAATAAACCGACTCGAGAGTCACGAGTGCACCGTATCCGCCACTTAACCTAAAACACAAAGAACTCAAGAACTTGGTTTTCCAGGGAATGGTTGAGTCTTTGTCCATTAACTTAAGCGCGAGTACCATTCCTAGGATCCTCAATATCTACGTCTCCCGGAGGATACACGTGTCGATAACAAAAGAACCGCGCCACCTAGATCTCAATTTTCTAAGGAGTAGGTGCAGATGATAATCTCAAAGCGAGAACTTTTTGACCAATTTCTACACTTTTGCAAAAGGTGTAACAGTGACCTTTAATAAAGTAGGCCAATAAAATCCATATTGCAAGATTTTCGCGATTGTTGTCGCCGAAGAAAAAAATGACATCCACATGCTTCTGAGTGACACTACCTACCTCATTGTCGGGCACACAACTGTTTTTTTTTTCTTTTCTTTTTTTTTCTTTTTTTTTTTTTTTTTTTTTTTTTTATTCATAATGCGGATGGAGAAGGTTCATCACCTCCACTTCTGCATTCTCTGGAAGTTCATGATATTGTTTGAGGCGGTGTCCATTTACGATGAAAGCTTTGGCCGTGACCTCACTTTTAATCTGAACAGCACCAGAAGGAAAAACATTAGTGACAATAAATGGTCCATCCCATCTAGACCTTAATTTTCCAGGCATGAGTCGGAGGCGGGAGTTATAGAGGAGAACTTTTGACCAATCTCAAATGTTTTCCTCGAATCAACTTATCATGGAAGGCTTTGGTCTTCTCCTTATAAAGTTTGGAACTTTCATAAGCCTCCAAGTGGATCTCCTCCAATTGCTTTGCAGAGCATGAAAGATCCTCTCCATACCTGCTTGATCTAGGTCCAAGTTGCACCTTTTCACCGCCCACGTGCTCGATGCTCAATTTCCACCTAGCAGTGGCATGCTTTTCCAAAAACAATCCGATATGGAGACATCCCGATTGGTGTCTTATAAGCAGCTCTCGGTAAGCCCATAAAGCATCCTCAAGCCTCTTGCTCCAAATCCTTTCTTTCGTTAGGTTGAACTTTCTTCTGGAGTATCTGCTTAATTTCTCTATTGGAGACCTCAGCTTGCCCATTGGTTTGGGGGTGGTAGGGTGTAGAAACCTTGTGTTGGACTCTATACTTCTTCATCAAAGCCTCCATGCTTCGATTGCAAAAATGTGAACCTTGATCACTAATGATGGCTCTCGGGACTCCAAACCTACAGAAAATCTGTGATCTAATAAAATCCACAACAACTTTAGAATCATCAGTCCGAGTGGCCTTAGCCTCCACCCATTTAGATACATAATCCACAAGCAAGCGAATGTAAACAAAACCAAATGATACAGGAAAGGACCCATAAAGTCGGTACCCCAAACATCAAAAATCTCACGAGAATAATAAGGGTTTCGGGGCATTTCATTTCTACGAGAAGTATTCCCGTTTCTCTGGCATTGATCACAAGATTTGCAAAACATATATGCATCATGAAATAGAGTGGGCCAATATAACCCAGAGTCTAAAACTTTCCTAGCAGTCCGTTGAGGACCGAAGTGGCCGCCACATGCAAGTTTATGACAAAAGCTAAGAATGGAATGGAATTCATCATCAGGCACACATCTCCTAATTACTTGGTCATTGCAAAATCTCCATAAGTAAGGATCATCCCACACATAATACTTTGACTCACTTTTCAATTTATCAATCTTAGCCTTAGTGAAATGTGCAGGTATTGCGTTAGCAACCAAGAAATTAATCAAATCGAAACCAAGGGATGTTGCCTTGCACTTGAAAAGTTGCTCATCGGAAAAACATCATGGATGGGAAAAACATCTGCCTCCCTTTCAATTCGACTCAAGTGATCGGCCACCAAAATTCTCCGCTCCACTCTTGTCACGGATCTCAATATCAAACTCCTGGAGGAGCAACATCCACCTAATCAACCGGGGCTTGGCATTGGGCTTCTTCAGGAGAAACTTTAATGCTGCATGATCTGAAAACACAACCACTCTAGTACCAAGCAAATATGATCGAAATTTATCTAAAGCAAAAACAATTGCTAAAAGTTCCTTTTCAGTTGTGGTGTAGTTGATTTGTGAAGGATCTAAAGTTCTCGAAGCATAGGAAATGACATGAGATACTTTACCGACCCTTTGTGCAAGAACAGCTCCCAATGCATAATTAGAGGCATCACACATCAGCTCAAATGGAAGTGTCCAATCCGGTGGTTGGATGATAGGTGTACTAGTCAATGCCTGCTTCAATTGATTAAATATCCTGGCACTTCTTGTCAAAGTGGAACTCCACATCTTTTTGCAGTAAGTTGGATAGCGGAAGTGCAATTTTGCTGAAATCCTTTATGAACCGCCGATAGAAACCTGCATGACCAAGGAAGAAACGAATCTCCCGCACGCATGTGGGGTAAGATAGGCATGAAATAACATCTATTTTTGCAGGATCTACCTCAATACCCTCACGAGATATCACATGCCCTAAGACTATACCTTGTTCTACCATAAAATGACATTTCTCAAAATTTAGAACGAGGTTAGTCTCAATGCATCTATGCAAGACCTGAGCCAGACTATCTAAACATGCATCAAAGGAAGATCCATAGATAGTAAAATCATCCATAAATACGTCCATGCAATTTTCTAAAAAATTAGAAAAGATACTTACCATACACCTCTGAAAGGTGCCTGGAGCATTGCACAGACCAAAAGGCATCCTCCTGTATGCAAATGTGCCAAATGGACAAGTGAAAGTAGTCTTCTCTTGGTCTTCTGGGGCTATATGAATCTGAAAATAACCCGAATATCCATCCAGGAAACAATAATGTGACTTCCCAGCTAACCGCTCCAACATCTGATCAATGAAGGGCAACGGGAAATGATCCTTTCTGGTAGCCTGGTTAAGCCGCCTATAATCAATGCAAACTCGCCAACCGTTTTGAACTCGTGTGGGCACAAGCTCATTGTTCGATTCGCAACCACCGTGACCCCGCATTTCTTGGGAACCACTTGCACGGGGCTCACCCATTGGTACCGTCGAGATATGAGATAAATAATGCCGGCTTGAAGCGACTTTGTAACTTCCTTTTTCACCACATCTAGAATCGGGGATTTAGTCTCCTTTGGGGCATCTAACCGGTTTGATCCCTTCTTCCAATAAAATCTTATGCATGCATGTGGAGGGACTAATACCAGGAATATCTGCAAGAGTCCATCCGATGGCTTGCCTATTCTCGCCTCAAAATCTGCGAGTAATTTTTCTTCTTGATCGGGTTGTAGGTTTTTAGCAATGATCACCTAGGAAGTGTCTCACCATCTCCCAAATATGCATATTTAAGATGGTCCGTAAAGTCTTCAACTCCAAAGATGGAGGTTACACAATGGAAGGTAACAAGTGATCTGAAACAACTATCTCAAAGAACATTAATTTCAAAGATGGTAATCGACTCTCATTCTCAATTGTTGTATCATCAAGAATGTATCATTACTCATAACAAACAAATCTCAAGACATGCAAAGACATGGTTCAACATCACAAGTAGCACATGTATCACAAGAAACAGAACCAAGATAGTCAACAATATCGGGGAATTCAACATATAAATCAAGTATAGACATCATCAACCAAATCTCAATCACATCAACATGGAAAATGTAATGCTCCTCTAAGGGGTGTTTCATGGAATCAAAAATGTTAAATTGTACCAAATCGTCGCTAAACTCCATAGAAAGGGTGCCAAAGATGCACGTCTATCTTGGCCTTGGCGGTCTTGAGAATGGTCCGCCTAGAATCAATGGAGCATGGTTTGTTGAAGACTCATCTTCCATGTCCGAACGTAGAAATCATGTTGGAAAAATCAACTCATTCACCCGAACTAACACATTTTCCAAAGCACACTGCATAGGGATGCAGCGGTGGCTCTATTTGCCAACTGAATCACAATACCAAATGGGTTGCAAAGTACCAATGTTTAAACACTTATAAACTGACATAGGCATGACATTGATCGAAGCACCCAAATCTAGCATTGCATGCTCAAATCTAGAGTTGCCAATTATGCAAGAAATTGTGAAAGTTCCAGGATCTTTGCATTTCTGTGGCATGCTTGGCAGAATCATTGTAGAAACATTTCTACCCATGCTGATCTTCTCATTCCCTTTCAACCTTCTCTTATGAGTGCACAATTCCTTGAGAAATTTAGCATATTTTGGAATTTGCTTGATTGCATCTAGGAGGGGAATATTGATTTCTCCTTTCCTGAATGTCTCAATGACTTCTTTTTCCATTTCTGCTTGCATTGTTCTCTTGGATTGTGTGATCCTATTTGGAAAAGGTAATGGAATGGTAACATCTGAATTCTCTACAATTTTCTTCAAGGTGTACGCATTGAACCGAATTATCCATTTCCGCCGTTTTTGGTCAATTTCGATTGTTGTAAGGTTGGAACATCAACTTCTTTGCCACTTCTCAAGGTAATTGCACTTACGTTGCCTCTTGGATTGTTAATTGTTTGTGAAGGCAATTGGCTAGAACCTTGACTCTTTAGCTCGCTCACAGTGGTTGCCAGCTGCCCGATTTGAGTTTGTAAATTCTAAATGTTGGCACTGACGTTCTGCTGGAACTGAATGTTATTTGTGGCCATTTGTTTCATCAGGTCTTCCAATGATGGCTCAACTGGAGTGGATTGGACAGACTGCTGAATAGGTTGCTGTTGTCTGAATGCAGGGGGTATTTGTTGGTATTTGTTGCTTGGACCTGCAGCTTGGTATCTAAATTGTTGTTCTTCTTGCCGGGGGGCATTTGTTGTTCTTGGCTAGAATTCCCATATCTCAAATTGGGATGGTCTCGCCAACCAGTCGCAAACCAGGGTTATAAGTACTAGAAAATGGATCATATCTAGATTGTTGTGTTGTTCTTGATATTGGGATCTACTAGGAAAAATACCAGCTGCAGCAACACATTGATCTGGAAAAGCAGAACCATCTTCCTGAAGTGTTGGGCATGAATCAGGAGGATGAGATGAATTAGAGCAAATTCCACACACTGATGCAGTCATTTGCATGGGTGGTTGTTGACCCACTGCTATTTGTCTTACCAAAGAAGTCAATTCATCTAGTCTGTGTTCCATTCTTTGTTGGTCCATATGAGATGCTTGAATTTCATTAACTCTTCTGGTTACGGTGATGATCCGCGAGCCAAACTGTTGGATATTGGCTGCCATGTTTGCTATCAGATCTCTTGCGGGGGTAGGAGTTTTGTCTACTAAGGCTCCTCCAGAGGCAGTGTCGATCATGCTTCTATCATTTGGCAGCAAGCCCTCATAAAAGTATGGAATCAAGAGCTGGTCACTAATTTGGTGATGAGGGCAACTCGAACACAACTTCTTGAATCTCTCCCAATATTCATGCAAAGTTTCACCAGACATCTGTCTGATGCCACATATATCCTTCCTAATTACAGCAGCTCTAGAGGCAGGGAAGAATCTCTCCAGGAACAACCTCTTCATGTCTTTCCAACTTCTGACTGAACCTGGTGAAAGATAAAACAACCAATCTTTGGCTGCATCGACAAGTGAGAAGGGAAATGCCCTTAACTTGATGTGTTCCTCAGAGATGCCTTGTGGCTTCATGGTTGAACACACAACATGGAACTCTTTCAGGTGCTTATGAGGATCTTCACCCACAAGACCATGAAACTTTGGTAACAAGTGTATCAAACCAGATTTCAATTCAAAATCTGCATCAAGATTAGGATATTGAATGCACAAAGATTGGTAAGATACATCAGGAGCCAGCAAGTTCCTTAAGGGTTCTATTAGCCATGATTTCTTTAATTACTTAAGTTATCGGGTTCACTCCCAAAATCAAAGTTAGGTTCAAATTAACTCTTGAATTTATCACACGAGCTCTAATTAATCTATGCAAGGTCCTATCAATCTCGGGATCAAGATCAAGCAAGATATCGATTGGACCTAGTCATGCATCAACTAAAGCACAAAAACACAAAAACTACAACTAAGCAAAATACACTAAACAACACTCAAAATATGCAAAAATAAATCTAGTTAATATGTCTAAACATTTTTAAAAATTATGGAATCAACACGGAACAAAATCTACATAAAAATGAAACTAGAAAATGTAATAAAAAATAATAAAAAATTAAAAAGTGGTCTAAATGATAGAATTTCGAAAACCAGGGGTGACCTCACAAGGTACTTGTGAGTCTTGTTTATCAGTTGTTTTCCTTCAACCGACCATGTTTTAGCTCATTCGGACATGTTTTAGTTCGAAAATTGTAATAGTTACCTGTAATCACCTGTTTTCCGTCTTTCCTAAATCGAAAAAATTCAAAAGCTAAGATAAAAATGTTAGTATGGTATGAACAATGTTAGTAAATGAAAAATGACTGTTAGAATAAGTAAGAAAGAGCAAAAAATTAGTAAGGTTACTTAAAATGAAAAGATTATACCTTCGAGATCCCCGAGACCATAGCGCTAAAATTTTGACGAGCGCCGAACTCGAACTCAAAAATTATAACCGAAGTTATTAACTAAGTTTGCAGTATAGTGAACAACACCGGATCGTCTCCTCAAGGATCGTAAATGCAATTTTATCAAATTAAGTTAAGTTAGAAAGGGGGGTTTGATTGTTCAAGGATTACAATGACAAGATCTAAGAAAAATAACAATTAAAAGAACATCAATTCAAAATCTATCCGAGATTGAGTGGATTCAATCATAGACCTTTCAACAAACACCAAATACATTTGAATGGTTAACTTGGATCTAACCGATATCTCTCGCATCAGATCCGAATTCATACTAGACAATCGTCCAGAATTCAATTGACAAGTGATAAACACAAATCTGCAATTGCACCATTCATGTAAATATATGTCAATTTAAGCACCGAATTCAATTAACCTAGGCACAAATCAGTAACCTAACCTCTTCAATTACATGATTAGTTTAGATCAATCAGTTCTAAGTTTCATCACAAATCTCAATCTTCAGTTATGTGATTAATTCAGATCAATCAACTCTAAGTTTAATCACAATACTTAATCTTAAAATAAACATAAACAGAATCACCATTCATGCATTCAAGATCAAGAAAACAGAAGAAGAAGAAGAGAAGAAGAATCCAAATATAAATTAAATACATTACATAAACCAAGGTCTCAAGAATCCAAACCACAATCTCTTCAAGAGTCCCAAATTGACTAGAAGTGACTTAGCTCTCCATTACAATGAAGGAAAAATATACAAGAACTATGAAAAGCTATCTCTAACACCAAGTGTCTTCTTAGAGCTCTCCACATCCAGCCTTTTATAGAGGATTAGGAGTAGTAGGTGGATGAGTAGGTGAGATTAGTAGGTGGAATTAGTAGGTGGATGAGTAGGTGAGATTAGTAGGTGAGATTAGTAGGTGAGCTTCCTTGTCTCCGAAATTATTTATTGCTGAACTCATTGATTTCGTCATTTCCAAGCCAAGTGGTCTTCATGAAAGTTCTAGAAAATTGTCTAAGCTTTCCAATAGCTGTGGAAGCACCCAAAAAATCATCCTACAGCCCAAGATATGACTCAATTACTACAGACTGTTCAGGACCAGTTTCAGCACCTCTGTTTTGACTTTCAGACCCAATATCACCATCAAGGAGCCTGAATCAAGTTTTGTGTTTGTCATGAAAGTTGTACATATGGGTCTTAACTTTCAGATTACAAATTTTCAGCCCATTTTATAAACCCAAACTCGAATTATGTTCTGGTTACTACACACTGTTCAGGTTCCAGTCACAAAACCCATATTCTGATTTCCATGCCCAATTAGCTCTACTAGATGTCTGAAATTGTCTTTGAGCTCTTCATCAAAGTTGTAGAGCTCTCTCTTATCTTTCCTACAAGGTAAAATTCATAATTATCAGACATTTAGAACTCAAGATATGGCCAAAATACAGAAATAGTGTAAGACCCAAATAATGCTGAAAAAAATCAATTAAGTCCGATTCGAGTTCAAACTTACAAAACATAATCAAATTCAATCAATTAAGTACATGAAGAGTGTAAATGACTAATAATGAGGGTTTATTAATGTATAAAATATATAATTATCAATCGGCAAGCCGATCTTTTGCTCCGGTGAGGGAGAAGAGAAATAGATTTTATTAAAGAAAAAGAACCTCAATAAATTAAAACTTCAAATCAAGTCTCCGGCTACGGCGCCAAAAACTTGACTGTGGGATTTAAGGATGCAAACCCAAGTGCAGGTTGTCTCAAGTAATAAATTTCTCGGGAGTCCGAGGTCGATCCAAGGGAATTAATGAAGAAAAATTAATTGAGGTACGAAAATGATTTGTCACAACACCAAAAGTAAGAAGTTCACAAATGAATTTAAGAGCTTGCTTAGGTTAGGAGATCCATTCTTGGTAATAAATTAAAGGTAAGATTACTTCTCTTTATAACTCAATTGAAATCCACACACAACGGAGGTTCCAATCGGAAAATATAACATTTAAAGTTCAATTATATATGCAATCATATTATGATTCCTTTAATTATCTACTAACATTTGTAAATGAGTTCAAGCATTTACTGTGCTAATCCTATTGTCTACAACAAATCAAGATATCCATTATACAAAGAAAGTTTCTAAATTGATTGGAAACAAAATATAACACATATAATGTCCAATTGATAATATATCATTTAAGCACAAAAAATAAAATAATCTAACCTTATTTCATTACCAAGAGCTTCACTTTTTCACCCAAGCAAGATGAAGATTTAGTTACTCATGGATAAGAAGAAAGAAAGAGAGAAAAAGAGAAAGATGAACATAGCTTTAATTTAGAACAAGAGAAAATTACAATAAAGGAAAACAATAAACAAGCATAACCATAACTTGTAAAAACTAAGCCTAACACCAAGTGCTCCAAATGATCAGCCAATGGTGCCTTTTATAGAGGATTAAGGATACAAAATGACAAGGAGGCTGATTAAGAGTAGGTGGATGAGTGGATGAATGAGTGGAAAATGTCAAATGGTGAGGATAAGAGTGAAAAATTATTGAGATTTCTTGTCTCAGAAATCATTCATTGCTTAACTCATGGATTCTGTCATCAAATAGAAAAGTCATCTTCATGAAAGTTGTAGATCTGAATATTAACTTTTAGATGTTTAAATTTCAACCCAAGATCATTCTTACAGCCCGAGGTATGGCCCAATTACTGCAGACTATTCAGGCCTAGTTTCAACACCTCTGTTTTGACTTCCAGACTCAATATCACCTCCAAGATGTCTGAATAGGCTCTTGTGTTCTTCATAACCGTTGTAGATCTAGGTCTTAAATTTCAAATGTCCAAATTTCAGCCCAAGATAATTTTTACAGCCCGAGTTATGCTCTGATTACTGTACACTATTCAGGTTCCAGACACAAAGCTCATGTTTTGTCTTCCAAGCCCATTTAGCTCTTCTAGATGTCCATATTTTACCTGGAGCTCTCATGAAAGTTGTAGAGCTTTCTCTCAGTTTTCCTACAAGGTAAGACCCAAATAATGCTGAAAAAATCAATTAAGTCCAATTTAAGTCCAATCTTACAAAACATAACCAAGCTTAATCAATTAAGCACATGAAGAGTATAAATGACTAAAAATGAGGGTTTATTAATGTATAAAATATATGATTATCAATACTTTAACTCAAAGTCATAATTTTTTAAGAATTTTACCCATCTTCTTTGTCTCATGTTCAGCTCATTTTGATTAAACAAGTACTTTAAACTTTTATGATCGCTGAACACCTCAAACTGGACTCCATAGAGGTAATGTCTCTAAATCTTTAAGGCAAACACTACAGCTACCAATTCCAAATCATGTGTAGAATAGTTCTCCTCATGTGACCTTAACTGCCTTGATGCATATGAAACTACTCTCCTATTTTGCATCAGAACACATCCTAGTCCCATCTTTGAAGCATCACGATATACTTCAAAGTTCTCATCGGTGTAACACCCCCCTCAGGGCATCACATTTCTGACTGCCAACTCCAAATCTGAAAATTAGTACATAAAAGGTTTGAGTTATAAAAGGTAAGTTTTAAAATTTCCTTTTCTTGGTGAAGATGAAACATAAACTTACTGTAATCCATAAGTATCATTGAAAATACATTTAAACTTATTAATATACAATATTGACACCAATTAAAATTTAATAATTTAAAGAGAAATATAAAATCTAACAGACTCTTTTTTTTTAACAATAGAAAACCCCATCACGGGTCCTACTTAATAGCACGGTACAACACTAACGAGAAAACTTAGCATACTTATTCCTTCTTGTATCCTTCTTGATGCATCAGACATCTGTTCCTTGTCAACACTGCACGCTATCAAACCTGAAATGATCATTCTCTGATGTTGTCTCTGATCTCAAAGTATTTATCTCCCGTATGTCTAAGACTACTCGTTCCATCTACTATTCAATTTTAATAATACAAACACAACAAAACAATATAACAAAGAGATGAGATCACCTACGCCAATACCAACATGGTAGCACAAAGATAACACAAACAACATATGATATAGGTATATCATACCAGAATTCCAATAATGCACTCAACATTAATCAACTATCATCATCATACCATTAACATTATTATCATCACACAATAATCACAATAATGCCATCAACATGATTATCATCATCATCATCCAATATTCCTCAATTAGTATATCATGCAGATATAGATACTCAGATTTATGCATATGTTATGCATGTAGACTCAATGTCCTACTCCTTGGAGGTTTTCACAATTTCGAGAAGAATGCTTTGTTAATTGTCAGCCTTAACCCAAAGATAATTTTCCAGATTAGCCCACAGACAATGCCCAGCCTTAGCCCACAGACAATTGTCCAGCTTTCGAAAAGAATCGTGTTCTTGTCGGGTATCGTCAATGCGTTGCACGGACTGCGTCACCAAGTGGCATATGGTCCAGCCGTAACCCACAGACAGATATCCACTGGTCGACCGCCGCGCCTTGACACACCCCAAGATCCATCATAGACCTCACTATCAATTCACATTCCCTCTTCAACCACAAGGGTCCCAATAGCATCAGCTATCAATTTTTGTTTAATTCAAAATCATCATATGCCTCAATGCATATCTTTTCAATGCATGTTCAATGCACCAATGTCAATCACAGGTAAAATTCCTCATTTCCAATGCATGTTCAATGCACCAATGCCAATCATAGGCAAAATTCACACTTTCATATTCAGGGTTCACACATTGGCCCATTCTCAGTTTTAATTTCATTATCTCATAATCAGGGTCCACACACTGCCCAACAATAATCATCTTGTATTTTTGACAAGAAAATCATATTATTACGTTTTCAAAGTCATAAAACACTTTCGTCGTGTTTTTACAATCGCGCAACATTTCTGTTACGTTTTCAAAATTTTACAACATTTCCGTTATATTTTCAAATCACATATTGATTTTTCAATGTTTTCACAATCGCGTAAAAATATTTACACGTTTCTCAAATCGCGTAGCGATTTTTCACCATTTTCATAATCACGTAAAAATATTTCATCACTTTTCAATCACGTAGTGATTTTTCAACAATATTTCAATCACGTAAAATATTTAATCATTTTTCAAATCACGTAAAAATATTTAAACGTATTTCAAATCGCAAAACATAAAAATCACGTTTTTAAGTTACGTATATCATTTTTCACCATAATTCTATTACGAAAAATATTTCTCAACCTTCAAAAATTTCATTTCAACCTTTCTCAAAATAATACAACTACTCACATCATTTTCCACATTTTCTTACTCAAGAAAATCTTTTTCACAATATATTCCACAAATTAACAATTCCATTGAATTAAATCAATGTTTCTAACTTTAAAAATTACTAACGCTCTCCAAAACCCAAAGGATGAGTTACACGTTAGAAAATATCAAATCACTATTATATTCTCCATTTTTCTCAAATCAATTCTAAAATCAATTCTCTTCAAAATAAATTGAGGTGTGTTTGAACCTCTCTTTTCCATTTACATAATGAAATTCATTTCTCAAGTGATAAAATACTTTGATTCCTTTTCCAAATTCCTTGTACTACATCAAAATATATTTCCACTTTGTTTCCATAAAATCAAGGCATTACAAGCCTTCAAAATCGTGGACATGACTATTAAAATCATCATAATATTTTTCCTTCTAAGTCAATATGGTTTTACACAAACAAAACCATTAAAAATCTTTTACAAAAACTGTGAGCACTTGGTCTTTGAAATCAAATCATTTGTTCATTTTTCATTTTCACTTTCTTTGCAAATCATTAAAATCAACATTGCCCCTTTAAAACTCATGTTTAGTAAAATGTTTAGAAACTTTTTACACAAAATAAATTAATAAAAATTCTTCTCAAAACTGTGAACACTACTTCTTGAAAAACAAACCCTTTGTTTATTTTCCATGCTTCTCTAATCATCCAATTTTATCATTCATAAAAATATTAATTTATAAACACTTATTTTGAGGTGTCTTGGCCGAAAATTCCTCTTGGTCTTTGGAACCAAAAATCAATTTCCTTTCCATCATCAAATCATGACATACATATACATATTCAAATATATATCACAAACATGCCATAATCAAAGCAATAAATCATGCAAATCATACCAAGCATAGGCAAATAATCAAAGCACATAAACACTCACAAATTATTACAAGACCATGGATATGAATCCTCACATGGATTCATCATCCATCAAATATAACACCATCTCTCACTACCATACTTGGCTGGTGAGATGAATCTCCCTCTTACCTCTTGAAGATCCTCAAAAACTCCTTATTTTGCTTCTTTTTCTAAGTCCTTTACCACCAAAAGTTTCTTAAATACACAACAAAACACAAGTTTATTAGTACATTAAGTTTGAACTAGGGGAACCATGGATCAAACATGGCTTAGAACCTTGAAAATCAAAAGAAAAGTGAAGATTCACAAACTTCACCAATAAAGCTTCAATCTTTAGCTTGAAGAACAAGGTTGAAGATGAATGATTTAAAGAAAGTCTACAACATGAAGTTGCTTAGAATATCATGTAGATTCAAGATCTATGGTTGGATGAAATTAAAAAAGATTGGATGGTGATTTTGGATGTCTTGGCCGAATGGTTCTTCTTGAAGAACAAAGATGGAATTTTTGATTTTTGTAAGGGAAAGGTTTCTTAACTTGGTTAAGGTAAATAATGAAGTGAAATCACTTGGTTTTCCTTCCTATCAATTTCGCAGAGCTCCTTGGAAAATCCCTAACAATCATAAACAAATCTCAAAATCAATAACAAGTAAAAAAATAGGTAAACCATGGTTTAGATTATGAAAAAGAAGAGAAGAAATGAAGTTTTCCATAACTTCACCTTAAGAACCCTAGAACTTGCTCTTGGAAAAACTCCTTGAAGATGAAAGATTTAGGACTTGGTGTAAACTACAAAGTGTCTTAGAATAAGGTAAAGATTCAAGAAATATGGTTGTTTGAAATTAAAGAGTGATGGAAGGTTGTTTTGGAGTGCTTGGCCGTGAGCTTAGAGAAGGAGAGAAAAGGAGAGAAATTTTGATAACTTTGTTTTTTGAAAATGTTCAATGAAGACCAAGGTGATCAATAATGACTAAAGTGATCAATTATGGCCTTTAACTTGTGCTTTAGCTCCTAAATGCAGCACCAAACTGTCCCCCCTCCTCCATGCACTCTTCAAAATGTAACAAATCTCCTAGCCATCATTTTAGGCAATCTTGACCATTGATTAGATCAATGGTTAGGATTAATATAGGTTTTAGGTTTAGGCTTTAGATAGAAGACTTAATTTAGGCCATTGGATCTTTTCTCCTTGAAATCCTAGCCATTAGATGTGTCTCCAAAATGAAAGGTCAAGATTACTCCTTCTTACTTTTAATCCAAGGGTCATAATTAGTCATAGCCATTTTAGAAGATCAAATCTTCACCATTGATTAAATCCAAATCCAATGGTTATAAATGATCCATCTCCACCGTTGATTAAATCCAAATCCAACGGTTATAAATGGTCATAGCCACTTTATAAGATCAAATCTCCACCCTTGATTTAAATATAAATCCAATGGTTATAAATGGTCATAGCCATTTTCTTAGACTAATCCTACACCGTTGATTACATCGACGGTTGATATCAAAGTCTTCAATATTAGACTTGCTTCCTATTGGTCCGTCAAAAGTTGTCATAACCACTATTGTTGACTAAGCAGTATAATTTCTATTTTTATCTGCTATAACCCCACAAAAGAATATATTTACTATATTTTTATCATCTGATAATTAAATACAGTACAAAACATAGTACAATAAAATTTTAAAAACTATTTTCGGATTTAGGCTTAGTAAGATCCCCTATCTCTGTCTCAACAGTACAAATTTTTCTATGCATAAAAAAATTTTCACGTTTTGGGACTCACCCCGAGCCCACGTAGGATCACTGGGGCCCACAAAAAGTCCAAAAACGATCAAAGAAATATAAAAATTTATAATCATCCACAAAAATCACAAAAAGTAGAAAATGCACAAATATCAAATCAGATTACGTAAAATAATTAAGACTTTTCAGTAATAATTAAATTACGTAAGATTTTTCCCGGCCCGAAAATTATTATTTTCTTGACACGGAGTAAATCATACAAAACGATCAAATATACTGACAAAATATTCAAAATAATTTTACAGTACACAGAAATCACTAAACAGTAGAATTCTATTAACTGTCAAAATTATTGTCTTATATTTAGGAAGTTTAGGGTGTTACAATACTCCCCCTCTAAAAAAAAGTTTCATCCTCGAAACTTGATAATCTTGATTTCACACCCTCAGAATAAATACGGATAATGCTCTTTTATCTTTTCTTCCAGTTCCTATGTAGCTTCACTGCTTACATTATTCCAAACTATTTTAACCAATGAAATATCTTTGCCTCTTATTCAACTTCTCCTGATCAAACAAATATCTCATGTAACTTCAATTTCCTTGAAATATACACTACAACTCTTCTATTCTGCATAAACACACATCTTAAACTTCGATGTAACACATCACAGTACATCTCCAATGGTTCACTAGGATTAGACAGAACTAATACCAAAGGAATAGTCAAACACATTTTCAACTCCTAAAAATTTTCCTTGTATAACTCAGTTCATACAAACACTTAATTCTTTCAGGTAAGCCAGGTGAAAAGTCTTACGATCTTGGAAAATTTCTCAATAAATTTTCTACGGATTTTCGTTACTATTTTTGACTTTTCCCACATGAAAAACTGTTTCAACCTTCGAAGAATCCACCGCAATCCCTTCTTTAGAATTACGGAACCCAAACTTCACTCATCCAGAATTCACATCTCAACAACTTAACATATAATCACTTCTCCTTTAGAACTTGGAAAATCACACTGAGAAGTTCAGTATGTTCCTCATGATTTCGAGAATAGATTAGAATATCGTTAACAAAGAAATAATGACAATTCTGTCTAGATAAGAACGAAAGATTCTACTCCTATAATTTATCAATATTATAAGAGCATTCGTCACCCCGCACGACATCACTTAAAAATTTTCTTATCCTTGTATTGCTTCACTCTCCTACCTTTGCTCTTAGCAAGAAGTGTCTCACACATCGAATTCTCTTTCAACAACACCGTACTAGATACTATGACATGGATTCGAATAGGAATATCCTTTCTTGCAAAATATTCTTTCTTGCAAATTGCGATACATGAAAAACATTGTGAAGGTCAGAAAGAAAAAGGATAACGAAACTATCTGATATGTTACCAGACATATCCAACAAAGAATTTGATATTGCTTGATTTTAAGAACGAATTTCTGGAATACTAACACTTTATTGAGACAATCTCATAAGATATGGTCGGAAAATAACCAATCTATTTCAAAGATCACATCTATTTATGAAAGAGATAAACAGATCAAACTAACACAAAAATTTGATTTATAACAACAACAGGATAATTGTATAACTTGAGTAGCACGATACGCTAGTAATAGAAACAGAAGTAAACAAGTTAAAAGATAACGAAGACATGGATAACTCTAATTGATCTACACGATCATATGCCATAGAGAAATGGGTTACCTCCGGAATTATATAGTATAGTCAAAGGATCACTTTCTGTGATACAATCTTCTTTACTTTGGTCATCAGTTTGGGTACTTTTGCTCCACTTGGAGAATCGATGCTCCATTCTACTTGAGATATCGAAGCACGTTCATTACGAACAGATGACTTCGTCTTTGATGGAACACAATCTTTGGAAATGTGTCTAGGCCATCCGCACTTGAAACAAATTTTTTCCTTGAACGTACAATCCTTTGTCAGATGATCTTTCCCACACTTCCTACATTTCAGTGCAGATGTCGCAGTCAGACCAAACCTGCTACTACTAGTACTTCCTCCATAAGATTGCTGCTGTTGTTAACTTCCCAGAGATTACGAATACGTTTTCTGCTGGAATCGCTTGACCTTATGATTTCTCCTTCTTCGTAACCAATATGGTCCAACGTTACAGAGTCTTTCATCCTGAAACTGATTCAATTCTAACAAAATCTTAGCTTCAGCTATCAATTCTTGCTTCTAAACAATCTTCTGAGTTTGTTGTATATTTACATCAGTAGCTTTTCGTATCACTTCCAAAGTTGCCATCATATCACCATCATTACATCTCGCTTCCACATGCGTACGCCTATCATGAGCCATCGTCTTTCTTTGTCTAACACAAGTCATTTCTTTTCTTCAAAGACGGATAAATCAAATTAAAATGGAAACCAGATGTAACCATTTCAAATAAACATTTGTTTCCTTTCGGAAATCAAATACATAGAGAACACAACACAAGCAAAATAGACCTAACCACAAAACCCTAAAAGACTCAAACCGTGCTCTGATACCAACTAATGTAACACCCCCCTCAGGGCATCACATTTCTGACTACCAACTCCCAATCTGAAAATTAGTACATAAAAGGTTTGAGTTACAAAAAGTGAGTTTTAAAATTTCCTTTTCTTGGTGAAGACGGAAACTTAAACTTACTGTAATCCATAGGTATTACTAAAAATACATTTAAACTTATTAATATACAATATTGACACCAATTAATATTTAACAATTTAAAGAGAAATATAAAATCTAACAGACTCTTTTTTTTTAACAGTAGCAAACCCCATCACGGGTCCTACTTAATAGCATAGTACAACACTAACGAGAAAACTTATCATACTTATTCCTTCTTGTATCCTTCTTGATGCATCAGACATCTGTTCCTTGTCAACACTGCACGCTATCAAACCTGGAATGATCATTCTCTGATGTTGTCTCTGATCTCAAAGTATTTATCTCCCATATGTTTAAGACAACTCGTTCCATCTACTATTCAATTTTAATAATACAAACACAGCAAAACAATATAACAAAGAAGTGAGATCACCTACACCAATACCAACATGGTAGCACAGAGATAACACAAACAATATATCATACAGGTATATCATACCAGAATTCTAATAATGCACTCAACATTAATCAACTATCATCATCATACCATTAACATTATTATCATCACACAATAATCACAATAATGCCATCAACATGATTATCATCATCATCATCCAATATTCCTCAATTATTATATCATGCAGATATAGATATGATAACTTCAGAAAATGAAGTTAATTCACTCGAATTTGATTGTATTTGAGCATGCTATCCCTAAGTTTTCAAGGTCATAAGTTCAATATTTGCATGACATTGGTGAATTAAGCTTGTTGATTCAAATGATTTATAATTGAATCTTTGAAGATCTTGTTTATCGAAGTTGGATGAATTGTGATTTAATGGACTTTATCATTGTTTTGATGTAGGTATTCAAGATGAGAAAGGCCTTGGAAGAGATTAGGAAAGTGAAGAGAGGCCCAAAGTGTGAAGAAATCATCAAGGGAAGGTGCTGCCAACCCATGCCTAGGCATGACAAATCCAAGCCTAGGCGTGGCCCTTGCAGTTTCTCAGGGATTAGAAGCAGAGACACCCACGCCTAGGCATGGTTAATTCACGCCTAGGCGTGACAAACTCAGTTTTTCAGGGTGATTCAGACAGAGACCTCCACGCCTAGGCGTGGTAAAGTCAAGCCTAGGCGTGGCAAGTGTAACACCCTCTCTAGGGCATCACATTTTCGATTCCCGACTCATAATCTGAAAAGAAGTTCACACAAGTTTTGAGTTAAAAAAAATGGGTTTAAAAATTTCTTTCTTTACTGACACGTAAATTTACTGAAAATATTAGGTAATCATATTTCAATTTCTCATTATCTAATATTGACACACAATTTAAAGAGAAATATAAATTGACAGACTCTTTTGTTCTTTCTTTTTCCACAGTAGCAAACCCATTACGGGTCCTACGTAATAGTACGGTATAACACTAACGATGAAAACTTAACATACTTGTTCCTTCTCTTGTATCAACTGGATACATCAGAACTCTATTCCTTGTCAACACTGCTCCCCAACGAGTCATGAATGTCCACTCCTTATTGTTGTCCCTAATCTCAGAGTGTCCATCGGAATGTCCATCTTGAAGCATCAGACATTTGTTCTATGTCTGTTCCTTGTCCTCAAACATCTTTTCCATTTCAACACTGTCGGCAAGGTCATTCTCCGATGTTGTCTCCAAACGTAGAGGTATTTGTCACCCGCTATGTCTAAGACAACTCGTTCCTTCTACTTGTATAATTTTAATAATACGTACATAGCAAAAACAACATAACAAAGAGGTGAGATCACCTACACCAGTACCAACATGGCAAACACAGAGATAACACAAACAACAATATCATACAGTTATATCATCTCATAATTACAATCATGCCATCATCATTATGGTTATCACACAGATACAATATTAAAATCATGCTATCAACATTAATCAACTATCATCATCCACTTATTCAAAACAATTGTCATAGCCAATATTCCTCAATTAATATATATCACACAGATATAAATGTTCAGTTTATGCATGTACACAAGACTCGATTTCCTACTCCATGGAGCTAAACACGTGTCGAGAAATGATCGAAAAGAATCATTTCGGTACCACATGCCTCGACCACGTGCTATAATCCTCATTTTGATTTTTGCACATCTAGCATATACACGACAATCTTTATCGATCTTGATTAAGAATAGTGTCTCGGTCAGATCATCGGTGTGTCGCGTCGGTCTAACCTACGGTTACGAGAGCGACTCACCACTTTGTCCATTGTAGGCAACCCGCACCCGGTTGCCCCCAAGGTCAACGAGTGACCTACACTACGCATATCGCACCCACTTAAGAGGTGTATGTTTCTCCTAGGCAATTAGCCTTATCCACCATCGAACCATTCTAATGCATGTATAATGCACCAATTACCAATCACAGGTATAATACCAATCACAAGCTTCAACAGTAATCATACTGTATTTTCAACAGTGAAATCATGTTATCACCTTTTCATAGTTATAAAACACTTTCGCCGTGTCTTTACAAAATTGCGCAACATTTCCGTTACGTTTTCACAATGTCAAAAATGTTTTTGTTACGTTTTCAAATATCGTAACACTTCTGTTATGTTTTCAAAATTCTAAAACATTTTTGTTATATTTTCACAATACCGTAACACTTCTGTTACGTTTTCAAAATTTTAAAAAGTTTTTGTTATATTTTCACAATACCGTAACACTTCTGTTACATTTTCAAAATCTTCAACTCTTCACATTTGCACTTTTAAATCACGTACTAATTTTTCAACGTTTTTCTTAAACACGTAAAAATATACGTTTATCAAATCCCATAATATTTTTCCACTGTTTCAAAATTACGTAACTTAAAAATCTTTCTTTTACGTCACGTGTCATGTAAATCATTTTCTTTCATTTTCAAAATATTTAAAACACTTTTCAAATCACATAATGATTTTTTGTTATTTTCACAATCACGTAAAAATATTCTATTGTTGTTCAATCACGTAGTGATTTTCAACGGTATTTCAAATCACGTAAAATATTTAAACATATATCAAATCACGTAGAAATATTAAAACATTTTTTTTAAGTCACGTAGGAATACTTAAACATTTTTCAAATCGTGTAGCTTAAAAATCACGTTTTTAGGATACGTAAAACGTTTTTCACCATAATTTCATTATTTTTCCAATACGCAAAACATTCTTTAATATTCCAAACGTCATTTTGAAAACTACGTAAAATATACCTCAATATTCCAAATATTATTTTGGACTTTCAAAAACTCAATATCGTTTCCAATGTCATTTTTCACATTTTCTCTTTTAAGAAAACCTTTCCAAAATATATTTCACAAAATCACTCTCCAAAATCCCAAAGAATGATTCATATGTTAGAAGACGTTAAATTATTATATTTTTTTCATTTTTTCCCAAATCAATTCTAAAATCAATTTTCTTTAAAACAAAATGAGGCTTAAAACAATTTGCAACCCTTTTTTTATTTTCTTTTCATCTTTATATGAAAGTTCACCTGTGATAAAATACTTACGATTCCCTTTCCAAATTCTTTATATTAAATCAAATTACATTTCCACTTTAAAAAAATTAGTTTGTTTTATAAAAACCAGGGCATTACAAGTTTTCGAAAATCGTAGTACTTGATTATTGAAACCATCAAATATTTTTCCTTCTCAATTGATATGGTTTTACACAAACAAAACCATTAAATTTTGTTTTTCAAAACCGTAAGACTTATGGTCATAAAACCAAACCCATTTGTTCAAATTCATTTTTCACTTTCTTTGCAAATCCTTTTTCACTTTCTTTGCAAATCCTCAAAATCAACATTGTTATTTTCATTTAAAACTCATGTTTAGAAAAAAATACTTAGGAACTTTGTACACAAAATAAATCAATAAAAATCCTTCTAAAATTGTGTTCATGTTTTCTTGAAAAACAAACCCTTTGTTTATTTTTCATATTCTTCAAATCAATCCAATTTTATTCTTCCATGAAAATATTAATTTGTAAACACCTATTTTGAGGTGTCTTGTTTGAAATCCACCATGTTCTAAGTACTCAAAAATCAATTCTTTTGTTCTTGAAATTTTTCAACATAAACCCTAATCAAGGGCATCAAAACCGTAGCTCTTCCTTGGCTATTGGAGCCAAAAACCAATTTTCTTTCCACCATCAAGTCATGGCATATACATATATATTTCATCATAAATAATATAAGCATACCATCAAAGCCATAAAAGCATGTATAGCATATCAAGCATATCATCAAAGCTATAAAATCATGCAAAGCATATCAAGCATAGAAAATTAATCAAAGCTCATAAACACCCACAAATTAATTACATGACCATAGATATGAATTCTCACATGGATTCCACATCCATCAAATAAAATACCATCTCTCACCACCATGCTTGGTTGGTGAGATGGATCTCCCTCTTACCTCTTGAAGATCCTTCAAAGCTTCTTGATTTGTTTCTTTTTCCAAGTCCTTCACCACCAAGGGCTTCTCAAATACAAAACAAAACACAAGTTAATTAACATATCAAGCTTGATTAAGAGGAAGCATGGATCAAACATGGTTTAGATCATGAAAAAGAGAGAAGAAAATGAAGTTTCCTTATACTTCACCTCAAAAACCCAATAACTTTGATCTTGAAGAAACTCCTTGAAGATGAATGATTTAGAAGAAATCTTCAACATGAAAGTTGCTTGGAATATCATGGAGATTCAAGATCTAAGGTTAGATGAAATTAAAAGAGATTGGATGGTGATTTTAGGGTAGATAACCGAATGATATCTCTTGAAGAACAAAGATGAAATTTTTGATTTTTGATAGAAACTTGAAGCTTGAATTTGAAGATCAAGATGAATGATTTTGGAAAAACTCATAACTAGAGATGTTCTTAGAATGATGTTTAGGTTTAGAAAATCAAGTTGGATGAAATTAAAAAGTGATGGAAGGTGTTCTTGGAGTGCTTGGCCAAAACATGAAGAAGGAGAGAAATGGAGAGAAAACTTGGTAACTTAGCTTCTTGAAAATGTCTAATGATGACCAAGGATGGCAATAATGGTCTTCAAACTTTTTCCTATGTCCTAAAGCTTCTCAATTTCGTGGCTCCCCTCCAATGCATTTTCCTTGAGTGCAAATTGATCAATAATGATCAATTATGATGAAACATTGACCAAGACATGCAAAAATGACATAAAGCTTGTCTCTTTGTCTTCTAAACACTCCAAAACCATCACCTTCTTTCATAATGCATTCAATAAAGTTGTCTTCATTATTTGCCACCATTTGAAGCATTTCTAGCCATTGATTAATTCAATGGTTAGGATTTAGGTAGATTTTTAATCTTAGAAGACTTAATCTAGGCCATTGGATCTTTCTCCTTTAAATTCTAGTCATTGGATGTGCCTTCAAAATAAAGGGTCAAGATTGCTCATTCTTACTTTTAATCCAAGGGTTATAATTAGTCTTTGTCACTTTTTAAGACTAAATCTTCACCATTAATTAAATTTACATCCAATGGTCATAAATGGTCTTTATTACTTTACAAGACCAAATCTCCACCCTTGATTAATTCTAAATCCAATGGTTATAAATGGTCTTTGTCACTTTTTGAGACCAAATCTTCACCCTTGATCAATTCTAAATCCAATGGTTATAAATGGTCATAGCCATTTTATTAAACTTATCCTACACCATTGATTAAATCAAGATCAAGTCTTTACCGTTGATTAAATCTACGGTTGATATTCAAGTCTTCAATATTAGAAGACTTGCTTCTTTTTGGTCCGTCAAAAGTTGTCATAACCACTAATGTTAACTTAACAGAATAATATTTATTTTTATCTGCTAAAAACCCCACAAAAGATTATATTTACTGTATTTTTATCATCCGATAAATTTAATACAGTATAAAATATAGTACAAGAAATTTTAAAAACTGTTTCCGGATTCAGGTTTAGTAAGATCCCCTGTCTCCGTCTAAACAGTACAAATTTTTCTATGCGTAGAAAAATTTTTGCTTTGCGGGACCCACACGGTCCACGTGTAGCCACACAGGGCCCACATACACTCCCTCCTGGCCCACAATCGGTAAAAAAATTTCATAATCATCCACAAAAATCACAAAAATTATAAAATACACAAATATCAAATCAGATTACGTAAATTAATTACCTAACGGTAAAAATTAAATTACGTAAAGTTTTTCAAAACTTCGAAAATTTTTATTTTCCGACACGGAGTAAATCACTCGGAACGATCAAATACGGCGATGGAATAAACAAAATAATTTTACGGTGCTCGAAATCACTAAACAAAGGTGAAATTACATTGCCATCAAAATTACTGTTTAAGAGATTGGAAATTTTGGGGTGTTACAGCAAGCAGAGGACAGGCACGTGATTCATAACCACGCCTAGGCGTGGTAAATCCGCGCCTAGGCGTGGGTAAAATCCTGGCACACGGATTTTACCCTTATATTCTGATTTTTGGGAGGATGAAGGGGGATCTTCAGTTTAAACCTAGCCACGAATTCCAGAGAGCAAGAGGGAGGAGGAGGAACACACTTGGATTGAAGGTGACTGAAGGAAGAATCAAGAAGAAAGAGGAAGATCAAGCTTGGAATCTCTCCAATTTTTGTTCATTCTTTCCCCTTTCTCTCTTGATTTGTAACATGATGAATCATTTGGTTACATTTGTTTTCTTCTCCTTGATAATGTGTAACTAAACTCTAATCTAGGGGCTCTCTAGGATCTTGCTATAGATTTGATTAATTTGTAATTAGTTGAGTATCCTTTCAATGAAATTGGTTTTGTTCATCCATATCTATGCTTAGTGCTTGTTATTGATTGGCCATCAATTGCATGATTTTTAATATTCTAATTGAACTAGAAATAGGGTGTTGTGAATATGGATATGGTATGGTTGATGTATGTTTAACTAAGGGGATGGACACATAGCCTTTGGTCATGCATGGCAAGTGTTTGATAATTGGCCTCAATGAGTGATTCTTATGTTGCTTCACATGGACACATAGTGGAATAGCTAGGTTTCACATGGGTAATTGTCCTAGACATAGGCTCTTATCTATTGATGTTTATTAGCCAACATATATCAATTCATTGATAGGTGCTTGTTAATTGCAATTAATCATTGAAATAGCAAGTGAATAGGGACCCCTAGGCTTTAATCATTCTCATCTTCTCTTGTGGAATTGGTGTTTGGTGTTTTCTTATTTTGTTTCCTTTAAGTTGTATTTTAATTGCAACCCGCTCTCTTTCGTTTGCTTGGATAAAAATTTGTGAATAATAGTTAAGTTTAACATTCTTCTAAATTATTCAATCCTTTGGGACACGATACTCTAACTCTCCTTTATATTACTTGTCGACCCATGCGCTTGCGGATCTACGGTCACAACAAGATACTCAGATTTATGCATATGTTATGAATGTAGACTCAATGTCCTACTCCATGGAGCTTTTCACAATTTCGAGAAGAATGCTCTGTTAATTGTCAGCCTTAGCCCAAAGACAATCTTCTAGATTAACCCACAGACAATGCCCGGCCTTAGCCCACAGACAATTGTCCAGCTTTCAAAAAGAATCGTGTTCTTGTCGGGTATCGTCAATGCGTTGCAACAGACTGCATCACCAAGTGGCATATGGTCCAGTCGTAGCCCATAGATAGATATCCACTGGTCGACCGCCGCACTTTGACACACCCCAAGATCCATCATAGACCTCACTATCAATTCACATTCCCTCTTCAACCACAAGGGTCCCAATAGCATCAGCTATCAATTGTTTAATTCAAAATCATCATATGCCTCAATACATATCTTTTCAATGCATGTTCAATGCACCAATGCCAATCATAGGCAAAATTCACACTTTCATATTCATGGTCCACACACTGGCCCAACAGTAATCATACTATATTTTTTACAGCAAAATCATATTATTGCGTTTTCATAGTCATAAAACACATTCATCGTGTTTTTACAATTGCGCAACATTTCTATTACGTTTTCAAAATTTTACAACATTTCTGTTATATTTTCAAATCACATATTGATTTTTCAACGTTTTCTCAATTGCGTAAAAATATTTACACGTTTCTCAAATCGCGTAGCGATTTTCCACCATTTTCATAATCACATAAAAATATTTCATCACTTTTCAATCACGTAGTGATTTTTAACAATATTTCAATCACATAAAATATTTAATCATTTTTCAAATTGCGTAGAAATATTTAAATGTATTTCAAATCGCGTAGCTTAAAAATCACGTTTTTAAGTTACGTAAATCATTTTTCACCCTAATTCCATTACGAAAAATATTTCTCAACCTTCAAAAATTCCATTTCAACCTTTCTCAAAATAATACGACTACTCACATTATTTTCCACATTTTCTTACTCAAGAAAATCCTTTTCACAATATATTCCACAAATTCATAATTCCATTGAATTAAATCAATGTTTTTAACTTTAAAAATTACTAACGCTCTCCAAAACCCAAAGGATGAGTTATACGTTAGAAAATATCAAATCACTATTATATTCTCCATTTTTCTCAAATAAATTCTAAAATCAATTCTCTTCAAAATAAATTGAGGTGTGTTTGAACCTCTCTTTTCCATTTACATAATGAAATTCATTTCTCAAGTGATAAAATACTCTGATTCCTTTTCCAAATTCCTTGTACTACATCAAAATATATTTCCACTTTGTTTCCATAAAATCAAGGCATTACAAGCCTTCAAAATCATGGACATGACTATTGAAATCATCAAAACATTTTTCCTTCTAAGTCAATATGGTTTTACACAAACAAAACCATTAAAAATCTTTTTCAAAAACCGTGAGCACTTGGTCTTTGAAATCAAATCATTTGTTCATTTTTCATTTTCACTTTCTTTGCAAATCCTTAAAATCAACATTGCCCTTTTAAAACTCATGTTTAGTAAAATGTTTAGAAACTTTTTACACAAAATAAATTAATAAAAATCCTTCTTAAAACTGTGAACACTACTTCTTGAAAAACAAACCCTTTGTTTATTTTCCATGCTTCTCTAATCATCCAATTTTATCATTCATAAAAATATTAATTTATAAACACCTATTTTGAGGTGTCTTGGCTGAAAATTCCTCTTGGTCTTTGGAACCAAAAATCAATTTCCTTTCCATCATCAAATCATGGCATACATATACATATTCAAATATATATCACAAACATGCCATAATCAAAGCAATAAATCATGCAAATCATACCAAGCATACGCAAATAATCAAAGCACATAAACACTCACAAATTATTACATGACCATGGATATGAATCCTCACATGGATTCACCATCCATCAAATATAACACCATCTCTCACCACCATACTTGGTTGGTGAGATGAATCTCCCTCTTACCTCTTGAAGATCCTCAAAAACTCCTTGTTTTGCTTCTTTTTCCAAGTCCTTCACCACCAAAAGTTTCTTAAATACACAACAAAACACAAGTTTATTAGTATATTAAGTTTGAACTAGGGGAACCATGGATCAAACATGGCTTAGAACCTTGAAAATCAAAAGAAAAGTGAAGATTAACAAACTTCACCAATAAAGCTTCAATCTTTAGCTTGAAGAACAAGGTTGAAGATGAATGATTTAAAGAAGGTCTCTAACATGAAAGTTGCTTAGAATGTCATGTAGATTCAAGATCTATGGTTGGATGAAATTAAAAGAGATTGGATGGTGATTTTGGATGTCTTGGCCTAATGGTTCTTCTTGAAGAACAAAGATGGAATTTTTTATTTTTGTAAGGGAAAGGTTTCTTAAACATGGTTAAGGTAAAGAATGAAGTGAAATCACTTGGTTTTCCTTCCTATCAATTTCGTAGAGCTCCTTGGAAAATTCCTAAAAATTATAAACAAATCTCAAAATCAATAACAAGTAAAAAAAAATAGGTAAACCATGGTTTAGATCATGAAAAAGAAGAGAAGAAATGAAGTTTTTCATAACTTCACCTTAAGAACCCTAGAACTTGCTCTTGGAAAAACTCCTTGAAGATGATAGATTTAGGACTTGGTGTAAACTACAAAGTGTCTTAGAATAAGGTAAAGATTCAAGAAATATGGTTGTTTGAAATTAAAGAATGATGGAAGGTTGTTTTGGAGTGCTTGGCCGTGAGCTTAGAGAAGGAGAAAAATGAAGAGAAATTTTGATAACTTTATTTCTTGAAAATGTTCAATGAAGACCAAGGTGATCAATAATGACTAAAGTGATCAATTATGGTCTTCAACTTGTGCTTTAGCTCCTAAATGCAGCACCAAACCGTCCCCCCTCCTCCATGCACTCT
This sequence comes from Ormosia emarginata, assembly GCA_029884605.1. Classification (NCBI taxonomy): domain Eukaryota; kingdom Viridiplantae; phylum Streptophyta; class Magnoliopsida; order Fabales; family Fabaceae; genus Ormosia; species Ormosia emarginata. The sequence goes on along the minus strand of JAQQTP010000074.1, from coordinate 34,988,741 downwards.
TCAAAATGCAACAAATCTCCTAGCCATCATTTTCACAACCGCGTAATTTAAAAATCATTGGAGCCAAAAATTAATTTCCTTTCCACCACCACATCATGGCATACATATACATAATTTCAACATATTCTCATCATGCATATTATAAGCATACCATATTATCATCATGCATATTATAAGCATACCATATAAGCCATAAAATCATGCAAAGCATATCAAGCATAATCAAAGCACATAAACACCCACAAATAATTACATGACCATGGATATGAATCCTCACATGGATTCACTATCCATCAAATGCACAAACCATCTCTCACCACCAAACTTGGTTGGTGAGATGAATCTTCTCTTGAAGATCTTCAAAAGCTCCTTGTTTTGCTTCTTTTTCCAAGTCCTTCACCACCAAAAGTTTCTTAAATACACAACAAAACACAAGTTTATTAGTATATTAAGTTTGAACTAGGGGAACCGTGGATCAAACATGGCTTAGAACTTGAAAATCAAAAGAAAAGTGAAGATTAACAAACGTCACCATTAAAGCTTCAATCTTTAGCTTGAAGAACAAGGTTGAAGATGAATGATTTAGAGAAAATCTCCAACATCAAAGTTGCTTAGAATATCATGTAGATTCAAGATCTATGGTTGGATGAAATTAAAAGAGATTGGATGGTGATTTTAGGTGATATGGCCGAAATTCCTCTTGAAGAACAAAGATGGAATTTTTGATTTTTGTAAAGGAAAGGCTTCTTAGACTTGGTTAAGGTAACGAATGAAGTGAAATCACTTGGTTTTCCTTCCTATCAATTTCGTAGAGCTCCTTGGAAAATCCCTAAAAAATCATAAACAAATCTTAAGATCAATAACAAGTAAAAGAATAGGTAAACCATGGTTCAAGCATGGCTTAGAAATTCAAAACTAAAAGATTGGGTGAAGAAATGTGAACTTTACCATTTTTGGTAGAAACTTGAAGCTTGGATTTGAAACTCAAGATGAATGATTTTGTGAAAACTCATAACTAGAGATGTTCTTAGAATAAGGTAAGGATTCAAGAAACTAGGTTGGATAAAATTTTTGAGTGATGGAGGGTAATCTTAGAGTGCTTGGCCGAAACTAGAGGGGAAAAGAAATGGAGAGGAAATTTTTGATGAGCTTAGACTTTGGAATGATCAAGAATGATAAAAAATGACAATAATGATACAAATAATAGAAACCAAGAATTTTGGCCCCCTTTAGAGTGCATGGCCGTAGCTATGCTTGGAGAGAAAGAAGAGAATATTTTTGCTTTAGGAAAATGATCAAGAATGATCCTTAATTGACCAAGACATCTAATAATGTCTTTAAACTTTTCCTTTAGCTCCTAAAACAAGCACAAAACCGTCCCCCCTCCATGCATGCATTCCATAATGTTGTCATCTTTTTCAAGCCACCATTTAGAGCATTTTAGGTCATTGATTAGATCAATGGTTAGGATTAAGGAAGACTTTTGATTAGAAGACTTAATCTAGGCCATTAGATCTTTCTCCTTGAAATCCTAGCCATTAGATGCATCTCCAAATATGAAGGGTCAAGATTACTCCTTCTTACTTTTAATCCAAGGGTCATAATTAGTCATAGCCATCTTAGAAGACCAAATCTCCACCATTGATTAAATTCATATCCAATGGTTATAAATGATCCATCTCCACCGTTGATTAAATCCAAATCCAACGGTCATAAATGGTCCTAGCCACTTTATAAGATCAAATCTCCACCCTTGATTTAAATCTAAATCCAATGGTTATAAATGGTCATAGTCATTTTCTTAGAATAATCCTACACCGTTGATTAAATCGACGGTTGATATCAAAGTCTTCAATATTAGACTTGCTTCCTATTGGTCCGTCAAAAGTTGTCATAACCACTATTGTTGACTAAGCAGTATAATTTCTATTTTTAGCTGCTATAACCCCACGAAAGAATATATTTACTGTATTTTTATCGCCCGATAATTAAATACAGTACAAAATACAATACAATAAAATTTTAAAAATGTTTTTGGATTCAGGTTTAGTAAGATCCCCTGTCTCCATCTCAACAATACAAATTTTTCTATGCGTAGAAAAATTTTCACGTTTTAGGACTCACCCCGGGCCCACGTAGGACCACTGGGGCCCACAAACAGTCCAAAAACGATCAAAGAAATATAAAAATTTATAATCATTCACAAAAATCACAAAAATTAGAAAATGCACAAATATCAAATCAGATTACGTAAAATAATTAAGACTTTTCAGTAATAATTAAATTACGTAAGATTTTTCCCGGTCCGAAAATTATTATTTTCTTGACACGGAGTAAATCACACAAAATGATAAAATATACTAACGAAATATTCAAAATAATTTTACAGTACACAGAAATCACTAAACAGTAGAATTCTGTTAACTATCAAAATTACTGTCTTATATTTAGGAAGTTTGGGGTGTTACAATAGGGATCCAGAATTACCAACACTGGCGTAGTGGTCAACCTCTTCTATAACTCTTGGAAATTATTCTCGCAATCTTCACTCCACTCAAAAGTATTATCCTTCCTAGTTAATCTAGTCAACAGTAGCGCTAACTAAGAAATCATTTGATAAACCTTCTATAATACCCAATGAAGCCTAAAAAGCTCCTAATTTAGGTCACAATGGTGGGTCTTTCCCACTATAACACTGCCTCAACTTTACTGGGGTCTACTAAAATTCCTCCTTGAGAAATTATATGACCCAAAAACTCGACTTCCATTAGCCAATACTCACACTTCAACAATTTGGAAAACAACTTCTTATCTTTGAGCATCTTTAAAACTAGTCTTAGATGAAGGGTTATCTTTTATTGAAAAGGAAGAGACCGGTGCTGGTTTTAGAAGAACTGTGGAGGTGGCAGCGACTTGAGCGGCCATCGTCGTCAACAACTGTTATGCGGCCTTCTTCACGGGTTCTCCATTAGACATTCTTGATAGTATATTTTTTGATGTATTTTTCCTTCTCTCTTTGTCTTAGAGGAAACTATGTATTCTTTATTCTCTTTTCTTTTTGTTAGAGCTGAAGATGTATGGAATAAGAGGAATAATAAAATTTCTTATTTTTTGAATTTCATCTTATATCTTCTTTTCTCCATTATCTGCTATCCGTACTATGTCCAACACTTAGTTTGTAAAGATGTACTCTAGCTTATTATGTTGCCCCCAGGTTGGTATTTAGCTTTGTCAGAGCTAAGTGGAAGCTTAAGTTTCTGCCCTCGGGGTCCGTGTTCCATGTGGGGTTAAAGATTTTAACTTGGTCGATCATCATTTAATCTTTCTAAGATAGTCGTGGTTCAGATTAAAAATTTATGGTCCGTGGAAAATTTACGGACTCAATTTCTTGAGGTTACATGTCACTTGACATATTGCGCAATTGTTCTTTCAATTGCTGCGATAACTGTGATGGCTGCATGGCACATCATGGTTTGGTAGTCATGCATAGTGCTTCGCACGCCATTATGGGAGTCTTTCAAAATCTAAATTATTAGGATGGAAATGCCCCCTAACTGTCTGGCCTCTATAAATAGGGAATAAAGCTCTCTTTTTTTAATTTTTACTATTACTTTCTAAAATCCAATGGCTTGAGACGATTTTTTGCGATTTTTCGAGGCGAAGGAGAGCAGTTTCCAACAGTTTTCGATAGTTCAAACTCTCAGTTGTCAGTTTACCTTCACTTTCTTCAAGGTATTTCTTCTTTTTGCTATTTTTATGTCGTTGAGTGGTCGTGCGCTCTTTTTTGGAGTGCACTTCATTTCTCTTTTTTCAACAAAAGGAGTTGGGAGTATTAGTTTCTATGTCTTTTCAATGGCATTGCCCTATGGAGCACCTCCTCTGTTGTACTGTGTGCGGCAGAGGTGTCTTTCTAAGGCTTAAACCTTGGTGGGCGCAGAGGTCGGTATATGGGCATGAATAGTCTTTTCTGTTTGCCTCCTTCTATGTCTGAATCTTTAAGTTAATTGATTCTGAAAGTTACTCACCAGCTTCTATGGGTGTTTCTAGGAACTCGATGGCCATAAGAAGAAGAACAACTAAACCTCAAGCACCGGCTCCAAAAGTCCAAGTGCAAGCCGACGAAGATCCCATCTGGATTGCCCGTGGTCCAAGAATGGTATGCCCATGGGTTGGGGATGACATTTATGATTGAATATCTATGTTCCAACCTGGAGTAGAGCTTGATAGACTCCAAGGCTACTTGATGCTAACAGAGGCGGGTAGAAGGGATCGTGAATTCCAAATCCTATCCCTAGAGAATGAAAGGGTGTGTTCCTCACAGTAGGCAGGTGCGCACTACATATTCCTATATGAGGACTTCTTTACTCGGTTTAGACTATGGCTCTCTTTCAATGAATTTCAGCTTGCTTTCCTTTGTACTCTCCATGCTTCTCAAAGCCAAATCCACCCCAATGGTTAGGCAAACATCCTTGCCTTCGAAAGGATTTGCCGATTGGTCTGGTTACGGTGCTCAAAAAGGGCGTTTTTTTTTTTATTTCCATACTCGGTGGAGTCTTCAAGGTGGTGGTGCTGCTCAAAAGACCTAGTGTTCAATCTGGTCAAGGCTCGGTTAGAAGGTGATAATCACATATTTTATACATTAATAAACCCTGGTGTTTAGTCATTTATACTCTTCATTTTCTTAATTGATTGAGTTTGGGCTCAATTTGGGCCTAATTGAATTTTTTCAGCATTAATGAGTTTTGACATTGTTCCTGTATTTTGGTCATAAATTGAGTTCTAGCTATCTAATAATTATGAAATTTACCTTGTAGGAAAACAAGGAAGCTCTACAACTTTGATGAAGAGCTTGAAGTCTCAATCAGATATCTAGTGGACCTAATTGGGCTTGAAAGTTAGAATACGAGTTTAGAGACCCTTTGATGTTGTTTTGGTCATAACTTGAGTTGTGGACCTCGAAATTGTATGGGGTTTAGGCCCAATTGTTCATAACTGACCCAGCTTTATAATTAATGGGTTTTTAATTATGTAAAGCCAAAATAAGGGATAGTTTACGGGGTTAAAAATCAGAAACCAAGGCACCTTCATTTTAACACTTTTCTTTCTTCTCTCTAGAACTCTCTTCCTCCTTCTTATCTCTAGCTTTTGGTTTTATTCTTCCTTCTTTTATTTTTCTAAGTTCTCCCCTTCTCATGGAGGGGTAGAGCCTTTAGATCAATCCAAGAGATTGAACATGCTTGGTTATTAATCTTGAGATTTCATTTTTAATGTTTAAGTTCATCTATTAATCAAGTTTCTCTTCTTCTTCTCTTTGTTAATTCTGGTTGCTTAATTGGAATTTTCATATGTTAATTGCTTAATTACCATGTGCAAAGATATGAACTCAGAGATTAAACAAGACATTGAAGGTGTTTGATGAAATGTTTAACTTGGTTGGATCTTGGCTTTTAACTTGATTTCGATTTTAGATGAATACTTACTTTGTCTAACCTTAATTCATTGAAATCTAGAAGCGTTTCTAGTAGAAGATCCATGATCATTGAGAGGCGTCTTGAATTGATCTAAAACCAAGGACTTGATTGATATTTGAATGGACCTTTAGTAATCAAGGATGGATTAAAATCAAGTTTGGACAATTTTCTTGGATTGGTTGTTTTAGTAATTTTGTTTTAACTCAATTTTGTTTCTATTATGTGTTTTTAATCTTGCCAAAACCCCCCCCATTTTCACTTGATTTGATCAAATTGCATTTTAAAATTCTTGAGAGATGATCCGATGTTGTTTCTTATGCTACAAGCCATAGGCATAACTTAGTTACAATTTTGGTGAGTGCGACACTCGTCAGAAGGCCTTCCATGTCTACCAAGATAGTTATAAGGACTTCAATGAGAAGTTCTTTAAACTAATAACGGCTCCCAGCACTCGTCCTTCTGGCAAGACAATAATAGGGAACCAAAATCTAGCCTGTATAGGTCTGAGAGGGCCTGGCATGTTCCTATTTTATTAATTAAAAAACACCACCTGGATGACAATGAGATTGAGTGCGTTGATTTTTTAACAACGCGGGTTCAGGAAATGGGTCTTATATCTTCCAGGGACGTGTTGGATGCCCCGAATGATGCAACTCTCCTAGCTATTTTAGGTAGCCTAGTTTGTAGTCCGTATATTTTTTTTTGTAAATAGTACCTTATTTTACATGTTTCTTGTTATTTGACTTTTGGCATATTTTGCAGTAAGTTTGGCTTCGATGGCCTCAGGCACTGCTTTTGCCATATTTGAGGTCCTGATAGCTTGGAATGCAGTCAGACCTTCCAATGCTCCCGTGCTCGTCGCTCTGGCCCCACCAGTTAAGGATCTAGTACCCGAGGAGGGGTTAGTTCAACTAGAGGAATCTTCATTGTCACCACTCCGGGAGCGGAAGAGGAGAGCCATTGATGATGGGAGGGCGGATGATCGGAGAAAAATGGAGGCAGTTAAGGAGGTTACCGGCCCAATCAGTTTGTATCATGAGGAATCGGATCCCAGGGATTTCATTGACTTCAACATCCTGGATGACTAAGTTAAAAATCATGTTACTCAATGTAGTATGATGGAAATCCTATCATCATGGGAAATTTATGCCATTCGCCTTGTTGTCGAAGCTCGATTCCTAGAGAGGAACCGTGAGGAACATGCTCGGGAGATGACGAAGAGAGTGATAATAGCCAAGGAGGGCGAGAACAGGGCCCTCCGGGCTAAGGAGGCAGCTGAGAAGACCAAAGGCGATGTCGAAGCTAGGGCCAAAGATCTGGAGATGGAGCTGGTGGCCCTGAAAGATAGCTTGGAGTTGGAGAAAGCTAGTTCGGTGGAGATTAGGAGGAAAGTCACTGTACTTCGTACTGATTGTGAAAACCTCCACACAGAGAACTGAGACCTCCGAACTAGAACGACGCGACTACAAGAGGATGTTCAACAATTGATTTTGATAAGCACAAAGATCAGTGGGGAGCAATTTCAAAATACAGTTGACCAAGTCCATCTCTTTAATCTCGGGGTGGCTCTGGTATTAGACTTATTGAACCCCGAAAGGGTGATTTGAGATGGCCGTCTAGTTTCTCCAAGTCAAGCTGCAAATGATCAAGGTTCTGTCGAGCCCTCCATCACCGTCGTTCAAGACCCGGATGTTGTCGAGGATGCAAGGAATGTCTCTTAGCTCGCCATTTTAATTTTTTGCCTCTTGCGTGGGGCATTTCATTTTTGGTAAGACAATTACCCAGTTTGCGGGGTGTTTTAATTTATTTCATTCACTGCATCATCTTTATCTATTTTCCATGGTTCGTATTAGGTTCAATGCTCATTATGGTGCTTTTTACAACCGTTTAATGGACTTAGGAATATTCCAATCAAAGGGAAACCATGGTCCGAGGTCCAATGCCCATTACATTTAAGCACTCAAAATTCCACTTAGGACTTAGGCATAATTTAAAAATAAGGCCTTGTCTGGGGTCCTACACTAAAATATTTTGGCACTTAGATTCCCACTTGACTTAGGTATAATTTAAAAATGAGGGCTTGTCTGGGGTCCTACACCAAAATATTTTGGCACTCAGAATCTCACTTGACTTAGACATAATTTGAATTCAAAACCTAGTCTAGGGTCCAACACCTACAATGTTTTGGAACTTTGGATCCCGCTTGACTTTAGGTATAATTTAAGGTGATCCATAACCGTGGTCTTTAATGTTTGTGGTTTATGGTGAAAAATTGCCCTAGAAATTTTTGACTTTAGAACCTGTTTGACATAAGACTTTTTTGGTGGATACCTGATGGTGGACCATGAGTGTCATAATCTGTACTGCCACTTTATTTCATATCCATAGAAAGGTCATGGCTAAGTGTTGAGGATTGGGTGTGGACACAAAACTCGCGATCAAAACACTTAAACAGGTTTTGAGTCATTATTCCTCGTAACCTGGACTATTAAGCCTTACAGAGGCAGGCTCAAGGCATTCTCAAGGCGTTTTCCAGCTTTAGGGTCACGAGACTTTTAAATATGCATGATGGTTTCTAAATGACTCCATTTTTTTTTTTATGAATTTAGGGGACAAAAGTTCATACAGAGTGTATGTTTGCCAAAATTGGGGTAGATCAAATATGAGGTGAACTAAAACTATGCCTTCAAGGGCATTTAGCTATAGTACTTTCTAATTTTGTCCACATTCTAATAATTCTTGATCAGCTTGCCCGTTAGTGTCTCTAGAGTGTCAGCTCTTTTGGTAGTGCTGATTACAAAGCAGTAAGGGCCTTCTCAATTAGGGACTAATTTTCCCTAGGAGGCATTTTTACCCTTGATGTATGCTCTCTAGAGTACTAAGTCTCTTGGCTAGAACTTTCTTGGAACAACCTTCATATTGTATCATGCCACCGTCCTCTGTTTTATGGCGGCATCCCATATATGAGCAATACACGTTCTTTCTTCTAGAAGATCTAGGTCTTCCCTGATTAATCTGGGGTTATTGTCGAGTGAGAACTATTGGAGATGCTAGCTAGGTTCTCCTATCTCCACCGAGATCATAGTCTCACACCCATATATGAGTTTGAATGAAGTTTCTCATGTAGTAGAGTGAGGTGTAGTCTAGTAAGCTCAGAAGACGAGGTCTAGCTATTCAACCCAGTTTCCCTTGGCATCATCTAACCTCCTTTTAATTCCAAGGACAATAACCCAGTTGGTGGCTTCGGCTTGCCCATTTGTCCTGGGGTTTTCAACAAAGCTACAATGGTGCTTGATTTTTAGGTCAGCAAGTAATTCTTCAAAACCCTTATCTTTGATTTGGGTGTCGTTGTCTATCACAATGGACTCTGAGACTCCGAACCTAGTGATGACATATGCCAAGTGAAGTTTTGAATCCAAGCATAAGTGATCATGACCAAAGGTTTTGCCTCGATCCATTTTGTAAAATAATCCACTATCATTACTAAGAACTTCAGTTGTTTGGGTGCTTAGGGAAACGGTCCCAAGATATCCATACCCTATCTATAGAATAGTCAGGGTACTGACATCATAGATAACTCCTCCGAGGGAGCCTGATAGTGGTCTGAGTGACTTTGACATTTATCACAAACCCAGACGTATGCATGGGAATCTGCTTCCATCGATGGCCAATAGTATCCCGCCCTGAGTGCCTTTAAAGTTAGGGCTTTGCCTCCCAAATGGTGTCCACAACTTCCCTCATGAACCTCAGCCAGCACATATTTGCTTCCTTCGGTGTGAGGCATTTGAGGAGGGGTGAAAAAAACCTATGTCGGTACAATTGTTCATTATAGATGGTGTACCTGATTGTTGTTTTGACTAACTTGGAGGCTTCCTTAAGATCAAAGGGCGTGGTTCCGAATTGCAAATACTCTGAGATAGGGGTGATCCAAGTACGCTCTTCCTTTCTACTTGGAAAACGACGTGATCTGTGATGGAGGGTTAAGAGAGGGTCTCTTGGATTGCCAATCAATTATTGCTATGGCTTTTAGTACTAGCAAGCTTAGATAGGAAGTCTGCTCTAGAGTTTTGCTCCCTAGGTATATGCTCTATCTTAGCCTCCTGAAAACTTTTAAGGAGCTCTTGTACCTTAGCCAAGTATCTCTGAAAGATGTGCTCCTTAGCTTGATATTTACCTCGGATCTGGGAGGTCACAAGTTAGGAGTCACTGTAAAGTGTGATCCTAGTGGCTCCCATGTCCTTGGCCATTGTCATCTTGGGGACGCTTGCTTCATACTCTGCTTGATTGTTTGATGTTGTAAACTCAAACTTTAAGGAACTTTCTATGGTCATTCCTTCAGATTTTTCCAAAATCACCCTAGCACCATTTCCCTTAGGATTCGAGGAACCATCAACATATATGATCCAAGAAATTCCTTTAGGTGTGTTAGGGTCCGATGTGAGCTCTGCCATAAAGTTAGAGAGTGCTTGGGCTTTTATTGCCAGTCAACGCTCATATGAGATTTCGAACTCAGAAAGCTCGATGGACTAAGCGATCATTCTTCCTGTTAAGTCTAGCTTGTGCAACACCTGTTGTATTAGTTAGTCCGTCCTTACCACTATCGGGTGACACTGAAAGTATTACTAGAGTCTTCTAGCCGTGGTGATAAATGTAAAAGCAACTTTTTCAATCTTTTGGTATCGCAATTCTGGTCCTTGTAAAACCTTACTCACAAAGTATACTGGCCTCTGTCCCTCGGCCATCTCCCAGATTAACACTAAGCTTACCACCTCTCTGTGAACCTAAAGGTACAAATACAAAGTCTCACCTGACTTCGGCATCGTTAGTATGAAGGGAGAAGACAAAAGGTTTTTCAACAAGAAAATGACATCTTCACACTCCTAGGTCCACTCAAAATCCTTCTGCTTTTTTTATCAATATAAATAAAGGGAAGGACTTATGGGCAGCTTTGGAAATGAAATGTGTGAGAGCAGCAATTTGGTTGATCATCTGTTGTACCACTTTGATATTCTAAGGATTATGCATATTGAGGACCACTTTGCATTTATCTAGATTAGCCTCAATCTCGCAGTGAGTCAACATGAAGCCCAAAAATTTTTCAGCTTGGACCTTGAAAGCGCATTTCACTAGATTAAGTCTTATGTTGTACTTTCGTAGTTGTACGAACACTTCTTTGAGGTTCGTGGTGTGAGATTCGCCTTATGGAGTCTTCACTATCATGTCATCGATGTAAACTTCTAACATCTTCCCCATTTGGTCTTCAAAGAGCCTATTTATCATCCTTTGATAAGTGACTCCTACATTTTTCAAACCAAAAGGCATAATCCTGTAGCAGTAGCTCGCTTTATCAGCGATGAAGGCAATTTTGTCTTCATCTCTAGGATACATTGGAATTTGGTTGTACACGGAGTACGTATCCATGAATGACAACAGACAGAAACCAGAGGAGCTGTCCACCAGCTTGTCCACGTTGGGAAGTGGGTATGGATCTTTTGGGCATGCTTTGTTTAAGTCTGTATAGTCCACACACATCCTCTATTTCCCATTTGAATTTTTTACTAGGACCACGTTGGATAGCTGTAACACCACAAAATTTCATATTTCTCAATAATATGGGATTTTACTGTTTTGTGTTTTCTATGCCCTGTTTAATTTATTTTGACTGTTTTGTGATTGTTTTTGGACTTTTTGTGTGTTTTACTTGGTACTGGGAAAATAAAATTTTTTGGCCGGAGAAAATCTTTAATGTTTTATTCGGAGCCGGGGGAGTTTACTAAACCCGAAACCGAATGACATAATTCTTAATTTTATAATTTTTAGAATATATCTGCCAAATAAAAAATTTTTGTATTTTATTATTCATTGGATAATAACTACTGGTTCGTGAGCAATAGCTTCTGTCCATTAGGTAATAACCTCAGTAACTTCTATCCATTGGATAATAGTCTCTAGAAAAGTGTTGGTCATTTTTCTAGAGCATTATTGATGACTCACTTTGGTGAGCCAATTAGAAAGCTAGTTACTTAAGAGTAACCAATGAAAACTAGTCAAAATAAATGGTTAGACTTGTATTGAACTAATAGGAAACTAACTAGTTAAACTAAGTAATTTTGTGAACAAACTTAGTTAGCTTTTTGCCTGGTGTTCCACAGCCAAGAGGAATCTAGGACATTCACCACTTTGTGATTCATGCAATGACTCTTAAGCTTGAACCAATAGGAACCAAGGTGACCAAACCATGACATGCTAATGAACAACACCAAGAGATATTTTCTAAACTTGTTGATTAAGTCTTTGACTCCTCACATGCATACACTCCATGACCAAGGGGGGATTCTAGGACTTCATTTTATTTCTATCTTCATCTTCTCTTTCTATCAAAGAAAGCTAAGCCAAAAATTTCTCTCTCACTTTCTCTTCACCATAGCTCATGGCTAAACCCCTCCAAACCATCATCCAATCTCTCTTAATTCCATCTAACCTTGTTTTCTAAACCTACATGCTATTCTAAGACTTTTTCATGTTAAGAGCATAAGCTAAATCATCCATCTACTACCTTTATTTCAAGCTACGGTTCTTAAGTTTTTAAGGTAAAGTTCTTGATTTTTGTTTCTAAGTTCGATTTTAAAGTTCTAAACTATGTTTGATCCATGATTTTCTTATTTTCAAGTCTTGTGTGTAACTTTGGTATGGTTTAAAGATTTCTAGGGTTTGAGTTCTTAGTGTATGAAATCTTCAAGAGGACAAGCAAGGACTTGATTGATCTTCCCTTAAGGTAAGATGGAGATTAACTTCATCAACCATGCATGGTGGTGAGGGATGAAATTGGTTGTTAGTGAAAATTTCATATAAGGATTTATTCACTTGTATGTATAAGTTTTCATGCTTTGTGATTGTTTTGATTAATATGTTTTTATTGTTTTACTAGTATGCATAGATATGTCATAGTTGAAGCATGATAATTTGTGTGTAATATAGGATGTGAATTATTGTTAATTTTCTGCAAGCGCACAGATCGTATAAGTAGTAAATAAAGATCGTTCCCACAAAAATCAATTAATTACTAACTCTTACGGTTACTTTGATTATTTAAGCGAATAAAATCAATAGTGAAAGCTAAATTAAAATCAAAACTATAAAGAAAGCAAATAAATCAAGAAAAGTCAAGATTCAACTAAGGTTTAAAGGCCTAGGATTGGGAATTCACTATACTATCCCATATGCTAAATTGTAATCCTATCTTTGTTAATGTTCAATTATGTTCTTGAAGGCGATTTGTCCTAAATTATTTAAAGCCTAATTTCTTGGCATTAAAAACATGCTAAAACTTCATCATTCTCATTCTCATGGTAATTAATCTAAGTTCCAATCTATTAAGATTCATGATAATCGTTAAACCCTCAAAGGATTTAAACCTATGTTTATGTCTCAATTCTTAAGTTCAATTTTTAGATTATCAAGCAATTAGATTTCATCTTTTGATCCTTCACCTAAGGCCTAAGATCATGTAAATATGGCAGCAACATACCACAAGCATTAAGAAGACTAAGAATGAATCAAGAACAATAATTTCATTAATAAACAATTAAATTAACAATTTAACATAAAGAAATAGAGAGTTTCATCCCAATCCTAGAAAAAGGGGTTTATCCACTCATGGTAATTATAGCACAAACAATAACAAAGGGAAAAGAAACAACCATGATTCCAAAATAAAAAGAAAAGATGGAGAAGATGTCTTCAATGGTTAATCAATGCTCTTGCTCTTGTCTTTAGAACCCTAGCCTCCAATCCTTGTGCCTCTCAAAGTTTCTTGTAGTCTCTAGCCAAAAAGGTTCTTTAGGTTTGGTGTTTTTGCCCAATTTATAATGATTTTGGGGCAAAATTCTCTTTTTTCACGTTAAGAAGGGTCACACAGCCATGTCTCCCTTCGACATGGTTGTGTGAGCCTTAAAAATAGTGTAATTTTGACATTCGGGGGAGACACGACCATGTGACATTGAGACATGGTTGTGCCTCAAAGTCAGAAGCTTCATGAGGTTAAGACAAGGTCATGTCTGGTGCCATAATTGCGTAACTTCAATGTTGGGAGAGACACGGCTGTGTCTAACTCCTGATTAGGAATTAGCTCTTATGGTCTTCATAAAAGTTGTAGATCTTTTTCTTAGCTTTCTAATGACACAAAGATTATCTCATTTCGACTTCTGTAGCTTAAGTTATGCTTATTTTATCATGTAAAGGTCAAAAACTCTGCGAATCTTAGTCATATAAATTCCGAACTCAACTCTATTACAATGGATCCATCCAAAGCTTCATAAAACCATGTCAAAACATCTCTTTTGGACCTAAAAACATAGAGAAAGACCAATCATGAGATACCAAGGATAAATAGAATAAATGTGACATAAATTCTAACATAAATCAATCAAAGCACACCTAAATCCACCTCAAATCAAGCACAAGATATATATATTTTATCCATATATCAAATTCCCCCACACTTGATCATTGCTTGTCCTCAAGCAAAGAGTAGGAATCAAAATCAAGATTAAACTCAATATCAAGAAACATGAATCAAGGAAAATTCTACAATGTAAAAATTCAATTAAGCTCAGTAATCAATCTAATCAAGCGAGATAGTTTAGCACTTAATACAATTAGAGGCTTGAGTCTAGCTTGCACTTTTTTCTTTATCAACCATTTGAGATCACTCATCTTTCCATCTCTCAAGTGTTTAAGGGCAAAGAGATCACTCAAATTTCTCTTAACAAATACATGACCATAAGCTTGATTATCAATCTCATCTCCATTTTTAAGTTCACATACACAACATGAATCAAAAGGACTTCCATTGGTTATAATGGGGGCCAAGGGTTTAGTAAATGGTAGAAAAAAATGAATAAAGGTAAAGAAAGTTTATGGATAAAGCTATACAAAGCAGAATCAGGTTGAAAAGACGATTAATAGAGCATAATGCACTAAGGCTTCTCACTTTCAACCAGATTTTTCTCACAATTCTTCACCAACAATCCTTTTTATTTCTTTTTTTTTCCTTTTCATCATTTCATTCTCCTTCTCTTTTTTTTTTATTTAACCCTTGAGGATGAAAACAATCTTTTTATAACTTCTCAATTACCACATTAACTGCTTAGAAGTAATTCAACCTGATTAATCAATAAGGTGTTCAAGAAAATCAATTTCAGGCTCAAATTGAGCAACTAAGGGATCATTTATCAAAGTAACTTTGGAAGTCATGAAAGAGTTAAGCCTAAGTGCCTCAATCATGTTCAAGTATGTATGTGAATTAATAAAATCTCAACAAGATATCAAATCAAGATCTAGCACACATAAATTAAGAGAAAATTCACTCCAGAAGAAAAATAGGATTTTGTGTATAAAAAATCTAATCATTGAGGCTCAAAACTCACTTTCTGGCTTAAGTTAGTAAAGAGATTAAATTACAAACAGACATGACTAATTTCTCAAGTAAAATGCTAAAATTTTTAACATTTAATTGAAAAAAATTATCTTGCACAAAAATAGCTCATGAGTAGTGGATCCTTCTCTCAAACAAATTTTCATCAGCTTAGAAATAATCAAGAAATTAATACACAATTTCAACTTATTTTGATGCAATACTCAAGTGTTCATTGATTCCCCCCCCCCACACACTTGAAATAAACATTGTCATCAATGTTTAAATAAGAAAAGTAACAGAATAAATGACAATGAAACTTCCCTAAAAATGAAGACGCAAGATCACAAAGGTGGTGGGAGAGTATGGGAAAGGGAGGCGTGTAGCCATGAACTCAAACATGTGGTCAAAAACTGCATAAGAAAAATAAATCAAAAACTGAAAAACAAAATAAAAGAATGAAGTGCGAAAATAAAGAAAAACTAAAGGAAATAAAAGAAAAATCTTTTTGGCGGTGACAATATATACATCCCCTACAAAGGCTCCGAACTCGGGGAGGCACCTAAGCCGACTCAACATTAGTGACTACGAAACAAAAAAAGAAAAAATGTTAATAAATAAAATATGTAATAACATGGTAAGAACAAAATAAAAAATAATAGAGTAAAAAGAAAAAGAGAGAAAATTTTGGGTTGCCTTCCAAGAAGCGCTAAGTTATAGTCATTAGCTTGACTATAGGCCGATTCTTTGCTTAGGTGAAGTCAATGGAGTGGTGCTCAGTCCCCACTCCTTTTTCATAATGTTTCACTCTCTGGCTATTTACCATGAATGTCTCATGGCCTTCCTTTTTCACCTCAAGCACACCATATGATAAGACTTGAACAATCTCATATGGTCCAAACCATTTTGACCATAACTTACTAGGATAGAAACGTAGATGCGAGTTATCGACAAGAACTTTATCCCCAAGCTTAAATACACGCTTCTTGACACACTTGTCATTCCGTTTCTTTGATCCCTTCTTGCAGGGCTTGGCCTTCTCAAAGTTTGTGGTAGCCTTGGGCAATGTTTTCTCTAGCACATCAGCAGTCATAGATTCCTGCATATCTGAAAGCACAACACTTTCCACAACATCAGTAGCATCTATGCGATTACATGAATTAAAGGAACTACAAATTTTTTTCAGAATTAAAAACATCACATACTATTTCCTCATTATTCAATCGCAGAGTCAATTTTCCTTCGTTGACATCAATGATTGCCCTTCCAGTGTCGAGGAATGGATGCCCAAGTATAATTGGGATCTGAATATCTGCCTCCATGTCAAGCACAACAAAGTCAACTAGCACAAAAAACTTTCTCACCTTCAAGGGAACATTCTTTAAAATGCCACTAGGACATTTAATTGACCTATTAGTCAATTGAAGAGAAATGGTGGTCGGTTTCAGGTCCCCAATATTAAGTTTCTTGCAAAAAGAAGGAGGCATCAAACTCACACTTGCCCCAAGATCACACAAAGTCTTGTTGATGTGCATGTTGTAACACCCTCCTTAGGGCATCACATTTCTGACTACCAACTCCCAATCTGAAAATGACTTCATAAAAGGTTTGAGTTATAAAACATGGGTTTTTAAAATTTCTTTTTGTGGTAATATAAACTTACTGATATTTATAAGTAATACTAAAAAATAAATTTAAACTGATTAATATACATTACAGATACCACATAATATTTAACAATTATTCAAGAAATATAAAACTTACAGATTCAATTTAAACAATAGCAAACCCCATGACGGGTCCTACTCAATAGCACGGTAAAACACTAACGAAAAAACTCAATATACTTATTCCGTCTTATATCCCTCTTGATGTGTCATGTATCTGTTCCTCATCAACGCTGCACACCATCGAATCTGGGATGGTTACTCTTCGATGTTGTCACCGAACTCAGAATATTTACTTCCCGTCACGTCTAAGAAACTCGTTCCATTTACTATACAATTTTAACAATACAATCACAACGAAACAATATAACAAAGAGATGAGATCACCTATGCCAATACTAACATAGTAGCATAGAGATAACACAAACAGCGTATCATACAGATATATCATACCATAATTACAATCATGCCATCAACATTATTGTCATCACACAGATACAATAATTACAATCATGCCATCAACATTATTATCATCATCATCATCCAATATTCCTTAATTATTATATCACATAGAGATAAATATTCAATATTTATGATAATGCCCTTAATTATTATCCAAGTATTCAACAGTTCAATTATCATAACCAATATTCAATAATGATGCATATGTTATGCATGTAGACTCAATGTATCACTCCATGGAGGTTTTCACAATTTTGAGAAGAATGCTCTGTTAATTGTCAGCCTTAGCCCACAGACAATGTCCAGCTTTCGAAAAGAATCGTGTTCTTGTCGGGTATCGTCAATGCGTTGCAACGGACTGCATCGCCAAGTGGCATATAGTCCAGCCTTAGCCCACAGACAAATATCCACTAGTCGACCACCGCGCCTTGACGCCCCAAGATCCATCATAAACCTCACTATCAATTCACATTCTCTCTTCAACCACAAGGGTCACAATAGCATCAGCTATTAATTTTTGTTCAAAATTCAATATATGCCTCAATGCATATTTTTCCAATGCATGTATAATGCACCAAATGCCAATCACAGGCAAAATTCATCATTTCCAATGCATGTTCAATGCACCAATGCCAATCACAGGCTAAATTTTATGATTTTCTCATACAGTGTCCATACACTGGTTCAATAGTAATCATACTGCATATTCAACAGCAAAATCATATTATCGTGTTTTCATAGTCACAAAACACTTTCGTTGTGTTTTCACAATCACGTAATATTTCTGTTACGTTTTCACAATCCTGCAACATTTCTGTTGTATTTTCAAATCACGTATTGATTTTTTCACGTTTTCTTAATCACGTAAAAATATTTACTCGTTTTCTCAAATCGCGTAGCAATTTTCCACCATTTTCAAAAATCGCGTAACTTAAAAATCATTCTTTTAAGTCGCATAAACCATTTTCCATCATTTTCAAAATATTTAAACGCTTTCAAAATCATGTAAAAATATTTTAACATTTTTCAAATCGAGTAGCTTAAAAATCACGTTTTTAAGATACGTAAAACATTTTTCACCATTTTACAATCACGTAAAATATTCCCCAATATCCCAAACATTATTTTAGACTTTCAAATAATCAATATCATTTCCAACGCATTTTTAAGATACATAAAACATTTTTTAACATTTTTCCTTTAAGAAATCCTTTCCTCAAAATAATATGACTTCTCACATTCTTTTCCACATTTTCTTACTCAAGAAAATCTTTTTTTCGCAATATATTTCATAAATTCACCATTTCATTGAATAAAATCAATGTTTCTAACTTTAAAAAAATTACTAACGCTCTCCAAATCTCAAAGGATGAGTTATTACAAAATATCAAATCACTATTATATTCTCCATTTTTCTCAAATCAATTCTAAAATCAATTCTCTTCAAAATAAATTGAGATTCAAACACTTTCAACCTCTTTTTGTCTTTCATAAACGAAATTCCATCTTTCAAGTGATAAAACACTCTGATTCCCTTTCCAAATTCCTTGTACTAAACCAAATTGTCTTTCCATTTTGAAAATCACTTTGTTTCATAAAACCAAGGCATTACAAACCTTTCAAAATCGTGGTACTTAACCATTGAAACTATCAAATATTTTTCCTTCTAAATTGATATGATTTTACATAAACAAAACCATTAAAAATTCTTTAACAAAACTGTGAGACTCATAGTCTTAAAAACCAATTCATTTGTTCATTTTCATTTTTCACTTTCTTTGCAAATCCTTAAAATCATCAACTCATTGTTCTTTTAATTTAAAACTCATGATTAATAAAATACTTAAAATATTTTTATTCAAAAATATCCTTGAGTTCCATTAAATTTCATTCTTGTTTTTACACAAAATAAATCAATAAAAATTCTTCTCAAAACCGTGAACACTACTTCTTGAAAAACAAACCCTTTGTTTATTTTCCTTGCTTTTCTAATCATCCAATTTTATCATTCATGAAAATATTAATTTGTAAACACCTATTTTGAGGTGTCTCTGGCCAAATTCCTCTTGGTCTTTGGAACCAAAAATTGTTTTCTTTTTCATCATCAAATCATGGCATACACATACATAATCATCATATATATCACAAGCATGCCATAAACAAAAGCAATAAACCATGCAAATCATATCAAGCATGTAAGCACAAATAAACCATACAAAACACATAAACCACATAAACACATAAACCACATAAACACATAAACACCCACAAATAATTATATGGCCATGGATATGAATCCTCACATGGATTCACCATCCATCAAATACCACAACCATCTCTCACCACCATGCTTGGTTGGTGAGATGGATCTCCCTCTTACCTCTTGAAGAACCTCCAAAGCTCCTTTATTTGCTTCTTTTTTCAAGTCCTTCACCACCAAAGATTTCTTAAACACAAAACAACACATATATTTATTAGCATATTAAGCTTGAACAAGAGGAACCATGGATCAAACATGGCTTAGAACATGAAAAAGAAGAGAAGAAATGAAGTTTCCTTACATTTCACCTCAAAAACCTTAGAACTTGCTCTTGGAAAAACTCCTTGAAGATGAAAGATTTAGAGAAAGTCTCCAACATGAAAGTTGCTTAGAATAAGGTAAGGATTCAAGAAATAAGGTTGTATGAAATTAAAGAGTGATGGAAGGCAATTCTTGGGTGCTTGTCTGAAACATGGAGGAGAAGAGAAATGGAGAGAAAGCTTGATAACTTAGCTTCTTGAAATTGATCAATAATGATCAATAATGAACAAAACAACATATAATTGGTGTCTTGAAACTTGGCTAATCTCCTACACCATCACAAAGTCGTCCCCCTTTCTTGCTTCTTCAAAATGTGACCAATCTCCAAGCCACCATTATTTATGCATCCTTAGCCATTGATTAGTTCAATGGTTAGGATTAATGTAGACTTTAAGTTAGAAGACTTAATCTAGGCCATTGGATCTTTCTCCTTGAAATTCTAGCCATTAGATGTGTCTCCAAAATGAAGGGTCAAGATTACTCCTTCAAACTTTACATCCAAGGGTCATAAATGGTCCTTATCACTTTTTAAGATCAAATCTCCACCATTGATTAAATCCACATCCAATGGTCATAAATGGTCCATCTCCACCATTGATTAAATCTACATCCAATGGTCATAAATGGTCCTAGCCACTTTATAAGACCAAATCTCCACCCTTAATTTAAATCTAAATCCAATGGTTATAAATGGTCCTAGTCACTTTTTGAGACCAAATCTCCACCCTTGATTAAATCAATGGTTGATATTCAAAGTCTTCCTTATTAAGCTTGTCTTTACAACCATTGATTAGATCAATGGTGAACATCCAAAGCTTCCTAACTAAGTTTATTCCCACACCATTGATTAAATCAATGGTGATCATCCAATGCTTCTTCATTAAATTTGTTTCTCAACCATTGATTAAATCAAGATCAAGTCTCCACCATTGATTTAATCAATGGTGAACATCCAAAGCTTCCTAACTAAGTTTATTCCTACACCATTGATTAAATCAATGGTGATCATCCAATGCTTCTTCATTAAGTTTGTTTCTCAACCATTGATTAAATCAAGATCAAGTCTCCACCATTGATTAAATCAATGGATGGATATCCTTCTTCAAACCACCAATATTGACTTAAAATCAATGGTATATAAACCACCAATTTTTTTCTATAATATTTTTTTTTCTATATAACCCTACGAATAATATTTTTACTGTATTTTTATCGTCCAATAATTAAATACAGTACAAAACACAGTAAAAGAAATTTTCTAAAACTGTTTCCGAATTCAGGTTTAGTAAGATCCATTGTCTCCATCTAAACAGTACAAATTTTTCTATGCATAGAAAAATTTTCACTTTGCGGGACCCACCTGGGCCCACGTAAGGCCACCTAGGCCCACAAATAGCCCAAAAATAATTAGAGAAATTTAAAATTTATAATCATTCACAAAAATCACAAAAATCACAAAAATTATAAAACTTATGAAAATTAAGTCGGACTAGTAAAAATCATTAAGGATTTTCAAAAAGAAATAAAATACGAAGGCAGCCCCAAAATAATATTAAAATAAAAAGAAAACGTAAAAACTCCCAAAAATTCCTAAAAATCACAAAAATTATAAAATCCACGGAAGTCGAGTCGGATTATTCAAAATAATTAAGAATCGCCCGAAATAAATAAAATACGAATTTTCGGGGTGTTACACATGTTCTCCAATTGAGCATGGAATTAAAAAGCTATCTGGATCTTTAAGCTTAGAAGGAAGCTTGTTTTGAATTATCGTACTGCATTCTTCTATCAAAGCACCAGTCTCATAATCTGCAAGCTTTCTCTTATTGGAGAGAATCTCTTTCAAGAATTTGACATAAGTAGGCATTTGAGATTGCACCTTCGTAAAAGGAATGTTTATATAAATCTTTTTAAGAACTTCCAAAAATTTGCCAAATTTGTGATCAAGCTTTGCCCTTTGAGATTTTTGAGGGAAAGGTAAAGGTGGAACATATGCTGGTGGAGGAACATACCTTTTAGTGCTTTCTTTGTTTCCTTCATTGTCCTCGCTCTTCTCTTGCTTCTCTTCCCTTTCTTGGGTTTCCTTATCCTCAAGCTTGTCCTTCCTTGTGGGGCCTTCAAGTGGGTCACCACTTGTCAAGAAAATTGTATCAGCTTGCTCCTTTGGGTTGGCCTTCGGTTGACTTGGCATTCGCCATTGGACTATGTTGAACACGCTTGCTTGTTGAGCTATTTGAGTTTCAAGCATCTTAGAATGAGTCGCCATTTGATCTAGACGAGTATGAATGTGCTTGATGGACTCCCCATGTTGTTGCACTTGAGCTTGAATGGCTTGATTATGCTCCTTTTAGGTAATTATGAAGTTCTCCATGAGTGCTTCTAAATTGGACTTCCCACCCTGAGAGAATTGGTGAGCTTGTTGGAATCCTGGTGGGCCCTCATTATTTTGTTAATTGCTATATGAGAGATTTGGGTAGTTTCTTTAGTCGGGGTTATATGAGTTAAAGTAAAGATTCCCTTGAGCCTTGAAATTGCCATTTTGGACATAATTCACTTACCCCAACGACGAGTCTTGAGAATATGTCTCCACTAAATTGCGTTCTAAAGTCATATGCCCTCCTCTATATGTGTCACAAGTAATATTAGGGGTAGTGACGACGTTGACATTCAACTTATCAAGTGACTTGGTCAAAGCATCAAACTTGGTATTCAACATATTAATGCCATCAAGCTTTATCATTCTGGCTTGCTTCCTTGAAGTCGATCTCTCACTTGGCCACAAATAAATATTAGAAGCGACCTCATTAATTAAAGCCCTTGCCTTGGTTGGAGTCTTGCCATAAAAGCACCGCCAGCTGTAGCATCAAGAGCTATCTTTGTAGAGAAAGTCAACCTAACATAAAATGTTTGGATGACTACAAATTTCTGTAGGCCATGATGTGGACACTGACGAATCAGATCACTATACCTCTCCCATGCTTCATAAAGAGACTCATCATCCTTTTGAGAGAAGGTAGTGATGTCTTGACGGAGCTTGATCATTTTTCCAATTAGATAGTATTTATCTAAGAAGGCTTGCTCCATCAAAGCCCATGTGGTAAGTGAATTTGGGGCTTCTGAGTGAATCCACTTCTTCGCTTTTCCCCTAAGAGAAAAGGGAAAAAGTCTAATCCTTATTGCATCTGTTGAAACCCCATTAATCTTGATTGTGTTACAAAGCTCCAAGAATTCATCCAAATGTTGATTTGGGTCTTCAGTTGGTGACCCGTTGAATTGCATTTGTTGGACCATCTGGATTAGTGACGTCTTTATGTCAAAATTGTTGGCCTCTACCTGTGGCTTAACAATAGAAGACTAACGAGCGTTAGCGTTGGGAGTTCCATAATCCCTCAGTCTTCGCTCTATATTGGCAACTTGGTTAGTGTTGTCCACCATGTTATCTTCCTCAATTCTCTATGCTCTTCTTTCTCTTCTAATATTGCGAAATGTCCACTCGATCTCAGGATCAATAAAGACAATAAGATCTTCTTGACTCCTCATTCTACGCATAAGAAAGAATTAACACTTGAAAATTCAAAGAAAAAAATAAAGTGAAAATAAAATAAAATAAAAAGTACTTAAGTTAATCAAATTACAGCTCGTGTTAATATCAACACGATCCCCGGCAATGGCGGCAACAACTTGTTGATTTTTCGCAAGCGCACGGATCGTACAAGTAGTAAATAAAGATCGTTCCCACGAGGATCAGTTAATTACTAACTCTTACAGCTACTTTGATTATTTAAGCGAATAAAATCAATAGTGAAAGCTAAATTAAAATCAAAACTATAAAGAAAGCAAATAAATCAAGAAAAGTCAAGATTCAACCAAGGTTTAAAGGCCTAGGACTGGGAATCCACTACACTATCCCCTATGCTAAATTGTAATCCTATCTTTGTTAATGTTCAATTATGTTCTTGAAGGTGATTTGTCCTAAATTATTTAAAGCCCATTTTCTTGGAACTAAAAATATGCTAAAACTTCATCAATCTCATTCTCATGGTAATTAATCCAAGTTTCAACCCATTAAGATTCATGACAATCGTTAAACCCTCGAAGGATTTAAGCCTATGTCTAGATCTCAATTCTTAAGTTCAATTCTTAGATTATCAAGCAATTAGATTTCATCTTTCGATCCTTCACCTAAAGCCTAAGATCATGTAAATATGGTTAGCAACATACCACAAGCATTAAGAACACCAAGAATGAATCAAGAACAATAATTTCATTAATAAAGAATTAAATTAATAATTTAACATAAAGAAATACAGAGTTTCATCCCAATCCTAAAAAAAAGGTTTAGCCACTCATGGTAATTATAGCACAAACAAGAACAAAGGGGAAAGAAATAACCATGATTCTAAAATAAAAAGAGAAGATGGAGAAGATGTCTTCAATGGTTGATCAATACTCTTGCTCTTGTCTTTAGAACCGTAACTTCCAATCCTTGTGCCTCTCAAAGTTTCCTGTAGTCTCTAGTCAAAAGTCTTTAGCCAAAAGGGTTCTTTAGATTTGGAGTTTTTGCCCAATTTATAATGATTTTGGGGCAAAATTCCTTTTTTTTCCCATCAAGAAGGGTCACACAGTCGTGTCTCCTTTCGACATGGTCGTGTGAGCCTTAAAAACAACGTAATTTTGACGTTCGGGGAAGACACGGTCATGCCTCAAAGTCAGAAGCTGCATGAGATTAAAACAGGATCATGTCTGGTGCTAGAATTGTGTAACTTCAACGTTGGGGGAGACACGACTGTGTCTAACTCCTGAGTAAGAATTAGCTCTTATGGTCTTCATGAAAGTTGTAGATCTTTTTCTTAGCTTTCCAAGGACACCAAGATCATCTCGTTTCGACTTCTGTAGCTCAAGTTATGCTTATTTATCATGCAAAGGTCAAAAACTCTACGAATCTTATCCACATAAATTCCGAGCTCAACTCTATTGCAATGGATCCATCCAAAGCTTCCTAAAATCATATCAAAACATCTCTTTTGGACCTAAAAACATAGAGGAAGACCAATCATGAGATACCAAGGATAAATAGAATAAATGTGGCATAAATTCTAACATAAATCAATCAAAGCACACCTAAATCCACCTCAAAATGAAGCACAAGATGTGTTTATTTTATCCACACATTATAAATCACATGAAAAGGAAAGAGATTTTGGTTCCAAAGAACCTAGAGGCTCACGACCTCCACACCTATTTTGGAGCAAATCAATTATAAATATTATATTAAGTATGAATTTAGATGATTTGGCAATGAGTAAAGGAATTAAGGGTTTTTCAAACAAAAGGAAATATAAATGAACAAATATTTTGTGAGGAAATACTACTTGATTTTCGGCCAACATGCCAAGAATTGAAAATCTAGATCAAAAATAATTTTTTTAGTGTAGTCATAGAAGATTAAGTAACAAGAATTTAAATTAATGGATTTTGAGGTATAAAAATGAAATGAACAAATTTTTAGAATAATTTGGTAAGTAGATTTTAGTTATGATGGGAATAAATTTAAAAAGAACTTGGGTTTACTGACGTATAGCTCACCCATTTAGGTTTTTGGAACGCGTTGGTAGACTTTGATCTATAAGGTTGGATAAAATCAAAGAAATGTGAATTTTTTATAAAGAATAGTAGAAAATATTATTTAAAGGAATTTTAAGTGAAAAATATTTTAAATAAGGTTATTTGTATATTAAATATAAAAGTGATAAAAGTTTATTTTAGAAAATCAAGAAATAATTTACGTGATTGAAAAATAGTGATAAAGCCTTTTGCGTTTTCAAAATAATGATTTTTGAACTACGCAATTGAGAAAATGATTTAAAATCACTACTCAATTGATAAAATGTTCAAAAATCTTTACGCGATTGAGAAAACATTGAAAAAAACTTACGCGATTTGAAAATATAACAAAAATGTTACGCGGTTGTGAAAACACGATAAAAGTATTACGCAATTAAAAATAATAGTGATTTGCTGTCGAGCCAACGTAGTGGACCCATATATGTTGGAGAATAGTTTTGCCAAGTGATGGTGTGTTTTTATGAAAAATTGTGATATAAATGTATGTATGTATAATGGATTATAAATTATGCATTGAAAAATGTGTCAGCCTTATTAGTAAAGGTGAGTTGCCTAGGAGATGAAATACACCTTATTGCGAGTGCAATATGTGTAGTGTTGATAACTGGATTATCAATGGAGGCGTCGGGGCGAGGATTCCACAACTGGACAGTTGGTAGCACCACTGGGTCTTGGTTTACTGTGCAACGCATCGACGATCTCGACAAAAAACTATCCATAATCACGATCTGGCGTAGACTTGTCTTGTATAGGCCATGTTGCGTTTGCTGAAATTCTGTTTTAGCATTTCATTTGAGGCTAACAAGATATAGACAAATCTTCTGGATCATTCTCTCAAAAATTGTGTTTAGCTCCATGGAGTATGAATTGGTCTGTATACATATGCATAGTGGGTTAGCATAATGATGTGACAAATATATTTATCTGTTATTTTATTTATGATATAATAACATGATTTTACTTGTTAATGTTATATATATATATATATATATATATATATATATATATATATATATATATATTTATGGTTATTTCTATACTTGTCGTCTTGGTATTGATGTAGGGGATCTCACATCTTCATGTAATGTCTGTTATGTTGTATGTTTATATTAAATAAAGACGGTGTAGAAGACAAGTCAGGATCGCTTGGATTCTATTTGGGATAATTTATTTGTTATATGTTATGGCGTATCGACGAGGCGTCATCAGGTTTATGCGTGTACAGTTCCATGAGGATGCTGATGCTTAGACTATAGACTTAGAGAAGGATCGTGTTATTTATGTTGGGGAGCTGACCCTAACTTTCAGTGAGACCCATAATGGGAACCCTATTTTATCTACTACTGTTTCTCTACATTTAGAGTTCTAACCCATGAGGGATTTGTGGGGTATTCCTTCTTACACCCCTAGAGAGAATTCTATGGTGTCTTCTACGCGTACACTTATTCCAAGGTCTACGCAAAACCCGGGGTCTTTGTCTACAGAGGAGACTGAGGAAGATCCTTCTGAGGAACTTTCTCCCTAGAAGTTTTAACTTTGGTTAGTTTAATGTTTTGAAGTAACTGTTGTACATATTTACTTTTGAAGTACAGTCTTATGTATGTAAATATTTACAAACTGAGTTTAATATTTCTGTATAATATAAGTGAGTATTATTCAGTTATGTATTGTATGGTTTTATTTATTTATCTAATTTTATATTATTTATAAAAATAGAATTTTAAAATTAGTATCGTTATAAGATTAATTCTTTTACAACTTGGGTAAGTTATATAAGTTTTAGTCTTAAATGTGATACCCTACAGTGGGTGTTACAATAGCCATGTGGTATATGGTATTTCCCTAATGAAGTCGGCACTGAGCAACTCCTTCACCTGTTCATCCATGACCTGCTACCTTTCTGGGCCTACTTTCCTTATCCTTTGGGAGACCAGCCTCGCATCCTCCCTGACATACAGATGATGACAGAAAAAGGTGAGGTCAAGCCCAGGAATGTCTGAGGACGTCCAGGTGAAGAGATCTTTGTTTTCTAGCAAGAGCTAAATTAACTTATGTCTCTCTTCATCTTCTAGGTTCACTGTAATTTTAGTGACCTAGTCTGGCTTGGCACCGAGTTGGATAGGTTGTAGCTCGCCTTCTAACTAGGGTCTGATACCCTATATCTCTTCCCAAACGTCTAACTCGATCATAAGGATGTTAACCTGATCCAGAACCGAGTTAGATGTGTCTATTTTTGCTTTCTTGGGGAGCTTGCAAATTCTAAGGCTCTCATTATAGTATTTCTGGGATACTATTTAGTCGCCTTTTATTGTGACCACTTCGTCGTGTTTGTTGGAAAACTTCATGACCAGGTGGGTTGTGGATACCACAGCGCCGAGTGCATTTAAAGCAGGACGACCCATAATGATGTTGTAAATCGAGGGGCAATCCACGACCAGAAACTAGACCTTGACTGTCCTAAAGAGCTCAAGAGTCCCCAAAGTCAGGTGGGTTTCACAGTATCTTGCCAGGTTGATCTTCTCACCAGTGAATTTGTTACCAAGTGGCCTCAATACTCAAGAGGAGGAGTGAATTGAGTATATAAAATATTTTTGCAAATCTCTTTAAAAACACTTGATTACTAATTTTCGTTGAAGCTATTGAATGATAGAGATGAATGGATAGATAAGATAAAATCCTTTCACTCACAAATAAGATAGCCAAGCAAGATAGTATTCAAATAATGCCAATAAAACAGTGCAAAATAATGAAGAGTTGAGTTTAGAGAATCAAACACAAGGTTTATCCTAGTTCAGCCACTAATCCACTTGTGGCCTACGTCCAGTCATCAAGTAATCACCTGAGGATTTTCACTATATCTTCAAGTTTCAACAAGTGCTTGATGACCTTTATTAACTTGAGTATTCAACATACCTTGGGATACCTCACCCTTTGTGCTTGAGCCTCTTCTTTCATGGGATACCTTGCTCTTTCAACTTTGAGAGATACCTCACCCTCTTTTTACAGATTATACAAAGTATGAAAGATAAGAAACTCTCTCAAGAGTGGATAATACAAGTTGAAAAACAATGGGTATCAAGGATTCATACTTCTAATGCCCAAAATAGAGGATTGATTGAAAAAGATAGTGAAACTCGTATTAATGCTCAACCAAGGTTTCTAGATGGATTGTCTAACCTCTATAAATGCCCAACAACTTATATTTATAACTCATTAATGAAAAGAGTCCTTGGAGAGGTGGTTGGGAGCATTAATGGCAGCAAACTAGCGATTATTTTCTTTTCTAGTTCATTCTCTTATTCGAATAATAACTTTGTTATTCGAATAAGGCTTCAAATATTACAAAGGCAATTTTGCTTCTGGATCATGTTATTCGAATAACATACTTAAAATTTGTCTTCTGAAAAGCTTGTTATTCGAATAACATATATGTTATTCGAATAAACCATTTAAAGTTTGGTTTCTGAAAAATGTGTTATTCAAATAACACATTGGTTATTCGAATAACCATTACTCACCAAGCTAGATTTAAACCCTTATTCGAATAAAGCCCTACCTTGAGGTCATCATCTAAAGACAAAAACAAAAGGAAATTGTTATCAATTCCCCCAACAAACAGATTGTTCATTCCCAACGAACTCTTGTCTCAACTTAAACATCATATATCCCTAAAGATAACTATTTCTGGCCTGTCATACAAATGGAACTAGATTTATGGGATATCAATCCTAATGAAATTGGTCAAAAAATCTTTCCAAAAGGCTTTTTGTTCAAATCAATTTCTCTTAATAAAACCCAACAATTTTATGAATTTATTCTAGTCAATGCTAACTCTGTCTCTTTGAAGCATTTTAAAGATCCAAATGACTAGAAAACTATAACCTACTCAACAGTCCAAATCTTGAAGTTCTTATCTCCCAAAGACTGGGCAAAAGACTTATATAAAACAAAGAAATTTTCAAAAATCTATGATCCTATTGGATATGATTATTGGGATTATGTCCTAGAGTAACATGTTGTGGCTTTAGACTAATGTAGGTCACCACTCTTGGCTAATCTACTTCAAACAGAATGTCCAATATAACTTCCCTAGTTGGTTCTACCAATGGTGGAGTTTCTTTGGTCCTGTCACTCAAATCCTTCCAGCCGATGTTCTTGAAGGATTCCAATACTTCCATAAGAGGATTGATCTAGCTAACAACCCTTGGCCAGCTGAATTGCACTTCTTCTCCAAATTATCACTTGCCTGGATTGTCTCTTGGCAATTCAAATACAAGAAGAATTGGCCCAATCTCCTGCCGGTTCTGAATAAACAAGCTTTTGTCAAATGGTGGTCTAAGTTTGACGCAACTCGAGCTACCATTGATCATGTTAAATCATGGTTCGATCAAAATCCAAAACTATTGAAGACTGCTAATCCAGAAACTAGTGTCTTCCTCAATCAAAAGGCCTAAGCCACTACAGCACTTGCAGCATTAACTTCCAAAGAAGATTTTGAGAAGAACCTCAGAATCATCCTTCAATGCATTGGAGAAGATTCCCAGAAGAACTTTGCTTCTCCTGATGATTCATCATCCTACAATCAGAACGAAGATGAATGTTATGGCGTTGACCTTGACCTTGATGAATAGTCATCTCTATGGTTGTCTAGTGTAGCAAGGTCCTGTACATTGTTCACTGTAGCGGAAGCGACTCAATCTTGTTACTACTGTTTACTGTAGCGGCTTTTATCATTTTACTATTTATAATAGTAAATTTTCATCTATTTAAGGTTTTGTCGTTCCATTTGTAAGGCATCCTTAATTTTACATCCTTCAGTTATTATAAGAGAGACGAGAGACTAGAGTAAGTGAGAGTTTCTCCCTCCTTCCCTATGTAACCAGTTTCTCCTTCTTAATAATATTCAGTCTTTGAAAATATTTATAGAATTCAACTCTTCTCTCATCATCTCTTCGTCGGATCCCGCCGTCTTTGACGCGCTTATGGTTTTCACCTTAATGTTTTAAGTTTATTTACTTTATCTAATTTTTTGCATATTTATTTTCATGTAAGCAGTTTGTCTGCCTCCTGCTTCTCTCTATCCCTCTCCCCTTCCTCTTTTTCCCGTGATCTAGGATTAATATCCAGAAATCTGGTTCCTTTTGCATGACAAGCCAGAAATAGTTATCCGTAGGGATATATGATGTTTGGGTTGAGACAGAAGTTGGTTGGGAATGTACAATCTATTTGCTGGGGGAATTGATAGCAATTTCTTTTTGTTTTTGTCTTTGGATGATGACCTCAAGGTCTTCATCTTCTTCAGAGGCAATCTTAGCCTATGATTTGTTTGGATGTTTGGTTACATCTTGCTCTTGTAAGGCCATGAGTGTTTGGATTGGAATGGCATAATCTGCACTGGTTTGTTTGTTCGTTTGCTTTTGGGCTGATGACCTAGCATGGGTTAACTATTTCTGAGTGGATGACTCAGCTAACGTGGATGACCTCGAAGTTGTTGATTTACGGGTTAGCCCAATATGGACTAACTTGCCTTTGCCCCTTCCTCGGGAAGAGGATGTTGATGTTAAGCCCCCCCTAGGCATTTGTCTATTTACCCTGAAGATATTCACGAGTAAGATAATTAGGTGAAGTGCTTAAAGATCCTTTGATATACTTAATATCAAAATCAAAGACACTCAAAATAGCTTGTCATCTCGCAAAGATTTGTTTGGAGGCTAAATTCTTAACATCTTTTACAAAATGTCTTTAGCAGATTTACAGTCAACTCTAATTAAAAACTTTTGATTTAAAAGATCATATTGAAATTTTGTTATGCACAAAACGATTGCTAAAACTTCCTTTTGATAGTTGAGTAATTATGTTGAGCAGAATTCCAATGTTTTGATGCATATGCAATGACATGCTCTTTGTCTGTGATTCTTTGTTTAAGAATGCCACCATAACCTATGTCAGAGGCATCAGTTTCGATAATTTTGAAAGCTTGAGGGTTAGGAAGATAAAGGCATGGAAGATCCTTTACCTGGGATTTAACCTGTTTGACAATACTTGTATGGATGTCTAACCAAGGAGGAGGATTAGATTTCAGATAGTCATGCAGAGGTTTGATAAGATTACTAAGCTGAGGAAAGAAATCAACAACATAATTTAAGCAACCAAGAAATCGTTGCAATTGATTTTCGTCAATAATTTGATTAGTGAATTTATCAGCAAATTCAATAACTCGATTAATTGGATTGATAGTTCCTTGATAAATATTATGACCAAGAAACCTAATCTGAGTTTGAAATAAATTAATCTTAGATTTAGATACAGCTAAACCATTTCTTTTAATCACACCAATAAAAATATTAAAATGCTTGAAGTGTTGATCAATGGATTGAGAATAGATTAGTACATCATCAATATAAACAATTGTAAAGTTTGAATATGGATTGAAGATTTCATTCATGATTCTTTGAAACTCCGAAGGAACATTCTTTAGACTGAAGGGCATTACATTTCATTCATACTGCTCAAAAGGTACAGTAAAAGTTGTTTTGTAGCGAACACTCTCCTTGATTTGAATTTGCTAGAAGATTGACTTTATGTCAAATTTAGAAAAGATTTTGGCAGAATTGGAATTGTATACCTGATCCATTGAAGAGCTTGATTGAGGGGTTTGTAGTTTATGACAAGATGAGGAGTACCTCTTTCAATTTCAGCTTATTTCTTGACATAGAAGGCCGAGCAAGACCAAGGACTCTTACTCTTCCTGATAAAACCTTTGGACAAAAGGTCTTTGATTTCAGTTTGACAGTAGTGGAGGAGTTCATGACTCATCTGGATAGGACGAGCTTTGGTTGGGATTTGTCATTCATTGAAGTCTTTCTCATATGGAAGATCAACCATATGCTTCTTACGTTCCCAGAATGCGTTTGGAAGGTCAGAACAAATAGAATCCTGAATCTGATTAAGAAAAGATTGAATCTTTTGTTGGATTTGAGGTTGTTTTAGTTGAGATTCAATGTTTTTATAAGAAATTTCTTCCTTAAAATAATTTATCTATTTTTGTTTATATTAGATTGGATTAAGACTTCTAAGGATCAGTTTTTTAAGAAATTGAAAAGTGATAGTTTTACCACGATGTTGGGTAGTGATACCTTCATCAATGATTTGAAGAGGAAACAAAGACCTAATGAACGGAGTTCCTAGGATTACCTCATTCTTTAGATTTTTGACAAGAAGAAAAGAAGTTTCAACTTGGAAACCCTCATTTTCGATGATTGCAAAAGATAGTTTGAAATCAATTTTTAGTTTGGAACCACTAGCAGTGCTGAGCCGCTCAGTAGTTTTCTCAAAATACTTTATCGGGACCATTCCCTCCAAAATACAATTTGAATTTGCATCTATGTCGAACAAGGCAACAATTTTTAAGACAAAGTCATCAATTTTGATTTTTATGTTTATATAAAATTTTTGGATACTTAATTGATTGATTATGTCACATAATTTTTCGTTTTCTTCTTCTTTTTTGGTTTTGATTATCACAAACTTTTGATTATCAGGAATTTTCTCATATTTCGAATCAGATTAAATATCACCTAACTGGAGATGATAAGATGATGTAGATTTTGTTGTTCTTTTAATTCTTTAACTTCAATCTTAAGATTGTTAACCTCAAATTCAAGATCTTGGATTGTTATTGGTTTTTTAAAAGAAGTTTTCTTTTACTTCTTAATTGTTTCAAACAGATCATATTTATTTTTAATGATTGGATTTTTCATGATTTTAGAAGAATTTTTTTCAATTATGGATTTTAGTTTCTGAACATAGATATGTTTTTCTTCAAAATCTTGGACAGAGTTAAGAACTTCAAACAAAAGATCTTGTTCTCTATTTAAAACATTAACTGTTGGAGAATCTGAATTCAAATGAGGACATATCATCATTTTGGATTTTGATTTAAATGTTCAAAAAATTCTTTTTCAGAGTCTTCATCAGATGATTCTATTAAAAGATTATTAAGTTGTTCTTCAACAGATTGATCAAGATTTAAGGCTTTTATCTTCTTTTTAAGTGGACAATATTTGCTAATATAACCAAGTTTGCCGCAATTATAGTAGATTACATGCTTGTTTGGGACTTTAACATTGTCAATTGGAGGTTTGGACTTAAATTCTTATTTAAGTCTTTTGGGTTTGGTTGAAGCTTTATGTTTAAAGTATTTAATTTTTTTATTTTGAACAGTTTTGGGTTTAGTCTTCTTCTTCCTAGCACAATGAAGACCAAATTGTTCGTAGAAATTACCTAATTCCCACTTGGTCAGGGCTTTTTCCGTAGCTAATTGAGATTAGATTTTGTCGTCTAGATAGATCTTAAGGGCTACCTTTTGAATGAAGGCAATGAGTTGACCATAACTCAATTGCTCATAAGGGATTTCGCCATTAAGGGATTGATTTCTAATTTTATCTCTAACTTTGTCACCTAAAGATTTAAGAAGACTAACAAGAAACGTTTCTTTCCAGAATGGTTGTTGACTATCTTCCCTAGTGTAAACCCCAGTTAAGAAAGTATCTTTATACCATCTGAAGTCTGCTAAAGTTTTGAATTTAAGATTAGAAAGAAGTTCGGCTAATCTATCTCTCCATAAGGATGGATCACCTATGAAGTGTTGGACAATAGTGAAGATTAAGGTATTGACAGATTCAGGGACAGTTTTCCCATCACTGAGGAATGCCTTCAACATCAGTTTTGATTGCATTTTGGATGTCTAGTCTTTGGGTATCAGTGAGATAGCGATCCCATTAACCTTTGAGTTGACCTGTAAAACCAAACACCAACACTTCCATAATGACTTGATCACTATAGTCATAAGAAGTTTGATAGGCAGTTGATACCATTGTCATTTCTTGGAGAGTATTCAGAATAGCATACTCAGTTTTCCTATCAATATTCCAGACATAGACATTGTTTGCACTAAATGACCTAAAGTTTGGGTCACGTTCGTCGAGCAACAAATCAAGCAGAGTCGCTCTTTGATAATAAAGTTTTGATGGATTTTTCCAGTTAAGAACTTGACTAATAACTGGGTTGACTTTAATGACAGAACTAGTTTCAGATTGGGCATCTAATTTGGATTGAGAATCAAACTGTTTGATTGTATTGGTTATCTTGATAGTTTTATCTTTATCTTGTAGTTTTGATGAAGTTTTAGACTCTTGAGATGGAGGTGTATCAGGGATAACTAATTTAAGTCTTGATACAATTTCATCAGCAAGTTCAGAATTAGGAATTTCACTAATCTCTTGCTTATGTTTTTTAAGAAGTTTAAGACTTTCTTTAAGTTGTTTTGAAACCTTAAATGGTTTGAAGAATGGCTTGTCAGTTTTAACAGTTTGTTCATCAAGTTTTGTTTTGATTTTTCACCCTGAAGATGAAGGTTTTGTGATTAGGTGTTCACCTATGACTTGAAGATACCTGTTTGTATAATTATTTTGTTCCATTAATCCCTTAATATCTTTCAGATTAATAGGTTCATCATCAATCCTAAATTTAAAAGGAGTGGCGATGACAGGATTATCATTTTTATCTTTTTTATCCAGAAAATATGAACTGGAAGAAGAAAGATCAATTTTGACAAGATTTTCGTCTATACAGCTCCAGACAGTAAGGACATTTACAGATAAATCTTCCATTAATCCTATGCTCCATGGATATTCAATTTCATTCCTAACAAGATAGGCGTGAAACCAATTAAAGAAACGAACATTTTGTTTAACATTTTCCATAAATGAATACCATCTATTTTGGATTTCTTCACAATTTTTACCAATATAGTTTTCGAAAAATCATTTCCTTTGCAGTTTCCATGCCGTGGAAAAGAAGTCTTTCTTAAGGGTTTCTTTATCTATGATGAATTCACTAATCATGGACTTCATTCATATCAGAGTAAGTTGGAGATTGAATAGATCTTTGTTCATTATCATCATCCTGACGATAAATTGGTTTGAGTATGGACGACGATGTGTCTAAACCCTGAAGATTGATTGTTGATGAGGTAGAACCGATTGTTGAAAAAGATTTCGTAGATAAGGCAAATCTAAAGTTTTCAGACCTAGATGAGCTTGATCTAAGAGATCTAGATGAACTAAAGGAGTTTTTCCTATCAAAGGTTAACTTAACTTTACCATATTGATGTTGGATGATTTCATGAATCTCTGGAAATTCTCTAGGCAAAGTTGGTACAACTTCATCCATAATCCATTTTTGAGGAAGAATAACATCTTACCAACGGATCATCTTTGGGACAACTATGTTTGTCTTAATTACATCAGAAAGGAATAACGTGGTAACTCCCATATCTTTTGGTTTTAAAGCTTTGGAATGAAAAGAATTCATTATCTTGTATTGGATCCTATAGATCAAAGCTAAACGAATAGATCTGGGCTTCATGTCTAAGCCACAGACTTTAAGATTTAAGAATAAGACATCTAAGATGTTTTTATCTTTAAGACTTACCATTCTGTTAGGATAACAGTTAAAATAGATTGGACCATGACCTAAGCTAGTTTTTACGGTTCCAAGCAAAGAGTCATGGAATTGATTATGTCTTATATCTCTAAGACAAAGAAGAATAGATGCATTTAATCCTTCATGAATTAAAGGTTTGACAGCTACTTGGACACAACCTATGTGTAGATAGTTGTATCTTTGTTTATGATTTTTAAGAGTTTCTTCAGATAAAAGATAGAACTCTTCATCATCACTTTCGATTGTAATTTGTTTCTCTATAGTCCTAATAATATAATCAGAACCCCTAAAGAATTTACCTTCAGGTTTGTAGAGTTCATTTGTTGAAATTTTAGGAATTTCCTAGTCGTCAAAATCTTGATTAATATCTTCAAAACAGATTTCTTCATTGAAGATGTTGGTTTTAGTTTGATTAGTTTGTTCTTCAGATAAAGACGAGGATGAAGATTGAGAAAATCTGACAGAAAGTTTGGAGAAAGATGAAGACAGAGATGAAGAAAGAGAAAGCAAGATGATAATAGAAGAAAACAGAAGATTTGGCAGGGCTTTATTCGGATAAAGCTTATCAAGATGGAAGATTTGGCATCTCTGACTTTGGTTATTCGAATAAGGAAACCCTTATTCAAATAAACCATTTGAAAATAACTTCTTATAACTTTTAAACATTTCCAAATGATTCCAAATGATCTTATAAGCTTTTGGCCACTTAAATGTTATTTCTTTGAAAACCAGAAACTATTTTGAAGCCTTGAAAACATGTGTGCTATTTGAGTTCTTTGAAAATGTTATTTATAGAGCATTGGTGTGAACCTTTTATACCTTTACAAAATGATCTAAGTCCTAAAAACTATTCTTGAAGGTCTTGGACTTAATCTTGCAACATCTTCATGTTTGTTATCATCAAAACAAAGTCCTTCATAGGTCAATAGCCAATCACAAAATGCTATAAGTTCTCCATCATAGGGAGTTAGCTCTAAACGTGGAAGCTCTAGTTTCTAGTAGAGGTCCATAAACATAATACTTGTCGAACTCCCTTGGTCCATAAAAATACGTCGTACTTCGGCATTAGAAATTATTCCCGAGATGACTAGTGGGTCATCATGGTTCAGAATTATCCTGCCATAGTCCTCATCTGAAAAGATGATAGAAGGCGTCTTCCTCCCTCTAGTTCGTGATCTAAGCCCAGAGTGGGAGATACTCAATACTACCATCTTGAGGGCTTTCTTCCGGGCGCCATTGGACGAACTGCCACCAGCGAACCCACCAGCGATAGGATTGATGGCTCTATTGTGCGGGGGTTATTTACCAACATTGCCATTGGGTGCAGCGTCCCTGTTCCTATCCTACCAATCATTTGTATTATGGTGAGGTGGACTCCAGGATCTTCTCCTAGAGCTTCACATCCTCCTTCTTTGGCATGGAGATGGCTTTAACAAGGGCTACGCCTCCATTCCTTTTGCTTACCTTGTTGTTCCCTTTCTTGAGCACGAATGACATATTGCTTCAACTGTCCTACCCTGATCAAGAATTCAATAGCATCGCGGAGTTGATAGCAATCCTCAGTTTCATGTCCATAGCTTTTGTGCCATGAATAATGATTGGAATGATCTTTTTGCTTATTACTCTCTATAGAGGGTGGCCTCTCGATGTCCTTTGTTTGTAATATTTCCCTCAATATGGTTTCTTGGGGGGTGTTCAGAGGCATGTACTTGGAGTATTTTCCCCGAGGCAGGCTATCCTTGGGGTTTCGTGATCGCAAGGGATTATGATTATATTTCTGGTGAGAGGGCTTACCTTTCTCCAATCTTCTTCGGTCCTCAGTTGCTTCCTCAAGGCTTATATATTTTTGAGACCGCCGCCGAAATTCAAACATATTCTCAATTTTTGCTTTGCTAATGTTGCGAAAAACTCAAAACTGGCACGAAGACCACTCCTGGCATAATGAAGGGCGATTTTGTCATAAAGGGGCTCTTCACGCCCTTGGCAAATCTCAGACAAAGATTTAATCGACCTGGGTTGTTTCCTACTAGTAGTGTACTAAAGCAAGAAACGCTGCTTCAAATCTGGCCAATCGACGACGAATCCCAGATTTAGAGTCACAAACCATTTGAAGGCTCCCTTCTTCAGGGATAGAGGAAAAGCACAACATAACAACTATGAGGATCCCCCAAATAAGCACATATATTGGATGTAGACATCTATATGTTCCTGAGGGTTTATGGTCCCATCATAAAGCTCCATATTGGCCAGGAATTCAAAATTTCTTGGTACTCTATATTCCATGAGTTGGGCAGAGAAGGGTTGTTCCTAGTCGTCGAGGCCCAGGTTGTTGTTTCCAACCACTTCAAAGTCATCATGCAGCGCTTTTCTCCGTTCGTTGCCCGCATTCCATCTTCCGCCATTGTTTTCTTTATGTATGGACCTTTCGAGGTCTTTTAGGTGACGACATTGATTGTTTAATTGACATCGTTGGTCATTAATCTGTGCCATTTGTTGACACACCAATTCTTAGAGGCAATTTCTCATCATCTCAGACTGAATAGCATCCTCGTGGTGGGACACATGATCTGCGTCATTATTCAAGGGCCTTAGGCGATTATGCACGAGAATCCTAGACCCTTGAACAACATTGTTATCTCTTTCCTCAGGAAAAATGAGTCTATCTCTAATGGAAACTCTTCACGATGGGTGAGGGCTCTCAACAGAAAGCAAAGTCTCATGCCCATCGCTAAGAGTCTCGAAGAGAGGTTGCCGACTCCTCGCAGCAGAGTTTTAGCATGTGGTGGTGGTGCGACAGGTTAAGGATTGTGTTGCGCTGCTAGTCCTTATCCTTATCCAGGGGTTGCGAGCGCAGCACCTCCTCTTCTTGAATTCTATCTCGTGCTCACCATGGTTGAATGGGAATATAAGTTTATCAAATTCCCACGAACAGCACCAATGTTCTAAAGTGAATTCAAAGGTGTACCTGAGATAGGCATGTCACGGTGGTTTCCTTCTTGTGCAGTTGCAGCAGAGTGTGTTGAACTAGGGGGTGGGTACATGCAGTCAGGCAGTGCACAAGTAGGGTTTATGCAATAAGATACTGATACCTGAAAGATGATTTAGCCTAATATTTATTGAGGTTGGAGAGATACGTTCTCGTAATAATAGTAGGAAGAGATATGTTCCTTATTTGGTTGTAGTGGATCCCTATGTTATCAGAATATAGATACTACCATTATGGACATTTAGAGGTAATTATGGGTGCTATTATTCTGTAAGATCGTGAATGGCAATAATAGATATCATCAAAATCTATCCATTGCGTAGATCTCGTGGTAAAGTTGTTATCCAATGTTATGGTCTAATAGGCATAGAGCCAGGATCTTGCCCGCATGTCATAAGCGATCTCTTGCTAAGGGCATCGACGACAGACTCCGACATAATGTGTGCAGGGTCAACCCATGGGACAGGACCCTGGTTTACGGTCCAGAACAGTAGAAAATGCTAGATGGCATAATTTGGTAAATTTGGTTTCCTTCCAAAAATTTTTGCCACCATTCTTGACTAATCAGATTTCATAATAATTTTCCATTTTTTTTGTTTTTTATAGTTGATTTTCTCAAGTTAATGCTTTATGGAGAATGACAGGTGGCATGATTTGGTGAATTTGGCTTCCCTCCAAAGTTTTAGCCACATACACTAACCAAGCATCATTCACATATTTTATATTTTATTATATCTATTTTTATGTTTTGATATATGTAAATCCATCTTGGAAATGATATTTTTTTGTTTTTAATCTTTTATTAATTACCCCACTTGCTTAAGCATTCCTTGGTTAATAAATGAGGGGTTTCAATACTCTATTTCTTCAACACATGATATACCTTAATGCATTTTGAGAATGATATGTTAAGACTTTTTTAATCTTTTATTTAATATTTAATACACCACTTGCTTAAGCATTGGTCAATAAATGAGAGATTTTAATATTCTCTAATTCTACAACTTATGATTTATGTTAATTCATTTTGGAATTTTTTTTGTTGTTGTTTTTATTTAATTACACCACTTGCTTAAGCATTGGTCAATAAATGAGGAGTTGTAATACTCTTTATTTCTTCCACACAGATATTAATCCACTAGGTTGGTTTATATTATTCAAACATTCAATTTCTCCAAACATTCAGATTGGACAAGTATATTTAGAGGAGATTTATTTAGAAGTCTTTTGATATTCAAGTATTTATTATTTCACATAATTTTCTCTATTTCCCAAAATTAAAATCATATGCTATTGAATAAGGGTTATTCAACTGGCAAGTCCCATTCTGTATAATTTATTGTGGCAACATATATTTCTTAATTTAATTTTCCTCCTAAAGTTTAGCCTATCTCTATGACTAATATCTATTAATTCATCTTTTTTTTATATCTTCTTTCATCTATAATAAAAAAAATTAAGTCTTCATCTAAAAAGAATTTATTTCTAATTTTAATGTTTTTAATGTACACATCTATTATCCATTATATTATATAAAACACATGCGATGCCTTAATAGAAAATGATATGAGACATCATATCCTTAACTCAATTTCCCTCTAAAATTTTAGCCTATCTCAATGATTAACGTCTTTCCATTTGTCTTATTCTTATATCTTCTCTTTTTTATAATAAAAAATTAATTCAATTTTTATTTTTTTAATGTACTCATCTATTATATTATATAAAATACTCGTAATGCCTTAGTAGAAAATAGTATGTGGCCTAAATTCTTATCTCAATTTCCCTCCAAAATTTCAGTCTATTTCAATGACTAATGCTTGTTCATTTCTCTTTCTCTTATATATTCTTTCTTTTATAATGAAAAACTATTCTAATTTTAATTTTTTTAATGTACTCATATATTATATTATATAAAGCATAGGTGATAAGTTAGTGGAAAATATTATGTGGCATTAACTCAATTTTCCTCCAAAATTTCAACTCATTTTAATGACCAATGATTGTTCATTTGTCTTATTCTTATATATTCTTTCTCTTACAATAAAAAACTATTCTAATTTTATTTTTTTTGATGTAATCATCTATTATGTTATATAAAACATATGTGATGTCTTACTAGAAAATGGTATGTGACACATATCCTTTTATCAATTTCCCTCCAAAATTTTAGCCTCTCTTAATGACCAATATATATTCATTACTCTTTATCTTATATCTTTTTTCTTTTATAATAAAAAATTTATTCTAATTTTGATTCATTTTGTTAGAATTAAATCATATTTCACATGTTTCATAGCTAACTCATAAGTGATGATTACTAGATATTATGATAATTACTTCATAGGAATTAGTGTTTATTTATTCAATGTATTTACTTATTCAATGTACCACTTCTGTGTATTAGTAATAGGATAAGATCCTTAAACCCCTGTGCATCACATCAGTGGTTTATGGAGCTTTTTACCTTCCATATAGTCATGCCTCCATCGGCTACAACTTTTCCAGGAACACCATCCACCGTCGGCGACCTTAAATCGGAGGCATAACCCACCAACTGGCCCTTCTGTCACTGACCCACCACCTCATTACTGCCACACATGCCCCCATGCACGCATTCAAATCTTGGTGTGTTGTCGCAGACAACCAAAAATAAAACTTATACTCTTAAAAATGCATGTAGTAGTGCAAGTAAGGATCGTTCAATAGAGAGTATCTAGCTTAGTTTTATACTACGTGAACATGGATGGGGTTTTTTAAATATAAAAAAATAATTTTAAGAAAAATAATTAAGGAACAATTCTAATTAAATTATCAAAATTAATCTTTGCATATCGTCCAGGTTCTAGCGATAACATCTCCGTTCTAACTTCCAGGCCCAATCTGACCCACTAGACACCCGATTCAGCCTTCGAACTCTTCATCAAAGTTGTAGAGATTTCTCTTAA
This sequence comes from Ormosia emarginata, assembly GCA_029884605.1. Taxonomy (NCBI): domain Eukaryota; kingdom Viridiplantae; phylum Streptophyta; class Magnoliopsida; order Fabales; family Fabaceae; genus Ormosia; species Ormosia emarginata. The sequence continues at coordinate 34,947,080 of JAQQTP010000074.1, read as the reverse complement.
CTTTCCTACAAGGTAAAATTCATAACTTTTAGATGTCTATAACTTAAGTTATGCCCAAAATACAGAAATATTATAAAATTCTCAATAATGTTAAAAAATACAATTAAGCCCAATTTGAACTCAAACTTATAAAATATGGTCGAGACCAATCCATTAAGCACATAATAGGTCTAGAAGACTAATTATGAAGGTTGAATAATATATAGAAATTGTGTTTATTGTCCATTTGTTTTCAAAGATGGAAAACAAATATCGGAAGGCACCATCGATCTCTTTTTCATATGAAGACTATAGAAGCATCATCCCGAACTATGATGACCTTATGGTGATATCCAGGATAATCACCAATGTCAAGGTGTGGTGTATATTTGTTGATCAAGGGAGCTCAACTAACATCATGTTTCTAGATCTTTTTGAAAAGTTAGGACTCCCAAAGAAAGACTTGATCCTGTACATCGAAGAGCTTATCGCCTTTACAGGTGACAAGATCACCTCGGTAGGATATGTAGAGACCCATTTGACCTTGCGTAAGGAGCCATTATTTAAAACTCTCAAGGTCAAGGTTCTTGTTGTAGATTGCCCCTGTGCTTATAACGTAATTCTTGGTCGGCCCCCATCAACGCTTTTGGGGCCATGATCTTCACACCTTATTTGGTGATGAAGTTCCTAAACTAGCACGACAAGGTTGTCATAGTTAAAGGAGACCAGGTGACAGCTAGAAGGTGCTACAACGAGAGCCTTAAAATTTCCAAAAGACCTTGAAAAACGAATCATCGAGACAAATCCACCTCAGCCACTATGCACTCCGTCAATATCCTCTTGATTGAGCTGGACATATGCGAAGAGATCTGCTACACTCATCCTCAACCTGAAGGAGAACTTTAACCCCTCCAATTTGGTGCTAAGCTAGACCAAGTTACCAAGATTGGAGGGCAACTAAACCTAAAAGAGAAATCCCAATTAATAATATTCTTGGAGAAGAATAGAGATCTCTTCGCCTGGATGTCATCCAACATACCTAGGCTGGACCCCAAGTTCATCTCACACTGAATTTCCATAAAAAAAAATATACCAAGTCAATGGTATAGAGAAAAAAGAAGGTTGGACCTAAGAGGTAGGAGATAATACAGAAACATGTGAAGGAGATTTTAGACGCCAAGTTTATTAGAGAAGTTTCTTATACAACCCGGCTCTCCAATGTGGTTTTGGTCAAAAAAGCGAATGGGAAGTGGTGGATGTATGTTGACTACACAAATTTGAACAAGACATGTCCGAAAGACCCTTTCCTACTCCCTAACATAGACAAGTTGGTGGATAATTCATCTGGATTCCAGATCCCTTCTTTCATGGATGCCTATTCTGGTTATAATCAAATCCCTATGCACCCGGAGGACTAAGAAAAGACTATGTTTATAACTAAAATAGGAAGTTACTGCTATCAGGTTATGCCATTCAGGTTAAAGAACATAGGGACAACTTACCAACAGATGATGAATATAGTCTTTAAGGAACAAATTGATAAGATGCTTGAGGTTTACATTGATGACATAATTATCAAGACGTCAGAGTGTGATAATCACATAGATGGCTTGGAAGAAGTATTTGCCCAAATCAAGAAGCACAACATGAGACTAAATCTAGAAAAGTGTGCTTTTAAGGTACAAGTCGATAAGTTCCTGGGATTTCTATTAACAAATCACAACATTGAAGCCAATCTAGAAAAATGTCAGGTTGTTCTTAATATGTGTAATTCATAATCTATCAAGGAAGTGCAACAATTAACAGGAAGGATAGCGGCCCTCACTCGTTTCTTAGCTAGAGTCGCTCATAGATCTCTCGCTCTTTTCAAGCTTCTCAAAAAAGGGAAAGATTTTGAGTGGACCTCAAAGTACGAAGTCACATTCCATGAATTGAAAAATATGTTGGCAACACCTCACATCCTGATGAGGCCAGAGTTTGAGGAAACTCTATATGCCTACCTCTATGTCAACAACAAAGCAATTGGTTCGGTCCTAGTAAGGGAGACCAAAGAAGGTCAGAAACTGGTTTATTTTGTGAGTAAGGTGTTACAATGTCCTGAGTTTCGGTATCAAAAGATTGAGAAACTAGTTCTAGCACTACTAACCACAGCCAGACGAGTGTGCCAGTACTTCTAATGCCACCCCATGATCGTGAGAATGGATCATCCAATATGTCAAGTGCTACATAAGCCTAACCTCGCTGGAAGGATGATCGTGTGGTTCTCTGAATTTGGAATCATCTATGAGCCAAGATAAGGCATAAAGGCTCAAGTGTTATCTGATTTCCTGGAAGAGCTTACACCGGATTCCAGTTATCCCAAAGGGAATTCCTGAACCATTTTTGTAGATGATTCGTTGAATCCCAAAAGGAGCGGAGCTGGGGTCATCTTAGAAAATGAGGTCGAGCTCACTCTAGAATATTCTTTGAGATTTAAATTTCTAATTTCAAACAACTAGGCGAACTGTAAGGCTTGTATCACGAGCATCACCATGGTCAAGTAAATAGGGACCACAGATATAGTAGTTTGTAGTGATTCTCAGCTGGCGATATCCCAAATTAGAGGTAATTACCAAGTTAAGGAACCTTTATTACAAAGATACTTAGCTAAAGGAAAAAAGCTCTTGGAGAACTTTGATATCATCAAGGTAGAACACATCCCCAGAGAATAAAAATTGAGAACCAACATCCTATTGAAGCTTTCCAACACCAAAAGTCCTAGCAATAATAGATCTGTGATCCAAGAAATACTATTTGCACCCAGCATTACGGACCCCGAGGTCCTCCTGCTGAAAGAAAATGAAACATGGATCACACCCATCACTGCCTATATCTAAGATGGTACTTTACCCGATGATCCGAAATAGGCCCAAAAACTAGTACGGATAGTGGCATGGTACACCATTATTGATAATCAGTTATACCGCCATGGGCCCCCTCCTCAAGTGTCTTAGACCAAAAGAAGTTGAGTATGTCTTGGCTGAAATCCATGAAAAAAGTTGTGGTCATCACCTCAAAGGAAAATCATTAGCACAAAAAGCATTAAGAGTTAGGTACTACTTGCCTAACATAGAAGCCGATAACATGGAACATGTTTAGAAGTGCGACAAGTGTCAATGGATCTCAAACATTTATTTAGAAGAACCAGTCTATACAATAGCCTTTCTATCACTAGAGGATGGACATCTTAGGTCTGTTCCCTCCAGTCCCTAGATAGGTTAAATACATAGTAGTAGTTGTGGACTACTTCATTAAGTGAATAAAGGCATAACCATTATCTACCATGACCTCGGCACGCATACAGAAGTTCACTTGTAGGAACATAATCATCAAATTCGGAGTCTCGGAGTCCATTATCACGGATAACAAAAACCAATTTATTGACCAGAAATTCAAGGATCTCCTCGTCGGGCTCAAGACCTTCGTGGAGCATCCAAAGACTAATGGACAAGCTAAAATTGCAAATTGGATTATACTTCATCGGATCAATAAGAGACTTGATGAAACAAAAGGGAATTAGGTAAAACAACTTAACCACGTCTTATGGGCATATCATACCATGCCCCACTCCTCAACTGGGGAAACTCCCTTCAAGCTAACCTTTGGTTGTCAAGCCATGATCCTAATCAAGATAGGAGAATTGAGCTAGCGAAGGCAAAACTTCTCTACAGAAGTCAATCTGAACCTCATCCGCCAAAATTTAGACCTATTGAAAGAGCATCGTCGCATCGCCACATTCGCGAAGCCACTGTCAAGCAAAGAATTGTAGCTTAGTACAATTCCAAAGTGATACCACGGAGGTTTGTTCTTGGTGACCTTATTTTGCGTAGAGCATATATCGAAGGCCGGAATGCAAAAGAAGGAAAGCTAACTCCAAATTAGGAGGGCCCATACCAAATCACTTCCAAAACAAACATAAGAGCCTATATCTTGGAAACCCTCATTGGAAAAAGTATCAAGAACTTTTAAAATGCTGATAAACTTTGGAAATATTACAGTTGATGAGTTTTATCTTTACAAGTATTTTTATCATATAAGTGACATATTCTGACATGAATAAAATAGTTAATGAATTTCCTGTACGTAGTTATTGTATTTATTTACAAATATCATAACCCACAAGGTCAGCGTACCTTGGCAAGGTTCGAGGAATACACATTTTGTTTTGGATCAGCTATTCCAATGCAATAAAGGTCAAAACGAGTAGCCCAATTGACCGTCTTCCACGGCCTTGAAGCGACCTTACGGGTCTTTACCCATGCCCTAACAAACCTAATATTAAGCCATAAATTTAAAAATTTAAAGTGGTTAAGAGTATTCAACCATTGTATGAGTTACGACAATATTACTTAACGGTATCCAAAATAAGGATACCATCCTTGAAGGCATTCGTGTCACTTTTATACTTAGAAAATTAGCTAAGTGTCATAAGACATTAATGTCGATTAAGTACCAAATTCTTTTATCCATCCCTCAAGATTCATTATCACTTTTAAGGGATTCATTAAGGAATCCGTGATTATCTTATCTAAAACAGGTGCGCATAAATAAAGTCACCTACATCCTATTATGAGTTTTGAAACTAGACTACAAATTACAAGAAAAATTCGCTAAGTGTTTGTCGTAAAATTATCGAGTTTGAGCGTTGGACCAATCGCGAACAAAGAAGTAAAACAAACAACAAATACAAGAAAAATGCTAAGTTAGGAAAATTAAAGTGATGCTTGAGATCCAGGACTTGTCTAAAAAGTTTCAAAAAATAATGGGGCTTGTCCATACAAACATTAAAAACCCCCCACACAGGGGGCAAAAGTAAAAATAAAAAATAATCAGGCATCCGAGTTGTGATCTCTGGGGTTGAGCTCTTCCACCTTGACCTCTTCATCTTGACTGGACTCTTCATCTTCTTCTTCTTCTTCTTCAACACTGGTATTAGCCGTAGGAACTTGATCAACGAGGGAAGCCTCAATGATGGCTTCAATAATGACACTTCCACGAACTACCTTTCGCGACATGGTACCATCGGTGACAAGGTCTAGGTTCAAAAGACGAATTTGAGCTAGGGCATTCTCAAATGTTGAATCTATTGAAGCTGCCCATTCATCTTCAAGTTGCAAGACCTCAGCCCTCTAATTTGTCTTGATTTGCTTTAGAAGTTTAGTCTCAACCCAAAGAGCAGTCAGGGAAGTCTCGAAAGAGGTTATTTGATCCTTGAGGATCTTTTCCCAGGCCTTGCCTTCCTCCACCTTCTTCTGGAGCTCGATTATTTCCCCAGCCACAAACCAAGCTTTTCAGTGGCTTGCGTCAACTGCCCATCTTTTTGGGCCACCTCGAACTCTAACTTTATTTTTTCACCCAAGAGGGTGTCAAACTCCTTCTACATTTCCTGAGCCTGGTGGTGTTGTTTGGATTATGAATTAAAATTGAGATTAAAAACAGTTGTCAAGCTCTACCAAAAATATAAAAACCTTGCAACCAGTTGTAGTTAGCAAGGGTTAATCTACAAAGAACTAATTCAATTAATACTATAAATTGATTCCTAATTTTAAACTCTTAAAAATAGTAAACAGTAAAAAGAGGGGTTTTGTTTGTTAAAACTAAAAACAACAATTGAATCTAAAATAATAACAGCAAACACAATTTGAATTAATAATTAAAAGACAGTAGTTAAGAGAAGAAATCCACCACTAGATTTATATGATTATGCTAACTTACGTTCCCTTTATACCAATATAACTAATTATGCTTTTATGTGATTGTGAGATAAATCCCTTGTTTTCCTTAAGTTTCACTTAATTCAGTAACCGCTCAAATTAGATCCTAATCATTAGTTATTTGTAAAGCAACCGCTCTAACACCTACCAATGACTGCATTAAGATTTAGAAAACTAATCACAATAAGATCTAATCATACACCGAGATTAAATTACTTAGATTATATATCTCATTAGTCTTACCACCGTAACTGCGCATAGCAATCCTAGTTTTACCACTTTCGAAATTGGCAAAGAGTATAAAAATCTTTATACCAAATTAAGATCAGAAACATATGAATAAAAACTCAATTGAATTAATATAAAGAGATATGCAAGGTTCACATAATCAAAACTAGGGTTTCATCTTCCCTTAACCAAATAAGAAGATTAGCCACATATGGCAAATTCAAAATCAAAAGAATAATGGAAGAAAGACATCATCCAGAATAAACGAAGAGAAGGAAACTAAAGATCAAACTAGTTTCCAAGGTTTGAAGTTGATTGATCTTTGATCGCTCGAACCCGAGTCTCCAATCTTTAATCGAATCTTCGCCTTGCTTGTTCTTCGTATTTCCTTCAGTTCCTCGGCGGCTTCCAGTCCAGAGATCCCCTTTTAGGACCTTAGGTAACCCTATTTATAACTTTGGATACCTAATGCATCATTAGAATTCGTATATGCTTTCTTGATGCAACGACACAGGCCGTGTCATATGACACGGCCTATCCTATGTTAGGGTCTGTTAGCATAATTTCAGCAAAATTAGAAGTTAGAGAGGAACATGGCCCACCCCATGTCAGAGGACACGGGCTATGTTGTTGGTCAATGCTCAAAATTGGCTCGAATTGTGATGCCAGAGAAGGACACAACCAACCCCGTGTCTTGGGACATGGGCCGTGTCACTTAATTTCCTCATATTCAGACATAATTCTTCATATATTCTCTTTTCTCTTTGCTTCTAGGGATGATATTGATCTCCTGAAAAACACAATGCAATTATGAGTGCTTATAAAACACACTTAAGCAAAGTTTCACAATAAGGGTCTGATTATACTTCATATATAGAAACTTAGCTAAAAGTTAACAATTAACCACACATGAAGTCCAATTAGATCAAACATAAGACACTTAAGATATAAAAATAATCAATAGATCAAATACTCCCACACTTAGCTTTTTACACTCTTAGGCAAAACATAAGACCAAACCAGGGAACAAGGAAAAACAAAACAAATTCAAAGGCTAAAAACTGTAAACATTCAATTCCCAATGATATTCAAGAACGGCAAAAGTTTGTAAGCAATAAGAGCGAGAAAAGATTCAAGGGATCAAAACATTTAAGAGATAACAATTCTTCACATCTCAAACTAACAAACAAGGTATCTTCACTTTGAAAAACATGAATTAAGAATGATAAATCCTTACAAGGTACACTCTCAATCTCTTAAGTGCTTACAAGGTAAGTATTTCACTTAATTTTACCTATGAAAAATACACTATCATAAGCTTGCTTATCTTCTACTTCTCCATTACTCAAACACATGCACACACAAATCAAAAGAACTTTATTCAATGTTGTAATGGGACCAAGGTAAGGGAACGAAATAATATGGTTATGGAAAGATAAGTACCCAAGAGAATAAAAGAACATTAGGGAGGAACTCAATCGACAAACATGAAATTTTATCCCCCCAAATCTATATAATGCACATCCTATTTACATATTTCTTTCCTTTTTCTTTCTTTTCTTTTACAACATTTCTTCCATTTATTATTTTTCTTTGCATTTTTTTTTCACCAACACTTTGCATATTGCACATCAACTTACACAACCCCCACACTTGTCCTATTAAATACTTGCAAGCAAAAGAGCTCCTCCAATGAAAATGAACCAATATTCTCTCATTCCCTAAGGTAAGGTAAAAACATGATTTTTCACATAAGGCATGTAATGAGCTAAAACAAAGGATAGGTAAATAGGCTCAAGGAGGTTAATCAAAGGAAAATGATGCAAGGTTGGCTATTTGGCCAAAGTAGTTAATCAAGAAAGAAGGTCTCAATCATGTTCATGCATGCAAGTGAAAATGTAGCCTAAAAAAGAATCAAAGCAAGTTCTAGATTGATCAATTTCCATGAGTGAAAATCACACAAGAAAGAAAAGAATGGCATAAATGCTAAATCCATCCATCAATAGGCTCAAAATCTCACAAGGTATGCATCTATCAATCTCAATCCACCAATCAAACATCCAAAACCAAGTATATCAAATTAAAGATGGAAGAAGAAATTTATAAATCATAACCCTGAATTTCAATTGCTTCAAACTCATAAACTTCACAAATCTCAAAACATCATTGGAAATCAATTAATTTTTAAATTTTTTAAATTTTTTTAAATAGCAAAAACAAAATTTTAAAATTAGAAAATAGAATGTAAAGTCCTCCCCTATACTTAAATTCTACATTATCCTCAATGTAAAGCTCAAAAGAAAAACAACATCCATCAAAATCATCAATTAATAAAGGACAAGTAAAATAAAATAGAGGGAAAGAAAAGAAACATCCTTATCAAATGAGGAGACTTCCACCAGGGTCCCATTGATCTGCCTTAATTTCCTTAACTTCACCACTGGAATGCAATATATGTACTTTAACAACTCCATTGTCATTGCTTATGTTGGACTATGACCCAAAAACAAAATCCATGACATTAGTGACCGCCATCCAATGTTCTTTTCCCTTCTTTGAAAATTTTTCAATGGGCTTTAACTCCATCTCCCTTTTGGTCTTAGATTCTGCAGCTGAGTCATGAGCATTGTTGATAGATCCTTCAATACCATTAACTACTGCATAAACAGAATCATCAGCTCTCAAGTATATAGAAATCTTAGCACAAATAGCACATATCATATCACCATCACAATCAGTACGTGAGTGGCTATGGATAGAATCATTGAAACTAATTAAATCAGGAAATTTAGTACATGATTACGGGATTTAAAAGATGCAAACCCAAGTACAGGTTGTCTCAAGTAATAAATTTCTCGAGAGTCCGAGGTCGATCCACAAGGAATTGATGAAGAGAAATGAAGGTAAGGTAAATATTTTGTTACTACGATAAAAAAAATATTTACTTAAGTAAAAAGATCCACTCTTGGTAAATAAAGTAAAGGTAAGATTAATTCTTTTTATAACTCAATTAGAATCCTCACATAATGGAGGTTCCAATCGGAAAATACAACATTAAAAGTCCATTACGTAATTATATTATATTTTCTTTAATTATTACCACCACTTGTAAATGGGTTAAAGCATTCACTGTACCAAAATCTTGTCTACAACAAGTCAAGAACTCCTCTTTACAAGAGTGGTTTCTAAATTATCAGAAACAAAATATAACACGTATAATAGTTATAGAAAATAAATCATTAAAGCACAAGAGAGGAATAAATCTAACCTTATTTTATTACCAAGAGCTTCACACTTTAACCCAAGTAAACTGGAATTTATTTACACATAGAGTAGAAAGAAGAAAAAGAGAAAAAGAAAAGAAACTAAAAATTGAAGAGAGGAGGAATTGAGGAATTCCTCCTCTCTGTTTCTCTGCCTCTCGCCTCCATCTCATTTCTGAATTTGATTGCCTATTTATAGACAAATTTGCTACAGGAACTACAATAGCTACAGTGATGCTACAGTGCTACAATGCTCTACAGTGATCAAACTTAACGATTAAGTTTTATACGTCATTAATGACATAATAATTGAGCAAATGTGTACAGTCGTGCCTCCTATTTTTTCTATTTTTTAGAAAAGTAGTCTTCATGAAAGCTGTAAGCTTGAATATTTGCTTTAAAATGGCTTTAGTTTGAGTCCAAAATCATGCCTAGAACTCAAGATATGGTCCAATTATTGCAGAGTATTTTAGACCCAGTTTCAGCTCCTCTATTTTGACTTGCAAGCCCAATATCACCTCCAAGGAGTCCGAACTGAGTTTTATGTTCTTCATGAAAGTTGTAGGGAATTGTCTAAGCTTTCCTACAAGACCAAAATCACATCAATCAGATATTTGCAACTCAAGTTATAGCTAGTTTACTAAACACTGCCAAAGAGATAATTAAGGTTAATTTATGCAATAATTTGTTTAATGATCCAATAAGGTTCAATATCATAAAATGTGTCAAAATCAACTTAATTAAGCTTAATTGAACCTTAAGAAGTCTAGTGAGAGGATTATAAAATGTATAAAATATAGTGTTATCAATACACAATTCATCATAAGTTTTCTCAACTAAATCAGCAAGTAAATCAATATGAAAAACAAAATGCTCCTCCATGGGATGCTTCATAGCATCAAAAATGTTAAACTGAATAACTGAGTCTCCAAACTCTATGGATAGAGTTCCTGCATGCACATCAATTTTGGTCCTCGCTGGAATGGCGTCCTTAAAATGAGTGGAGCCTTGCTGGATGGTGACTCCCCCTCCATCTCTAGAACATAAAATTCTACAGGAAAGATCAATTCATTAACCTTTACTAACACATCTTCAATCAACCCAGCTGGATGTGCAGTACTTCTATTAGCTAGTTGAATCACAACACCTGTAGAATGCAAAGGGCCAAGTCCAAGAGAGTTAAAAATAGACATAGGCATTATATTAATAGAAGTACCTAAATCTAGCATGGCATACTCAAATTTATAATTGCCTATAACATATGGAATTGTAAAAGTCCCTGGATCCTTGCATTTCTGAGGCATAGGCTGAATGAGAGCTAAAACATTTTGGTTCATATTAATTTTCTCATTACCCTTCAGCCTCCTCCTTTGGGTGTATATTTCCTTAAGAAACTTGGAATATTTCAGAATTTACTTGATTGCATCCAACAACAGAATATTGACTTCCACTTTTTTGAAAGTCTCTGATCTATCGATAATTTCAGCTCTTAAATGCCTTTTGTTTGATCTAATTGGACTCCATATGTGCTCAATTGTTGACATTTAGCTAAGTTTCTGATTTAGAGTTGTCTTTGGATGTTTATTGTGAAACTATGCTTAAATGTGGTTATTTACACTCATAAATGTATTGTGATTTTCAGGAGACCTATGAGTGATGGAGTCCATTGGCATTGAACCATTGAGAAGAGAGTTAAAGACTCAAGGAGATCAGTATCAACCCCTAGAAGCAAAAGAAGAAGGGCATTCATGAAGAATCAAGGTTGGATTTGAAGAAAGTGATCAACACGGCCCGTGTCAAAGGACACGGGGTAGGCCGTGTATCTCTCTGATTTCACGAGGAATATCAAATTTCAGCCCTGACCGAGAACACGGCCCGTGTCAAATGACACGGGGTGAGCCGTGTTATCCCCTGACTTTGGAATTAGCTGAATTTGTGTTATCAGAACCTGACACGGGGTAGGCCGTGTCAAATGACACGGCCCGTGTCGTCGAATCAGAAAGCCAGATACGAATTCTAATGCAAAATTAGGTCTCCAAAGTTATAAATAGGATTGCCTGAGGTTTCAAAAGGAGGTCTGGACTGGGAAACTGCCAAGAGGCTAAGGAGAAGACCAAGAACAAGGGAAAAGGAGATTGGATCGAAGATTGGAATCTCGGGTTCGAGCAATCGGAGATTGATTATCCCCAACCTTTGGAAACTAGTTTGATCTTTAGTTTTCTTCTGCACTTCTATTCTTGACAATGTTCTTTTTCTGTTATTCTTTTGATTTTGAATTTGCCATGTGTGGCTAGTTTTCTTATATGGTTAAGGGAAGATGAAACCCTAGTTTTGATTATGTGATTCTTGCATATTTCTTTATATCAATACAATTGTGTTTTTATTCATATGTTTCTGTTCTTAATTTAGTATAAAGGTTTTTATACTCTTTGCCAATTTCGAAAGTGGTAAAACTAGGATTGCTATGCGCGGTTGCGGTGGTAAGACTAGTGAGGCATATGATCTAAGTAATTTAATCCCGGTGTGAGATTAGATCTTAGTGTGATTGGTTTTCTAAATCTTAATGCAATCAATAAGTAGGTGTAAGAGCGGTTGCTTTACAAATAATTATTGATTAGGAATTAATTTGTGAGCGGTTGCTGGATTAATCAAAACTTAAGGAAAACAGAGGATTAATCTCACAATCACATAAAAACATAATTGATCACATTGGTATAAAAGATATGTGGGTTAGCACAATCATATAAATTTAGTGGTGGATTCCATCTCTTAACCATTGTCTTTCAATTGATTTTCCAAATCGTATTTACTGTTTTGGTTTTGAATTTAATTTCTGATTTTAGATTTAACAAATAAAACCCCCTCTTTATTGTTTATTATTTTTGAGAGTTTAAATTAGGAATCAATTTACAGTGTTAATTGAATTAGTTCTCTGTGGATCGACCCTTGTTAACTACAACTGGTTGCAAGGTTTTTATTTTTGGTGGAACTTGGCAACTGATTTTCATTCTAAATTTTAATCACAATCCACACCACACCAGCCTCAAGAAGACCTCTATCCTTCTCAGCCTCATATTTCTTGTTCTTAACTAGTGACATACTTAGGAAGGGGTGCAGGAATACTTACCTTAGGAGCCGTAGAGTTTTTCCCCTCCTCATTTACCTCCTTTGTCTTTTGATCTCTCTTTAGTGACTTGTGGGGGAGGTGGAGATTCATCTAACCTCTTCCCATTTCGCAATGTGACAGCACTAACATTTTCCCTCGAATTCACTTCCAGTTGTGAGGGAAGTCTCCTAGAGAATTGGCTCTAAACCTTGTTGATTTTTGTGGCTAACTGTCCCACTTGGTTCTGCAAGTTGCTGATGGTGGCCCTTGTTTCTTGTTGAAACTGAATATTATTAGTGGTCATTTGCCTCATTAGCTCCTCTAGTGAAGCCTCAGGTCGCCTAGGAGCTTGAACTTGTTGTTGCCTCTGAGGGAAATGTGCTTATCTCTGTTGAAATCCTAGAGGTTCATAAGCTGGAGGTTGATTCTGAGGCTGCTTTCCATAGCTCAAGTTGGGATGATCCTTCCACCCTGGATTATATGTGTTAGAGTAGGGGTTGTAGTTTGTGGAAGGTCCAGAATATCCCCTACCGCCTTTACATTCTCATGTGTGTCCTCTTAAAGAGTGGGACACATATCAATCAGATGTCCTGAAGAGCAACAAATCCCACAAGCATTCACTGGTACTGTCCTATTATCCATTAGACGTTGAACCATGGTAGTTAACTAGGTCATTTGTTGCTGCAAGCTAACTATTTCTGCCTCTTTAACTGTGCACACTCCTATTTCATTCCTGGTAAAGAATTATTGAGTGTTCGCAGCCATTCTTGCTATTAAATTTCTAACCTCTTGTGGAGTCTTATCAACCAAAGCTCCTCCACTAGAAGCATCAATCATGTTGCGGTCCATAACCATAAAACCCTTGTAGAAATATTGAATAAGAAGTTGCTTGTTGATTTGATGTTGAGGGCAACTAGCACATAATCTTTTGAACCTCTCCCAGTAATCTTGAAGTGACTCCCCATGCCTTTGTTGAATGCTGCAAATTTCTTTTCTGATTGTTGTAGCCTTTGAGGCAGGGAAGTATCTGTCCAAGAAAGTTCGAGTCATATCCTACCATGAATTTATGGATCTTAGAGGCAAATAATATAACCACTCCTTCGCAGACTCTTTCAGTGAGAATGGAAAAGCCTTGAGCTTGACTTGGTCTACGGGAATGCCTGTAGGCTTCATGCTAGAGCACACCACATGAATCTCTTTCAGATGCTTGTTGGGATCCTCCCCGACTAATCCATGAAAAGATGGCAGAAGATGGATTAGACCATATTTCAACTCAAATGCCACTTCATTCTCAGGAATCTCTATACAGAGGGACTATTGATCTAAGTTTGGAGCACTCAACATCCTTAAAGTATTCTCTGCCATCACCACTTCTTCAGATGTTTCAGAAAATATCTTAGAACTGGATAAATCTATATGGCGGGCAGCTTCGACTTCAGCAGGTGTGAATTGAAGAGGAAATTGTGAGCTGACTTGTTCAAAGTAATGTCTTAAATTCCTCAATTGCTCGTTCACTTCACCACTGGACATGAACACCTGCAAAACAATCGGAAAGAAGGAAGAAAAGTATTAAAAACTGAAATAAAAACAGAGTGAAAAATAGGAAACAAATTAATAGCGCAATTAGACAATTAGTTCCCCAGCAACGATGCCAAAATTTGGTGTTATTTGGATTGTGAATTAAAATTGAGATTAAAAACAGTTGTCAAGCTCTACCAAAAATATAAAAACCTTGCAACTAGTTGTAGTTAGCAAAGGTCAATTCACAGAGAATTAATTCAATTAATACTATAAATTGATTCATAATTTTAAACTCTCAAAAATAGTAAACAGTAAAAAGAGGGGTTTTGTTTGTTAAAACTAAAAACAACAATTGAATCTAAAATAATAACAGTAAACACAATTTGAATTAACAATTAAAAGACAATAGTTAAGAGATGGAATTAATGATAATCACATATTTTATTCATTAAGAAACCCTCATTATTAGTCATTTACACTCTTCATGTACTTAATTGACTGAATTTGATTATGTTTTGTAAGTTTGAACTCGAATCGGACTTAATTGATTTTTCAGCATTATTCGAGTCTTACACTGTTTCTGTATTTTGGCCATATCTTGAGTTCTAAATGTCTGATAATTATGAATTTTACCTTGTAGGAAAGATAAAAGAGAGCTCTACAACTTTGATGAAGAGCTCAAAGTCAAATTCAGACATCTAGTGGAGCTAATTGGGCATGGAAATCAGAATACGGGATTTGTGACTGGAACCCGAACAGTGTGTAGTAACCAGAACATAATTCGAGTTTGGGTTTATAGAATGGGCTGAAAATTGGTGATCTGAAAGTTAAGACCCATATGTACAACTTTCATGACAAACACAAAACTTGATTCGGGCTCCTTGATGGAGATATTGGGTCTGAAAGTCAAAACAGAGGTGCTGAAACTAGTCCTGAGCAGTCTGTAGTAATTGGGTCATATCTTGGGCTGTAGGACGAATTTTTGGGTGCTTCTAGAGCCATTGGAAAGCTTAGACAATTTCCTAGAACTTTCATGAAGACCACTTGGCTCAAAAATGACGAAATCAATGAGTTCAGCAATGAATACTTTCGGAGACAAGGAAGCTCACCTACCAAGTTCACCTACCAAGCTCACCTACCAAGTTCACCTACCAAGCTCACCTACCAAGTTCACCTACCAAGCTCACCTACTAATTCCACCTACTAATCTCATCTACCCATCTACTACTACTCTGAATCCTCTATAAAAGGAAGCATGTGGAGAGCTCTAAACATAACATACACTTGGTGTTAGAAATAGCTTTTCATAGTTCTTGTATATTTTTCCTTCATTGTAATGGAGAGCTAAGTCACTTCTAGTCAATTCGGGACTCTTGAAGAGATTGTGGCTTGGATTCTTGAGACCTTGGTTATGTAATGTATTTGATTTATATTTGAATTCCTCTTCTCTTCTTCTTCGTTCTCTTGATCTTGAATGCATGAATGGTGATTCTGTTTATGTTTGATCTGATTTGATCTTGGTTTAAGATTAAGTATCGTGATGAAATTTAGAACTGATTGATCTGAACTAATCACGTAATTGAAGAGGTTAGGTTACTGATTGGTACCTAGGTTAATTGAATTCGGTGCTTAAATTGATATATATCTACATGAATGGTGCGATTGCAGATTTATGTTTATTACTTGTCAATTGAATTCGACGATTGTCTAGTATGAATTCTCGGATCTCGATCTTTGAGATCTCGGTTAGATCCAAGTTAACCATTCAAATGTGCTTCAAATGTTTGTTGAAAGGTCTATGATTGAATCCACCCAATCTCGGATAGATTTGAATTGATTGTTTTTCTAATTGTTATTTCTCTTTAAATCTTGTTATCGCGATCTTTGAACCATCAAAACCCCTTTTTTCTAACTTTCACTTGATTTGATCAAATTGCATCTACGATCCTTGAGGAGACGATCCGGTATTGTTCACTATACTACAAGTTTAGGTAATAACTTCGGTTATAATTTTGATTGAGTTCGGCGCCACGTCAAAATTTTGGCGCTTGCAGTTGGGGATCTCGTAGGTGTAATCTTTTCATTTTGAGTAACCTTACTAATTTTTGTTCTTTCTTACCTATTCTAACAGTTATTTTTCATTTACTAACATTGTTCATACCATACTAACATTTTTATCCTAGCTTTTGAATTTTTCTGATTTAGGAAAGACGGAAAACAGGTGATTACGGTAACTATTGCAATTTTCGAATCTGCAACATGCCCAGAATGAGCTGAAACTTGGTCGATTGAAGGAAAACAGCCTGATAAACAAGACTCACAAGTAAACTGTGAGGTCACCCCTGGTTTTTCGAAATTCTATCATTTAGACCACTTTTTTAATTTTTAATATTTTTTATTGCATTTTCTAGTTTCATTTTTATGTAGATTTTGTTCTGTGTTGATTCCATAATTTTTAAAAATGTTTAGACATATTAACTAGATTTATTTTTGCATATTTTGAGTGTTGTTTAGTGTATTTTGCTTAGTTGCGCTTTTGTGTTTTTGTGCTTTAGTTGATGCATGACTAGGTCCAATCCTCGATATCTTGCTTGATCTTGATCCCGAGATTGATAGGACCTTGCATAGATTAATTAGAGCTCGTGTGATAAATTCCAGAGTTAATTCTCGAACCTAATTTTGGGAGTGAACCCGATAACTTAAGTAATCCCGAAATCATGGTGATAACATGCATAATAGAACCCTTAAGGAACTTGTCGCTCCCGATGTATCTTACCAATCTTTGTGCATTCAATATCCCGATCTTGATGCAGATTTTGAGTTGAAATCTGGTTTGATACACTTGTTACCAAAGTTTCATGGTCTTGCGGGTGAAGATCCTCATAAGCACCGAAAGAGTTCTATGTTGTGTGTTCAACCATGAAGCCACAAGGCATCTCGAGGAACACATCAAGTTAAGGGCATTTCCCTCTCACTTGTCGATGCACCAAAGATTGGTTGTTTTATCTTTCACCAGGTTCACCGAAGTTGGAATGACATGAAGAGGTTGTTCCCTGGAGAGATTCTTCCCGCCTCGAGAGCCGCTGCAATTAGGAAGGATATATGTGGCATCGTACGTATGTCCGGTGAGACTTTGCATGAATACCGGGAGAGATTCAAGAAGTTGTGTTCGAGCCGCCTCATCACCAAATTAGTGACCAACTCTTGATTCAATACTTTTATGAGGGTTTGCGCCAAATGATAGAAGCATGATCGATGTCGCCTCGGAGGAGCCTTAGTAGACAAAACTCCTACCGCCGCAAGAGATCTGATAGCAAACATGGCAGCCAATACCCAACAGTTTGGCTCGCGGATCATCACCGCAACCAGAGGAGTTAATGAAATTCAAGCATCTCATATGGACCAACAAAGAATGGAACACAAACTAGATGAATTGACTTCTTTGGTAAGACAGATAGCAGTGGGTCAACAACCACCAATGCAGATGACTGCATCAGTGTGTGGAATTTGCTCTAATTCATCTCATCCTACTGATTCATGCCCTACACTTCGTGGAAGATGGTTCCGCTTTTCCAGATCAATGTGTTGTCAGCACTGGTGTTTTTCCCGGTAGACCCCAATATCAAGAACAACAAAGAACAATCTAGATATGATCCATTTTCTAGCACTTATAATCCTGGTTGGCGAGACCATCCCAATTTGAGATATGGGAATTCTAGCCAAGAACAACAAATTTCCACCAAAGAATAACAAATGGCCCCACCAAAGAAGAACAACAATTTAGATACCAAGTCTGCAGTCCAAGCAACAAATACCAACAAATACCCCCTGCATTCGGACAACAAAGAACTGTTCAAAGATCTGTCACCCACTCCAAATGAGCCATCATTGGAAGACCTCGATGAAACAAATGGCCACAAATAACATTCGGTTCAAAGAAACGTCGCACAATGGTCGAAATTTACAAACTCAAATCGGGCACTGCAACCACCGTGAGCGAGCTAAAGAGTCAAGGTTCTAGCCAATTGCCTTCACAAACAAATAACAATCCAAGAGGCAACGTAAGTGCAATTACCTTGAGAAGTGGCAAAGAAGTTGATGTTCCAACCTTACAAAGAATCGAAATTGACCAAAAACGGCAGAAATGGATAATTCAAATCCGAAATCTGTAC
Organism: Ormosia emarginata; assembly: GCA_029884605.1. Lineage (NCBI taxonomy): Eukaryota > Viridiplantae > Streptophyta > Magnoliopsida > Fabales > Fabaceae > Ormosia > Ormosia emarginata. Next base: position 34,929,058 of record JAQQTP010000074.1, on the reverse strand, counting down.
ATCGAAGAAAATTACGAGAATTCAGATGTTACCATTCCATTACCTTTTCCAAATAGGATCACACAATCCAAGAGAACAATGCAAGCAGAAATGGAAAAAGAAGTCATGGAAACATTCAGGAAAGTGGAAATCAATATTCCCCTCCTAGATGCAATCAAGCAAATTCCAAAATATGCTAAATTTCTCAAGGAGTTGTGCACTCATAAGAGAAGGTTGAAAGGGGATGAGAAGATCAGCATGGGTAGAAATGTTTCTGCAATGATTCTGCCAAGCATGCCACAAAATGCAAAGATCCTGGAACTTTCACAATTTCTTGCACAATTGGCAACTCTAGATTTGAGCATGCAATGCTAGATTTGGGTGCTTCGATCAATGTCATGCCCATGTCAGTGTATAAGTGTTTAAACATCGGTACTTTGCAACCCACTGGTATCGTGATTCAGTTGGCAAATAGAGCCACTGCTCATCCCGCAGTGTCTTTGGAAGATGTGTTAGTTCGGGTAAATGAGTTGATTTTTCCAAAGATTTCTACATTCTCGGACATGGAAGATGAGTCTCCAACAAACCATGCTCCATTGATTCTAGGCGACCATTCCTCAAGACCGCCAAGACCAAGATAGACGTGCATGCCGGCACCCTTTCTATGGAGTTTGGCGACGATTTGGTACAATTTAACATTTTTGATGCCATGAGACACCCCCTAGAGGAGCATTCTTTTTCCATGTTGATATGATTGAGATGCTTTGGTTGATGATGTCTATACTTGATTTATATGCTTTGAATTCCCCGATATTGTTGACTATCTTGGTTTTGTTTCTTGTGATACATGTGCCACTTGTGATGTTGAACCATGTCTTTGCATGTCTTGAGATTTATTCTGTTATGAGTAATGATACAAATGCCGATGATGCAACAATTGAGAATGAGAGTCAAGACTACCATGCTTGAAATTAATGTTGTCGAGTTAGTCAAGTTTCAGATCACTTGTTACCTTCCATTGTACAACCTCCATCCTTGGAGTTGAAGACTTTACCGCACCATCTTAAATATGCATATTTGGGAGATGGTGAGACACTTCCTGATCATTGCTAAAAACTTACAACCCGATCAAGAAGAAAAATTACCGCAAATTTTGAGGCGAATAGGCAAGCCATCGGATGGACTCTTGCAGATATTCCTGGTATTAGTCCCTCCACATGCATGCATAAGATTTTATTGGAAGAAGGGATCAAACCAGCTTAGACAAACCCAAAGGAGACTAAATCCCCGATTCTAGATGTGGTGAAGAAGGAAGTTACAAAGCTACTTCAAGTGGGCATTATTTATCCCATATCCGACGGTCAATGGGTGAGCCCTGCAAGTGGTTCCCAAGAAATGCGGGGTCACAAAGTGGTTGCGAATCGAACAATGAGCTTGTGCCCACACGAGTTCAAAACAGTTAGCGAGTTTGCATTGATTATAGGCGGCTCAACCAGGCTACCGAAAGGATCATTTCCCGCCGCCCTTCATTGATCGATGTTGGAGCGGTTAGGCGGCAAGTCACATTATTGTTTCCTGGATGGATATTCGGGCTATTTTTAGATTCATATAGCCCCGTAAGACCAAGAGAAGACTACTTTCACTTGTCCATTTGGCACATTTGCATACGGAGGATGCCCTTTGGTCTATGTAATGCTCCGAGCACCTTTCGGAGGTGTATGGTAAGTATCTTTTCTCGATTTTTAGAAAATTGCATGGACGTATTCATGGATGATTTTACTTGTCTATGGATCTTCCTTTGATGCATGTTTAGATAGTCTGCTCAGTGTCTTGCATAGATGCATTAAGACTAACCTCGTTCTAAATTTTGAGAAATGTCATTTCATGGTAGAACAAGGTATAGTCTTAGGGCATGTGATATCTCGTGAGGGTATTGAGGTAGATCCTGCAAAAATAGATGTTATTTCATGCCTATCTTACCCCACATGCGTGCGGGAGATTCGTTCTTTCCTTGGTCATGCGAGGTTTCTATCGGCGGTTCATAAAGGATTTCAAAAAATTGCACTTCCGCTATCCAACTTATGCAAAAAGATGTGGAGTTTCACTTTGACAAGAAGTGCCGGGATGCCTTCAATCAATTGAAGCGAGTGCATTGACCAAGACACCTATCATCCAACCGCCGGATTGGACACTTCCATTTGAACCGATGTGTGATGCCTCTAATTATGCATTGGGAGCTGTTCTTGCACAAAGGGTCGGTAAAGTATCTCATGTCATTTCCTATGCTTCGAGAACTTTAGATCCTGCACAAATCAACTACACCACAACCGAAAAGGAACTTTTAGCAATTGTTTTTGCTTTAGATAAATTTCGATCATATTTGCTTGGTTCCGAGTGGTTGTGTTTTCAGATCATGCAAAGATTGAAGTTTCTCCCGAAGAAGCCCAATGCCAAGCCCCGGTTGATTAGGTGGATGTTGCTCCTCCAGGGAGTTTGATATTGAGATCCGTGACAAGAGTGGAGCGGAGAATTTGGTGGTGATCACTTGAGTCGAATTGAAAGGGAGGCGATGTTTTTCCCATCCATGATGTTTTCCTCGATGAGCAGCTTTTCAAGTCGCAAGGCAACATCCCTTGGTTTGCGATTTGATTAATTTCTTGGTTGCTAACGCAATACCCGCACATTTCACTAAGGCTAAGATTGATAAATTGAAAAGTGAGTCAAAGTATTATGTGTGGGATGATCCTTACTTATGGAGATTTTGCAAAGACCAAGTAATTAGGAGGTGTGTGCCTCGATGATGAATTCCATTCCATTCTTAGCTTTTGTCATAAACTTGCATGTGGCGGCCACTTCGGTCCTCAACGGATCTGCTAGGAAAGTTTTAGACTCGGATTATATTGGCCCACTCTATTTCATGATGCATATATGTTTTGCAAATCTTGTGATCAATGCCGAGAAACAGGGAATACTTCTCGTAGGAATGAAATGCCCCGAAACCCTTATTATTCTCGTGAGATTTTTGATGTTTGGGGTATTGACTTTATGGGTCCTTTTCTGTATCATTTGGTTTTGTTTACATTACGCTTGTCACGTGGATTATGTATCTAAATGGGTGGAGGCTAAGGCCACTCGGACCGATGATTCTAAAGTTGTTGTGGATTTTATTAGATCACGATTTTCTCGTAGGTTTGGAGTCCCGAGATCCATCATTAGTGATCAAGGTTCACATTTTTGCAATCGAAGCATGGAGGCTTTGATGAAGAAGTATGGAGTCCAACACAAGGTTTCTACACCCTACCACCCCCAAACCAATGGGCAAGCCGAGGTCTCCAACAGAGAAATTAAGCAGATACTCCAGAAGACAGTTCAACCTAACAGAAAGGACTGGAGCAAGAGGCTTGAGGATGCTTTATGGGCTTACCGGACTGCTTTTAAGACACCAATCGGGATGTCTCCGTATCGGATTGTTTTTGGAAAAGCCTGCCACCTGCCGGTGGAAATTGAGCATCGAGCATTCTGGGCGGTGAAAAGGTGCAACTTGGACCTAGATCAAGCAGTATGGAGAGGAAGCTGCACCGCAAAGAATTGGAGGAGATCCGCTTGGAGGCTTATGAAAGTTCCAAACTTTATAAGGAGAAGACCAAAGCCTTCCATGATAAGTTGATTCTGAGGAAAACATTTGAGATTGGTCAAAAAGTTCTCCTCTATAACTCCCGCCTCCGACTCATGCCTGGCAAATTAAGGTCTAGATGGGATGGACCATTTATTGTTACTAATGTTTTTCCTTCTGGTGCTGTTCAGATTAAAAGTGAGGTCACTGCCAAAGCTTTCATCGTAAATGGACACCGCCTCAAACAGTATCATGAACTTCCAAAGAATGCAGAAGTGGAGGTGATGAACCTTCTCCATCCGCATTATGAATAAAAAAAAAGAAAAAAAAAAAAAAAAAAAAAAAAAAAAGAAAAAAAAAAAAACAATTTGTGTGCCCGACAATGAGGTAGGTAGAGTCGCTCGAAGCATGTGGAGGTCATTTTTTTTCTTCGGCGACAACAACTTGCAAAAATCTTGCGGTATGGATTTTATTGGCCTACTTTATTAAAGGTCCATTACACCTTTTGCAAAAGTCTGCGGAAATTGGTCAAAAGTTCTCGCTTTGAGATTATCATCTGCACCTACTCCTTGGAAAATTGAGATCTAGGTGGCGCGGTTCTTTTGTTGTCGACACGCGTATCCTCTCAAAGATCGATACCGAGGATCCTAGGAATGGTAATGCGCTTAAGGTTAATGGACAAAGACTCAATCATTCCTAGAAAATCAAGTTCTTGAGTTCTTTGTGTTGCTTAGGTTAAGTGGCGGATACGGTACTCGTGACTCTTGAGTCGGTTTATTCTTCGCTTTCCCAAAATAATCGAACCCTTCTTCTCCTTCAAAATGGATGTCATTCTTTCAAACCCGAGAAAATATTTTCCTTCTCTTCCTCAAAATGCTCGAGAAAAATCTACAAAGTTCGATGTGAGAGATTGAGAATGTTAATGCACAAGGGTATGCCGAGAAGATGTACTGCCGGATAATTGAAGCAAAGGTCCGATTAGCGGTGAGTCCTCAATTTCATTTGACTCATATATGCCCTGGTCTTGGAAAAAGTTCATATTCTAAAAGAAGAAGAGCAAAAAGGTTACAAGTCTGTCACAAATGTGGACGATGGAACCGTAACAAGCGATGTCGTACTAAGGGGATGGTTTCCGCAAATAGAGAAGATAAAATTTTCTTCATTAAGAATGGATCGAGTAAGGAGTCATTAGATGATATCTTATTGACTCTTGAGACGCATTCTTGTGGATTGGTGCATCGTGAAATTCTTAAATTGTGGAATCTCTTCAAGGATGAAGAACAACGCTACGATCTTGGGAATCGACTCTAAAAGACCCTGTTTGCCAATTTATAAGAAAATTGGATGGGAAGCTTATCCTCGACTCATAGAAGACGTTTAAGCCATTCCTGGACGTTAAACCAGAGGCAGATGTGAGTCATATCCACAAACAATCTGTACATATCATCATCTTCTTCTTCTTCATGTCATTTTTCAAAAAAAAAAAACAAAAACAAAAACAAAAACAAAAACAAAAAAACAAAAAAAAAAATGAAAGAAGAAAAAAAAAAAGTATACTTCTTAGGGTTGGCTTGGTAACACAAACCGTGAATGGGGAAATGCATGCATCTGATCCAGCCTTCTTAATTGAAAAACAAAGAAGGTAGATTGTATCCCACATGTGAGGCAAATTATTATGGCCACTTGTCCCTTCGGGAGCCCTATGTTGCGCTAGTCTTGAATGGGTCGAATCTTGGTCAACAATGCTTTGGCACAAAGCCGAAAGAGCAGACTACCTCCATCCCAATCTTAAGTAAGTATACACTCATCTTTCATCAAGTTTTTCTAACAATTTCAAAAAAAAAAAAAAAAAAAGGACGTGATGTCTCACCGCACTCATGACGCGTGCAAGATAAAGATACGCCATGGAGACTGTACATACAGTATGTCATCATTTGCTATTTCTTTTATCTTTGTATCATTTTGTTGTATTTTGATTTTTGTACGACGATCCTTTGAGCAGGGTCCTTCGGGGGTTCTAGACTTCTTTACCTTGATGGTTTTCTTGAAGTCAAAAAAAAAAAAAAAAAAAAAAGATTCTCATGTGTCTCTTAATTTCAACCTTTTCTGACAACACCAACCTACCCTCATAGGTGCAATTATTCCCCTTTCCATTCTTTTTCCTATTTAAACACTCCATTTTCTTCATTTTCCTTCAAACTCAGAAACACTCAAAGGGAGGACGAGTATAGAATGGGGCCTTCTATTCGTAACCTCAAAAATGTCTGTGTTTTTTGTGGGTCGAGTTATGGGAAGGGATTAGAGTTTATAAACGCAGCTAGCACTCTTGGTCGATCACTTGCTGCGAGAAATATTCATCTTGTATATGGGGGAGGTTGTCGTGGGTTAATGGGGGCTGTATCACTTGCTTTGCCTTTGTAAGAGACAAAAGGTTCTAGGTATCATTCCGAAACTTTAGCTCAACAGAACATCACCGGAAAGACAATTGGGGAGGAACTTAAGGTATCATCAATGCATGAACGCATGAAGATAATGCTTGAAAACTCGATGCATTCATTGCCTTACCAGTGTGGTTTTGGTACTTTGGAAGAAATTTTTCAAATTGTCTCTTGGGCCGAACTGAACATCCACCATAAACCCATTGGTTTGTTGAATGTTAATAATTTCTTTGATCTTCTGTTATTTTTTCTTGACAAAGCTGTGGAACAGAAATTTATCACTCCTTCGGAAGACAACTTCTTATCTCTGCCTCCACTATTGATGAGCTCATTGATAAATTAGAAGCTTTTGAGTATGTACCTGATCGTATTAGCTCGATAGATTGGTCAACAGGAAGCAGCGAAGGAAGTAACAAGAAACAAGAGCCCGATCTGAAACTTTCTCTTTAAAGGGTTTGATAAAAAAAAAAAAATTGTTGTTGTTTTGTTTAGTATGATATGATTGTCATGGACTTATTAAACCAATTAGTGATGGCAGAGTAAGGAGTCATTTTACTCTTAAGACGCATCTTAATTGGTGGCAGAGTAAGGAGTTTTTTAGGTAGTAATTAATTAGTATTGACTTGTGGAAGTACTAACGTTTTCTTGTTTGATTTCTTTTCGTCTCGATCTGCAAGACCGACAAACGCTAGGCGTTGATTCACTTCTTATCGGGTTGTGTTGCTCTTTTCTATCTCTTTCTTTCACATTGAGGACAATGTTACATTAAGTGTGGGGAGAGATTTTAGCATGTTTCTGTTTCTTTTCGTTTGTTAAAAAAAAAATTTAAAAAAAAATTCAAAAAAAAAAAATAAAAAAAAATAATAAAAAGGGGTTCATTGCATGATTGAATAATTTTTCTCCTTCTTGAACTGATATGCTTGGTGATGGATGATTGAATTGATGAATTGAGTTTGATGAATGCATACCTTGTGAGATTTTGAGCCTAATGGATGGATTCAACATTTATGTCATTCTCTTCTTTCTTGTGTGATTTTCACTCATGTTAATGACCACTCTAGAACTTGCTTTGATTCTTTTTGAGGCTACATTTCACTTGCATGCATGAACATGATTGAGGCCCTCTTTCTTAGCTAGTTTAACCAAATAGCCAACCTTGTTTTCAATATGATATCAAGCACTCTTTTGACCTCTCGAAAATTCTCTAATTCCTGCCAACCTTGTATATTTTCCTTTGCTTAACCCCTTTGAACTTATTTGACCATTCCTTGTTTCTAGCTCATTATGTGCCTTAAATGAAAAATCGTGTTCTTACTGTACCTTAGGGAATAAAAGAACATTAGCCTGGTTAATGGATGAGTTTTTGAACAAGTGTGGGGGTGTGTGTACAAAATGGTTGTTGAAAAAAAAAGAGTGCCTAGAAAAAAAAAAAAATGTATGTATATAGTTATGTTCATATATATATAAAAAAAAAAAGAGAGAGAAAGGATGGGGAAATGAATATGTAAAGGGATATACATTAGAGTTGAGATGAACTTTTATGCTCGTTATTTGAACTCACTCTCATTTGCTTTTATTCTCTTTGGTATTTATCTTCTCATATCCATTTTATCCTCTTCTCGTTACCTTGACCTCACCGCAACCTTGAATAAAGTCCTCATGATTTGTGTGTGCATGTGTTTTGAGTAGTGGAGAAGTAGAAGATAAGCAAGCTTATGGTAGTGCAATTTTCATGGGTTGAATTGAGTGAAATACCTACCTTTTAAACACTTGAGAGATTGAGAGGAATATTGTGAAGATCCATCATTCTTAATTCATTCTTTTTAACGGAAGTTTCCTTGCATTTTGGTTTGAGATGTCAAGAAATGTTACCTCATTTATGCTTTGATCCCTTGAATTTCTTGTTGCTCTTCTTGCTTCATTGAGTCCTTTAGAGTTTTTAACTTTTAAGTTTGTGTCGTTTGTCTTTGTCTTCTAACTTTAGTTTTATATGTTTTGCCCAGAGTGCAAAAAGCTAAGTGTGGGGGAATTTGATAATCACATATTTTATTCATTAAGAAACCCTCATTATTAGTCATTTACACTCTTCATGTACTTAATTGACTGAATTTGATTATGTTTTGTAAGTTTGAACTCGAATCGGACTTAATTGATTTTTCAGCATTATTCGAGTCTTACACTGTTTCTGTATTTTGGCCATATCTTGAGTTCTAAATGTCTGATAATTATGAATTTTACCTTGTAGGAAAGATAAAAGAGAGCTCTACAACTTTGATGAAGAGCTCAAAGTCAAATTCAGACATCTAGTGGAGCTAATTGGGCATGGAAATCAGAATACGGGATTTGTGACTGGAACCCGAACAGTGTGTAGTAACCAGAACATAATTCGAGTTTGGGTTTATAGAATGGGCTGAAAATTGGTGATCTGAAAGTTAAGACCCATATGTACAACTTTCATGACAAACACAAAACTTGATTCGGGCTCCTTGATGGAGATATTGGGTCTGAAAGTCAAAACAGAGGTGCTGAAACTAGTCCTGAGCAGTCTGTAGTAATTGGGTCATATCTTGGGCTGTAGGACGAATTTTTGGGTGCTTCTAGAGCCATTGGAAAGCTTAGACAATTTCCTAGAACTTTCATGAAGACCACTTGGCTCAAAAATGACGAAATCAATGAGTTCAGCAATGAATACTTTCGGAGACAAGGAAGCTCACCTACCAAGTTCACCTACCAAGCTCACCTACCAAGTTCACCTACCAAGCTCACCTACTAATTCCACCTACTAATCTCATCTACCCATCTACTACTACTCTGAATCCTCTATAAAAGGAAGCATGTGGAGAGCTCTAAACACAACATACACTTGGTGTTAGAAATAGCTTTTCATAGTTCTTGTATATTTTTCCTTCATTGTAATGGAGAGCTAAGTCACTTCTAGTCAATTCGGGACTCTTGAAGAGATTGTGGCTTGGATTCTTGAGACCTTGGTTATGTAATGTATTTGATTTATATTTGAATTCCTCTTCTCTTCTTCTTCTGTTCTCTTGATCTTGAATGCATGAATGGTGATTCTGCATTATGTTTGATCTGATTTGATCTTGGTTTAAGATTAAGTATCGTGATGAAATTTAGAAGCTGATTGATCTGAACTAATCACGTAATTGAAGAGGTTAGGTTACTTGATTGGTACCTAGGTTAATTGAATTCGGTGCTTAAATTGATATATATCTACATGAATGGTGCGATTGCAGATTTATGTTTATTACTTGTCAATTGAATTACGACGATTGTCTAGTATGAATTACGGATCGATCTTTGAGATCTCGGTTAGATCCAAGTTAACCATTCAAATGTGCTTCAAATGTTTGTTGAAAGGTCTATGATTGAATCCACCCAATCTCGGATAGATTTCTGAATTGACTGTTTTTCTAATTGTTATTTCTCTTTAAATCTTGTCACTGCGATCTTTGAACCATCAAAACCCCTTTTTTCTAACTTTCACTTGATTTGATCAAATTGCATCTACGATCCTTGAGGAGACGATCCGGTGTTGTTCACTATACTACAAGTTTACGTAATAACTTCGGTTATAATTTTGATTGAGTTCGGCGCTCGTCAATCCACCACTAGATTTATATGATTATGCTAGCTTACGTTCCCTTTATACCAATATAACCAATTATGCTTTTATGTGATTGTGAGATAAATCCCTTATTTTCCTTAAGTTTCATTTAATTCAGCAACCGCTCAAATTAGATCTTAATCATTAGTTATTTATAAAGCAATCGCTCTTATACCTACCTAATGACTGCATTAAGATTTAGAAAACTAATCACACTAAGATCTAATCACACACTGGGATTAAATTACTTAGATCATATATCTCACTAGTCCTACCACCACAACCGCGCATAGCAATCCTAGTTTTACCACTTTCGAAATTGGCAAAGAATATAAAAACCTTTATACGGAATTAAGATCATAAACATATGAATAAAAACTTAATTGAATTAATATAAAGAGATATGCAAGGTTCACATAATCAAAACTAGGGTTTCATCTTCTCTTAACCAAATAAGAAGATTAGCCACACATGGCAAATTCAAAATCAAAAGAATAACATAAGAAAGACATCATCCAGAATAAAAGAAGAGAAGGAAACTAAAGATCAAACTAGTTTCCAAGGTTTGAAGTTGATTGATCTTTGATCGAACCTGAGTCTCCAATCATTGATTGAATCTTCGTCTTACTTGTTCTTCGTCTTTCCTTCAGTTCCTTGGCGGCTTCCAATCTAGAGATCCCCTTTTAGGACCTTAGGTAACCTTATTTATAACTTTAGATACCTTGTGTATCATTAGAATTCGTATCTTCTTTCCTGATACAACGACACGGGCCGTGTCATATGACATGGCCTACCCCATGTTAGGGTCTGTTAGCATAATTTCAGCAAAATTAGAAGTCAGAGAGGAACACGACCTACCCATGTTAGAGGACACCAACTGTGTTGTTGGTCAACGCTCATAATTGGCTCGAATTGTGATGCCAGAGAAGGACACGGCCAATCCCATGTCTTGGGACACGGGTCGTGTCACTTAATTTCTTCATATTCAGACATAATTCTTCATATATTCTCTTTTCTCTTTGCTTCTAGGGATGATATTGATCTCCTAAAAAACACAATGCAATTATGAGTGCTTATAAAACACACTTAAGCAAAGTTTCACAATAAGGGTCTGATTAAACTTCATATATAGAAACTTAGCTAAAAGTTAACAATTAACTACACATGAAGTCCAATTAGATCAAACATAAGACACTTAAGATATATAAATAATCAACAGATCACTGACAAACCTGCTCAAACGTCGACTCCAGAAAATAAAACACGGAGGAGTTGTGCAGGGCTGATAATCACATATTTTATTCATTAAGAAACCCTTATGTTTAGTCATTTACACTCTCCATGTTCTTAATTGATTGAGTTTGGTATGATTTTGTGAGTTTGAGCTCAAATTAGTCCTAATTGAATATTTTCAGCATTATTGAGATTTGACACTATTTCTGTATTTTAGCCATAACTTGAGTTTCTAATATCTGATGAACATGCATTTTACCTTGTAGGAAAGCTAAGAGGAAGCTCTACAACTTTGATGAAGAGCTCAAAGTCCGATTCAGATGTCTAAGGGACCTAAGTTTACATGGAAGTCAGAATACAGGTTCTGTCAGTAGAATCCGAACAGTGTGCACTCATAAAATCATATCTCAAGATGTAATAATGGAGATAGGCTGAAATTTGGACAGTAGATAGTCAAGATCCAAATAAACAACTTTCATGAAGAACACATTTTGATAAAAAGAAGTATAGTAGGTCATTTTGAGCTTGCAAGTCGGAACAGAGGTGCTGAAGTTGGGTTTGAGCAACCTACGGTATTTGGGACATATCTTGGGCTTAAGGAAGCCAAATTGGACGAACCAGCTATCCATTTTATAGCCAAGACAAAGATCTACAACTTTCATGAAGAACACTTTTCGTGGTTCTGAAGTATAGTGGGTCGTTTTTGGCTTCCAAGTCAGACACGAAATTTTCGTCCTCAACCACCCACTCATCCATCCACTAATCCACTCATCCACTCATCCACTAACTCACTCATTCATCCACTCATACACTAATCCAACCACTTAACCACTCCACCCACTCATCCACTAATCCATCCACTAATCCATCCACTCACCCATTCATGTCCATAATTTCCCACTCACCAAAAGTCCTTTGGCATTTTTCACTAATTCAACCACTCAACCATTCCACTCACTCATCCACTAAACCAATCCACTAAACCAACCCACTAATCCATCCACTCAAACACTCCACTCATTCATCCACTCATCCACCCACTTCCCTTTGTCATTTTGTTACCTTAGACTTCTATAAAAGGCACCATTTATCATGAACAACATGTAATTCTCCTTCATTTTCTCTCTAAGTTTCTTCTTGCTTCTTCATAGTTTCTCATAGTTTTGTATATTTTGATGCTCCCCTTCATGGTAATGGAGGGCTAAGCTACTTTTGGTCAATTTAGAACTCTTGAAGAGATTGTGGTTTGGATTCTTGAGACCTTGGTTATGCATTGTATTTGATTTGTAATTGAATTCCTCTTTTCTTCTTCTTTCTTCTTCTTTCTTCTTCTTCTTGATCTTGAATGCATGAATGGTGATTCTATTTATGTTGATCTAATTTGATCTTAGTTTAAGATTGAGATTTGTGATGAAACTTAGAACTAATTGATCTAAACTAATCACATAAATGAAGATTGAGATTTGTGATGAAACTTAGAACTGATTGATCTAAATTAATCACGAAATTGAAGAGGTTAGGTTACTGATTTGTGCCTAAGTTAATTGAATTCGGTACTTGAAATTAACATAGATTTTCATGAATGGTGCGATTGCGGATTTATGTTTATCACTTGTTAATTGAATTTTAGACGATCGTCTAGTATGAATTCTGGATTTGATGCAGAGATCTCGGTTAGATCCAAATTAACAATTCAATTGCGCTTCAAGTGTTCTATGAAGGGTCTATGATTGAATCCACCCAATCTTGGATAGGTTTCTAAATTGACTGCTCTTTAATTGTTATTTCTTCCTTTAATTTTGTTAAGTGCGATCTTAAACTGTCAAACCCCTCTTTTTGCTAACTTTCACTTGATTTGATCAAATTTCATTTACGATCCTTGAGGAGACGATCCAGTGTTGTCACTGTGCTACAAGCTTAGGTAATAACTTCGGTTATAATTTTGACTGAGTTCGGCGCTCGTCAAGGGCCCAGACTTTAGCATCCCAGATCAACTCAATCAAATCTTATTCTATCAAGATGTCCTAATCCGCCAAGGTTGGTAGGGTGTTATCTATGACCCGACATAGATCAACTCCTGAACCCCCAACAGACTTGGCAACAAAGTGGAGAGGAGTGCCCTATGGGATCTCATGCTCCCGACCAGCGGTGAGGTCAATATGGACCTCCTTAGACACTACTCTTTTTTCCCTTCTTGCCCTTCTTCTGTCACCTTTCCTTTTACGTGGTCTGAGGGCCACCGCAGATGATTCGGGATCCACCCCCTGGGTTAGTGGTGGAGGAGGAATTTATGGTTGAGAAGCCTAAGCCGAGGGTTGGGATTCAGAACCTAAAGCCCCCCTACTTCCCCATTGCCAAGCGCCAAGCTAGTGCTTCAACCCCGCTAACTGGTGCCATGCTCTGTGCAAAAGGAGAAAAAAATGTTAGAACACTTAAAAAACTTATGAGCAATTTAAATAAGCATGCAAATAAACGATTGTCCGACATACCCAAGAAAGATCTTAAAGAGTAAAGAGGCTTATCCATCACATCTTTATAATAGATGCCCCCCTTCTCATTGGCCCACTTAACCAAAAAATTAAGGATGTTGGCTTCATCCTCAGTGAGAGCAAATATTAGAGTCTCCAATTCTTCTCAATTTTTTCCCAAGCAGCTTGAGTCTAATATAGATATATTTGCGAGGCATCCTCTGAGGTAACAAAAAAAGGTATTGTACACAGAGCACCCTCCAAATGGAAGAAAACCCTGTTAAAGTTTTTGAAGGACTCTTGGTATGGTTTAAAGACTCAGCGTCTAGCTTGAGCCCGTAATGTGACCCACCCATTTTGAAAATTGTTCCTGAAGGGCAAGAACCGGGTGAAAATGAAGAAGAAGGCCTCCACGGAGTACAACTATTTGAAAACTCTGCACATCAGCTTTTACATCCGTATGAAACCCATATGTATTTGGGTGGATATGAGTCAGGGTCACCTATAGATGGTTTAAAATGCTAATTTCGAAGTCGGTGAACAGCAGTCAGACAAGGTAAGAATCACTTCGTATAAATGTACAAAGTGGTCGCCGTCCTTCCTGGCTGAGCAAGCCCTCTCTTGATCAGTTGGAGCCTATGTCACAAACTAATGATCTCAGTGGCCTCCTCCATCAACTACAGATACTGTTGTTTGTCTGCAGTATTTTTCGGGGTCCTTGTGTTTGAAGGAGTCCTTAATACCTCCCTATCGACCTATTGATACAAGGTGACATCTCGAGGAAATAGTACTCTCTAGCTTCAGATGTAGCTGCCTTCTTCCGTCCATCTTTGAGGTCCTGGAATTACCTACAGAGGTCGTACTTATGTTAGAATCAAAAAAAGTTTTGTCACTACTTTCTAACTCTCTTATGAGTTTGGAGAGCAAACGAGGTGGCCTCAACCTTGCCAATTCACTAGTCCTATTTGCTCTCCATATCATCTCTTTAATGGTAATCCTAATTAACAGCCTTTGTCCCCCAATAGTGTTTCCATCTTGAAGGGACCTTCTCCACTCATCATCTTTGAGGAACTCTCCTCCCCATTATCATTATCTATTTCTCTCACTTTCACCATGTTGTTTTTGGAAGAAAAAAAGGGGAGAGATTAGGGGAATACCTTGATGTGTGAAGGAAAAAGGAAAAAGGGATTGGAGAAGTTGGAGAAGCCAAAAACTACTGAAGATTGCTATAAACCACCATTCAAAGCTCACTAGAAATTGTTTGGCTCACTGGAGACTGAGAGAAAAATGGAGGAGAAAGTGAAAATAAAAGGGTGGTAACCCCCCTACTTCTATTAATAGGCATAGAGCAACCCCCAACTACCACTACGTGCAGGGGGCAAAATTGTCCATTCGTATTAAATTCAAATCAAGGCAATTATGGCAATGTGAATATCAAATGGTAGCTACCATTCAGCATTCGCCACGTGTTAGTACAAAAGTGACATTGAAGATGAAAAGACAATGGTCAAATACGAAAGGACATATGTTGAATGATGGCACTTATGTCGAATCACGGATCAGTACCACACGTTCAATTAAGGCACGAAATACAAATAACGAACTTCAATCTAAGAGATTATGATTAGATCCTATAGTCAAAATTGACATGGGGGCAACACAACATAGATCACGGACAAATGTGTAACAACACTAAAGTAGGGTGATCTATATCAGATCCCAGTCAATCCTACTAATACAGGGGGCAGCCTTTTTGTGTGCATTTCTTTGGCATTATGGACTTCAGCATTTCAAATGAGACATTGCAAGAACTGGCATCTAAGTAATGACTTAGGTTCCTTTGTCCCACACATGTCAATTACTCCTAATAATCTTGGATATCTTGACACTCGACTATTACATATGAGTGCCAAGTTATAGGTAATTGTTCTGCACCAAGTTCTAGGTTATCCAAATCAGGAGCAACCTGACCCTTTCAAGGCAGATCCCAGTTGACGTTGTGCACTATTGGATCGATAACTACATCTAATAATGGGAAGTAAATCTCTCTAAGAATCCCTCATTAATAGGGGATATGGTTGAAAAAGATAATTATCCTAATTGATTCTTATCTTCATTAACAACATTTATTATCTATTAATATAGATTTAAATGTGATTCTTATCTATCATAACTATCTTATAAATACTAGACAAGGTAGCAAATGTATGGATTTGAACCCTAAACGTTACCCACCTTGTGCACAGTCTAACTTTGAGTGTTAAAGTGTCTTTTGCAGGTACTCATCTTATGCATCACCGTTGCTACCACCATGCTATAGAATAAACCACCTTCATCAGCCATATACAGGTGATCCTCAGAAACCGATTCAGAATAATTTTTTTTTTTAATGTAGTCATCCATTATATTATAAAAAAATAGGTGATAATTTAGTGGAAAATGTTATACCGTATCATATTCTTAAATCAATTTTTTTTCCAAAATT
Source organism: Ormosia emarginata (assembly GCA_029884605.1). Taxonomy (NCBI): domain Eukaryota; kingdom Viridiplantae; phylum Streptophyta; class Magnoliopsida; order Fabales; family Fabaceae; genus Ormosia; species Ormosia emarginata. The sequence goes on along the minus strand of JAQQTP010000074.1, from coordinate 34,913,220 downwards.
GTACATATTTTTATTTAATTTATATTTTTTATTTAATTTAATTGCCTTTATATTCATCTTACAAGTTTTCTTTTCATTATTCTGAACATTAATTGGTTATAAATTGCTTCTTTAGAAGTAACAATAAGTAAGAATCAAAAATAAAATGTTATTAATTAATATGTATATATTTAATTTTTCCTTTTTGTTAAATTAATTACTAAATTAATTATAAAAAAACTGCATTCTAAATATTTAACTAACTCGTGCATTACATGGGCACGGGTAATTACACTACTATTAGAATAATGGACATACCTTCTCATCTTGGGCATTCATCTTAATGTTGTCGATGCAATTCAAATCTTGATCTTCAAACTTGGCACAATATATCTTAGATATAGTTTACTATTAGTGTATGTGTTTGTGTGTTTTTGTGATTTTCCATTGGACAATCTATAACTCAAACAAATAAACATTCAAATCTTAATTGAATACTAAATTAATTTTTAATTAATTATTTATCAAAAAATAATGCAACAATATATCAATCTTTTATGAATAGATTTTATTTTATTCATTACATATACATGCTGTCAATATCAAATATCTATATTTTCAAATAAATTTTCATAATATTCATAATTGAGACATTAAAACTTTAATTTTATTATTATTATTATTATTATTATTATTATTATTATTATTATTATTATTATATATATGTGTGTGTGTGTGTGTGAGAGAGAGAGAGAGAGAGAGATATTATTTTTTAAAATCAGAAAATAATGCAATAATATATCCTAAAATTATATACATGGGTGAATTTTTTTTTTCTTAATTCTTCTAGCAATGGACCGATTATATTGAGCAACTGAATAAGCTTCCCTCAGCCTCTCCAAGAAATTGGTTTGGTTGTGATTTGCCTCTTGCTCCACCACCATCATAATTTTTGGATTAAGCCACCGAATTCAACCAAGCACCACTTCGATACCTGCTACCAAATCGCCATGGATGGGCTTGGACCCCAAAAGATGTAGAGTGGAGCTGCATGAATCAGACATTATCAGAGAGCGTCATGGCCGTCAGGCCAGAGTGCGCCAATAAGTTTGATGGCGGATTAGCAATTGTGTGTATGCTCTCTTGTTGAGACGCGCTCCGTCACGGCCAATGAGTTTGGCCGTCACAGCCATACGTCAAGCATCATGGCCGTCCGACCGTACCCCCTACAGAAACGTCCTGTATCGTCCTATCTACACACCTTACGTAATTTTATTTTTGACAGTACTATTCGTATACTAAAAATGTTTCAAATTTTTTTTAATTACTTACAAATTTATTCTATATTATACAAAAATATTACAATTATATATAATTTAATTTGACATATATCTCATATAAATTTATGGTATAAATATAATGACGTATTTTAAGTATCTGAATAACATTATCATTTTATTTACGTCAAATTTCTAAGAAAAAATTTATAAAATTATTTAACCCAAGTTTCTAAGTTGTTAAGAGAAGTGGTCTATTTCTATTTATTGCGTATTTGAGATAATTGTAAAAATTTGATTATTTTAATAATCGATTATCGTATAAAAAAAATTGTTATAATCAATTATAATATAATTAATTTTATGTTTAGATATGTTAGTTAAAAATTAATTTTAAGTTAATATATTTTATTTGAATAGTATAAAAAGAATTATTTTTATACATTAAATTATTAAAATAAGTATAAAATGATTAAAAAAATTATTTGATTGAGGACAAAATAATATTTACATATTAAAGTATAAAGAATAATCTATAATTTAGAATTATAAACTGAAATTTCAGTATTATAAAAAAATTATAATACATTAAATTTCATATAAAAATTAAAACTAATTTTATTAAATATGTTATAATACTGTTCAAACAAGTTTTTCATGAAGCAAAAAAAACTGTTTTGGGAACATATTGTCACTCTTCATAAGTATGTTAATTGTTTAGTCTTTTTTTTTATTGTATTGCTCAATTGACCAATTATTTTAATTGATATTTATCTATTTATTTAATTTTATATTTCTCTTAATTGATTCAACTCATGTTATCATCTCTTAAATATTTGTTACTTTATTCTATGTGTTGTGCGGCACTTTCCTATTATAAGCGTGTGAGGAAAATCATACAAAAGAACAATTCTAAATTTCATTACATATATGTAGCCATATGCATTCAGTATTCACAAAATACATAAATTAAGCTCAAGTCCACTTTAGTACATACAGTCCAAGTCCATCATGGGATAGTCATTAGGTAAGTCTAGTTACACTAAAACAAGTCAATACATTATTTGTAATACTTAGGGATGGAAACATACCATGTTTTATCTTAAATAAATTTGATCTATATCTTTATTATAAAGTATGAGCCTAACCTGTGAGCATGTAATAGGTCGATTTTTAAAGTCTGATTTGTTTAAAAGCTTGGCTTGAAAGTCTATTTAAAGACTTACTTTGTAATAAAACTTTTAAATAAGTTAACAAGCCTACTTTTAAATAGGCTAACAAGCTTTTACATAAGCTAATAGGCTTGTCTTTAAATAGGCTAACAAACATTTACATAGGTTAACAAACTTACATTTAAATAGGTCAACATGTCTTTACATAAGCTACCAAGCTTAAATCTTAAAATAAGTCAATGAGCCTATTCAAGGCCAATAAACTTTTGTTATAACTTAACACTCACTTTCTAATTTTATAAATGTTCATTACTGTTTTACTATAGTCTTTGGTCGATATAAGACTTAGAGATATTCCGAGTTACAAAATTTTATAACTTAGTATATCTCCAAGTACCACATCGACTAAAGAACAAAACAAAAAATTAATGAACATCTATAAAAGTAAGAGGTGAATGTTAATTTATTATTTTCATTCTAATAAATATATTATATTAAATATATTGTTAAATATGTTATTTTTATTCTAACTTACTAACTTAAGTTTTAATTACTAATTTTTATTAAAATATAATTAAAAAATTATTAATATATTATACTAAATTTATAATTATAATTTATAATTATTATAATAATACATATTATATTATACAATATATAGTTAAACAGGTCAGGCCGACCTGCCAAGTTTAATAGGCCTATTAGATGGCCTGAAACTTAATTTTTTTTAGTTAAACAAACTTTTTTAAAAAAATTTGACCTAACTTGTTTAGTAAATAGATCAAGCTTCAGATAAATCAAGCCATAGACTCCTGACGGATAATTTGACCTATTTCTACCCCTAGTAACACTCTTTATAAAATTCCAACACCTTTGTCGTAAGAAATACATAGTCATCACTAAAATAGGGCATGCACTAGGCCGTAAGGAAGGTGCAACCTAAAAAAAAAACGTGTTAGTCCATGACAAGTGCTACAATGTCCCTACACTACTCTCCTACGTCCACTTCCACTGTCACAATGTCTACAGAAGTGACAACTCTCGCAAACCCTCGAAGTTTTGGGACATACACCAAAATAAAATGGACCTCACTATGCGTGATACAGGCATCTTCACAAAACAGTATCTGAAAATATCACATTAATGTGAGAAAGACATTCTTAGTAGAAAAGAAAGCTCATATAGTAAATTTAGAAAATCATGATATTTTCAGCCGTATTAAATAAAGAAAACATTCTCATTCCCTTCGCTTTCTTTTCTTCTAAAAATCATAATGCAAGATTATCAACTAAGGTCTTAATAAAAGCATGATAACGAAAAAAAAAAAAAGTTACGGAAATATTAATAAAGAGAGATTTCTTTAGAGAAAATAATTTGTAAAAGACTTGCTGTATACATACACGGGTTCTTCTAATGACAGTAGTAAGATGCATAACCCTTCTCTTCTTTCTTCTTTTAATTACATGTGACTATTTGTAAGCTCACATTCATGTTAAAGGCGTCCCCTAACATTTTTATTTACTTTGACCAATTCTTTTCTGGTTCTAAGCACACGAATTTTTCTTTCTCCTTTCTATTCTTCATCTCTTGGAAGAGATGTTTTCTGAAAATCCCTTTCTAAAAAAAACGATGAGTTCTTTTTTACGAAGCATTCCATTTAAACACATTAACTGAAATGCATAGGTATTTTTGGAAAAAAAAAAAATCTTGGCAATAAATAAGTTTTTTATTTAAACAAAATTTAAATTCATTTCTTTATGTTAGTTACATCCATTCCACTAATTAAGATACGAAATATATTTATTAATATTTTATCTCTACTTTCTTAAAAAAAATACACACATCAAAATTTAATTGATAAAATAAATATAATAAATATAAAAAAACTCTTAAATTTTATCCTTCTTATTTTCCAAATCCACTATTTTAATAGTCATTAAATCACATTTAAACTCATTTACTCTCCCTCTCCCACTTATTATGCTCCAATCATAGGAAATGAAATCATTGATTTCTTTGGTTCTATCAAAAATTAATTCATTTTTTATCAAGCATTAAATTACACATGCGTACCTCCGTTATGTCTCACAACTCAAATTCCTCTACCAACTTAGACACCCATGCGCCATTAGCAAGAGAAGCAGAATCGTCATGACTGGAATTTGAACTTTCCAAGAATACTAAAGGCCAAGATAATTGCCAAATAATGAAAATGGAAGTAACTTCACTTTATATATTTCTGTGACACATTTACATGAAATGATATGTTTTAGCTCTCATTGCCAACACCATACAGCATATGGCCGCGCTGAGCGTCCCTTGAACAATCAGCTGCATCATAGGTAGACAACAGAAGGTGGTGCCAAGCATCAACCAACTTCCAATTCCAGCATGAAAAAAGAAAATATATCAACAAAAATGAAATGGAATGGATGAACACAGAATCAAACATCCATCCAAGGAAAAAGAGTGGACAGCATAGAAAAAACTTCACAAAACTACAAGCGTGCATATGAATATATAAAGGACTTGGACTCTTTCCTTTTCCTTAAGAACATGAGTGTCGTGTCATCAGAGAGAACAAAATTTATTGTGGAGGAACCCACCATTACCTGTGCAGGGTCCACCAGTTTTACACATAGGCAGTTTGTGTATTCCTCTCTTGTAAGAGGAGATTATCCAGTTCTTAAGGAAAATGAAATGATCCAAATAGTATATAGCTAGATTAAACTGTGGTGTTGATGAGGCCATTCTCAACCCTGCTCTCACCCCATTGTTGGCTGCCATCTTCCCTAGAGACCAATCCTGTTAAGTTCTCACCAACTTCACTCTTGCAAAGGGGGCATAATGCATTTATCTTCAACCACTTGTCTACACAGTCTTTGTGGAAAAGATGAGAACAAGGCAATTCTCTAAGCTCATCGTTATTTTCATACTTTGCCAAGCAGATGCAGCAAACCTGCAGACAACCACAGAAAGTACCAACACTCCCAGTCATAGCCAGCAGACAAACACGAAAAACAATAAAAGTCCTTGTTACGATGAGAAAGGCATACTATAATGCAGGATCTTTGAACATTATCAATACGGGACTTGGTACAGTAATTTGAATAAGAGTATAATTTAACAACAGCACCATACCAAATCGAACGTTTATTACCTGATGGCATGGATGCTACATTTATGAATGAAAAATTTTAAGATACTACGGCCACAAAAAAGTTTCTAAGATATAGCAGCTACCCATTCTCCCGAAGCTACAAAATAATGAATTTAAACCGGCATAAAAACTATAACCTACAAGCCTAAAGCTGTTCCCTCCATAGCCCAAAGAGACAGAAGTTTGATTAGATATACACTTTTAAAATAGGAAGAAAATCTTCTTTTGCATAAATGGACATTGTGTAACTAGACAAACAATGCCATGATGTTTTAAAGTTTTAATGAAGTATCCCTCAATAAATAAAGATCAGATTGTACTTACAGCATCTTCTCCAGAGATCACGTGTTCCTTTTCAGTTCCTGCAGCCACAATTCCACCTTCAGCAGAAGCCGAGTTGTTTTCACCACTTCTTTTATTTTTCTTCATCTTGAACTTGAAAGTAGGAAGAGCATTAATGGATTCAAAAGTTGCTCCTGTGTTATGTGTCAGATCCTCTCTAACCCCAAGGATGGAAATTATACAAGGGAGACAACAGCAGATTGTTGAACAGAGAATGAAGGGCATAGCATAACCGATACAGCTGAAGGCAAGAAACACTATACATAACCTGCCAAGCGAAAGGAAGCAAATATAATTTGGATCCTCTGAAAAATCAGAAGATTAAATGTAAGAGCTGATGAAAGGCTATACCTGTACAAGTTAGGAGCATTATCGGCAGATGAATGTCCCCCAAAGATCCATACATTTCCAATAACGAACCATACAGCAAAAAAGCAATCTAAGGATATTTTGAAGTATTCCACTAGTGTCTTCATTCTGCTGTGCAAGTATGAACAAGGGCTTAGCACCTTCATAAACTACTTACAAATTACAATGTTCATAAGTTATAACCATCAAATAATAAGTTAAATTTCAAAATTTAATCAATAAATAGGGAAATTGGGAGGAGGGGGGAACAAGGCAACAAGCATGACATAGGCAAGAGAATATTTAAATTTACAATAGGATGTTCCCTTCAAATCAGATTTCAAAAAACAACCTTAGCTTTTTCTATAATTATTAGGTATCTTGGATCTATCATACAAAATGACGGAGAGATAGAAGGAGATGTAAATCATAGGATTCAAGCTGGATAGATGAAATGGAAGAGTGCTTCAGGAGTGATTTGTGATATAAAAGCACCTCTCAAGCTTAAGGGTAAATTTTACCGCACAACTATAAGACCCACGATGTTGTATGGTACTGAATGTTGGGCGGTAAAAAGCCAGCAAGAGCATAAGATCAATGTTGCGGAAATGAGGATGTTGCGCTGGATGTGTAGTCATACAAGACAAGATAAGATTAGGAATGAATGCATTAGAGAGAAAACAGGGATAGCACCTATTGTGGAAAAGATGATAGAATCTCGCCTTAGGTGGTTTGGACATGTAAGGAGAAGATTCATAGAAGCTCCGGTAAGAAGAGTAAATCAGATGAAGAATAGTCCAATAGCTAGAGATAGGGGGAGACAAAGAAAGACTATATGTGAAACTATTAAAAAAGATTTAAATTTGAATGACATTTCTGAAGACTTGGTTTATGATAGGACACAATGGCATCGTTTGATCCATGTAGCCGACCCCACCTAGTGGGAAAATGTTTGGTTGTTGTTGTAATCAGTATCACACCTTCATTACAGATTAAAATAAACACAAAGCTGTAGTCTTTTATACTACAATTTTTCTTGACATAACATAACCTCAATTATACTTTTTCAAAAAATTAAATAAACAGACTGAAGCTTAACTTAGTTTGCATTAACTAAAAGTTAACTAGAAGTTTCTACTACTGAATATACCACAGTTTGTATTTTACGGGGAAGCAGGCTAGATGTTTGTCTATGCCTGAAATAACATTGTGTGTGTGTGTGTGTATCATACACACTTCCTATAATTCTAAATAAGATGCACATCAACTTAATTCTAAAGATTAAAGCAGCAATTTAGAAACAATTGTATTCACGACATTCAGTTGTAAAAACCAGTATTAATATGCACAAAAAATAGTGATACAATGCAAACCAACATCAACAAGACTTTATTTTTATCACTAGTTATCAGTATATTAAAGGATATGGAAGGCTGATTGTGCAATAATATATGTTTTACATCCAAACTGAGACAATGATCGTACTGAAGATCAAGGCAATAGTTCAAAGAAATCCATCATTCTCATAGTTTGTTTGGCTTGAAAGGGATGCAACACGAGAATGACATGGATGCATGGCAAGAAGACTTTGTAATACTTTTTTATTAATTTGGTTAATGGAAGAGCGAGGGAAGGAAATAATGTCCAAACCAAAGCCCTTCAAGGCCAAAAGCTAAAATTTGAGGACTAAGAGGTTTAAATTTCTTAATACATCCTGGGATCTCAAATCAGATTCCAACAATAGTAAGGAGGATTGAAGAAATATTAAGCTCTATGATGAATTCAACACTAGAGCTTTCATCTGTATCTATGTTTAATTGGTAAGGTGCAATTTTTGGAAGAACAAGAAAACCAAGAATAACTTTTTTTGAAGGCTCTGGCTCCAATCTTACTATATGATTCCAAATTTCAGGTCCTAATTTAGCTATCTAACAAAATGCCCCAAAATCCACCATGCTTCACATGTTGCAAGCAGTTTAAGAGAGGGATCACTATATAGAACACCTCCATCAACAAGTTAGTTTCACATGTATCCTCAAACTTTTAGTTAAGATCTTAAAAAGTAATATACTCAGATTTTTAAGAAAAACATCATGAGATAAAGAAATGTTATCTACAACTTAATGTGCTACATCACCAAGTGCTAATCCCAAAACAAGCTGTTGACAACTTACTAAAAGTAAATGGCTGGCTCTGATCATCTATAACTATAACTCTGATTTGGAGCTTTCAGCTTGACATAGCCATTGCAAGGTAGTATTCCTCATGTAACAAGAATGGCCAGTCAGCCAATTATACATATACCTTCACTACGAAGATAACTGCACCAGGTACTTCTGTTTTCTCTATCATGGCCGGCTGCATGATGGCACAAATCTTCATGTGGGAGTGTGGAGCTAATAACAGGTTGGTTGCTAGAAAGGCCGTTCTAGTTCCTGATCACTTGAAGGTTGTTATCAGTTTGGAATGCAATCAAAAGATTTTTCAAGATCTTGAATGATATCTGAAAAGATATTTTTTCTTAGGAGTTTATTTACCCTTTAAGTTGATGTGGTCATTACTTGATTCTGTTGGTGTGCTACCTTAAGAGCTTTCTTGGATTTTCCTTCCTAGGCCTTTTGTGTTAAATACCACATGCAATCATAGATTATCCACCTCGTAGCAATTTCAAGTAATCATTACCACCAATAAGAGTAGGGAAAAGAAATAAAACAGTCCTAAATCAAAACAGGGGGAGGCAGATATGTTGTACATATTACACCGATGACCATATTTGAAGGCCAAGAGATGATATGAACAAATTGATAATTTGATTCGGACAGGTCAAGCACAAGTTTTGGTTATTGCTGATGAAACACTGGTTTCTTATTCAGAAATTTGGGATTAATACCCCAAAGAATGTACAATACATCAATATCCTACAGAGGATATTACCTGAGATCTAAGATCTCCCTCCAGCCACTGAGGCTAGCCAACCTTACCCAATAATTCCCTACCTCTCTACCGTCCTCTCTCCCCTTTATATTTCCCTCCTTAGTCTGTTACTAACCGTCCCTAACTAACTATCAAAGTTAGTTGGATTAGTTACATTCCTTACATTAGTTATGGGCCTAGCTTTCCTTACATATACTTTCCTAACAATGGGCCGAGTGCCATCAATACTCCCCCCCAAAGCTTTCACCTTGTCCTCAAGGGGAAAAGAAGGAAAAAATGGTTGCAGTGTGGAAACGGATTCCCAAGAGTTATCACATGGATGTGCGCCAGACCACTGGATTAGTAACTCAGCCTCTCCTACCATGTTATACCGCAACTCCAACACTTCTACAGGCTGAGATGCCAATTCCCACTCCTGGGTAAGTTCCTTAGGTAACTGCTCAGGGACCACAGAAGGTGGAAGAGCCTTCTTCGGCCGGCTCACATGAAACACTGGGTGGATTCTGCTACCTTCTGGAAGGTGTAGTTGATAGGCTACTGCTCCTACCTTTGCTATCACCTGAAAAGGCCCATAAAATCGTGCGCTGAGTTTTTCATTCCTCTGCTTGGCAATGGAATGAAGTCTATAAGGACGTGCCTTAAGATATACCCAATCCCCCATTTGATATTGCACCTTTCTTCTATTCTTATCTGCATACTTCTTCATCTATTGTTGAGCTATGTTCAAGTTATGTTGAAGCTCCTCCAACATACTATCTCTTTCCAACGCAGTCGTGGTTACTTCCTCTACTTTAGAAGGAAATGCAGGACCCCTAAACAACACAGGAGGATCCCTGCCATACAACGCTCTAAAGAGAGTCATTTTAGTGGACCGGTTGTAATTGGGATTATACCAATATTCAGCCCAACATAACCAGTCCATCCATTTCCTCGGTTTATCCCCTGTAAAGCATCGTAAGTATGTTTCCAAACACCGGTTTACTACCTCAGTTTGCCCATCCGTTTGTGGGTGATAAGCTGTGACACTGCTGAATTTCAAATGAGTACCAGCCAATTTGAACATTTCAGTCCAAAATTTACTGAGAAATAGTTGACCCCTGTCAAATACAATAGAGTCAAGAAACCCATGCAAACGAACCACTTCATCAATAAAGAGTTGAGCCACCACTTTAACTGAAAATGGATGGGACAGGGTCATAAAGTGAGCATATTTGGTGAGTCTGTCAACTACTACAAATATTGTATCCTTCCCTTTGGATTTAGGTAAACCATAAATAAAATCCATGGAAAGATCACTCCAGACTTGAGAAGGAATGGGTAAAGGTTGTAGCAAACCTGCCGGAGAAAGAGACAAGGATTTATTTCGTTGGCAAACCTCACAAGCAGCAATTAAATCAATGATGTCCTTCTTCATACCTTCCCAATAAAACACCCCTGCCACCCTCTTATAGGTATTGAGAAATCCCAAATGCCCACCCATGGCCGAGGAGTGGAATTCATGTAGCACGATGGGAATTCTAGAAGAGGATCTAGGTAGAACCAGCCTATTCTTATAAAAGAGATGGCCATTGACTAGAGAATAATGAGGGAAATCTTGTGGGTAAACTACCAACCCTTGCACAATTTCTCTAAGCTTGGAATCAGCTTGAATTTCATCATCCAAATTCTCCCATCCCTTGGGTATAACCCTACAAATGGAATTATACATCATTCTTCTTGACAAAGCGTCTGCAGTTGTGTTCTCACGTCCTGGCCTGTATTGAATATCAAAATCCAGTCCCATCAATTTAGAAGCCCATTTGACTTGGTCTTCTCCCAATAGCCTCTGATCTATAAGAAATTTCAGTGACTTCTGATCTGTTCTAATTGAAAAATGTCTTCCTAACAAATAATGGCGCCATTTTTGAACTGCAAACACAATGGCCATTAGTTCCCTTTCATAAACAGACCTCTGTTGCCCTCTCTTCGATAAAGCTTGGCTGAGAAAGGCAACTGGTTTCTCCTATTGCAGCAACACAACTCCAATACCCTTGCTGGAAGCATCAGTCTCTATTACAAATTCCTGTGTAAAATCTGGGACTACCAACACTGGAATTGTAGTCATGGTTTTTTTCAAAGTATCAAACACTGCCTGTGACTCCTCAGTCCAATTAAAGTTATCTTTTTTTAATAGATCTGTTGAAGATTTAGCAATTTTGCCATACCCTTGTATAAATCTATGATAATACCATGTTAACCCCAAGAAGCCCGTCAATCCCTTAACATCTTTGGGTGATGGCCATTTTACCATGGTCTCTATCTTTTTAGGATCAGCAGCTACACCTTTTTCAGATACAACATGACCCAAATACTCCACCTGTTTTCCTCCAAATGTGCATTTCTTCTTATTCACCACCAATTTGTTAACCACTAACAACTTGAAAACCTCCCTCAAATGACCCACATGAGCTACCTCATCTTTACTGTAAATCAGTATGTCATCAAAGAAGACTAGAGCAAATTTTTGTAACCAAGGTTGTAAAACCTCATTCATGAAAGCCTGGAAAGTAGAGGGAGCATTTGTGAGCCCAAAGGGCATCACCACATACTCATAATGCCACTCATGAGTTCTGAAAGCAGTCTTCTCTATGTCCTTCTCTTTCATTCTAATCTGATGATATCCTACCTTCAAATCTAATTTAGAGAAGATAGTTGCCCCTGCCAGCTCATCCAACAATTCGTCTATTATGGGGATTGAGAATTTATCAAGTATGGTGACCTTATTCAATGCTCTATAATCTGTACAAAAGCGCCAGCTTCCATCCTTCTTCTTAACTAAGATAACTGGGCTGGCATAAGGGCTATTACTGGGTCTAATAAGTCCTACTTCTAACATTTCCTTCACTAATTTTTCAATTTCAATTTTCTGATAGAAGGGATACCTGTAGGGTCGGATATTTGGAATATTTGCTCCTTCCTTCAAGTTGATTGCATGATCACATCTTCTGGTAAGGGGCAGCCCCTCATGTGGCTTGAATACCTCCTCATATTCCTACAGAACCGTTTGTAAACTCTGCCATATGAGTGTCATTACTGTTTTTCTTGTGGGTTTCGTCCTCCTTGACTTCTCTCACCTCCACTACATATCCTTCACCTTTATCTTGCAAAGATTTCACCAATGACTTCAATGAAACTGCTGAGTTGCATAATGAAGGGTCACCTTTGATGATGTAAGTCTGCCCTTCCTTCTTGACCCTTAAAGACAACTCCTTAAAGTTTGCTGTAATATTCCCCAAACCAGCTAACCAATCTAGCCCCAGTACTATGTCAGGTCCTTTCAACTCAAAGATGAAAAAATCATGTTGGACCTCCAAACCTTGCAACTGTATTTTCAAGTTTTTGCAACACCCAGAACTTGATACCTTATGACCATCTCCCACTTCTACGAAAAAAGACAGAGTAGGTGTCATCACCAACATAACTGTGGGATGCTCCACAGTCTATGAGTACCATAACTCCTTCCCCCATTACTTTCCCCCACAGTTTAAAAGATCTGCCAGTGGTAAGGCCCAATAAACTGTTATAACCCAACATCATAGGTTTCCCTTCTTCTTCTAAAATTTCCTTTGTTTCTGTCATTACTTCTAGTTCCCCTTCCTCTTGCTCCTCTTCTACCCAAAGCATTCTGAGCTGCTTGTTTTTACAAACATGGCCTACTGAATATTTTTCATCACATCTGAAACACATTCCTCTTCGCATCCTATCATTATATTTTGATTCGAGTAAAGCTCTAAAATTTCTTCCTCTTCTACTCACAGCTGTAGTAGTTGTAGATCCTTGGCCTCCACTGTTTGCTTTTTGCACTACCCCTGCCGAAGAGGAAACTACATTGTTTCCTGTCGTAGTTACTGAATTTCCCCCTTTTCCATTTACGTTTTCTCCCATATTAGCCCTCTTCCATGTTGAATTTCCTCCCCCTCCTCCACTGTAAGAAGTGTTATATCTTACTGCTGCAACTCCTCTATCATTGGACCCACCCTTCCAATTTCCTCTTGTGAATTCTTTGAGCAACTCCTCATTTTTCTTCTCAATTAACTGGGCTAATTCCATCATTTCTGACATGGAATTTTCCCCATGAATCCTCAATTCCCTCCTAATTCCTTCTTTTAGCCCATTCAAGAAAATGCTTTTTAAAAACCCTTGCTCGGTAATTCTCAATTGGCCAACATACGCTTCAAATTTCCTCCTATATTCCTTGACCGAACCTTCATGCTTCAAAGCCATCAAAATCTCATATGGATTTTGTGCAGATGCAGGATGAAACCTCCTAATAACAGCTTCTTTAAAGATTGGCCAAGAAACTTCACCCATGCCTCCTTCCCACCAGTGAAACCATGATAAAGCTTGCCCTTCTAATGCTATAGAAGCCACCTTAATCTTTTCCTTTTCAAGAACTCCTCTTACCTCAAAGAACCTCTCTAATTTGTGCAACCAGTTGCATGCATCTTGCTCTGTTTCTTCACCCTTGAACGGGGGAAGCTCCAGTTTCCTCCATTTCTCATCATCGCAGGTGTTGCGATTGCCACTAACCACGTTTTCTCCTTCTGAATCGGCTGGGTCTCCTACCCTAGGTCCCGAATTCCCCTGCAAGGCTGAATCGAGCTTGCGTAACACCTCTTGGATGCTAGTCTCCAAGTTTCGCATTCTTGCGTCGCTCAAGAGCCTCCATTCTGACTCCATTCTCGTACTCACCATGCGCAATTTATTCCCCAAGAACGAACTGTTTTGATACCAGTGATGAAACACTGGTTTCTTATTCAGAAATTTGGGATTACTACCCCAAAGAATGTACAATACATCAATATCCTGCAGAGGATATTACCTGAGATCTAAGATCTCCCTCCAGCCACTAAGGCTAACCAACCTTACCCAATAATTCCCTACCTCTCTACCGTCCTTTCTCCCCTTTATATTTCCCTCCTTATTCTGTTACTAACCGTCCCTAACTAACTATTAAAGTTAGTTGGATTAGTTACATTCCTTACTTTAGTTATGGGCCTAGCTTTCCTTACATATACTTTCCTAATAATGGGCTGAGTGCCATCAATTTCCAACTCATGACAAAGAACAAATAGCAACCACAACCTCAAAGAAATAATGAGAAGAAGAATATGGGGCTCAAAAGATGCGACCAAGAGTAATTAATTTAAAGCATTCCTTTCATTTCTTGTGGATAAAATTGGAAATATAATTAGAGAAGAAAGAGAAATAGGTAGAAGATCAAAAGATAACATATCATCCTATTAGAATTCAAAATCCCACAAAAACAAGAAGAAGAAAAACACATCATATAAGCAAAGCTCACCAGCTAGCCACAAACATTGCAAAACCTAGTGTTTACATTTCCTTTAGAGTAAGATAACAAGCAATTAAAATGGCATCTAGAATCTTGCACTCCAAACTTTTTTTTTCAAAAAAAAAAGGTGTGATTCTAACACGGGAAAAAAAAATACTACAGCATTTCAATTAAAAAAAAGCATAACCAATTAACAACAATAATAATTCATTCACTACCTTCTATTCATCAACACTGAAGCTTGATTGCTTCTGAAGGATGCAGCAGCAGCCTGACCATCTTCTCCTCCATTAGTTCTGGAACTGGAAAGAAGTGTCCCTGAAGGATCATTAATCCGAGGAGATGTTTGACGTGATTGAGATGAGTCTTGCTCCCAAATATGGTTATGATGATAATACCGCCAATAAAGCAGAGGGAGGGTAGCAGCACATCCAATTGCATAACCCACGATCCATTGTAACAATGGGGTACGTGGGTGCTCATGCCTTGACAAAGATAAAACAACAATAGATGCAACAATTTGGCTTACTAAGAGGACTAGCTCAACAGATATCCATAACCCAGAATGCACTGGACTCCTATGCCGACGGGTATCTCCTCGTCTTATGAACGAAGAATTCCTAGAATTTGATCCATTAGATACACTAGAGGTTGAAACCGACGGCTGAGAAACAGTTAATCTTGCACCACTAAGTCTGTCTTCATGCTGCGATGTATCTACGCCATTAAAATGTCTATCATGAGGCGAGGCAGATGTGGAAGCGTCAGTACTCCCAGCTATTTCTATAATATGTTGACTTCCGTTCAAGCTCCCCGGCTGCTCCATCAACAATGGATAAGTGACAACTGGATCTTCAAGATACAGTTCTAGTGAGAGAACGTCCATCTAACTCCACCAACACAAACTGACCTCCAAGGAAGCATGGAATCGAAGAAAAAAAAGTATACCACCTTTAAATACAAATTTCTGAGCTGCGTCAAAACAAATGCCGCTCCTTGCACTAGTAAACTGATTAATGTGGCAAAATCAGCAACTTCTATTATGTTAAGAAGCAATATTTATTTCCAAAGCCGTAGTTGCCATCTTTTATTACATATATTAGCAATATAAGTGTCTTTCTCATACTCCAAAGAAACAAAGTAGAATAGAAACAAATAATCAGAAATTTTTAAAACGATTTGTGTTGCTAGTGCACAGAAACAAACTTGTTTGATGCCATAACTATATAAAAAAAAAGTCATAATAAGAACATAAAGCATAAGGAGGTTGCTTACACAATGAGATACGCTCATTACCTAATTTTTGCACATGTCTTAATTATCCAGGTGACACCACCAATTAAAGTTCATAAATATCCCCTACCTGCAAAACAAAGAATTTAATAATAAAAAACCCCCTCCCGTTCCAAAACCTTAACAAATGAATAACTAAATAAATAAAATAAAAATAAAAAATAAAAACTGAATATATCAATTTCTTTCAACAAAATATCACTACTTTGTATCATCATCTACATGTCTTTCTTTGAATTTAGGAATGGGTAAAACGAAATTTGAAAAGAATGAAGAAAAGGAGATACCTGAGGAAAGAGCAAAAGAAACGCGTAAATTCGGCGCTTGTATGAATCGATGAAACGACAGAAAAAAATAGAGCAAAATCGAAGCGTTGACTAGTGTTCTTCAAAGAATCCCAAAGCAAAGCAAAGCACACCGACAACGTGGAATCGGAAAGAAAAACACATCGGAAGCTAGAGAACCAAGAATGATTGTAGCCATAGTGGTTTAGGCGAAAGGATAGAGAAGAGGGAAATGAAGCCGTATAGGGTTTGTGGATGGTGACGGAGAAAAAGAGGAACCGTGTCATAATCAATAGGGTGTCAAGCGCACCTCCATTGCTTCCTTCGCAGGGTTGCCTCACAGTATGTTTTGCCCTTTTTGTTGTTTTCTTCTTTTCCTTCTTTTTCTTTTCTTCTTCTTTAATAATCCCGAAGTTTGAACTTTGAAAGTTTGTTTGTTTTTTTTGGTTTTAATTAATAATCCCCGAAGTTTAAAGTGTCAGTCCAAGTTCGGGCAGGCCTTGCTTGGGTGGGTTTCACTACCGCAAGTATGTGGATTTGAGGTTAAAAGGGGAAAATAAAGTGTAACTATTATTATTATTATTATTATTATTATTATTATTATTATTATTATTATTTAGGATTTTATAGCAATACATAATTGTTTCACTTTGTTAGTAGAGTGATATATTTTTATTTTTTTAGAGTATTTTTTACCAGATAAGTAAGAGATATTTCTTAGAGTACAGTCAAGTGGTTAAATAAGAACTCTCTTAATAAAGTTATTTTTTATACATATAAATTTTTAGATCGAATCTAAAATTATATGTATAAGAGACTTAAGTCCTTCTACTTAGATCAACACACATTATTAATAATATATTAGTAAAGATTTCTAAGATAATAATATTATTAACATTTCATTAAAATTCATCAAATTGTTTTTTTCAATCGAGTAATGAGAAAGTTATTTTATTTTATATATTTATTTGAGCTTAAATTTTCTTATTACAAGCCTCACATAATCTCATGCAAGTTATTTGATAATATATTGGTCCACTTTAACTTAGTTTTTAAATGATTTGGATTGTGCACAAATTTTGTACAACACTATAAGTATCTTTTATTTTATTTTTCAAAAGAAAAATGGGGAAAAGTGGGGAAGAAACCAATAATTTAATGTAAAATGAAATGAAAGTTGATTTAAGTGATATTAGTTTCCCCAGTAAAGGTAGTGTTTATATATATATATATATGAGAGCCTTGTTACTTGAAAGGGGTCTACATGTGGCTTCGTATTAAATTTTCAAGGAAAAAGTCTAAAAAACCCTCCTTCAACTTTGTCCGATGTGTACTTTGATTCTGTTATTTTTAAAATGTACATGAAAGTTTGCAACTTACTAACTTATGCACTTCACTACAAAAGTGTAACGACTATTCAAAATTAGATGGAAATGAGTATATGAGTCGCACTTGATGTTAAAAAAAGCCAATATGCTCAACATGTGCTAATTATGTAAGCATATTATTGGGGGGGAAAATCTCGTTAAGATAGAACGTGACATCACCACCATTATCCCTTTCTCCACGAACCCAAACTTCTAATAATCTCCCTAACCCTAAACTCCCTTGTATTATCCTTAGATTACCATTTTCGTTATTGAAGGAAAAAGACGAGATCGAACCATGGAGGAAAGGGAATTTGTTCGTGTGAAGAAGGTGAATTCTTACGAAACCCTAGAACTATCGTGCTCATGTTATTTGTATAGAATGCATGTTAGTTTAGAGTTTTCACGTGATGTGAAATCACATCAATTGTGGATTGTCTATATTTGTTTTTTGTCTTGAGTTTAGGGTTTATTAATTAGGTAGATTATTTGGTTTAGAGGTTATTGTTTATGGCGTTAAGATTGCCGCATGTGGTCTAAATTTTGTTTGTAGTCCCAAAATCATATATAAGTGGCTTTTGTTTATTAATCTTTGTTGACTTTCGATTATGTGTGTGGACTTGAATATTTGCATGACTATGTGCATTACCCAATTTTGCATGTGAACCCTAAGAATCTATATATATATATATATATATATATATATATATATATATATATTGTTTGTAAGGTGTGAATATGTGTTGTTCCCATGTGTATAGTGGTTGTTCTCATATACTTGTAAGTTGTATGAATGTGTACTATTACATTATGGAGGGAAGTTGTGGTTTAGGGCACCTATGGGTTATGTAGGTACATGTGATAAGTTGTATAACTTTGATAGAAACCATCTCTCCACCAATCATTTGTTTGCCTAAGTAAGAAAGAATGGGTTTGTCGTAATCAGGATCATGATGGGATGATCGAAAATAGGATTTTGAAAATAATGGACTCGTATCAATGTTTATTTAAAATGGAAAAATATTAGAAAAAAAACCTTTTATTAGGAAAACTAATCTTTCAGAAAATGAGTTTGGATTCGGGAGTCAATTACAAGTAAAGAAAGTATTAGCACCTTACACTGTCCATTCCAAGAATGGTATCTTAAATTAGTTGTGCAAATTTTAATAATCTCAAATATATTTATTTTATCCCTTTTAAAAAAAATATTGTAACTATTTATAAAAGAAAAAGAAACAACTAAATTTTAAAAATTAATTTTGGCTTGATAGAATAGAGATTCCACTTCTACGTATCCTCGAGTGCAATAAAGAATTCAAAGTCATGTCGTTCTTTAAAAATATTTGTTAGTTGATTTGTTTTAATTATAAAAAATTGTCTTCTTTTTATTAAACAAATTTATTTTTTTTAAAATTTGAATTAACAAGTCGTCACGACTCAGTTAATTTGATTAATTCTTAAAAGGTAAAGTTCGGCGTCACACTTGAGACATCACTCGTAAACGGCTATAATTCAAATAACAATTTTAAAAAGAAAATTCAAAATTTTCAAATCAATAAATTGTCACAACTCATTTAATTTTCAATGCAATATTTGATAGTCAATTAAAATACACACCAATAATACATAAACATGCCATGTAACCCAAATTAATAGAAAAATAAGAATATACTTTATCCTATTAATTCAAACTCAATTTAATTCATAAGAATCCAAAGTCACGTCATAATTATACTGAGACCAAGCAAATATTAAAATGCATTCAACATCATAATTATAATATATTACTAGAATACTGTAGCACATATAATCAACTTCGCAAACATCTAATCCAACACAAGCTTAAATAATGTATGGTAAGAGAACGTACTTGTTGGCAAAGAAATAAGAGACTTCTATTTAGTTAACACGCACACACATCTTACCTTTTACTAATTCTCATCTCTAACTCTAACTTTTCACATGGCAAGCTCTCTTCCTGTATGTAATTGTGTGTAATTTTCTATAATTGTGTGTAAATTATCCACTTGTGAATAAGTGAAGGTTCTATTTATAGGTGATTCTTAAACACCTTAATTCCCATGTAAATATCAATCCATTAATTGATCAAAAAATCTCAACAAAATTAGCCTCCTAAATTATCCCATGATTTATTTTAAGAAAATCGAATCATGATCTCTTATTTGAAACATGATAGCAATGTATTTTATTCATTTTATAATCCTCTCATTAGCCTTCTTAAGGTTCAATTTTGCTTAATTAAGTTAATTTTGTCACATTTTGTGAAATTAAGCTTAATTGGATCATTGAAGAAATTATTGCTTAAATTATCATTAATTTGGATGATTGCATTCTTAAGTAAAGTGGTCACAATTTGAGTTGCAATTATCTGATTAATGTGATTCTAGTCTTGTTGAAAAGTTAAGATAATTCTCTAATAACTATTCACTTGATAACAAGAGCCACATTGATAGGAATATATTTCATTCATTGTATAATCTTCTCACTTGGCTTTTTCAGTAAACTGGCTATAATTTAAGTTACAAATATCCGATGGATGTGATTTTGGTCTTGTTTTAAAGCTAAGACAAATTTCTACAACTTTCATGAAGACCTCAAGACCAGGAACACACGTTTGGATAACTCAAATTGGATTTGAAGCAAAATCTAGAGTTTTGAACATGATAGCTTGACCTCTATGCACTCATTAGGCTATATCTCGGTCTATAGGAGTACAATAATTCTGAAATTTTGACAGTGGAAGGTTAAGACCCATATCTACAACTTTCATGAAGAACACAAAAGCCAAATGGAAAGTCTTGAAGGTAATATTAGGCTTGAAAGTCAGAATAGAGGAGCTGAAGTTTGGCCTGACCCATGAGCAGTAATTGGGTCATATCTCGGGCTGTATGTGGTAGATTTGGATGAAACCAGCGGCTATAGAAAGCTAAGACAATTTCTTAGAAATTTCATGAAGACCACTTAATGGGAAAATGACGCATGTCATGAGCTCAAAGCAGAAACATTTCGGAGACAAGAATCTCTATAATTTCAGCTCATTCATTATTATCAAGCAACTATTTTGACATTTACTTCTCATCATCAAACAACTTCATTGTCTTCTTGTACTCCTTGAGCTCTATAAAAGGGAGCTTGGGTGCTCATTCAGATCATCTTTGATCTTAGATTAGTTTATGTTATTGTGTTATTTATTTCTCTTGTTGTAGTTTTCTTTGTTCTAAATTGAAATTATGTTCATCTTTTACTTCTTCTCTCTTTCTTTCTTCTTATCTATGAGTAACTAATTTCTATTTTGCTTGGGTGAAAGGATGAAGCTTTTTGTAATAAGTTAAGGTTAGATTAATTTCCTTCTTGTACTTAAATGATATATTTTTAAGTGATCGTTATATGTGTTGTATGTTATTTCCAATCAATTTAGAAACCCTTCTTGTCTATTGAAGAACTTGATTCATTGTAGATAAGACGTAATCTAAATTAAACTTTGAATGTTAAATCTTCTGATTGGAACCTCCATTATGTGTGATTTCAATCGAGTTATAAAAAGAAATAATTTTGTCATTAATTTATTACTAAAAGTGGATCTCATAACCCAAGCAAATCATTTTCATCTGTGAACAACTTTTATCACCTTTAGTATTGTGACAAATTTGCTCCTTACTCAAAGAATTTTTTCTTCATCAATTCTCTATGGATCGACTTCGGACTCCCGAGAATTTACTACTTAAAACAACCTGCACTTGGATTTGAAACTTTTAATTACCCATCAATTTTTTGGTGTTGTTGCCGGAGACTTGTTTTGAAGTTCTAATTTATTGAAATTCTCTTTCTGTAAGTAAATTTCACTAACAAGTATATTCTTCCTCTACTCTGTTCATTTTTAAATTTACTAACTTACTAATTAACTTACTAACTTATTAACTAACTTTTATATTTATGTCATTTATATATACTTATTAACTTCTTAACTTTTATATTTATGTCATTTATTTTTGTTTTTTTAATTTTTATTTATTTATTTTCATTTTTTAATTTTTTTATTTATTTACGCTTTCTGTTTCAAATTTTTTTTATTTACGCTTTCGACTTACTAACTAACTTATTTATTTATTTATGTTATTTATTTACGTACTTTAACTTATTTACTTATTTCATTTCTTTATTTTATTTTAAGTCATTTATTTATGCTTAATATTTAATGGCCAATTTATATCGCTGACTTGTACAATATTTTTATTTTACGTCACTTATTTATACTTAATTAGTATCGTGATTCAAATTCTGATCGTTTGGTTAAAATTAATCTTGATACTTTATATATATTAATTTGTTTGAATCACAATAACACACAATTGACACAATAACTAAAATTAAATGTGCACATGTTGAACATGAAAATCAAACACAACGAGCTGAAAATGAAAGTGTACAAGATGAACAGGAAAATCAACCATTGCGAACTATGCGTGCATATTTGCAACCACATCGAAATTCTAGTCCATTATGTTTTATCTTTCCACTCACTACTAATAATTTTATATTTAACCCGGGTATGATTTCTTTACTTCCTAATTTCAATGGTTTAGAATCTAAAAGCTCATATTTACATCTAAAAGAATTTGAAGAAGTTTATATTGCTTTCAATGATCAAAAATGTACTGAAGAGATTGTTAAGCTTAAATTGTTTCCTTTTTCTTTGAAGGATAAAGCAAAAACTTGGCTTAATGCTTTGAAAGCAAGATCAATTGGCACATGGCAAGAAATGCAAGGTGAGTTTTTAAAGAAATTTTTTCCAACACATAAAACCAATGCTTTGAAAAAACAAATCCAATTTTTTTCCCAAAATTCAAATGAAGCATATTTTCAAAGTTGGGAATGTTTTAAAGATTTGTTAAATTCTTGCCCACATCATGGTTTTGAAAAATGGAAGACTATAAGCTTCTTTTATGAAGGTTTAACACCTGAAACCAAACAATTTGTGAAAATGATGTGTAATGGTGAGTTTCTTGATAAAGAACTCGAAGAAGTTTTAGATTATTTAAACCATTTGGCTGAAAATTCTCAATATTTGTATGATACTAATCCTTCTGAAAATTCAATTAGATATAACCTTGCAAATGCTGGTAAAGAAAAAAATCATCTTAGTCAAGAAGAAGATCTAAATGCTAGGTACGCTAGTTTGGCTAGAAAGGTTGAATCCATGGAATTAGAGAAAGTGAAAGAAGTCAAATATGTGCAAAATGAAGAAATTTGTGGCATTTGTGATGAATTAGGACACTCGACAAATGAATGTCTAAATATTCCTATTTTTAAAGAAGTTGTGCATGAGCAAGTAAATGCAATGAATAATTTTAAAAAGTCATTCACCTCTTCTTTTTCAAATTCTTACAATCCAGGATGGAGAAATCACCCGAACTTCAGCTGGAGGAATAATAATCAAGCACAATTTATACAACTACCACCTCCTCAGGAACAACATGATTCTCAAAATTCTCAAGGATATGCACCTTATGTCCCACCATATAGGAAAAATCTTGAAGGAACTTTACATGAATTCATAGAAAAGCAAGAGGTAATCAATAAACAAAGCACTCAAACCATGATTGATATAAAAGACACTCTTTCCAAACTTACTTCTGCATTCACCATTCACGAGAAAGGAAAATTTCCTTCTCAACCTCAACCGCAACTGAATCCCAAAGGTCAATATAGTCTAAATGAGGGTAGTTCAGAAAATTAACAAATAAATCAAGTCAATTTTGTGATAACTCTTAGGAGTAGGAAAGTTATTGAAAAAGAAATTTCTGACCTTTGTAAGAAAGATTGTGAATCATTCCCCAAGATAAGGAAGAGGTAGATAAGCCATCTGGCCAAAATGAGACCAAACTCTCGTCTCCTCCACCCTCATTTCCTAAAGCATTAAGCAAACCAAAGAAGTTGAACTACCACACTAAAATTTTTGAAATTTTTAAACAAGTAAAGGTCAATATTCCGTTGTTAGATGCTATCAAATAGGTTCCTTCTTATGCTAAATTTTTGAAGGACTTATGCACTGTTAAAAGAAAATTAAATGTGAAAAAGAATGCCTTTTTGACCGAATAGGTAAGTTCCATTATTCAAAGCAATAATGTTTTCAAACATAAAGACCTTGGTTGTCCTACGGTTTCATGCATTATTAGAGAACATAAAATTAAGCAAGCTTTACTTAATTTGGGTGCTAGTGTTAATTTGCTATCATATTCAGTTTATCAGCAACTCAATCTAGGTGAGTTAAAACTAACTTCTGTTACTCTTCTACTTGATGATAGATCAATTAAAATTTCAAAAGGAATAGTAAAAGATGTGTTGGTTCAAGTTAATAAATTCATATATCCTGTGAATTTTATTATCTTGGAAACTGAACCTATGGTTAATAGTTCTAAGTCAATTCCTATTATTTTAGATTGCTTATTTTTAGCAACATCTGATGCTTTGATATATTGTAGAAATGGAGTGATGAAGCTAACATTTGGAAACATGACACTGGAGCTTAATGTTTTCAATATATGCAAGCAACCACATGAAGTTCATGATGAAAATGAGGAAGCTGATGGGATTGAGGCTATTGTAGATGATCATCTTCTAAAAAGGAGTTCTTCTGACCTATTAGAAGTTTGTTTAATTAATTCATTTAATTCAGGTACGCAAGTAGATGGTTATATTTCTGAAATATGTTCTTTGCTTGATTGTACACAGACAATGGAATACAAGAGATAGAAGTCGAGATTTAAAGAGTTAAAACCCATGAATGATAATATCCATAAAGAAGTATCCACATTGGAACTAAAGTCATTACCTGCTGGGTTGAAGTACACATTTTTAGGAGAAGAGCAAAGCTTTCCAGTAGTAATTTCATCAATCCTTACTAAAGAACAAGAAGGTATGTTGATAGAAGTACTTAAAAGGCATAAAAGTGAAATTGGATAGACATTAACAGATATAAAAGGCATTAATCCATTAATTTGTACACATAGAATATATTTAGAGGATAATGCTAAGACATCACAATAACCTCAAAGAAGATTAAATCCACATATGAAAGAAGTAGTTAGGGTTGAAGTTCTTAAATTACTTGATGTTGGAATTATTTACCCTATTTCCGATAACCAGTGGGTAAGCCCTACTAAAGTTGTGCCTAAGAAATCTGGAATACCAGTGGTTGAAAATGAAAAAGATGAATTAATACCTACTCGGTTTCATCCAATTGGCGTATGTGTATTGATTTTAGAAAATTAAATACAACCACTAGGAAAGATCATTTTCCCTTGTCATTTCTTGATCAAATTCTAGAAATAGTAGTAGGACATCCATACTATTGTTTTCTTGATGGTTATTCGGGGTATGATCAAATACCAATTGCATTAGAGGATAAAAAAAAAATCACTTTTGCGTGCCCCTTTGACACTTTTGCATATAGAAGAATGTCTTTCGACCTTTGTAATGCTCCAGTAACTTTTCAAAGATGTATGTCAAGTATTTTTAGTGACGTGATTGAGCATTATTTAGAGGTTTTCATGGATGATCTGTCAGTTTTTGGAAATTTATTTGAAAATTGTCTTAATAATTTGGATAAAGTTCTTAAAAGATGCAAAGAAAAATGATTTGTTTTAAACTGAGAAAAATGTCGTTGCATGATTGCCTCAAGAATTGTGTTAGGTCATGTGATATCTTCTGAAGGAATTGAAGTTGATAATGCCAAAGTTGAATTAATTGCTCATTTGCCTTTCTCAAAAATAGTCAGAGAAGTTCGTTCTTTTTTAGGACATGTAGACTATCGAAGATATATTGAGGACTTTAGTGCTATATCTAGACTATTATGTAATCTTCTGATAAATGATGCACTATTTGATTGGACTCAAGAATGTCAAAAATCTTTTGAAAAATTAATTAGTCTTCTGACATCTGCTCCTATCATGTAATCCCCTGACTGGTCTTTGCCTTTTGAATTAATATGTGATACAAGTGATTTTGTTGTTGGCGATGTTTTAGGCCAAAGAAAGGAAGGTCAGCCTCATGTGATTTGTTACGTAAGTAGAACTTTAAATAGTGCACAAATGAATTATACCACTGCTGAAAAAGAACTGCTTGCTGTAATTTTTGCATTGGACAAATTTTGAGCTCATTTAATTAGTTCTTCTATTATTGTTTTCACCGATCATATTGTTGTTAGATATTTTATGTCTAAGCAGGATGTTAAACCTAGATTAATACGATGAATCTTGTTGCTTCAAGAGTTCAACATCACAATAAAAGATAAGAAAGGAGCCGAAAATATTATTACAGATCATTTGTCCAGACTTACAATATGCTCACCTTTTGATAACACACCTATCAATGATTTTTTTCCTGATGTATTTTTATTTTCTATCAATTTCATGCCTTGGTTTGCTAATATAGTCAATTTTCTTGTAACAAGAAAGATGCTGCCTTAGTGGTCACATCAAGATAGAAAAAAGTTTTTGACTGAGGTGAAAATTTTTTATTGGGACGACCCATATTTGTTCAAATATTGTCCTGATCAAATCTTTCGTAGATGTGTACCCGACAGTGAGGTAGGTAGTGTCATTAAATTTTGTCACTCAGAAGCATGTGGAGGTCACTTTTCTTCAAAGAAAACAACTGCGAAAATCTTGCAGTGCAAATTTTATTAGCCCACTTTATTTAAGGATATCTATACCTTTTGCAAAAGTTGCAAAAATTGTCAGAAATTAGGTTCCATTTCTAAAAGAAATATGATGCCTCTAAACCCTATCCTTGTCATTGAAATTTTTTATTGTTGGGAAATTGATTTCATGGGTCCATTTCCATCCTCATTTGGATTTGTATATATTTTGGTTGCGGTTAATTATGTCTCAAAATGGATTGAGGTGATTCCATGTCAACACAATAATCATAAAATTGTTCTCAAATTTTTAAAAGAAAATGCCTTAAGTCGATTTGGAATCCATTGAGCTATTATCAATAATGGGGAAACACATTTTTGCAATAAATCATTTGAATCTTTAATGAAGAAATATGGTATTACCCATAAAGTTGCTACCCCTTATCACACTCAGACAAGTGGACAAGTAGAATTAGCAAATAGGGAATTTAAACAAATTTTGGAAAAAACGGTTAACCCAAATCGTAAAGATTGGTCTTTAAGACTAAACGATACACTTTGGGCTTGCCGTACTACTTTTAAAACATCTTTAGGCATGTCACCCTATCGATTAGTTTATGAAAAATCTTGTCACTTGCCTGTAGAATTGGAGCATAAAACATTTTGAGCCATTAAAGCTTTCAATTTAAATCTTGATGATGCTTGTAGGTTACGCAAATTGCAAATAAATGAACTTGAGGAATTGAGAAATGATGCATATGAAAACTCAAAAATTTATAAAGAAATAATAAAAGCTTTTCATGACAAATCTATATTGAGAAAATATTTTGAAATTGGTCAAAAAGTTCTGCTTAATAATTTTTGTCTTTACCTATTCCTTGAAAAATTGAGATCTCGGTGGACTGACCATGTTATTGTCAAACATGTATATCCTTATGGGGCCATAGACATTGAGAATCCTAAGAATGGTAATGTGTTTAAGGTCAATGGACAAAGACTAAAACCATTTCTGAAAAATCAAGTTGTTGAGGTAGAATTCATTTCCTTTTCTAATCCTTGTTATTAGAAAAATTTACTATAATTTTGTGGCTTTATTTTGTTTTGCAGTTCTTTGTGTTCCCGGTTAAATGACAGATAATGGTACTCCGTAACTCTCAAGTCGGTTTATTTTTTTTGAGTTTCCCAAAATAACTGATTCTTTCACCTTTAAAATGGATGACATTCTTTCAAACCTGAGAAAATATTTTCCTTCTCTTCCTCAAAATGCTTTAACAAAAATTTACGAAACTAAATGTGAAAGATTGATATTGTTAATGCACAAGAGTATGCCGGAAGATGTATGCTAGATAATTGAAGCAAATGTCCGACTAGCAGGTGAGTCTTCAATTTTATTTGACTCATACATGTCAAGTCTTGGTAGAAGTTCATATTCTAAAATGAGAAAAGTAAAAAGATTACAAGTCTATCACAAATGTGCACGATAGAATTGTAACAAGCGATGTTATTCTTTGGGATGATTTTCGCAAACAGAGAAGATAAAATTTTCTTCATTAAGAATAGACTGAGTAAGGAGTCATTAGATGATATCTTATTGACTCTTGATACGCATTCTTGTGGTTATGTGCATCATGAACTTCTTAACTTGTGGAATCTCTTCAAGGAGGAATAAAAGCATTACAGTCTAGGGAATCTGACTCTAAAAGACCCTGTTTGCCAATTTATAAAAAAATTGGATGAGAAGCTTATCCTCGACTCATAGAAGGCGTTTAAGCCGTTACTGGACGTTAAACTAGAGGCAAATGTAAGCCATATCCACAACAACATGTACATATTTTCTTCTTCTTCTTCTTCTTAAAAAGAAGAAAAAAGAGAAAAAAAAACACAAAATAAAATAAAATAAAATAAAAAGATTATGTATTTCTTAATTTCAAACTTTTTTTGACAATAACCAACCTGCCCTTGTAGGTGTTTTCATTACCTTTTCCATTCTTTTTCCTATTTAAACACTTCATTTTCTTTATTTTTCTCTAACTCATAATCATTCAAAGGGAAGGTGAAATTATAGGACCTCCTGTTCGTAAACTTTCAAATGTTTGTGTTTTTTGTGGGTCAAGTTATGAGAAGGGTTTAGAGTTTGTAAATGCAACTAGCACTCTTAATTGAGCACTTCCTGCGAGGAATATTCATATTATATATGGGGAAGGTTGCCGTGGGTTAATGGAGACTGTATCACTTACTGCTCATATAGGAGGCAGTCAGGTTTTAGGTATCATTCCTGAACTTATAACTCAAAAGAACATCATTGGAAAGATAATTAGAGAAGAAATTCAGGTATCATCTGTGCATGCACGAATGAAGACAATGCTTGACAACTCTGATGCATTCATTGCCTTATCAGGTGGTTTTGGTACTTTGGAAGAAATTTTTCAAATTGTCTCTTGGGTCCAATTGAACATCCACCATAAACTCATTAGTTTGTTGAATGTTAATAATTTTTTTGATCTTTTGTTATTTTTTTTTGACAAAGCTGTGGAATAGAAATTTATCACACCTTCGGCAAGACAACTTCTTATCTCTGCTTCCACTATTGATGAGTTGATTGATAAATTAGAAGCTTTTGTTTATAAACCTGATCCAACAATAGCTCATATAGATTGGTCAGCAAGAAGCAGTAAGGGAAGCAACTTGCAAAGAAAGCCAGATCTGACACTTCGTCTATAATTTTCCTTTACCTTTGATTTTATTTATCGTACTTTGTTTCTATTTAAATTTGTGTCAGATTTCTCTAATAGGTAATATCTTCTATCATTTACTCATCTATATTTTAACATTGCGGATAATGTTGTGATCTGGTTGCGGGGGAAGGATAGTTGAAAAAAAATTGGGAAGTATGATATGATTATTAGCAACTTACTAAACCAATTAAGGATGGCAGAGTAAGGAGTAAATTTTGCTCTTGAGACACATCTTAGTTGATGAAGTATGTTTATTGATATGATTGTCAGAAACCTATTCATAGTAAAACTAATTAAGGATGGCAGAGTAAGGAGTAAATTTTTCCTTGGAGGTAATTTTACTCTTGAGACGCATCTTAGTTGAGGAAATGATTATTTTAGAAGTAGCAAAAAACATATCTTGGGTCATAGCATAAATTATCTTCTTTCTTAAAAATCACATGATTGGATATGAATGTTGAATTGGTGGATTGAGAATGATAGAAATATTCCTTGTGACATTTTGAGCCTATTGATGAATAGATTGAACATTTGTACCATTCTTTTCTTTCTTGTGTGATTTTCACTCATGAAATTGTTACTCTAGAACTTACTTTGATTCTTTTTTAGGCTACATTTTCACATGCATACATAAACATGATTGAGACATTTTTCTTGAAATAACTACTTTAACCAAATAGCCAAGAATGATTGGTGCACAAATAAGCAGCCTTGCTCAGCAACATATTGTCTCAATATGATATCAAACACTCTTATGACTTCTTGGAAATTCTCTAATTCCTGCCAATGTAAAGCATTAGAAATGGCCTATTTCCCCTTGCTTAACCCCTTTGAGATTATTTGACCATTCATTGTTTCTAGCTCATTATGTACCTTAAATGAAAAAATAATGTTCTTACCCGACCTTAGGAAATAAGAGAATATTAGCTTTGTCATTGGATGAGTTCTTGAACGAGTGTAGGGGTGTGTGTGCATATTGGTTGGTGAAAAAGGAAATAGTGGTTAAAAAAATGTGTGTGTATTTATGAAAAAAAAACAAATGTGTAAAGAAGGGTCAACAAAGCAAAAAGGGAAGGGAAAAGAATATGTAAAGGGAATTTTATTATGTGGAGTTGGGATGAACTTTCATGCTTGTTAATTGAACTCAGTTCTTATGCTCTTTTATTCTCTTTAGTTTTTAACTTGTCAAATCCATATTACCACCCTCTTTTACCTTGACCCCAATACAACCTTGAATAAAGTCCTTATGATTTGTGTGTACATGTGTTCTGAGTAGTGAAAAAGTAGAAGATAAGTAAGCTTATGGTAGTGTAATTTTTCATAGGTTAAATTGAGTGAAATACTTATCTTTTTAATGCTTGAAAGATTGAGAGTGAATCCTATGAGGATCTTTCATTCTTGATTCATTCTTTTCAACTGAAGTTTCCTTACTTGTTGGTTTGAGATGTGAAGAAATGTTATCTCATTAATGCTTTGATCCCTTAAATGACCGTTTGTTTTCTTGATTCATTTAATCCTTTAGAGTTTTTAGCTTTTGAGTCTGTGTCATTTTTCTTTGTTCCCTAGTTTTTCTTATGTGTTTTGCCTGGGAGAGCAAAAGTTTAGTGTGGGAGAATTTGATAGCAATATATTTTATTCATTTTTTAATCCTCGCACTAGGCTTCTTAAGGTTCAATTTGGCTTAATTAAGTTGATTTTGTCATATTTTATGAAATTAAGTTTAATTGGATCATTGAGGAAATTATTGCTTAAATTATCATTAATTTAGGTGATTGCATTCTTAAGTAAAGTGACTACAATTTAAGTTGCAATTATCTAATTAATGTGATTCTGGTCTTTTTTGAAAGTTAAGATAATTCTCTAATAACTATTCACTTGATAGCAAGAGCCACATTGATAATAATATATTTCATTCATTGTATAATCTTCTCACTTGGCTTTTTCAGTAAGCTGGCTATAATTTGAGTTACAAATATTCAATGGATGTGATTTTGGTCTTGTTTTAAAGTTAAGACAAATTTCTACAACTTTCATGAAGAGCTTAAGACTGGGAACACATGTTTGGATAACTCAAATTGGAGTTGAAGCAAAATCTAGAGTTTTGAACCTGGCAACTTAACCTCTATGCACTCATTAGGCTATATCTCGGGCTATAGGAGTTCAAAAATTTTGAAATTTTGAAAGTGGAAGGTTAAGACTCGTATCTACAACTTTCACGAAGAACACAAGAGCCAAATCGAAAGTCTTGAAGGTGATATAGGGCTTGGAAGTTAGAACAGAGGAACTGAAGTTGGGCCTGACCCATGAGCAGTAATTGGGTCATATCTCGGGCTGTAGGTGGTTGATTTGGATGAAACTGGCGGCTATGGAAAGCCAAGACAATTTCCTAGAACTTTCATGAAGACCACTTGATGGGAAAATGACACATGCCATGAGCTCAAAGCAGAAATATTTCGGAGACAAGAATCTCTATAATTTCAGCTCATTCATCATCATCAAGCAACTATTTTGGCATTTACTTCTCATCATCAAATAACTCCAATATCTTCTTGTACTCTTTGAGCTCTATAAAAGGGAGCTTGGGTGCTCATTCAGATAATCTTTGATCTTAGTTTAGTTTATGCTATTGTGTTATTTGTTTCTCTTGTTGTAGTTTTCTTTGTTCTAAATTGAAATTATATTCATCTTTTGCTTCTTCTCTCTTTCTTTCTTCTTAGCTATGAGTAACTAATTTTCATTTTGCTTGGGGTGAAAGGGTAAAGCTTTTAGTAATAAGTTAAGGTTAGATTAATTTCCTTCTTGTGCTTTAATGATATATTTTTAAGTGATCATTATATGTGTTGTATGTTGTTTCTAATCAATTTAGAAACCCTTCTTATATATTAAAGAACTTGATTCATTGTAGACAAGACGTTGGCACAATGGATGCTTGAGACCATTTACAAGTATTGGTGGATAATTAAAGGAACCATAATATGATTACATGTATAATCTAAATTGAACTTTGAATGTTAAATCTTCCGATTGGAACCTCCATTATATATGATTTTAATCGAGTTATAAAAAGAAATAATCATGTCTTTAATTTATTATCAAGAGTGGATCTTCTAACCCAAGCAAATCCTTTTCATCTGTGAACAACTTTTATCACATTTAGTATTATGACAAATCTGCTCCTTACCTCAAAGAATTTTTTCTTCATCAATTTCCTGTGAATCAACCTTGGACTCCCGAGAATTTACTACTTGAAACAACCTGCACTTGGGTTTGAAACTTTTAATTACCCATCAAAACACATTCCCCATTTTCCTTTTTTGTTGAACCATCACAATCTCTTATTTCGAGTCTTTCCTTTTAAAGTTTGAATTTTTTTTAAGAGGATCAAATCACAATTCCTCACTAAACGCACATTCTTCAATTATTTTTTAAGAAAATCAAATCATAATTTCTTATTAAAAATATATCCCTTATTTTTCAAGAATATCAGATAGTGATTTCTCTTTAAAAACATATCTTTCAATTATTTTTTAAGAAAATTAAATCATGATTTCTTATTATAAATATATCCCTTATTTTTCAAGAATATCATATTATGATTTCTCATTAAAAATATATCTTTCAATTATCTTTTAAGAAAATCAAATCATGATTTTTTTATTAAAAGCATATCCATATTTTTCTTTCTTTCTTATTTATTTTTCTTTTGTACAAATAATAAGAAAAAAGTAATGATCCAAATAAGATGAAAGTACATAAAACTTGAAAAAATATTATGTAAAAATATTATGTGTTCAAAACATTGTAATTAAGCATCATTTAACATAAAAATTATTAGTCTTTGATTAAGCAACAAAAACAAAAAAAAATTATCGACAAAATTGAGTATTAACAGCTGCCCCTCTTTGATTTACATTTAAACTAAATGGAAAACAAATGAATTGATTCAATTTTGTCCATGAAAATTTTCTTTTCATTTTTTTTGGTTATCTCCCCTCCTTTTTTTTTACTGTATAGAGTATGCAAATTGATACAAAACGCAACAGTCATTAAAACAAGGTAAAAGTGTGGGGTATAAGGACCCCAAAAGGTGAAGGCCACAGGTATATGGACACAAAGACTTAAAGGAAATAGGTACTGGGACCTGAAAACTTAAAGACAATTAGGTACGAGGACCCAAAAACTAGAGGTTGTGGGTGTGGAGACCTGGAAAACTAAGGGCAATGGGTACGGAGACCCGTTGAAGCTTGATAGAAAGGTAAAAAGTTTACGGAGTCGGGTACTTGTTGAAGCTTAACAAATGGGGTAAGAAAGCTCGCGGAGCCGGGTATTCGTCGAAGCTTGACAGGAACAAGGTAAGAAGCTTGCGGAGTCAGGTATCTGCCAAAACTTAACAAAAAACTTAAAGCAAAAATATAAAAAGCTTGCAAAGTCGAATATCTGCTGAAACTTGACAAAGAATATAAATGCAAAAGATAAAAAGCTAGATAGAAAACTTAAATGCAGAAAGGTAAAAGCTTGTAGAGTCAGGTATCTTCTAAAGCTTGACAAAAAATTAAAGATAGAAGGGTAAAAAGCTTGCAGAGTCGGGTATCCACCAAAGCTTACTAGAAAACTTATAGGAAGAAAGGTAAAAGCTTGCGAAGTCAGGTATCCATCGAAGCTTAACAGAAAATTTAAAGCAAAAAAGCCAAAAACTTGCAGACTCGGGTATCTGTTAAAACTTAACAGAAAACTTAAAGCAAAATGTAAAAAGCTTGTGGAGTCAAGTATCCCCCGAAACTTGATAGAAAACTTAAAGCAAAAAAGTAAAAAGGTTACGGAGTCGAGTATCTGCCGAAGCTTAATAGAAAACTTAGAGCAAAAAAGTAAAAAGCTTGTAGAGTGAGGTATCTTCCAAAGCTTGGAAGAAAACTTAAAGTAGAAAAGGTGAAAGCTTACAGAGTCGGGTTGTTGAAGCTTGACAGAAAACTTAAAGGGTAGAAGGATAAAAAACTTGCGGAGTCGAGTATCCACAAAGCTTGGTAGAAAACTTAAAGGCAATGTGTGTGGACTTTGGTACTAAAAAGAAATGGTGTTGATTTTGTAAATACATGTGATGCTTGAGATGATGCATGATAAAATGGAAGTCCTACTATAGAGATTCTCATGAACAAATTGGGTAAACAATTTTGACACATCAGAGCTTTAATTGAGTCGTTCTTGGTTCCACAACTTGTAAGGACTTTTTCCCACAATAATATGAAGGTCGAGCAGTAACGAAATTCGTTAATTTGCTTTATGATTTTCCTGGTTATTCTTTCTTTTCTCATCAATACTCTTATCGGGAATTCATTGTGTTTCCCATGACCATTCGAGATTGTTAATACAAATCTAAATACTTTTGCAATATTGTCATATCTTTCGTATCTCAATATAAATCTATAATGAGAAATGCATATTGAATCACTAATAGGTTGCAACAAAAAAGGATTATCATTATAGCAAGGAAAAGTACAGGAAAAATAGTACAAAAGGATTAAAATTGAAAGGTTTACAAAAGAAATGTTAGGGTGGAGTTTTCCAGTTCTTCCAGTGATACTCTCTAGGATGATCAGTGCTAATTTCTTATGTATGCAACCTTAAGCACCCCTTTGTTTGTTTCCAAGAATATGATTTGACCTATTTTTCACGCATTGAGAGTGTTTCATGACAAGACTTCATATATTCAAACTGTCCTAATTCAACCTAAATCTCTGTGTATCTAAGAATTTCATGATTTTTCATTATAAATTCAGACTGCCCCAGTTTGGCCTTAATAAACTTAAACTGCCTCAGTTTGTGAACTCTGTGTATCTAAAAATGTATTATGCTAAAAAAAAAGGCTTGCTAGGCTGAAAACCTGAAAAGGCGACCTAGGAAAAAGTTATAGCGACCCACTAGCTTGAAAACTCGAAAAGAGTGACCTAAGCAAAAGTTTAGGTAAATATTTTGATTGCATCTAAATTTACAAGAAGTGGTAAATATTCATCATCCATGTTTGTGAGAATCAAGGCCCTTCCCGGGAAGGCATTTTTCACAACATAAGGTCCCTCATAGTTTGGAGCCCATTTTCCTCGATGATCCTTTTGAATGAAGAATCTTCTTGAGTACTAGGTCTCCTTCTTGAAACTATCGAGGATGCATATTTTCGCATAAGCTTTCATCATTCTCTTCTGGTAAAGTTGGTCATGACATAATGCAGCTAATCTATTTTCTTCAATGACGTTCAATTGATCAAGTCAAGTTTGGACTCATTCAGCTTCTTCTAATCTTGCCTCTATCAACATTCTTAATGATGAGATTTCCACTTCAATAGAGAGTATTGCTTCCATTCCATAAACCAAAGAGAAATGGGTTGCCCTAGTTGAAGTATGAAAGAACATGCAATAGACATGCAAAGCAAATGGTGGCATTTCATGCCAATCTTTGTATGTTACAACCATCTTTTGGATAATCTTCTCGACGTTCTTGTTTACTGCCTTAACTGCCCCATTCATCTTAAGGCGATAGGGCGAGGAATTGTGGTGCTCAATTTTGAAACTCTCACACAACTCCTTCATCATCTTATTATTCAGATTAGTGGTATTGCTAGTGATAATTTTGCCTAGAAAATCGTAATGACAAATTAACTCCCTTTTGACAAACCTGATCACTATACTCCTGGCCACATATGTAACACCCCAAAATTAACCATTTTACAGTAATGACAGAATTGTTCTGTTTTGTGATTTATGTATGCTGTAAATTTATTTTGATTGTTCTGTGACCATATTTGATCGTTGTGTATGATTTACTTCGGGTCAGGAAAATAATAATTTTTGGGTCGGAGAAAATCTTTATGTATTTATTCGGAGCTGGAGGATCTTATTAAACCCAAATCCGAGAGATACGTGTCACAATCTTTTAATTTTTAGAAATCATCTATGAAATAAAAATATATTGTATTTTTATTTTACAACAGACAAATATTTACTGACTTGTAAGCAGTATGTTTTGTCCATTGGGTAATAATTTTTGTAACCATTATCCATTTGGATAATAGTTTGGATAGAATATTGTAATGACTTATTTTGTGAACCAATTAGAATATTTAAAACTTAATAGGAACCAATAGAAAATGGTCCACAAAGATGGTTAGACTAGTTAACTATGTAACTAAATGAAATTAGAAAACTTAAACTAAGTTAACATAAAGCCTAAGTAGTAACTAAATGGAACA
Organism: Ormosia emarginata; assembly: GCA_029884605.1. Classification (NCBI taxonomy): domain Eukaryota; kingdom Viridiplantae; phylum Streptophyta; class Magnoliopsida; order Fabales; family Fabaceae; genus Ormosia; species Ormosia emarginata. Next base: position 34,877,098 of record JAQQTP010000074.1, on the reverse strand, counting down.
AACATAGTTTGCACCTCATTAGGGCTTCGCGGATTTGGGAGGCTCTAGGAGCTTCTAGAAGATTTGCGAGTTACATTTAATGTAACTAGATAGTTAGCAAAGAAACTAGAAAATCTAACTAAGTTTGCTTAATTAAGTTAGGAATTAATGAAATTGGAAACTTGGTTAGTTTATATTGGACTCTATAGTTAGGAAACTACAAGTATCATCTAGAAACTATTTGACTACTTTATCTAAACCTATAGGAAAGTAACTTAAGGATGAAGGCCGTGAATATTAACCATTGATTCAATCTATGGACATTAGAAGTCTCACAAAGTGGCTTGGATGAACTTGGACACTCCCTTGGTGTCCAAGGAGGGGCTCACGATTTTAGGGCTTTAGGAAGGCTATAGGAAGACTCTTACTTCATTTGACTTCATCTTCATCATTTTCCTAAAGCAAATTACACAAATTCTCTCTTATTCTCTCCAACAAGACCCCACGACCAAAGCTCCTCAAACCACCTTCCATCACTCTATAATTCTAAACAATCACATATCTAGCATCCTTACACCAAATCAAGACACTTTGTAATTGAAAGCTAAGACTAGATCATCCATTTTCACCTTGTTCTTCAAAGATCAAAGTTTGAAGCTTTTGAGGTGATGTTCATAAAAACTTCACTATTGGTTTATTCTTCTTACTCTAAGACCATATATTGATCTATGGTCTTTCTTATTCAAGCTTTAGATGCTGATAAACTTGTGTTTGTTTTTATGTTCAAGAAGCTCTTGATGGTGAAGGACTAGTACAAGAAGCAAAGGAAAGAGCTTAGGCTTCACCACAAGGTAAGAGGGAGATCTATCTCAGCAACCAAGTATGGTGGTGAGATATGAACTTGTATGTGATGGATGGTGAATCCATGTGAGGATTCATATCCATGGTTGTATAAATTATTTATGTGTGTTTATGTGCTTTGAATTTATTTATTTATGCTTTATATGATTTTATTGCTTTAATGGTATGCTTGATATACAGTATGATGATTATATGCCATGTATGCCATAATAGATGTTGAAAAGGAAAATAATTTTTGGTTCCGAAGACCATGAGACTTATAGCCTCAACACCTCAAAATAGGTGTTTCCAAGTTAATATTTTTACGAATAGTAAAATTGGATGTTTAGAAGAGTAAGGAAATGAGTAAATATTTTGGTTCAATGACCATGTACCTCACAACCATGAAGGCTTGAATGGATTTGTTTTGGTTAAAAATATGATTTATAAATGGTAATTTAATTGTTTAGGTGCAAGGAAATTAATACAAGGATTTAAGAAATAAAAATAGAAACAAAACAATTATTATTTGAAAAAGGCAGATTTTGTTTTATGAAGGAAAAAGTGAGGTTGAAATTGTTTTAACCTTAAAATATTTTACAAAGATGAATTTTTAATAGTGGATTTAATTTATGAAGGAGAAATAAATTGGTGACTTGAAGTTTGCTAACGTATAGCTCACTCTTTGGGTTTTGGGAGCGCGTTAGGAAAATTTAAGCTAGAACCATTGATTAAATCAATGAAAAATTAATTTTGTGGAAAATATTGTAGAAATGATTTCTTAAGTGAGAAAATGTGGAAAAATGAAGTTATAAGTTATATTAATTTTTAAAAAGGCCAAAATGATGTTTAGAATTTTGAGAAATATTTTACACAGTTGAAAAATGATGACAAATATTTTACGGGACTTAAAAATGTGATTTTTAAGCTACGCAATTTCAAAAATATTGAAAAATCACTACATGATTTGGAAAATGTTTAAATATTTTTACGCGATTGAGAAAACGTCAAAAAATAATTACGCTATTTGAAAATGCAACAGAAATGTTATGCTGTTATGAAAATATGGTAAAGTGATTATGTGATTGAAAATACAGTAAAGTTACTGTTGGGCCAATGTGTGAACCCATGTATGTGAAATTGTGACTTTGACTTGTAATTAATTTGTATGCATTAAACATGCATTGAAAAAGTTCGATGGACTATGTTAAGGCCAATGGCCTAGAAGAGAATTACACCATTGTGTGGGTGTGATAGACGTAGTGTAGGTCACTTATTGACCTTGGGGGCGTTGGGGTGCGGGTTTTCCACAATGGGCAGTTGGTAGCTCTACTATACCATGGATTAGATTGATGCAACACACAGATGGTCCAAACCAAGATACTATTCTTAATCAAGATCTGGAGTAGACTGTCATGTATAATGCTAGATGTGCAAAACTAATGACAGTTATGACACTTGGTCTGAGGGAGTTGTGATACCGACAGATCTTCTAAATCAATCTCTCTGACTTGTGTTTAGCTTCATAGAGTAGGAATTTGGGTCAGTATGCATGTGCATAGTTTGTACATATACATATATCTTTGTGATATTTTATTTGTTAATATTGATTAAATACTTGATGCCATGACTATATTCACTGTTGATTAGAACTGTATGACATTATTGTCATTTATATCTCTTTATTGCCATGTTGGTACTGGTGTGGGTAATCTCACCTCTTTTGTATGCTATTCTTGTACTGTATTTATATTCGGTAAAGACGATGAGCAAGACATTGAGCAAGAAAGTGAGGAGCAGATTCCTTACGTAGACGTTGATTTTTGAGACGATAGCGTTATCGAGTTTTCTTGGATTCCTGAGGTTGCAGTTTCGGGGAAGCTCGAAGGCTTAGCATGTTCACTTAGATAGAGAGTGTATTATCTATATGGGAGATCTGACTATTTCCCTAAGTAGGGTTTATCATTGGAACCCTTACTTTGTTGTCAATATTTACGTACATTTGGAGTTTCCATTATCTATTAGACAGTATTGGGGTGGTTGCTACCATACCCCTAGCGAGATTAGTATTGTATCATCTGCTCAGACATCTGTCCGTAGAAGGACACGTCATCCGGGATTCCTATCTTCTGAAGAATCTGAGGAAGATCTTGAGGAGGAACCGTCTGAGGGTTCTGCTCCATAGGTGTACTTGAGCCAGTATAGTAGTTATGATAATGTTTAGTTACTTTTGAGAACTCCGTCTGTATATATTTAAGTTTGGAAGTACTTATGTTATGTAGATAATATATATTATTTTGTGATACTATCTGGGTATTTTTATATTATGCTAAGTTTATATTATCAATATCAAGAAATTTTACAACTCATATTTATATTATAAAATATTATTTTATAACTTGGGATGATTCGATAATAATTAATATAAAAATGTGATACCCTATGGTAGGTGTTACAACATAGGCATAAGAAGTAGCTTCAACCTATTTTATGAAGTAATCAATTGTAACAAGAATAAAGTGATGCCTATTTGAGGCCTTCGGTTCAATAGGTCCTATGACATCCATTTCCCATATCGAGAATAACCAAGGTGCTGTTAAAACATTCAAAGGTACTGGTAGTGCATGAACCTTGTCAGTATATGTCTGACATTTATGGCGCTTCTTCACATAATTAAAGCAATCAATTTCTATTGTCAACCAATAGTACCCAACTCTTAAGATCTTTCTTGCCATTGCATGCCCATTTGCATAAGTTCCAAAATAACCTTCATGAATATCTTTGATGATTTTCTCTGCCTCTGCTGCATCAACACATTTTAGTAGCACCATATCGTGGTCCTTTTTGTAGAGCACTTCCCCATTTAGAAAGAAACCCATTGCGAGTCTTCTGAGGGTCTTTTTATCATTTTCTAAAGCATCTAGAGGGTACTCTTTGCTCTTAATAAAGCATTTGATGTCATGATAGCACGATTCCCATCTAGCTTCACTTTTACCATTTAACAATATACCAGTTGATCACGACTTTCTATTTTTATAAGTGGCAAGTCCCTATCATGGCTTACTTTGAACATTGATGACAATGTGGCTAAAGCATCAACCAACTGATTATTTTCCCGAGGGACATGATGGAATGTGACTTTATCATGCTATTCAATCAATTCCTTGATGTAAGCTTAATAAGGGATTAACTTGGCATCTCGAGTTTCCCATTTTTCCTTTAGCTGATGAATGACCAAGGTGGAGTCCCTGTACACCTCAAGAACTTTTGCCTTTGATTCTATCGCTAATTGGATTCTCATGGCACATGCTTTATACTCAGCTATGTTGTTTGTATAGTTAAAGCACAGTCTAGTAGTGATTAGAATGAAATTGTTTTTAGGGTAAATTAGTACGACTTATATTCCATACCTTAGTTAATTAGAAGATCCGTCGAACAACAAATTCCACTTTTCTTTTTTCACGGATTCTTCTTCTCCAAATAAAGCCATTATATCTTCATCAAGGAATTCACACTGCATAGACCCATAACCCTCCATAGGTTGACTGGCCAATAATTCTGCAAGAGTGCTACCATTTAATGTTTTTTGGGTGTCATAGACAATGTCATATTCTGCTAGCAAAACTTGCCAACATGCAATCCTCCCAGTGAGAGCAGGCTTTTCAAAGATGTACTTGAGTGGGTCCATTTTGGACACTAACTATGTGGTGTAACACAACATATACTGCCTCAAACGATGGGCTGCTCATGCCAAGGCACAACACGTGCTCTCCTACAATGAGTATTTTACCTCATAGTTGGTAAACTTCTTACTCAAGTAATAGATGACATGTTTCTTTCTACCAGTTTCATCATGTTGTCCTAGTACATAGCCCATAGATTCATCCAACACAGTCAAGTACATGATGAGAGGCCTTCTTGGCACTGGAGGTACCAAAACTGAGGGTTCTTGCAGATACTACTTGATTTTCTCAAATGTTGTTTGACAATCTTCGTTCCATTCTACTGTTGGTTTTTATACAACAACTTGAAAATTAGTTCGCACGTCGCAGTTAATAACAATGTATTTTATTCAATTTATAATCCCCTCATTAGGCTTCTTAAGGTTCAATTTGGCTTAATTAAGTTGATTTTGTCATATTTTATGAAATTAAGCTTAGTTGGATCATTAAAGAAATTATTGCTTGAATTATCATTAATTTGGGTGATTGCATTCTTAAGTAAAGTGGCCACAATTTGAGTTACAATTATCTGATTAATATGATTCTGGTCTTGTTGGAAAGTTAAGATAATTCTCTAATAATTATTCACTTGATAGCAAGAGTCACATTGATAGCAATATATTTCATTCATTGTATAATCTTCTTATTTGGCTTTTTCAGTAAACTGACTATAATTTGAGTTACAAATATCCGATGGATGTGATTTTAGTCTTGTTTTAAATCTAAGACAAATTTCTACAACTTTCATGAAGGCCTCAAGACCGGGAACACATGTTTGGATAATTCAAATTGGAGTTGAAGCAAAATCTAGAGTTTTGAATCTGACAGCTTGACTTCTATGCACTCATTAGGCTATATCTCGGGCTATAGGAGTTCAACAATTCTTAAATTTTGATAGTGGAAGGTTAAGACCTATATATACAACTTTCATGAAAACACATGAGCCAAATCGAAAGTCTTGAAGGTGATATTTGTAACATCCCGAAAAATATCTGTTTAAGTATAAATGATCATTTTATATTATTCTTGATTTTTAGGAATTTTTCAGAAATGATGAATATTTTATTATATTCCTCGTTTTACGTGCACACTGAGCTGAGAATTGCTGAGGTCAGTGTAACGCTCCGGAAATTAATTATTTCACCACCAATAGTTATTTTCTAATACTTGTGATTTATGTGAATTCTTTCGGAATTTTTCCGGAAATGTTGAATATTTTAATATATTTCTCGTTTTGCATGTGCGCTGTGCAGAACCGGGAAGATGCGATGTCTTCTCTGTGGCTGGTAAACTCTAAATTGTGGACTTATCGACGGGGGATCTTACTAAACCCGAGGCCGGGCACAATTTACGAAGTTTACATTTTACGAGATTTTACGCGATGAATGAAATTGCGGTATTGAAAAATCATCTGATGAATAATGAAATATTATTTTCATCATCAGTAACCCTTCTACACTGGAGGAAAAATAGTACTGACAGTATAAATATTCATCTGTGTTAGTGTGCCCGATTAGGAAACAACGTTACTTTCACTTTATCGAGAAACGTGCGAAGCTTCTCATGGAAGCTTGGAGGAAGCTTCTTGGAAATTTCCTCTTTCTCCTTCCCCATGCAAAAGCAGCCCATTCCCTTCTCTCTCTCCTTCATGCACGGCTGGACAACATTTTGGGGGGGGGATTGATTTTATTTCCTAAAGCATTTCCTTTACTTCTTCTTTCTTTTGTTTCATTCTTCTTCTTCCTCATGATATTTTCTTCTCCCTCTCTCCAGAAATCCCACGGCACCAGCAGCCCTCTTCCCCCTCATTCATCACCAAATTTTCTTCCAACCACACTCTCTTAACCCTTTTCCTCTCCTAGACATCCTTCTTGTTTGGAGCATCTTGAGATTCCACCATTCTCACCATTTTCTCCAAGCTCCAAGCTCCAAGCTTTGAGCTTTTTGGGTAAGACTCAAGACTTCTCTTCTTTCTCCTCCATTTTCGTGGTTATGGTCTTCATGTTGGCCATCCATGACTTATTTTTCAAGCCTTGGTATTGATTCTAACAAAGTCACCATTTTTAGGGTTCTTGGAGCTCAAATCCGAAATTCAAAGGAGGTTCTTGGTGTTCTTCTTTTGTTTTCTTCACTTAGGTAAGAGGAAAACACTCCTCCTCAACCTCTCTTAGCATCTAGGAACCTTGATTGTGTTGTTAGTGGAAAAACCCTAATGAGGGTTATCCTTTGATTTTGTGATTAGTATGTCTATGTGTTGTTATTGATTTCTAAATCTATGTATAAAGTTCTCTCATTTTTATGTTGTTCTTCATGATAGTGCATTTTGCTGGGTTTGTATGATTGATTGATGCCTCTTGCATGATTTGAAGGTATATTTGAGTAACTTGTTGATTAAATATGATAATGATTGGTTTGGTTTGAGTTAAAGGACCTGGAGAACTCTGTTTTCTACAAGTTTACACGTGGTAATCGATTACACGGGGCTTGTAATCGATTACCAAGCTCTTAAGGGTACGAAATCGTGATTCTAGAAATCTGGTAATCGATTACATCTTGTGTGTAATCGATTACAAGAGTGGTGTAATCGATTACCAAGCCTCTGATGTCACGAAATGATGCTTCTGGGAATCACGTAATCAATTACAACTTGTGGGTAATCGATTACGGAGGTTCTGTCCGATTGGTAATCGATTACCAGGTCCTTGAAGTTACGAATCGTAGTTCTGGAAATCGTGTAATCGATTACAATGGGATTGTAATCGATTACAGGGATTCTGTTTCGCTGGTAATCGATTACCAGAGTGATGTAATCGATTACCAAGACCCAAAAATGAGATTTTTGAGTTGGAAATGATTTAGATTATGGTTTTTTGTCCTTTGTAACTCAAACATAACCTAAAAACCCTGGATTCAAGGATTTTACTTTACTTAAATGTGATAGGAATATGTATTCATACCGATAGAGAAGAAATGATTTTGAAAATGAAATTCTTGGATCCATGACATGGAAATTGTGGTATGTGTGTAATAATGAACATATATTGATGCTTATATTGGCCTATTGTGGCATGTTATGTAATGGTATGAGATTGTGAATCATACATGTCCATGCATAGTGTCATATGCATTGTGAATGTCCTTGTGGTCTGTTGTAAGGCCAAGTTGCCTAGGAGATTGAACACACCTTAGTGCGGGTGCGAGTAGACTAGTGTAGATCTTGTTATGACCTTGGGGGCGTCGGGGTGCGGATCCTCCACAATGGGTAGTTGGTAGCTCCTTTGCCTGTGGGGCAAACCGATGCAAACACACCGACGTATCCGGACTTGACACTGTCCTATATCGTGATCTAGTGTAGAATGTCTGTACAATGCCATGATTGTGCACGAGAAAAATTATTGATAGCATCGGCCTCGACGTGAGTTACGTACATGTCTCCTGATCTTTCTCTCCGACTGTTTGTGTCTAGCTCCATGGAGTAGGAATTTGGGAAAGCATGCATGTGAGTCATGATATACATTGTCATTGTTAATATTTATTTTTCCATATCTATGACTGATTTGGTTATTACTGAGATGACTATCTGCCTGGGATTTTTTATTTGCTTACTGTTGGAATTACTGCTTATTAGTTAAATATGACATTCTGAATTGCTATTTGGGCACGTGGTGCCGTACTATTTTTAGCTGCTATAATTGGTAATAATGGTAGGATGTCTTACCTCTTTCTTGTATCTCTATTACCTGTTGTATGTGTGTACACTGTATTGATCAAAGACGACGGCAAGGAGGCGGAAGATCCCGATTTTCCCAGCTTTTGGCCCGAACGAGACTAGCTTCTACTGAGACGATGGCGGCACGTATGCGCGGATTTCTTGGTGATGTGCGTCTGACCTTCCTCGGAGGGCCGGAGTGTTGGCATATCAACTTGAGTTCCGGTTGCTGCGTCTACTTAGAAGATGTGTCGATCGCCCTAGCTTGGAGACATCATAAGGCACCTGTCCTCACCTGCCACGTCAGCCTGCAACTGGAGTTTTACTTGCCCATCAGAGAGATGTGGGATGACCGTTACTACACCCCTTGGGAGGACTCTTTTGATTCTACTGCTCGGGCTCCTGCCCGTGGTTCTGTGGTTCCCATGGAGGTTTCCTCTGAAGAGGAGGATCCTGCTGAGGACCCGGATACGGTCCCTCCTCATCTGAGAGACTGAGTTTACTAGTAGCTACTGATGGCTACCAGTGTTTTATTTTGGGGCCTGATATACTTTTTTGTGTGGGCTGTATATTTTGGTATCTCTGGGGCATATTTGTATAATCCTTTGGGGCAGTTATAGTTTTGTGCTTGGGTAATTCAGGTTTGTATCTAAGTATAAATGATGTCAGAACATTTTATATATATATATATATATATATCTATATGCATGTTATTCATATGAGAATTTTGTCTACTATTTTATCCTTCACTGTCATTTATATTCCGCATGGTTAAAATGATTATCAAAACAAAAAAAAAAATATTTATGCTATTCCGCTCTCGTATTTAAGAATTGAACAAGTTAAACTTAAACGAATGAACCGGGTCTTGAAATGTTAAAACTTTACTTTTCCGCATTTTCTTTTATTTGACAATGTGACATTCCCTCCCAAAAAGGGGCGTTACATCAAGTTGGCATCAGAGCCCAGTTTATGTCTTCTTTGGGTCTTGTGTGTGAGTCTGTCTTGTTTGTGCTGTGTGAAATCTCTGTGGTTTGTGTTTTGAAATAAATCCCTCTAACTTACCTTGTGGTTTTCAATTAACCTGATTTGAGAAAGAATAAGATGGCGAGAAGTGGAGAAATTGCAGCTGCTATTGAGGCAATGCAGCGGATGGCAGAAGTCATCGCGCAGCAAAATGAGCGTGCGGCTCAACAACAAGAGAGAGCTGCTTAACAGTTCGAGGCGACTGCCGATGCCCAGAACTTGGCGGAGTTTCGTCGTCACAACCCTCCTCAGTTTAAGGGAGAATTTGATCCTGACAAGGCTAGTCTGTGGATCAAAGAATTAGAGAAAGTCTTCCGTGGCATGAACTGTGCCGAAGACAAGAAGGTGAATTATGCTACCTTTATGCTTGTGGGCAACGCCGAAGACTGGTGGAACGGAGCTCAGAGAGCATTGGAAGCCGAAGGAACTGACATCACATGGGATGTGTTCAAGAACAAGTTCTTGGACAAATATTTTCCTGCTAATGCGAGACATGCGAAAGAGCTGGAGTTCCTCAACTTGAGACAAGGGAACATGACCGTCAGTGAGTATGCAGCTAAATTTGAGAACCTGGAGAAGTTCTCAACACACTACCAACACCAAACCGATGAAGCTTGGAAGTGTTGGAAGTTCACCGAGGGATTGAGGTATGAGGTGAAGAAAGCTGTGATCACCCTGAAGATGAAGGTATTCTCAGAATTGTTAGACACTTGCTGTGAAGTTGAAGCCTTGGAACAGGCTAGAGACTCGAGAAACAGGAGCTTTGGGCCTGTACGGTCCCAAAGAGGTGGAGACAGTGGTTCAAACCGCTTCCAAAAGAAGCCTTATTCCCGACCAGCGGGAAGTCAGCAACAAACCGGTGGAAGTTCTGGTGGAGGTTCCTCTGGGAACCGAACTGGGCAAAATGTGACCTACCCGTTCAGATGCCTAAAATGTGGAAAAGATCATCTCACGAGAGATTGCACGATCAAGGGAATCATCTGCTTTAGATGTGGCAAACCGGGCCACATGTCCAGAGACTGCAATCAAGCAAAGGCTGAACCTTCAGTCAATACGATTCGAGCCAAGAAACTGCAAGCCGGAGGTCGAGTTTACACCATGAGCGGAGCTGAAGCTTCCGAATCCGAAGACTTAATTCAAGGAGAAGGCACCATAGAAGGTAATCTTTTAAAAGTACTGTATGACTCTAGGGTAACCCATTCCTTCATATCATATGACTGTGTGCTACAACTTGGCTTACCTGTGTCTGAACTACCTTTTGAATTAACTGTTTCAACCCCCACTAATAAACCGGTAGTTACTACCAAAGTCTGTTTGAAGTGTCCCTTAATTGTTGAAGGTCGAATCTTTTCTGTCGATTTGATATGTTTGTCTCTTTCACAGTTAGATATAATCCTAGGGATGGACTGGTTATCTTCCAACCATGTTCTATTAGATTGTTCTAGAAAAACCATAGTTTTCCCTGTGGATGAGAATTCTAGGTACTTAATGGCCAACCAAACATGAGCTTTCTTGAAAAAAGGAGCTCAGGGGTACATGCTACTATCTTCTTTAAAAATCGAGAGCGAGGCTAACCTGGACACTATTCCGGTTGTGAGAGAGTTCTCTGAAGTTTTTCCAGAAGAAGTACCTGGTTTACCACCAACACGTGAGATCGAGTTTGCTATTGATCTGGTACCAGGAGCTGGTCCCGTGTCTATAGCACCTTATCGTATGTCGCCGACCGAATTGGCCGAACTCAAGAAACAGCTAGAGGAGCTTTTGGAGAAATAGTTTGTTAGATCGAGTATGTCACCGTGGGGAGCACCAGTATTGTTAGTTCGAAAGAAGGACGGTACCTCAAGATTGTGTGTGGACTATAGGCAATTGAACAAATTGACAATCAAGAACAAGTATCCACTCCCAAGAATTGATGATTTGATGGACCAACTGAAGGGAGCAGCAGTGTTTTCAAAGATTGATTTGAGATCTAGGTACCATCAGATAACAGTGAAAACGGAGGATGTGCCCAAGACTGCTTTTCGTACTCGATACGGTCATTATGAGTACCTTGTAATGCCGTTTGGTGTTACGAATGCACCTGCTATCTTCATGGACTACATGAACAGGATCTTTCGTCCTTACTTGGACAAGTTTGTTGTCGTCTTCATTGACGATATCCTGATATATTCCCAGAATCAGGAGGATCATGTTGAGCACCTCAGCATAGTTCTTCAGATTCTAAGGGAGAAGGAATTGTATGCCAAGCTGTCGAAGTGTGAATTCTGGCTTGATGAGGTGAAGTTTCTAGGTCATGTGATCTCAAGGGAAGGGATTGTAGTGGATCCGTCGAAAGTTGAGGCAGTGTTACAGTGGGAGAGACCGAAGTCAGTGACAGAAATTCGTAGCTTTGTGGGCTTAGCTAAATATTACAGAAGATTTATAGAAGGGTTTTCCAAGATTGCTGGACCGCTCACTCATTTGACAAAGAAGAACCAAGCTTTTGAATGGATTGATAGCTGCGAGCAAAGTTTTCAAGAGTTGAAGAAACGGCTAACTACCTCATCGGTGTTAGTGCTACCTGATCCGAATGAGCCATTCGAGGTGTATTGTGATGCTTCGTATCAAGGATTGGGATGTGTTCTGATGCAACATAGAAGAGTTGTAGCTTATGCTTCGCGACAGTTGCGAGTACACGAAAAGAACTACCCTACACATGATTTGGAACTTGCGGCTATGGTTTTTGCTCTAAAGACATGGAGACATTTTCTCTATGGAGCAACATTCAACATCTTCAGTGACCACAAGAGCTTGAAATATTTGTATGATCAGAAAGAGCTGAATATGAGGCAGCAGAGATGGCTAGAATTCCTGAAAGACTATGATTTCCAGTTGTTATACCACCCTGGCAAGGCGAACGTCGTGGCTGATGCCTTGAGCAGAAAGACTATCAGTGCTTCTGCCTTGATGATCAAGGAAAGAGACCTCATAGAACAGTTTAGGGATGTATGGTCGTTTCTTAAGTTGGAACCCGGAAGGATTTGTATGAATATGGTCACCATCTCAAGTGAGCTAATGGATGATATACGGGAAAAGCAAAAGGGCGATGAATTCTTGCAAGAAGGGAGAGAATTGATAGGGCAAGGCAAAGAGATAGAATTTGAAGAAGGGACAGATGGAATTCTGAGATTCCGAGGTAGAATTTGTATTCCCCGTGTAACACCCCTTGATGTAGCAACCGGAGCGCAATCATCATTACACCACAGTTGCTAGATCCAGGTGCGTCACAGTCATAACAACAATAGTTTCAAAATTTACGAGTTTATTTTTGTTTTTCACATTTATGCATAAATAGAAAATACGAGCCATGAATGAAATATAAATGTATTCAACCTTAATACAACCAATGAAATGATATCACGTTCTATATATATATATTTCATAGACAACTTACACGAATCACTGATGACCTAGAATATAATGATTACAGAGTCAAATAAAATACAGCAAAATAAAAACATTAAAGGGGAGAAGTAATAACCCAGGGGTGGGTACTACCAGCAGACAAAGCCGCAACCCCATATGCATATAACTCTCGGCGTCCCAGTTGACACAACAGGCATCAATGCCTCCACGCAGCTACACTCCTACGAAATCGAAGAAATCTTGCCAAGTTCCCAACCCCATCGGCAAGGTGTGGTTCCCCATCACCTTCTTCATGATCTTTTATCAAATATGAATATAAAACAGCAATACAGAAATATAGGAAAGAGGTGAGACACCCATCTTTCATTACCACTATTGGCAGCAAGAAAATAGCACGGCGCAAAGCGCCCACCGAGCAATACAGTTCATATATTTATCAATAACAACAGCGGAAATTATAACAAAAGCAATTCAATTCTAAGCAATAATCAGAGTCAATAATAACAGTGATATTTATAGTAAAGGTAGAACAACAGTAAGCAATAGCAGGCAGATCACAATAGTATTTCCAGAAATCAGCACAACAATCAGATAATCATTTATAGGTATTCATGCTCAACAGTTTATAAGACCAGTAATGAACGATGCACAATGCATGCTTTCCCAATTCCTACTCCATGGAGCTAGACTCAAATAGTCGGAGAGAAAGATCAGGAGACATGTCTGTAACTCGGCTGCCGAGGCCAGTGCTATCAATAAATTTTCTTGTGCACAATCATGGCATTGTACAGACATTCTACACTAGATCACGATATAGGACAGTGTCAAGTCCGGATCGTCGGTGTGTTTGCATCGGTTTGCCCCACGGCACAGAGGAGCTCTAAACTGTCCATGTGAGGGACCCGCACCCCGATGCCCCCGAGGTCATAACACGACCCACACTTGTCTACTCGCACCCGCACTAAGGTGTGTTCAATCTCCTAGGCAACTTGGCCTTACAACAGTCCACAAGACATTCACAATGCATAAGACTCTATGCATGAACATGTATGATCATCAATGATGCATTCAACATAAGCATTACCTCAATGGCACATCATCATTTCTTATCTCATTGAATACTGAATCAATAACTGCATAACCCACATAGGGAATCACACTTGCATCAATAATTCTCACTAGGAATATATGTTCCTACATACCACAATTTCCATGTCATGGATCCAAGAATTCCATTTTCAAAATCGTTTCTTCTCTATTGGTATGAATACATATTCTTATTGCATTTAAGCAAAGTAAAATCCTTGAATCCAGAGTTTTTAGGTTATGTTTGAGTTACAAAGGACAAAGAACCATAATCTCAATCATTTCCAGCTCAAAAATCTCATTTTTGGGTCTTGGTAATCGATTACATCACCCTGGTAATCGATTACCAACGTAACAGAATCCCTGTAATCGATTACAATGTCATTGTAATCGATTACATGATTCCCAGAATCACATTTCGTAACTTCAACGCCCTAGTAATTGATTACACAGCCGTGGTAATCGATTACCAATTGGACAGAACTCCCGTAATCGATTACCCACAAGTTGTAATCGATTACGTGATTCCCAGAAGCACCATTTCATAAGATCATAGGCTTGGTAATCGATTACACAATTCTTGTAATCGATTACAAGCTAGACAGAATCTCTGTAATCAATTACACATAAGTTGTAATCGATTACCAGATTTCCAGAATCACGATTTTGTACCCTTAAGAGCTTGGTAATCGATTACAAGCTCCGTGTAATCGATTACCACGCGTAAACTTGCAGAAAACAGAGTTCTCAGGTCCTTTAACTCAAACCAAACCAATCCTTATCATGTTTAATCATCAAGATACTCAAATATACCTTCAAATCATGCAAGAGGCATCAATAAATCATACAAACCCAAACGAAATGCACTATCATGAAGAACAACATAAAAATGAGAGAACTTTATACATGGATTCAGAAATCAACAACAACTCACATACAAGACATTCCTTTACTACCAAGATTGGTTGAAGAGGATCATCTCCCTCTTACCTATTTGAAAAACAACACAATGTGCCACTCCTTCTTGCCCTAGATTTTCATTTTCCCTCCTTCAAGAAAACTCCAATGTGAGTGATCACCACAACGTTCACTCAAACCATGAAAAATAGGTTCTTGGTCACCAAGGTGGCCAAGAGAAACGAAAATAGCAAGGAAATGGGAGAAAGTTGAAGACTTTACCTTAAAGCTCCAAGCTTTAGCTTCAATGGTGGAAGAGAAATGGAAGAAGAAGAAGAAGAGGAACCAAAGGATAACCACCAAGGAGAATAGTTTTGAAATGGTGGAAGGAACAAGTAAATGTGATTTGTTTGGAAAATAAGGAAGTTGGTCTCCAATGTGTGGGTGTGTGTGTGTGTGTACGGTGGAGAGGAAGGAGAAGAAGAGAAGAAGAAGAAGAGAAGAGAGATGTGTTAAATGTTTTGTGTTTAGAAAATGAAGATGAGTTAATAGAAGGAAGAAAACACCTTTAACTCCCCCAAAAAGAGTTGTCTGCCGTGGAGTGTGAGGAGAGGAAAGAGAGAGAAAATGTGTTACAAGGGAAATTGCTAGGAAGCTTCCCCTAACAAGCTTGGATTAAATTTAATCTTTCTTTTGAAATTAAAACTAATAGATGTGATACAAAAATTAAATTTTGAATAATGTGATAATATTTTTAATACATGTTATTATTTGTTGGACAATAATTATAGTTGGCAGAAGTCAGCATTAACAAATCTGACAGATAAATTTTTTTGCAGTGTTTTATTATTTCATCTGTTAAGATTTCTCGAAGGACGTGAAACCTTGTAAACTGTGTCCGGCTTCGGATTTAGTAAGATCCCCCGTTGACGTTTCCATAGTTCAAGGTTCTCGGGAAAAATATTTCATTTTCCGACTCTGCTCAATATGCATGCAAAACGAGGAATATATTAAAATATTCGTCATTTCCGAAAAATTCTGAAAGAATTCACATAAATCACAAATATTAGAAAATGACTATTCGTAATAAAATTTTCCAACTTTGGGAGCGTTACAGTCGTTCTGCCAATTCTGCTCAACGTGCGCGTAGAATGAGAAATAATATTAAAATATTCTGCGTTCTCCGAAAAATCCAGAAAAATTCTTAAAAATTCCAAATATTGTAAAACGATCATTTATCTAGAAATTATAAATTTTCGGGATGTTACAACACTCCCCAACAAATAAAAATTTTGTCCTCGAAATTTTCATTCCTTAGGATAAATATCGACGTTGTTTCTTCACCTTTTCTTTTGACCTCCATATTGCGCTTCTAATCACGTCAATTCAAATTATTGTTACCAATGTGATCTCCCTACCTCCATGTGGTTTTGCCCTCCTACTCTCGATCTTGCAGGAAGTATTCCATGGGTCAGACTCTCTTTTAATCGTATTGTGTCCTGTTCGATAACATGGCCAGGTCCAAGGATATACTTTTGTGATCATGACATACGGAAGATATCATGAAGATTTAAAAAGAAAGGATAGCAAAGATTAGTTATGGATACCGAACCAAACCGAAAAAGAATTTAGGATAGTCCGTAGAATTTAAGAGTGAGTTTGCTGACAACTTAAATAAGATTACACACATTTAGCAATGCCTTTCTTCATCCCTTGTTACCATTACTTCTGTTTTAGATTTTGATATACCTTGATCACTCCGGTGTGTAAACTCGGTTTACTCTCGTGAGTTTTATTGGAAACAAACTCCTTAAGTTCTGAGTCATTTGGTATTGCAACCTTCACCTGTGAACATTAAGATTCCATCGAGTTCCTTCCTCGCATTCTGACACCATGCTTCGTCTTAATAGCCTCTTCTTGTCTTGTAGAAATCGGTCACTATTCTACTTCTCTTGAATCCTTCCCAATAGATCATTCGAAATAGCGACTATATCTAGACATACCTCATCCAGTGTCATTTCTAATGATAGCCACCTGTCCTCGAATTACCCTACTAATTCCTTCTTCTCGACCATCATAATGAAGGCATTAGGCAGTTTCCGATTCCCAAGCGTCCGCCATGGCGTTTTCTTTTCCAAGATGACTCTAAAGTTAGAGATCATGTTCCTTCAAAACCTTTAGTCACCTTCTTCGCCTCGTGTTTGGTTCCTTCTCATTGAATAAATACTTCAGGTTCTTGTGACAGCGAAAGGCATTGAATATTGCTCCATATAGAAAGTGTCTTTATATTCTTAGAGCAGATACAACAGCGGTCAATTACAAGTCACGGATCGGGCATTCTCCTCATGCACCCTCAACTACCGTAAGGCGCAAGCCTCAACTCCCCAGCTTTTCATGAGCGCACATCCCAAACCTTGATGTGAAGCATCACAAAACACTTCGAAGGTTTCATTGAGATCGGGCAGTATCGAAATCAGAATATTTCCTCAATCTTTGAAAAACTTTCTCCGCTTGTGATGGTCCGTAAAAGTTTTGATTCTCTTTTTGTAATCGGAGCAAGTTGTTCTACTATCTTCGAGAATCTGTTGATACTCCTTCGATAAAAACCAACTGATCCCACTAGCTATGAATCCCCCTCACCGTTTCCGACCTTTCCTTTTGAGGAACTGCTTCAACCTTTTTGTGAATCCACACGATTCCTCCATTTGGAATTTCATGATCCAAAACGGAACCTCCTTAAACGAGAATCCGTACTCTGATACTTTGGCACTTACTCCCCCTTCTTTAAAGTTAGGAAAACTACATCGAGATGTCCAACGTATCTCCCCACATCTTCGAGAATAGGTCAGAATGTCATCATTAATGACAATGACATCCCGTTCAAGGTAAGGATAGAAAATACAATTTATGTTGTCCAAGAATACAACATGAGCGTTTGTCACTCCGATTGACATCACGGGATACCCATAATGTCGAAAGCACACTCAAAGAATCATCTTAGGGACATTCTCTATTTCCACGAATCCATCGGTGACCAGGACATACATCTATCTTGGAGAGAATAACGATTTCCTTCTTGCTGATCCATCAAATCATTCACCTTCCTCCGAGAATACTCATCTTTGATCATAATCTTGTTTAACTGGCGATAGTCCTCGTATCACCGAGAAATTTTTTTTTATTCTTCTCCTTAACCAACAGCATCTTAGCTCAACATGCGGAACTCTTTGGCCATTAGAGTGGCATTTATATTCCCTTTACTCTTGGTTCTTTATGGAAAACATTACATGTACCCTCAGGTTCCTTTCTTTTATGATGCTTAGACCATGTTGGCCGTTACAAGTTTAAAAGCCTTAATTTCAAAAATCTCTAAGGTTTTTATCGGAACGACCTAGCCGACAATAATCAGAAAACTACCGATCAATTTCTAAAATCATGAACTCGAATAGATATGATTCGAGGTAAGCAAGATAGGTTAACAAAAGACTCGACCTTTAGTAGAAATAGGATAGATTACACAACTTAGGTGTCAACGACAAGTCTTAGTAACAGAAATGGAAATAATTTAAGTTGAAGATAAGAAAGATACAGATGAATCCCAATGATCCATAAAGTTACAAATTGTAAAAGGAAGGGTTACCCCCAGAGTTATACAGCACGATTATAGGATCGTCATTTGAGGCGTAACTTCCCTTGTTTAGATTTCCATTATCGAGGTCTCAACACCACCTAAGGTATAAGTTCTAGCTTCTGCTTGTGGTTCTACAGCCCTTACAGCATTGACTGAAGAATTTGCCTTTGCTTGGTCGCAGTTACGGGAGACGTGTCCAGGCTTTCCACATCTAAAACAGATTATCCCTTTGATCTTACACTCCCTCGTGAAGTGTTCTTTTCTGCATTTCATACATCTTGGCGAGGATGTCGGGGTCTGACTAGATACACCACCGCTAGTACTTTGTCCAGAAGTTGGTTGTTGTTGTTTCCCTGATACCCGTGCGTATGGTTTCCACTTAAACTGGTTAACTTTTCTATTATTCCTCTTTTGGAATCTAGGTAGTCCAAGTTTGCCCCGAAGTCGACTTTCCTCCAACAGATTCTGACCCTCAACTTCCAATTCTCGTTGTTGTGTGGCCCTCTGATCCTGGTAAGTTGTTACCGCAGCTATCATTTGCCTTTCTTCGGCAGTCGCAACCATACTCCTATT
Organism: Ormosia emarginata; assembly: GCA_029884605.1. Classification (NCBI taxonomy): domain Eukaryota; kingdom Viridiplantae; phylum Streptophyta; class Magnoliopsida; order Fabales; family Fabaceae; genus Ormosia; species Ormosia emarginata. The sequence continues at coordinate 34,858,230 of JAQQTP010000074.1, read as the reverse complement.
GTCTTGTCCCGCGCTCACATGTATACGTCTGTCACAAGCCACCGCCCTTGCATGTCTACTGCGAGCCATTGAATCTCTCTGAAGACGGACATAATTACAACAAACAAAAGTTACTTCAAACAATGTTATCTCCCTATGAAAACTAAATACAAAGAGTCACACAATTCATACAATTCAAGCAAGACAAGTCTAATTCCATACAACCTAACAATCTCCAGCTCGAACTTCTTCATTCTGCTTCCACAGCGTAATCCCTCGTAAGCCGTCAACTCCCAAACTGCTTCTCGAACCTAGTTTACACCAACTATTTCTTTCTCCAGAAGATCGATTTTCCAAAACCCTTTGATCTCCTCACAAAAGAAATCCTATCTTCCTAACACAGTATGCCTAGGTGAAGTCATAGTTTCCTATACACACAGAACATTTCATATTGAGTAGGCCAGTCCTCAATATCATGCAACTGTATAACAGTAGCCATCAACATTCAATCTACGGCAAGCCATGCATTCCTTTCCCATTATCTCAATTAAGAGACAAGGAAGTACACAACAGACCAAATTCTAATATACCTAAACATAGCAAGTCCATACCCCGGCTCAATAGGATGAACTGCTCTGATACCACCTAATGTAACACCCCTTGATGTAGCAACCGGAGCGCAATCGTCATTACACCACAGTTACTAGATCCAGGTGCGTCACAGTCATAACAACAGTAGTTTCAAAATTTACGAGTTTATTTTTGTTTTTCACATTTATGCATAAATAGAAAATACGAGCCATGAATGAAATATAAATGTATTCAACCCTTAATACAACCAATGAAATGATATCACGTTCTATATATATATATATTTCATAGTCAACTTACACAAATCACTGATGACCTAGAATATAATGATTACAAAGTCAAATAAAATACAGCGGAAATAAAAACATTAAAGGGGAGAAGTAATAACCCAGGGATGGGTACTACCAGCAGACAAAGCCGCAACCCCATATGCATATGACACTCGGCGTCCCAGTTGACACAACAAGCATCAATGCCTCCACGCAGCTACACTCCTACGAAATCGAAGATATCTTGCCAGGTTCCTAACCCCATCAGCAAGGTGTGGTTCCCCATCACCTTCTTTACGATCTTTTATCAAATATGAATATAAAACAGCAATACAGAAATATAGGAAAGAGGTGAGACACCCATCTTTCATTACAACTATTGGCAGCAAGAAAATAGCACGACGCAAAGTGCCCACCGAGCAATACAGTTCATATATTTATCAATAACAACAGCGGAAATTATAACAAAAGCAATTCAATTCTAAGCAATAATCAGAGTCAATAATAACAGTGATATTTATAGTAAAGGTAGAACAACAGTAAGCAATAGCAGGCAGATCACAATAGTATTTCCAGAAATCAGCACAACAATCAGATAATCATTTATAGGTATTCATGCTCAACAGTTTATAAGACCAGTAATGAACGATGCACAATGCATGCTTTCCCAATTCCTACTCCATGGAGCTAGACTCAAATAGTCGGAGAGAAAGATCAGGAGACATGTCTGTAACTCGGCTGCCGAGGCCAGTGCTATCAATAAATTTTCTTGTGCACAATCATGGCATTGTACAGACATTCTACACTAGATCACGATATAGGACAGTGTCAAGTCCGGATCGTCGGTGTGTTTGCATCGGTTTGCCCCACGGCACAGAGGAGCTCTAAACTGTCCATGTAAGGGACCCGCACCCCGGCGTCCCCAAGGTCATAACACGACCCACACTTGTCTACTCGCACCCGCACTAAGGTGTGTTCAATCTCCTAGGCAACTTGGCCTTACAACAGTCCACAAGACATTCACAATGCATAAGACTCTATGCATGAACATGTATGATCATCAATGATGCATTCAACATAAGCATTGCCTCAATGGGACATCATCATTTCTTATCTCATTGAATACTGAATCAATAACTGCATAATCCACATAGGGAATCACACTTGCATCAATAATTCTCACTAGGAATATATGTTCCTACATACCACAATTTCCATGTCATGGATCCAAGAATTCCATTTTCAAAATCGTTTCTTCTCTATTGGTATGAATACATATTCTTATTGCATTTAAGCAAAGTAAAATCCTTGAATCCAGAGTTTTAGGTTATGTTTGAGTTACAAAGGACAAAGAACCATAACCTCAATCATTTCCAGCTCAAAAATCTCATTTTTGGGTCTTGGTAATCGATTACATCACCCTGGTAATCGATTACCAACATAACAGAATCCCTGTAATCGATTACAATCTCATTGTAATCGATTACATGATTCCCAGAATCACATTTCGTAACTTCAAAACCCTAGTAATTGATTACACAGCCGTGGTAATCGATTACCAATTGGACAGAACCCCCGTAATCGATTACCCACAAGTTGTAATCGATTACGAGATTCCCAGAAGCACCATTTCATAAGATCATAGGCTTGGTAATCGATTACACAATTCTTGTAATCGATTACAAGCTAGACAGAATCTTTGTAATCGATTACACATAAGTTGTAATCGATTACCAGATTTCCAGAATCACGATTTCGTACCCTTAAGAGCTTGGTAATTGATTACAAGCCCCGTGTAATCGATTACCACGCGTAAACTTGCAGAAAACAGAGTTCTCAGGTCCTTTAACTCAAACCAAACCAATCCTTATCATGTTTAATCATCAAGATACTCAAATATACCTTCAAATCATGCAAGAGGCATCAATAAATCATACAAACCCAAACGAAATGCACTATCATGAAGAACAACATAAAAATGAGAGAACTTTATACATGGATTCAGAAATCAACAACAACTCACATACAAGACATTCCTTTACTACCAAGATTGGTTGAAGAGGATCATCTCCCTCTTACCTATTTGGAAAACAACACAATGTGCCACTCCTTCTTGCCCTAGATTTTCATTTTCCCTCCTTCAAGAAAACTCCAATGTGAGTGATCACCACAACGTTCACTCAAACCATGAAAAATAGGTTCTTGGTCACCAAGGTGGCCAAGAGAAACGAAAATAGCAAGGAAATGGGAGAAAGTTGAAGACTTTACCTTAAAGCTCCAAGCTTTAGCTTCAATGGTGGAAGAGAAATGGAAGAAGAAGAAGAAGAGGAACCAAAGGATAACCACCAAGGAGAATAGGTTTGAAATGGTGGAAGGAACAAGTAAATGTGATTTGTTTGGAAAATAAGGAAGTTGGTCTCCAATGTGTGGGTGTGTGTGTGTGTGTACGGTGGAGAGGAAGGAGAAAAAGAGAAGAAGAAGAGAAGAAGAAGAAGAAGAGAGATGTGTTAAATGTTTTGTGTTTAGAAAATGAAGATGAGTTAATAGAAGGAAGAAAACACCTTTAACTCCCCCAAAAGGAGTTGTCTGTAGTGGAGTGTGAGGAGAGGAAAGAGAGAAAAATGTGTTACAAGGAAATTGCTAGGAAGCTTCCCCTAACAAGCTTGGATTAAATTTAATCTTTCTTTTGAAATTAAAACTAATAGATGTGATACAAAAATTAAATTTTGAATAATGTGATAATATTTTTAATACATGTTATTATTTGTTAGACAATAATTATAGTTGGCAGAAGTCAGCATTAACAAATCTGACAGATAAATTTTTTTGCAGTGTTTTATTATTTCATCTGTTAAGATTTCTCGAAGGACGTGAAACCTTGTAAACTGTGTCCGGCCTCGGGTTTAGTAAGATCCCCCGTCGACGTTTTCATAATTCAAGGTTCTCGGGAAAAATATTTCATTTTCCGACTCTGCTCAATATGCACGCAAAACGAAGAATATATTAAAATATTCGTCGTTTCCGAAAAATTCTGAAAGAATTCACATAAATCACAAATATTAGAAAATGACTATTCGTAATAAAATTTTCCAACTTTGGGAGCGTTACAGTCGTTCTGCCAATTCTGCTCAACGTGCGCGTAGAACGAGAAATAATATTAAAATATTCCGCATTCTCCGAAAAATCCAGAAAAATTCTTAAAAATTTCAAATATTGTAAAACGATCATTTATCCAGAAATTATAAATTTTCGGGATGTTACACCCCGTGACCAAGAGCTTAGGCGATATAAAGTGGAACATCAAAGACCAGTGGGATTGCTACAACCATTATCTATTCCTGAATGGAAATGGGATAGCATTGCGATGGATTTTGTTGTGGGTTTGCCGAGGACAAAGAAAGGACACGACTCGATATGGGTAATAGTGGATCGACTCACGAAGTCAACCCATTTTCTCCCAATCAATATAAGGTACAGTTTGGAGAAGTTGACCCAGTTGTATATTGGTGAGATCGTTAGGCTACATGGTGTGCCTACGAGTATTGTTTCGGATAGGGATCCGAGATTTACTTCAAAATTTTGGCAGAGTTTACAAGCATCGTTGGGAATGAAGTTACGTCTGAGTTCAACGTACCATCCACAAACCGATGGTCAATCAGAAAGGACGATCCAATCTTTAGAAGATTTGCTTAGAGCTTGTACTATAGAACAAACTGGATGTTGGGATGAAGTTCTACCACTGATAGAGTTCACCTACAACAACAGTTATCATTCGAGTATAGGGATGGCACCCTATGAAGCTCTGTATGGACGACGGTGTCAAACACCATTGTGTTGGTACCAAGACGGAGAGCGTCTTACGATTGGACCAGATATCATTCAGCAGACAACTGAGAAGGTCAAGATGATTCAAGAAAAGATGAGAACTGTGCAGAGCCGGCAAAAGAGTTATGCAGATAAGAGAAGAAAGCCTCTTGAGTTTGAGGAAGGTGAGCATGTATTCCTGAAAGTCACACCTACGACTGGGGTCGGCCGGGCTTTGAAATCTAAAAAACTCACTCCAAAGTTTCTTGGACCTTACCAAATCCTTCACCGGATAGGTCCAGTAGCCTACCAGATAGTCTTACCCCCTTTTCTTTCCAACATACACAATGTCTTCCATGAGTCACAACTTCGTAAGTATTTGCCTGATCCAAGTCATGTCATAGCACTGGACACAGTACAGTTAAAAAAGAACTTGACCTATGAGGCGCCTCCTGCGAGAATCGAGGACCGACGGATAAAACAACTTAGAGGAAAGGAGATCTCATTGGTAAAAGTGATTTGGAACGAGACGATTGGTAACGCAACTTGGGAGCCAGAAGACAAAATGAGAGAGCAACATCCGGAACTATTTTGATGTATGTAAATTTCGAGGATGAAATTACTTTTAGTAGGGGAGTGTTGTAACATCCCGAAAAATATCAGTTTAAGTATAAATGATCATTTTATATAATTCTTGATTTTTAGGAATTTTTCTAGAATTTTTCAGAAATGACGAATATTTTATTATATTTCTCGTTTTGCGTGCACACTGAGCTGAGAATTACTGAGGTCAGTGTAATGCTCCGAAAATTAATTATTTCACCACCAATAGTCATTTTCTAATATTTGTGATTTATGTGAATTCTTTCAGATTTTTTCTAGAAATGTTGAATATTTTAATATATTCCTCGTTTTGCGTATGCATTGTGCAGACTGTAATGCCCCTTTTTGGGAGGGAACGTCACATTGTCAAATAAAAGAAAATGCAGAAAAGTAAAGTTTTAACATTTCAAGACCCGGTTCATTCGTTTAAGTTTAACTTGTTCAATTCTTAAATACGCAAGTAGAATAGTAGAAATATTTTTTTTTTGATAATCATTTTAACTATGCGGAATATAAATGACAGTGAAGGATAAAATAGTAGACAAAATTCTCATCTGAATAACATGCATATAGATATATATATAAAATGTACTGATATCATTTATACTTAGATACAAGCCTGAATTATCCAAAAAGCAAAACTATACCTGCCCCAAAGGATTATACAAATATGCCCCAGAGATACCAAAATATACAGCCCACAAAAACAATACATCAGGCCCCAAAAATAAAACACTGGTAGCCATCAGTAGCTACCAGAAAACTCAGTCTCTCAGATGAGGAGGGACCGTATCCGGGTCCTCGGCAGGATCCTCCTCTTCAGAGGAAACCTTCATAGGAACCACAGAACCACGGGCAGGAGTCCGAGCAGTAGAATTAAAAGAGTCCTCCCAAGGGATGTAGTAGCGGTCACCCCACATCTCTCTGATGGGCAAGTAAAACTCCAGTCGCAGGCTGATGTGGCAGGTGAGGACAGGTGCCTCATGACGTCTCCAGGCTAGGGCGATCGACACATCTCCCAAGTAGACGCACCCATCGGAACTCAAGTTGATATGCCAATACGCCGGCCCTCCGAGGAAGGTCAGACGCACATCACCAAGAAATCCGCGCATACGTGCCACCATCGTCTTCGTAGAAGCTAGTCTCGTTCAGGCCAGAAGCCAGGAAACTCGGGATCTTCTGCCTCCTTACCGTCGTCTTCGATCAATACAATATACACACATATAGCAAGTAACAGAGGTACAAGAAAGAGGTAAGATATCCTACCATCATTACCAATTATAGCAGCTAGAAATAGTACGGCACCATGCCCCCAAATAGCAATTCAGAATATCACATTCAATTAATAAGCAGAAATTCCAACAGTAAGCAAATAAACAATTCTAGGCAGATAGTCATCTCGGTAATAACCAAATCAGTCATAGATATGGAAAAATAAATATTTACAATGACAATGTATATCATGACTCACATGCATGCTTTTCCAAATTCCTACTCCATGGAGCTAGACTCAAACAGTCGGAGAGAAAGATCAGGAGACATGTCTGTAACTCGGCTGCCGAGGCCAGTGCTATCAATAATTTTTCTCGTGCACAATCATGGCATTGTACAAACATTCTACACTAGATCACGATATAGGACAGTGTCAAGTCCAGATCGTCGGTGCGTTTGCATCGGTTTGCCCCACAGGCAAAGGAGCTACCAACTACCCATTGTGGAGGACCCGCACCCCGACGCCCCCAAGGTCATAACAAGACCCACACTTGTCTACTCGCACCCGCACTAAGGTGTGTTCAATCTCCCAGGCAACTTGGCCTTACAACAGTCCACAAGGACATTCACAATGCATATGATACTATGCATAGACATGTATGATTCACAATTTCATACCATTACATAACATGCTACAATAGGCCAATATGAGCATCAATATATGTTTCTCATCACACACATACCATAATTTCCATGTCATGGATCCAAGAATTCCATTTTCAAAATCATTTCTTCTCTATCGGTATGAATACATATTCCTATCACTTTTAAGTAAAGTAAAATCCTTGAATCCAGGGTTTTTAGGTTATGTTTGAGTTACAAAGGACAAAGAACCATAATTTCAATCATTTCCAGCTCAAAAATCTCATTTTTGGGACTTGGTAATCGATTACATCACTCTGGTAATCGATTACCAGCGAAATAGAATCCTTGTAATCGATTACAATCCCATTGTAATCGATTACACGATTTCCAGAACTACGATTCTTAACCTCAAGGACCTGGTAATCGATTACACAGCCGTGGTAATCGATTACCAATTGGACAGAACCTCCGTAATCGATTACCCACAAGTTGTAATCGATTACGTGATTCCCAGAAGCATCATTTCATGACATCAGAGGCTTGGTAATCGATTACACCATTCTTGTAATCGATTACACACAAGATGTAATCGATTACCAGATTTCCAGAATCACGATTTCGTACGCTTAAGAGCTTGGTAATCGATTGCAAGCCCCGTGTTATCGATTACCACGCGTAAACTTGCAGAAAACAGAGTTCTCCAGGTCCTTTAACTCAAACCAAACCAATCATTATCATATTTAATCAACAAGTTACTCAAATATACCTTCAAATCATGCAAGAGGCATCAATCAATCATACAAACTAACAACATAAAAATGAGAGAACTTTCTACATAGATTCAGAAATCAATAACAACACGTAGACATACTAATCACAAAATCAAAGGATAACCCTCATTAGGGTTTTTCCACCAACAACACAATCAAGGTTCCTAGATGCTAAGAGAGGTTGAGGAGGAGTGTCTTCCTCTTATCTAAGTGAAGAAAATAAAAGAAGAACACCAAGAACCTCCTTTGAATTTTGGATTTGAGCTCCAAGAACCCTAAAAATGGTGACTTTGTTAGAATCAATATCAAGGCTTGAAAAATAAGCCATGGATGGCCAACATGAAGACCATAACCACGAAAATGGAGGAGAAAGAAGAGAAGTCTTGAGTCTTACCCAAAAAGCTCAAAGCTTGGAGCTTGGAGCTTGGAGAAAATAGTGAGAATGGTGGAATCTCAAGATGCTCCAAAAAAGAAGGATGTCTAGGAGAGGAAAAGGGTTAAGAGAGTGTGGTTGGAAGAAAATTTGGTGATGAATGAGGGGGAAGAGGGCTGCTGGTGCCGTGGGATTTCTGGAGATAGGGAGAAGAAAATATCATGAGGAAGAAGAAGAATGAAGCAGAAGAAAGAAGAAGTAAAGGAAATGCTTTAGGAAATAAAATCAATCCCCCCCAAAAATGTTGTCCAGCCGTGCATGAAGGAGAGAGAGAAGGGAATGGGCTACTTTTGCATGGGGAAGGAAGAAGAGAAAATTTCCAAGAAGCTTCCTCCAAGCTTCTATGAGAAGCTTTGCACGTTTCTCGATAAAGTGAAAGTAACGTTGTTTCCTAATCGAGCACACTAACACAGATGAATATTTACACTGTCAGTACTATTTTTCCTCCAGTGTAGAAGGGTTACTGATGATGAAAATAATATTTCATTATTCATCAGATAATTTTTTAATACCGCGATTTCATTCATCGAGTAAAACCTCGTAAAATGTAAACTTCGTAAATTGTGTCCGGCCTCGGATTTAGTAAGATCCCCCGTCGACAAGTCCACAATTTAGAGTTTACCAGCCATAGAGAAGACATCGCATCTTTTCAGGTCTGTGTAACATCCCGAAAAATATCTGTTTAAGTATAAATGATCATTTTATATTATTCTTAATTTTTAGGAATTTTTCTAGAATTTTTCGGAAACGACGAATATTTTAATATATTCCTCATTTTGCGTGCACACTGAGCTGAGAATTGCTGAGGTTAGTGTAACGCTCCGGAAGTTAATTATTTCACCACCAATAGTCATTTTCTAATATTTGTGATTTATGTGAATTCTTTCAGAATTTTTCGAAAACGATGAATATTTTAATATATTCCTTATTTTGCGTGTGCGCTGTGCAGACCCGGGAAGATGCGATGTCTTCCCTGTGGCTGGTAAACTCTAAATTGTGGACTTGTCGACGGGGAATCTTACTAAACCCGAGGTCTGGCACAATTTACGAAGTTTATGCTTTACGAGGTTTTACCCGATGAATGAAATCGCGGTATTGTAAAAATCATCTGATGAATAATGAAATATTATTTTCATCATCAATAACTCTTCTACACTGGAGGAAAAAAAATACTGATAGTGTAAATATTCATCTATGTTAGTGTGCCTGATTAGGAAACAACTTTACTTTCACTTTATCAAGAAACATGCGAAGCTTCTCATGGAAGCTTGGAGGAAGCTTCTTGGAAATTTCCTCTTCCTCCTTCCCCATGCAAAAGCAGCCCATTCCCTCCTCTCTCTCTTTCATGCACGGCTGGACAACATTTTGGGGGGGAAATTGATTTTATTTCCTAAGCATTGCTTTACTTCTTCCCTCTTCTGCTTCACTCTTCTTCTTCCTCATGATATTTTCTCCTCCCCCTCTCCAGAAATCCCACGGCACCAAAGACCCTCTTCCCCTCTCATTCATCACAAAATTTTCTTCCAACCACACTCTCTTAACCCTCTTCCTCTCCTAGACATCCTTCTTGTTTGGAGCATCTTGAGATTCCACATTTTCACCATTTTCTTCAAGCTCCAAGCTTTGAGCTTTTTGGGTAAGATTCAAGACTTCTCTTCTTTCTCCTCCATTTTCGTGGTCATGGTTTTCATGTTGGCCATCCATGGCTTATTTTTCAAGCCTTGGTATTGATTCTAACAAAGTCACCATTTTTAGGATTCTTGGAGCTCAAATCCGAAAATTCAAAGGAGGTTCTTGGTGTTCTTCTTTTGTTTTCTTCACTTAGGTAAGAGGAAGACACTCTTCCTCTACCTCTCTTAGCATCTAGGAACCTTGATTGTGTTGTTGGTGGAAAAACCCTAATGAGGGTTATCCTTTGATCTTGTGATTACTATGACTATGTGTTGATGTTAATTGATTTATGCTATTGGATTGAATTGTTATATGATTGATTGATGCCTCTTGCATGATTTGAAGGTATATTTGAGTAACTTGTTGATTAAATATGATAATGATTGGTTTAGTTTGAGTTAAAGGACCTGAGAACTCTGTTTTCTGCAAGTTTACGCGTGGTAATTGATTACACGGGGCTTGTAATTGATTACACGGGGCTTGTAATCGATTACAAGAGTGGTGTAATCGATTACCAAGCCTCTGATGTCACGAAATGATGCTTCTGGGAATCACGTAATCGATTACAACTTGTGGGTAATCGATTACGGAGGTTCTGTCCGATTGGTAATCGATTACCAAGGCTGTGTAATCGATTACCAGGTCCTTGACGTTATGAATCGTAGTTCTGGAAATCGTGTAATCGATTACAATGGGATTGTAATCGATTACAGGGATTCTGTTTCACTGGTAATCGATTACCAGAGTGATGTAATCGATTACCAAGACCCAAAAATGAGATTTTTGAGCTGGAAATGATTTAGATTATGGTTCTTTGTCCTTTGTAACTCAAACATAACAGAAAAACCCTGGATTCAAGGATTTTACTTTACTTAAATGTGATAGGAATATGTATTCATACCGATAGAGAAGAAATGATTTTGAAAATGGAATTCTTGGATCCATGACATGGAAATTGTGGTATGTGTGTGATAATGAACATATATTGATGCTTATATTAGCTTATTGTGGCATGTTATGTAATGGTATGAGATTGTGAATCATACATGTCCATGCATAGTATCATATGCATTGTGAATGTCCTTGTGGACTATTGTAAGGCCAAGTTACTTAGGAGATTGAACACACCTTAGTGCGGGTGCGAGTAGACTAGTGTGGGTCTTGTTATAACCTTGGGGGCGTCGGGGTGCGGGTCCTCCACAATGGGTAGTTGGTAGCTCCTTTGCCTGTGGGGCAAACCGATGCAAACGCACCGACGATCCAGACTTGACACTGTCCTATATCGTGATCTAGTGTAGAATGTCTGTACAATGCCATGATTGTGCACGAGAAAAATTATTGATAGCACTGGCCTCGGCAGCCGAGTTACAGACATGTCTCCTGATCTTTCTCTCCGACTGTTTGAGTCTAGCTCCATGGAGTAGGAATTTGGGAAAGCATACATGTGAGTCATGATATACATTGTCATTGTTAATATTTATTTTTCCATATCTATGACTGATTTGGTTATTACTGAGATGACTATCTGCCTGGGATTGTTTATTTGCTTACTGTTGGAATTACTGCTTATTAGTTGAATATGACATTCTAAATTGCTATTTGGGCGCGTGGCGTCGTACTGTTTCTAGCTGCTATAATTGGTAATGATGGTAGGATGTTTTACCTCTTTCTTGTATCTCTATTACCTGCTGTATGTGTGTATACTGTATTGATCAAAGACGACGGCAAGGAGGCGGAAGATCCCGATTTTCCCGGCTTCTGGCCCGAACGAGACCAGCTTCTACTGAGACGATGGCGGCACGTATGCGCGGATTTCTTGGTGATGTGCGTCTGACCTTCCTCGGAGGGCCGGAGTGTTGGCATATCAACTTGAGTTCCGATCGCTGCGTCTACTTGGGAGATGTGTCGATCACCCTAGCCTGGAGACATCATGAGGCACCTGTCCTCACCTGCCACATCAGCCTGCGACTGGAGTTTTACTTGCCCATCAGAGAGATGTGGGGTGACCGTTACTACACCCCTTGGGAGGACTCTTTTGATTCTACTGCTCGGGCTCCTGCCCGTGGTTCTGTGGTTCCCATAGAGGTTTCCTCTGAAGAGGAGGATCTTGCTGAGGACCCGGATACTGTCCCTCCTCATCTGAGAGACTGAGTTTACTGGTAGCTACTGATGGCTACCAGTATTTTATTTTGGGCCTGATGTACTTTTTTGTGTGGGCTGTATATTTTGGTATCTCTGGGGCATATTTGTATAATCCTTTGGGGCAGTTATAGTTTTGTTTTTGGGTAATTCAGGCTTGTATCTAAGTATAAATGATGTCAGAACATTTTATATATATATCTATATGCATGTTATTCAGATGAGAATTTTGTCTACTATTTTATCCTTCACTGTCATTTATATTCCGCATGGTTAAAATGATTATCAAAACAAATATATATATATATATATATATATATATATATATATATATATATATATATATATATATATATATATTTCTGCTATTCTGCTCGTATTTAAGAATTGAACAAGTTAAACTTAAACGAATGAACCGGGTCTTGAAATGTTAAAACTTTACTTTTCTGCATTTTCTTTTATTTGACAATGTGGCGTTCCCTCCCAAAAAGGGGCGTTACATCAAGTGATATTGAGCTTAGAAGTCAGAACAGATGAGCTGAGGTTGAGCCTGACCCATGAGCAGTAATTGGGCTATATCTCAGGTTGTAGGTGATGGAATTGGATGAAACTGGAGGCTATGGAAAGCTAAGACAATTTTCTAGAACTTTCATGAAGACCACTTGATAGGAAAATGACGCATGCCGTGAGATTAGAGCAGAAACATTTCAGAGACAAGAATCTCTATAATTTCAACTCATTCATCATCATCAAGCAACTATTTTGGCATTTACTTCTCATCATCAAACAACTCCATTGTCTTCTTGTACTCTTTGAGCTCTATAAAAGGGAGCTTGGGTGCTCATTTAGGTCATCTTTGATCTTAGTTTAGTTTATGCTATTGCATTATTTGTTTCTCTTGTTGTAGTTTTCTTTGTTCTAAATTGAAATTATGTTCATCTTTTTCTTCTTCTCTCTTTCTTTCTTCTTATCTATGAGTAACTAATTTTCATTTTGCTTGGGTGAAAGGGTGAAACTTTTGGTAATATGTTGAGGTTAGATTAATTTCCTTCTTATGCTTAAATGATATATTTTTAAGTGATCATTATATGTGTTATATGTTGTTTACATGTATAATCTTAATTGAACTTTGAATGTTAAATCTTCTGATTGGAACCTCCATTATGTGTGATTTCAATTGAGTTATAAAAAGAAATAATCTTGTATTTAATTTATTACTAAGAGTGGATCTCCTAACCCAACCAAATCCTTTTCATCTGTGAACAACTTTTATTACTTTTAGTAGTGTGACAAATATGCTCTTTACCTCAAAGAATTTTTTTTCATCAATTTCCTGTGGATCGACCTCGGACTCCCGATAATATACTACTTGAAACAACCTACACTTGGCTTTGAAACTTTTCATTCCCTTCAAGTTTTTGGTGCCACTGCCGGGGAACTTGATTTGCAGTTCTAATTTATTAAGGTTCTCTTTCTGTAAGTAAACTTTACCAACAGGTATATTCTTCCTCTACTTTTTTCACTTTTTAATTTACTAACTTACTAATTAAGTTACTAACTTACTAACTTACTAACTTATTAACTAATTTTTATATTTATGTCATTTATTTTTATTTTTTTATTTTTTTATTTATGTCATTTATTTACGTTTTTTAATATTTTTTATTTACACTTTCTATTTCTATTTTTATTTATTTATTTACGCTTTCCGACTTACTAACTTACAAACTTTTTATTTACGTCATTTATTTTATGTTTACTAACTTTTTATTTATGTTATTTATTTATGCTTTGTATATTAATTTTTTTTATTTTAAGTCATTTATTTTTGCTTAATATTTAGCGGCCGGTTTATACTGCCTACTAGTACATTATTTTTATTTTACGTCATTTATTTATACTTAATTAGTATCGTGATTCTAATTCTGGTCGTTTGGTTAAAATTAATCCTTGTACTTTATATATTGATTTGTTTGAATCACAATCACACACAATTGACACAATGACTGAAATTGAAAGTGCACATGTTGAACATGAAATTCAAACACAACTACCTGAAAATAAAAGTGTACATGATGAATAGAAAAATCAACCATTGCGAATTATGCGTGCATATTTGCAACCACCTCGAAATTTTAGTCTACCATGTTTTATCTTTCCACTCACTGTTAATAATTTTATATTTAAGCCGGGTATGATTTCTTTACTTCATAATTTCCATAGTTTAGAATCTGAAAGCCCATATTTACATCTAAAAGAATTTGAGGAAGTCTATATTGCTTTCAATTATCAAAATTGTACTGAAGAGATTGTTAGGCTTAAATTGTTTCCTTTTTCTTTGAAAGATAATACAAAAACTTAGCTTAACGTTTTGAAACCAAGATCAATTGACACATGGCAAGAAATGCAAGGTGAGTTTTTAAAGAAATTTTTTTCAACACATAAAACCAATGCTTTGAAAAGACAAATCCAAATTTTTTTCCAAAATTCAAATGAAGCATATTTTCAAAGTTGGGAACGTTTTAAAGATTTGTTAAATTCTTGCCCACATCATGGTTTTGAAAAATGACAGACTATAAGCTTCTTTTATGAAAGTTTAACACCTGAAACCAAACAATTTATGAAAACGATGTGTAATGGTGAGTTTCTTGATAAAGAACTAGATGAAGCTTTAGATTATTTAAACCATTTGGCTAAAAATTCTCAATCTTGGCATGATACTAATCCTTCTGAAAATTCAATTAGATATAACTTTGCAAATGCTGGTAAAGGAAAATATCATCTTAGTCAAGAAAAAGATCTAAATGTTAGGTACGTCAGTCCGGCAAGAAAGGTTGAATCCATGGAATTAGGGAAAATAAAAGAAGTCAAATCTGTGCAAAATAAAGAAATTTGTGACATTTGTGATGAATTAGGACACTCAACAAATGAATGTCCAAATATTCCTCTTTTTAAAGAAGTTGTGCATAAGCAAGTAAACACAATGAATAATTTTAAAAAGCCATCCACCTCTTTTTTTTCAATACTTACAATTCGGGATGGAGAAATCACCCGAACTTCAGTTGGAGGAATAATAATCAAGCATAATTTATGCAACCACCTCCTCCTCAAGAACAACAGGATTCTCAAAATTCTCAAGGATATGCACCTTATGTCCCACCATATAGGAAAAACCTTGAAGGAACTTTGCATGCATTCATAGAAAAGCAAGAGGTCATTAATAAACAAAACACTTAAACTATGATTGACATAAAAGACACTCTTTCCAAACTTACTTCTACACTCACCATTCACAAGGAAGGAAAATTTCATTCTCAACCTCAACTGAATCCCAAAGGTCAATATAGTCTAAATGAGGGTAGTTCAGAAAATCAACAAATAAATTAAGTCAGTTATGTGATAACTCTTAGGAGTGAAAAAGTTGTTGAAAAATTTTTTTTTGAACCTTGTGAGAAAGATGATGAATCAATCTCCCAAGATAAGGAAGAGGTTGATAAGCCATCTAGCCAAAATGAGACCAAACTCTCGTCTCCTCCACCCCCATTTCCTCAAACATTAAGCAAACTAAAGAAGTTGAACCACCACACTGAAATTTTTGATATTTTTAAATAAGTGAAGGTCAATATTCTGTTGTTTGATACTATCAAACAGGTTCCTTCTTATGCTAAATTTTTGAAGGACTTATGCAATGTTAAAAGGAAATTAAATGTGAAAAAGAATGCCTTTTTGATCGAACAGGTAAGTTCCATTATTCAAAGTAATAATGTTTTGAAACATAAAGACCCTGATTGTCCTATGATTTCATACATTATAGGAGAACATAAAATTGAACAAGCTTTACTTGATCTTGGTGCTAGTGTTAATTTGCTGCCATATTCAGTTTATCAATAACTCAATCTGGGTGAGTTAAAATTAACTTCTGTTACTCTTCTACTTACTGATAGATTAATTAAAATTCCAAAAGGAATAGTAGAAGATTTGTTGGTACAAGTTGATAAATTCATATATCCTATGGATTTTATTGTCTTGGAAACTGAACCTATGATTAATAGTTCAAAGTCAATTCCTGTTATTTTAGGTACCTTATTTTTAGCAATATCTAATGCTTTGATAAATTACAGAAATGAAGTGATGAAGCTAACATTTGGAAACATGACACTGGAGCTTAATGTTTTCAACATATGCAAGCAACCACATGAAGTCCATGATGAAAATGAGGAAGCTGATAGGATTGAGGCCATTGTAGATTATCATCTTCTAAAAGGGAGTTCTTCTGACCTATTAGAAGTTTGTTTAATTAATTCATTTGATTCAGGAATGCAAGTATATAGTGATATTTATGAAATATGCTCTTTACTTGATTGTACATAGGTAATGGAATACAAGGGATGGAAGCCGAGATTTGAAGAGCTACAACTCATGAATGATAATATCCATGAAGAAGTACCCATACTGGAATTAAATCTCTTACCTGTTGGGTTGAAATACACATTTTTTGAAGAAGAACAATGCTATCCAGTAGTAATTTCATCAATCCTTACTGAAGAATAAGAAGGTATGTTGATAGAAGTACTTAAAAGGCATAAAAGTGCAATTGGATGGACATTAAACGACATAAAAGGTATTAATCCATTAATTTGTACACATATAATATATTTAGAGGATAATGCTAAAACATCACAACAACCTTAAAGAAGATTAAATCCACATATGAAAGAGGTAGTTAGGGCTGAAGTTCTTAAATTACTTGATGTTGGAATTATTTACCCTATCTTTGATAGCTAGTGGGTAAGCCCTACTCAAGTTGTGCCTAAGAAATCTGGAATAACAGTGGTTGAAAATGAAAAAGGTGAATTAATACCTATGCGTGTTTCATCCAGTTGGCATATGTGTATTGATTTTAGAAAATTAAACGCAACCACTAGGAAAAATCATTTTTCCTTGCCATTTCTTGATCAAATTCTGGAAAGAGTAGTAAGACATCCCTACTACAGTTTTCTTGATGGTTATTTGAGGTATAATCACATACCAATTGCATTAGAAGATCAAGAAAAGACTACTTTTACGTGCCCCTTAAGCACTTTTGCATATAGAAGAATGTCTTTCGGCCTTTGTAATGCTCCGGTAACTTTTCAAAGATGCATGCTAAGTATTTTTAGTGACATGATTGAGCATTATTTAGAGGTTTTCATGGATGACCTGACAGTTTTTGGAAATTCTTTTGAAAATTATCTTGATAATTTGGATAAAGTTCTTAAAAGATGCGAAGAAAAAGGATTTGTTTTAAATTGGGAAAAATGTCATTACATGATTACCTCAGGAATCGTGTTAGGTCATGTGATATCTTTCGAAGGAATTGAAGTTGATAAGGCCAAAGTTGAATTAATTGCTCATTTGCCTTCCCCAAAAATAGTCACAAAAGTTTGTTCCTTTTTAGGACATGCAGGATTCTATCGAAGATTTATTAAGGACTTTAGTGTCATATCTAGACCATTATGTAACCTTCTGATAAAAGATGCACCATTTGATTGGACTCAAGAATGCCAAAAATCTTTTGAAAAATTAATTGGTCTTCTAACATCTGCTCCTATCACGTAATCCTGTGACTAGTCTTTGCCTTTTGAATTAATGTGTGATGCAAGTGATTTTGTTGTTAGCCCTGTTTTAGGCCAAAGAAAGGAAGGTAAACATCATGTGATTTGTTACGCAAGTAGAACTTTAAATAGTGCACAAATGAATTACACCACTGCTGAAAAAGAGCTGCTTGCTATAATTTTTGCACTGGACAAATTTTGAGCTCATTTAAATAGTTCTTCTACTATTGTTTTCACTGATCATGCTGTTATTAGATATTTGATGTCTAAGCAGGATGCTAAACCTAGATTGATACGGTGGATCTTGTTGCTTTAAGAATTCAACATCATAATAAAAGATAAGAAATGAACTGAAAATGTTGTTGCAGATCATTTGTCCAGACTTATAACAGGCTCACATTTTGATAGAACACCTATCAATGATTCTTTTCTTGATGAATTTTTATTTTCTGTCAATTCTATGCCTTGGTTTGCTAACATAGTCAATTTTTTTTGTAACAGAAAAGATGCCGACTTAGTGGTCACATCAAGACAAAAAAAAGTTTTTGACTGAGGTGAAATTTTTTTATTGGGATGACCTATATTTATTCAAACATTGTCCTAATCAAATATTTCAGAGATGTATACCCGATAGTGAGGTAGGTAGTGTCATTAAATTTTGTCACTCAGAAACATGTGGAGGTCATTTTTCTTTAAAGAAAACAGCTTCGAAAATCTTGCAGTGTGGATTTTATTGGCCCATTTTATTTAAAGACAGCTATACCTTTTGCAAAAGTTGCAAAAATTGTCAGAAATTAGGTTCCATTTCCAAAAGAAATATGATGCCTCTGAATCTTATTATTGTCATTGAAATTTTTGATTGTTGGAGAATTGATTTCATCGGTCTATTTCTATCCTCATTTGGATTTGTGTATATTTTGGTTACAGTTGATTATGTCTCAAAATAGATTGAGGCGATTCCATGTCGACACAATGATCATAAAACTATTCTAAAATTTTTTTAAAAAAATATTTTGAGTCGATTTGGAATTCCTCGAGCTATTATTAGTGATGGGGGAACACATTTTTGCAATAAACCATTTGAATCTTTAATGAAGAAATATGATATTATCCATAAAGTTGCCACCCCGTATCACCCTCAGACAAGTGGACAAGTAGAATTAGAAAATAGGAAAATTAAATAAATTTTGGAAAAAATGGTTAACTCAAATCATAAAGATTGATCTTTAAGATTAAACGATGCACTTTGGGCTTACCGTACTGCTTTTAAAACATCTTTAGGCATGTCATCCTATCAGTTAGTCTATGGAAAACCTTGTCACTTGCCTGTAGAATTCAAGCATAAAGCATTTTAGGCCATTAAAACTTACAATTTAAATCTTAATGATGCTTGCAGGTTGTGCCAATTGCAAATAAATGAACTTGAGGAATTGAGAAATGATGCATATAAAAACTCAAAAATTTATAAAAATAGAACAAAAGCTTTTCATGACAAATTAATTTTGAGAAAATCTTTTGAAATTAGTCAAAAAGTTCTGCTTTATAATTCTCGTCTTTACCTATTCCCTAGAAAATTAAGATCTAGGTAGACTGGCCCTTTTATTGTCAAACATGTATATCCTTATAGGGCCATAGACATTGAGAATCCTAGGAGTGGTAATGTGTTTAAGGTCAATGGACAAAGACTTAAACCATTTCTGAAAAATCAAGTTGCTGAGGTAGAATTCATTTCATTTTCTGATCCTTGTTATGAGAAAAATTTACTCTAATTTTGTGGCTTTATTTTGTTTTGTAGTTCTTTGTGTTCCCGGTTAAATGGCGGATAACGGTACTTCGTGACTCTCAAGTCAGTTTGTTTTTTTTTTCTAATTTTCCAAAATAACTGATTCTTTCTTCTTTAAAATGGATGACATTCTTTCAAACCTGAGAAAACATTTTCCTTCTCTTCCTCAAAATACTCTAACAAAAATTTATGAAGTTAGATGTGAAAGATTGAGATTGTTAATGCACAAGGGTATGTCAGAAGATGTACGTTAGATAATTGAAGCAAAGGTCCAACTAGCAGGTGAGTTTTCAATTTCATTTGACTCATACATGCCAGGTCTTGGTAGAAGTTCATATTCTAAAAGGAGAAAAGCAAAAAAATTATAAGTTTGTCACGAATGTGCATAATAAAATTATAATAAGCGATGTCATTCTTTGGGGATGGTTTCTGCAAACAGAGAAGATAAATTTTTTTTCATTAAGAATAGACTGAGTAAGGAGTCATTAGATGATATCTTATTGACTCTTGATACGCATTCTTGTGGTTATATGCGTGAACTTCTTAACTTGTGGAATCTCTTCAGGGAGGAACAAAAGCATTACAGTCTTAGGAATCTGACTCTAAAAGACCCTATTTACCAATTTATAAGAAAATTGGATGGGAAGCTTATCCTTGACTCATAGAAGGCATTTAAGCCATTTCTGGACTTGAAACCAGAGATAGATATGAGCTACATCCACGACAACATGTACATATTTTCTTCTTCTTCTTCTTCTTCTTCTTCTTCTTCTTCTTCTTCTTCTTCTTCTTCTTCTTCTTCTTCTTCTTAAAAAGAAAAGAAAAGAAAAGAAAAGAAAAGTATGTATACATCTTCGGTTCGGCTTTGGTAACAAAAAACGTGAATGGGGAAATGCACGCATCCTGATCCAGTCTTCTTAATTGAAAAACAAAGTAGGTAGATTATATTCCATATATGAGACAGCCAGTCGCATTATGGCATGTTGTCCCTTTTGGGAGCCCTATGTTGCTCTGGTCTTGAATGCGTCTAATACTAGTCAACGATGCTTTGGCACAAAGTCGAAAGAGCAAACTACCTCCATCCCAATCTCAAATGAGTATACACTCACTTTTCATCAGGTTTCAAATAACTTGAAAAAAAAGAAGAGGGCGAAACTATGGTTGTACTTGTTCTTTAATTAGATTAGGAGCCCCGGGCATATGTCCGTCCTGTCATAGACTCAGGAGTAGACATTCACAC
This sequence comes from Ormosia emarginata, assembly GCA_029884605.1. Lineage (NCBI taxonomy): Eukaryota > Viridiplantae > Streptophyta > Magnoliopsida > Fabales > Fabaceae > Ormosia > Ormosia emarginata. Next base: position 34,837,497 of record JAQQTP010000074.1, on the reverse strand, counting down.
GCCAGTATATAAATAAAATTCATGTGCCATACTCTGTAGAGAGCCGTGTGCTACATTCCCAGTCTTTGGAACAAGGCTCTGTAGCGCTGATGGACAAATAGAAGCGTCTTGTCTTTACAGTGAACGGAAACTATTAACTGAGCTGTATACTTACTTTAATTAGTAGGACTCTATGGCGAGTTCTGATTGGCTGCGGTCAGGTACCATCTTCTTAGAATACAGGCCTTTAATTATGTTTGCAGGAAGATAGAGGGCTGCTATTTCATAAGCAGAATGGAAAGGACTCAAAGGTTCTTATTATCGGTTCGACAATCCTTGTGGAGTTCTTATGTTGCACTAGTGACACACAACTCAAAGATATGCCACTACTGCACTTATAACGCACAGTATAAAGATATACCATGAAAACTGTACATACAGGTATGTTCTCATTTGTTATTATATTTCTTTTATCTTTGTATGATTTGTTGTATTTTGATTTTTGGACAAACGATCCTTTGAGCAGGGTCCTTCAGGGGTTTCTAGTTTTTTTTACCCTAATGGTTTTCTTGAAGTTAAAAAAAAATACTAAATAAAAAAAAGATTATGTGTTTCTTAATTTTAAACTTTTCTGACAACAGTCAGCCTACCCATATAGATACTATCATTACCTTTTCCATTCTTTTCCCTATTTAAACACTTCATTTTCTCCACTTTCCTCCAATTCGTAATTATTCAAAGGGATGGTGGGTATAGAAATGGAAAGAATTTTTGTTCGTCGACTTAAAAATATCTATGTATTTTATGGGTCTATGTATAGGAAGGGTTTAGAGTTTGTAAATGTAGCAAGCGCTCTTGGTCGAACACTTGCTGCAAGGAATATTCATGTTGTATATGGGGGATGTTACCTTGGGTTAATGAGGGTTGAATCACTCTCTGCATTTGTAGGAGGCAATCAGGTTTTAGATATCATTCTTGGACTTTTAACTTAAAAGAACATCACTGGAAAGACAATTGGAGAAGAAATTCAGGTATCATCTATGCATGCACGAATGAAGACAATGCTTGACAACTCTGATGCATTCATTGTCTTACTAGGTGGTTTTGGTACTTTGGAAGGAATTTTTCAAATTGTTTCTTGGGCCCAATTGAACATCCACAATAAACTCATAGGTTTGTTGAATGTTAATAATTTCTTTGATCTTTTATTATTTTTTCTTGACAAAGCTATGAAACAGAAATTTATCACACCTCCGGCAAGATAACTTCTTATCTCTGCTTCCACTATTAATGAGTTGATTAATAAATTAGAAGCTTTTGTTTATAAACCTGATCCAGCAATAACTTAGATAGATTAGTCAGCAGGAAGCAATGAGGGAAGCAACATGCAGAGAAAGCCAGATTTGACACTTCGTCTATAACTTTCCTTTACCTTTGATTTTGTTTATCATACTTTGTTTCTATTTAAATTTGTGTCAAATTTCTCCAACAGGTAATATCTTCTATCATTTACTCATCTATATTTTAATATTGAGCTCAATGTTGTGATCTAGTTGGGGGGAATGATAGTTAAAAAAAATAATTGGGAAGTATGATATGATGGTCAGTAACTTACTAAACTAATTAAGGATGACAAAGTAAGGAGTAAATTTTGCTCTTGAGACATATCTTAGTTGAGGAAGCATGTTTATTGATATGATTGTCAAAAACCTATTCATAGTAAAACCAATTAAGGATGGCAGAGTAAGGAGTAAATTTGGCCCTGGAGGTAATTTTACTCTTGAGACGCATCTTAGTTGAGGAAATAATTGTTTTAGAAGTAGCAAAAAGTATATCTTAGGTCATAGCATATATTTTCTTCTTTCTTAAAAATCACATGCTTGGATATGAATGTTGAATTGATGGATTGAGAATGATAGAAATATGCCTTATGAGATTTTGAGCCTATTGATGAATAGATTGAATATTTGTACCATTCTTTTCTTTCTTGTGTGATTTTCACTCATGAAATTGTTACTCTAGAACTTGCTTTGATACTTTTTGAGGCTATATTTTCACATGCATACATAAACATGATTGAGACATTTTTCTTGAAATCGCTACTTTAACCAAATAGCCAAGAATGATTGGTGCATAAATAAGTAGCCTTACTCAGCAGCATATTGTCTCAATATGATATCAAGCACTTTTATGACTTCTTGGAAATTCTCTGATTCCTGCTAATGTAAGACATTGGAAATGACCTATTTCCCTTTGGTTAACCTCTTTGAGCTTATTTGACCATTCCTTGTTTCTAGCTCATTATGTGCCTTAAATGAAAAACCATGTTCTTACCCGACCTTAGGGAATAAGAGAACATTAGCTTTGTCATTGAATGAGTTCTTGAACAAGTGTGGGGGTGTGTGTGCAAAATAGTTGGTGAAAAAAGGAAAAAATGGTTAATTAAAAAAATGTGTATATTTATGAAAAAAAAATAAATGTGTAAAGAAGGGCCAACAAGGCAAAAAAGGAAGGGAAAAGAATATGTAAAATGGAATTTGTATTAGATGAAGTTGGGATGAACTTTCATGCTTGTTAATTGAACTAAGCTCTCATGCTATTTTATTCTCTTTGGTTTTTAACTTGTCAAATCCATATTACCACCCTCATTTACCTTGACCCTATTACAACCTTGAATAAAGTCCTCATGATTTGTGTGTACATGTGTTCTAAGTAGTGGGACAAGTAGAAGATAAGCAAACTTATGATAGTGCAAATTTTCATGGGTTGAATTGAGTGAAATACTTACCTTTTTAATGCTTGAAAGATTGAGAGTGAATCCTATGAGGATCTTTCATTCTTGATTCGTTCTTTTTAACTGAAGTTTGCTTGCTTATTGGTTTGAGAGGTGAAGAAATGTTACCTTATCAATACTTTGATCCCTTGAATGATTGGTTGCTCTTCTTGATTCATTTAATCCTTTAGAGTTTTTAGCTTTAGAGTCTGTGTCATTTTTCTTTGTTCCATAGTTTTTGTCTTATGTGTTTTGTCCGGGAGTGTAAAAGTTTAGTGTAGGAGAATTTGATAACAATGTATTTAATTCAATTTATAATCCCCTCACTAGGCTTCTTAAGGTTCAGTTTGACTTAATTAAGTTAGTTTTGTCACATTTTATGAAATTAAGCTTAATTGGATCATTGAAGATATTATTCCTTGAATTATCATTAATTTGGGTGATTACATTTGTAACACCCCTTTGGAGGATGTCACACATAAAAGAAAATAAAAGAAATAGAAATAAAATCTACCCAAGTTGTGAAACATTTGTTAAATATTATTACGGGTTGTAAAATAATTCCTGGTAGACAGAAATATGTAATAAAAGATAATGCGGAAAGTACGAAATAAAAAAAAACATCATTACTGATAATATACATATGATTAAGTTATAAACTGTACAAATAATTTACAACTAAGACTACAAATATTTAAACAAGAACAGTAAAGAAAGCAATAAAAGAGTTAATATATATACAGACATACGCTGACGCGCCCAAAAAAAACATCATGATTAGCTAATCCTCTGATGGATCACTCTCAGTATGAAAATGATCATCAGGAGATAGATATCCTGGATGTCTCGACACACGGCGATAACGGGATCGCGCAGTCGATACGATGCTTATCTCACTAGGCTCAGGGTTTTCAGCACCCCAATAACGCCTAATGGATAAGGGTAACTCTAAGTGCAGAAATAACGTCGTAGTCATAATCGGATCTCCATCAAATCGCTGACGTAGAATCACGGTCACACGTCCTGCATATGTCACAGAATCACGATCTCCTCGTAGATGCCAAGCCAGAGCACCTCCATGAAATACCAGCTCTATGAATCCCAAAAATCTGGCGTCGCCATCCTCACAATCAATCCAGAGGATATGGATGATCGGATGGTTCTTGATCGTCAAACCGATCGTCTCTTGCTTGCGGTCTTCCTCCTCTTCGGGGGTACACGATCTCAAGGGGCTGTTCCTCTTCCTCGAAGTCTTTACCGCGTAAAATAAATAAACAGAAAATACATATAACAAAGAGGTAAGACAACATAAAATCATCACAACATGGTCAATAAAAAGATGACAAACAATATATACATACAGCTCATGCAATACATAAAACTTTAACAATTATAATAATTAATTGAAGTAAAATTTAGATATCATCACAATATGTCACATCACGTATAAAACCTCACAGGGTAAAATAAGAAATATAAAATAAACAGATAAGATATAATAATCAATAATAACAACCAGATAAAATAAATAAATAAGATACGAGATAAAAATAAATAGATAAGATGGAAACAAATAGACATAGAGATAAATAATATAACAAAATCCTACTCCATGGAGCTAAAAAAAAAACACAAGTATCGAGAGAGAGAATGATTCGCAAAACCTAATAGTACCACGGCTGCCCCACCAACTATTGCGCATTGTCACACGTTGCGTCTATAGCCCCACGACACGAGAATCCATCAATCCAGGCGTGGTGTAGTTCACGGTCTCACGTTGTGGCACTACGAGGCAAATGTACTACTAGATTTCACAAATCTCGATTAAATATAGTGTACGTCGAGTACCATAGTGTGCTATCGGTTTACCACGGCCCAATGGAGCGACCAACCCACATATGGGATCCCGTACACTAAAGCCTCCAAGTTCATTAGAACAATGAACCACACTACGTTTATCGCACCGACAACACGATGTGATTCGTCTCGTCAACAAATCCACCAAATACATGGCACACATAACAGATAGATGGAAAGCCTGTACGGGTTCACATTTTCCCGACAGCAAATAATTCTCAAAAACCTGTACGGGTTCACATTTTCCCGACAGTAAATAGATTTTCAAAAAGCCTGTACGGGTTCACATTTTCCCGACAAAGATATAGATTTTCAAAAAGCCTGGACGGGTTCACTTTTTCCCGACAGCATAAAATAATTATAGCAACGGTCAATCACGTAGAAATTTTATCGCATTTTCATAATTCTGTCGTTTTTACAAACGGTTAAAAATCGGGTAAAGTTATTTTTCTGTTTTTAAAATCGCATAGCATTTTTAATACGTTTTCTCAATCGTGTAGGATTTTTAAATCATTTTCTTATTCGAATGCCCTTAAAATTACTGTTTAAACAGATAGAAATAGTACTTAGTACATTTAAACTACGTAGAATAATTTTTCATACCGCATACTGTCATTAGGATATTTTTACTATCTTATAGGATCATTTTTACTAAAAATTGACAGCATTTTGTTTATAAACTTATAATAATGGTTTTCTAAATTTTCCATAAAATTTTCTATTTACCTAATTTTTAACCATATCATTTAATTCTTTTTGAAATCTCTAACATGCTTCAAAACTTAAAGTGAGCTATATGTTAGAAAATTTCTCAAAATTTCTGTATTTTACTTCCTAATGATAAGATCTCTAATTTTAATCCTTTAAACTTAATTCTACTCAATTTGTTTCTTCAAAAATCATTATAGAAAATTTCTTTTTAACTTGTATTGTCTCTTTTTGATTGAAAAAGGTTTGAAATCAAGTTTTAGAAATCATAATTACCTATAGTGGCATGTTGGCGAATTTTGTAAAACTTTTTCATTTGATTTCTAAATCATGTCAAAGGTATTATCTTATCTAAGTTCATTAAATCATGTTACAAAGTAATGATTTTAAATCAAATAAATCCTTTAGGCATGTTGGCCCAAAATCTACTAAATCTTTACCATTTAATTTCTAAATCCCTTTTCTTTGATCAAATCAATTTGAAACCTTCTTATTTCTCCTAATTAATTAAGTTACACTTTTAGGAAAAATTAAGAGAACATTTTGGTCCTCACACTTTGGCATTGCCGTGAGCTAGGGAATGTGTTCTTTGGAACACTCATGCAAATTTACACATGTTATTCACATCTTATACTTTATCATACAATTCTAACACATGCATTTATATCTCTAACACATGCAAAATATTTCTAACACATGCAAAATATTTCTAACACATAAAACCTAAATTAAAGCTTATAGACATACAATCAAAAGCTAATAGACATGCAAAATTATTACAATCACCAAACAAGAAAGCTACTAACACATAACACTTAAGCTACTAGCAACCACAAAAATTAACAAATACACATCAATAAACACACCACAACCGAATCCTTATGGATTCTACAAACAATCCATCTTCTTACCACCATCAAGGGATGATAAGAATTGTCTTCCTCTTACCTTAAATGAAGACAAAAAGCTTGCTTTCACACCTCCTATGGTTCGGTTTTCACTCCACCAAATACCTAAAAATCTCAAATAAAATCTACATGTTATTAACCATGAAAAAAGCTAAACCATGGAGAAATCATGGTTTAGAACTTTGAAAAAGAAGAGAGAAAAGAAAAATATGATATTTCACCTTCTAGATCAAATCTACAAGGTTGATTTCCAAGCCCTTAATGGAAGATTTTGAAGAAACTTCCAACTAGAAAGGTTCTTAGAATGGTGTTTAGGTTAAGGAAACTTGGTTAGAAAAATTTTTGGATGGTTGGATGGTGTAGTTAGTGTCTTGGCCGAATGGAAGGGAAAAAGGAACAACAATGGTGGCTAGGGTTCTTGATGAGAGAGAAGAGAGAAAAGTGATGAAGAAGAAAGTGATTTTGGGTCTCCAAAGGCCTCTTGGCCGTGGACTTCAAGTGAGGTGCAAGGTGGGCACCTTGCTTGGCTTCATCCAAGCCATTGGATGAATCAAAGGCCAAGATCAAGCCTTGGTGAGCAAGCTTGATTCCCATTGGTTGGTTCCCGGTGACTCACATGCTGAGTCACACAGCGTATTAAATGCTCTGCTGAGTCAGCTAGCTGAGTCAGCCTGTTCTGGAAAGTTCTACTGCTTACGGTGATTAATTAAGCTACCGATCTAACCGTTCGGCTAATTGTGGGTCCCGCAAAATATTTCCGGGTCCACTGTCACTAAAACATACTGACTAATAAAATAATATTATAATAATATAAAATTATTTTATTTGACAGTTAAATCCTAAAAATTAAAAGATTATTTTTAGTCTCATTCAGAATCGGGTTAAGTAAGATCCCCAATTCTAAATAATAAAATAAGATTTTCCCACCCGGAAAAATATTATTTTCCCGCCTCGAGCAAATCACACAAAAAGTCCATATAAAATCATAGACAGTATTTTCGGGCATTAAATCAAGAAGAAAACAATTAAAAACAAGAAAAACAATAAAACAAGATGCGTTCGGGACGTAACGGTCATTTTCCCGTTTTTCCCACAACGTAGGTAATCGTCCAAAACGTTCAAATAAAATATCCAAAGATTATATAGTCAGTATATCTTTCAGAAAAATTAATACAAGAGCTTCGAAAAAATTTTTATTTTTCCGTCTCAAACAAATTACGTAAAACGATCAAATAAAATTTGAGCCAAGATTATCGTAATTGTTTTCATACGTAAATCGAGAACAGAAAAATAGGGACACAGCGGTCATTCATACAAAAGCATGAAAAACCAAAAAACAAGACATTCGAATATTTTCTAAAAATTGGGGCGTTACAACTCTCCCCAACAAATAAAAATTTCGTCCTCGAAATTCGATGTTCATCCAAACAAATGAGGATACTGATCCTTCATTTTATCTTCCAACTCCCAGGTAGCCTCACCCGTCACATCATTCCATATGACTTTCACTAACTCGATCATCTTCCCTCGAAGCTGCTTTACCTTTCTGTCCTCTATTCTGACAGGTAAAGTTTCGTAAGTCAAATTCTCCTTTAACTGTACGTCATCTGGCTGTATAACATGTGTCGGATCTGGTATATACTTTCGTAACTGAGACACATGAAACACGTCGTGTAAATTGGATAGAAAAGGCGGCAAAGCAATCTGATATGCTACAGGACCTATACGTCGGATAATCTGATATGGTCCAATGAATTTAGGAGTAAGCTTCTTCGACTTAATCACTCTTCCGACACCAGTCGTAGAAGTAACTCTTAGAAATACATGCTCACCCTCCTTAAACTCAAGAAATCGTCTTCGTTTGTCTGCATAACTCTTTTGTCTGTTTTGCGCCGTCCTCATCTTCTCTTGTATCATCTTGACTTTATCCGTAGTCTGTTGTACAAGTTCCGGTCCAACAGTCATACTCTCCCCATCTTGATACCAACATAGCGGCGTTCGACATCGTCTCCCATACAATGCTTCATAAGGTGCCATTCCGATGCTTGCGTGAAAACTATTGTTGTAGGTGAATTCTATCAAAGATAAAAATTCATCCCAACTTCCCCGTTGTTCCAAAACACAAGCCCGCAACAAATCCTCCAAGGACTGTATAGTTCTCTCTCGTCGACGACCATCCGTCTCGTGGATGATAGGCTGAACTTAATCGTAACTTGGTTCCCATAGCTTCTTGCGACTTCGCCAAAATCTTGACGTAAACCTCGGATCTCTGTCGAAAACTATACATGTAGGCACTCCATGTAATCCGACAATCTCGCCGATGTACAATCGGGTTAATCTTTCCAATGAATATTTAATATTAATTGGTAAGAAATAAGTGATTTCGTAAGTCTATCGACTATAACCCATATTGCATCATGACCTCTTCTTGTCTTTGGCAAACCAATAACGAAATCCATAGAAATGTCTGTCCCATTTCCATTCTGGAATCGATAATGGTTGCAACATCCCAGCTGGTCTTTGGTGTTCAACTTTTGACTTTTGACAAACTAGGCAAGTTGACACGCATCTAACCACATCACCTTTCATTCCATGCCACCAGAATAACTTCTTCAAGTCTTGGTACATCTTTGTTATGCCTGGATGCATACTTAATAGACTAGTATGGGCATGTTCCACAATATATTGCCTTAATTCTCGGTTACGAGGAATACAGATTCTACCTCGAAACCTCAAAATTCCATCGCTCCTTCTTTGAACTCTACTGCCTCGTCTTGCTTCATTTGCTCCCTTATTCCTTGCAAAAATTTATCGGCATTTTGCTTTTCCCTTATGTCTTCCATCAGCTCGCTTGAGATAGTAACCATATTCATACAGATCTTCTCCGGTTTCAACTCAACAAATGACCACTCATCTCTAAACTGTTCAATGAGCTCCTTTTCTTTAATCATCAGTGCAGAAACACTGATAATCTTCCTACTCAAGGCATCGGCCACGACATTCGCCTTACCAGGGTGGTATAAAAGTTGAAAATCGTAGTCGTTCAGAAATTCTAACCATCTTCGCTGCCTCATATTCAGCTCTTTCTGGTCGTACAAGTACTTCAAACTCTTGTGATCACTGAAGATGTTGAACGTTGCTCCATAGAGAAAATGTCTCCATATCTTCAAAGCAAAAACTACCGCAGCCAATTCCAAATCATGTGTAGGATAATTCTTTTCATGAACCTTCAATTGTCGAGAAGCATATGCCACCACGTTCCGATCTTGCATCAACACGCATCCTAATCCTTGATAAGAAGCGTCACAATACACATCGAAAGATTTCGTCGAATCTGGTAGGATCAACACCGGTGCAGTTGTTAATCTCTTCTTCAACTCTTGAAAACTGGCTTCACGTTCTTCCGTCCATTCGAAAGCTTGACTTTTCCTCGTCAGTTGTGTAAGCGGTCCAGCAATCTTGGAAAAACCTTCGATAAATCTCCGATAATAACCAGCAAGTCCAACAAAACTTCGAACTTCTGTTACTGTCTTAGGTCTTTCCCACCGTAAAACAGTCTCCACTTTCGATGGGTCCACCGCAATACCTTCTTTAGAAATTACGTGACCAAGAAATTGGACTTCTTCCAACCAGAACTCACACTTAGCCAATTTCGCATACAACTGCTTCTCCCTCAAAATCTGAAGAACAACTTTCAGATGTTCAGCATGCTCTTCCTTTGATCTAGAATAAATCAGAATGTCATCGATAAAGACAACGACAAATCTGTCTAGATACGGACGAAATATCCTGTTCATATAATCCATAAATATGGCAGGAGCATTCGTCACCCCGAATGGCATTACTTGATACTCATAATGTCCATAACGAGTTCGAAAAGCAGTCTTCGGCACATCTTCCCCTTTTACACGAATCTGGTGATAACCCGATCGCAGATCTATTTTAGAAAATATCACAGCTCCTTTCAATTGATCCATCAAATCGTCGATTCTTGGAAGCGGATATTTATTCTTGATAGTCACCTTGTTCAACTGCCGATAGTCCACACAAAGTCGTGACGTTCCATCCTTCTTCTTGACCAAAAGCACAGGTGCACCCCATGGGGAAACACTAGGTCGTACAAATTCTTTTTCCAACAGTTCCACCAATTACTTTTTCAGCTCCTCCAACTCTACTGGCGACATACGATACGGTGCAATTGAGATAGGACCTGTTCCCGGTACTAAATCAATTGAGAACTCGATCTCCCGCTCGGGCGGTAAACCGTACATCTTCAGGAAAAACATCCTAAAATCGTTGACAACAGGAATAGTATTCACATCCTTCTCATTCTTAACTTCTAGAGAAAACAATACCGTATATCCCTGCGCTCCATCTCTCAACAAAGACTTGACCTTAACAACAGCTAAGAATCCAGACTCTCCTTCCTTAGGAAAAACTATAGTTTTCTTTGCACAATCTATAAGGATATGGTTAGAACATAACCAGTCCATCCCTAAGATTACATCTATCTCAATAAGAGGCAAACAAATCAAATTAACCAAAAACAAACGACCCCTTCACAACAATAGGACAATCCAAACAGATCTTAGAAGTAACTACAGTTTAGCAAGTTGGCGTAGATACACTCAACTTAACATTCGAGAGAAGACACAGGCAACTTCGGTCTTTCCACACAATCATAGGCAATAAACGAGTGTGTAGCACCCGAGTCATACAATACGATCGAAAGGTTACCTCCAATGTCACCTTCTCCTTGAATAAGGTCATCCGATTGCGAAACTTCAGATCCCATCATTGTATACACTCGCCCTCCAGATTTCGGTTGAGTATTTCCGTGTTTTTGCTTGATTAGTTCTAACATGACGAACAACGGGTTTCTTCTCCGGTCGAGTACAATCCTTCGACATATGCCCAGGTGTCCACGCTTAAAACAGACAGCTTCCCTTGATCGTACAATCGGAGATAGATGGCCCTTCTTACCGCACTTAAAACACGTCGGTGTAAATACCACTCTCTCTCCCGCTCCACCACTAGGTACACTCCCTCCAACCGGCGGTCGCCGAGTCGACTTCCTTGTGGTCTAGCATACGGCTTACGCGAGAAACCGATTTGTATTGCTACCTCCACCTCTTTGAAACCTTGTCGGCCCAAAGTTCCGACTCCTCCGATCTCGCGACGGTTCAAGCTCCTCAAGCGTGCACATGCGTCTACCAAAGCATGAAAATGATTCATCCTCGAGATATCACTCCCGCTTCAATTCTACTCTCAATCCGACTCAAACTTCCGACATTTCCATACCTCATCTTGTCGATTTTGAGCATAATCTGAAAATTGAGACAAACTTTCAAATTTTGTAGCGTACTCATTCACTGTCATGTTTCCCTGTCGCAATCCAAGAAATTCCATCTCCTTGGCATGCCTAGCACTTGCAGGAAAATACTTATCCGAAAAGTATTAGAAAACACTTCCCAGTGTGATCTCGGTCCCTTCACTTGCAACATTCGGCGGACTCCTCTCCACCAATGTTCTCGCATCTCCTATCGCATGAAAACAAAGATAAGTTACTTTCTTTTCATCCGTACATCTCATCCCCTCAAAGATTCTTTCTAAATCTTGCATCCACCGACTCGCTTTCTCCGGATCCACCTCGCCTCTAAATTGTGGCGGATTATGGCGCCTAAATTCGATAAATTTAGGGCATCACCGTAGCATCTTCTTTGTTGGGCTCGCTCAAATTTTGTTTGAGTAATCACTTCACCATTTGCCGCATAGCTTCAAGAAGAACCAACATCGGGTCCTCATCACGATTTACGTTAGCACGTCCTCTACCTCTACCACCATCTTCTTTCTTCAAACATAACAAAACAAAGTTAGATACATCCTTCTAGATATTTTCGAAAGGATATAAATCACAAAGATCACAGAGAATCACACAAAGACAAACAAAAACAGACCCAACCACAACCCCAAAAGACTCTAACTTGGGCTCGATACCAACTAATGTAACACCCCTTTGGAGGATGTCACACATAAAAGAAAATAAAAGAAATAGAAATAAAATCTACCCAAGTTGTGAAACATTTGTTAAATATTATTACGGGTTGTAAAATAATTCCCTGGTAGATGAAAATATGTAATAAAAGATAATGCGGAAAGTACGAAATAAAAAAAAAAACATCATTACCGATAATATACATATGATTAAGTTATAAACTGTACAAATAATTTACAACTAAGACTACAAATATTTAAACAAGAACAAGAAAGAAAGCAATAAAAGAGTTAATATATATACGTACATATACGCCGACGCGCCCAAAAAAAACATCATGATTATCTAATCCTCGATGGATCACTCTCAGTATGAAAATGATCATCAGGAGATAGATATCCTGGATGTCTCGACACACGGCGATAACGGGATCGCGCAGTCGATACGATGCTTATCTCACTAGGCTCAGGGTTTTCAGCACCCCAATAACGCCTAATGGATAAGGGTAACTCTAAGTGCAGAAATAACGTCGTAGTCATAATCGGATCTCCATCAAATCGCTGACGTAGAATCACGGTCACACGTCCTGCATATGTCACAGAATCACGATCTCCTCGTAGATGCCAAGCCAGAGCACCTCCATGAAATACCAGCTCTATGAATCCCAAAAATCCTGGCGTCGCCATCCTCACAATCAATCCGAGGATATGGATGATCGGATGGTTCTTGATCGTCAAACTGATCGTCTGCTTGCCGGTCTTCCTCCTCTTCAGGGTACACGATCTCAAGGGGCTGTTCCTCTTCCTCGAAGTCTTTACCGCGTAAAATAAATAAACAGAAAATACATATAACAAAGAGGTAAGACAACATAAAATCATCACAACATGGTCAATAAAAAGATGACAAACAATATATACATACAGTTCATGCAATACATAAAACTTTAACAATTATAATAATTAATTGAAGTAAAATTTAGATATCATCACAATATGTCACATCACAGATAAAACCTCACAGGTAAAATAAGAAATATAAAATAAACAGATAAGATATAATAATCAATAATAACAAGAACTCAGATAAAATAAATAAATAAGATACGATAAAAATAAATAGATAAGATGGAAACAAATAGACATAGAGATAAATAATATAACAAAATCCTACTCCATGGAGCTAAAAAAAAACACAAGTATCGAGAGAGGAATGATTCGCAAAACCTAATAGTACCACTACGGCTGCCCCACCAACTATTGCGCTGTTGTCACACGTTGCGTCTATAGCCCCACGACACAGAATCCATCAATCCAGGCGTGGTGTAGTTCACGGTCTCACGTTGTGGCACTACAGGCAAATGTACTACTAGATTTCACAAATCTCGATTAAATATAGTGTACGTCGAGTACCATAGTGTGCTATCGGTTTACCACGGCCCAAATGGAGCGACCAACTGTCCACATGTGGGATCCCGTACACTAAAGCCTCCAAGTTCATTAGAACAATGAACCACACTACGTTTATCGCACCGACAACACGATGTGATTCCTCTCGTCAACAAATCCACCAAATACATGGCACACATAATGATATAGATGGAAAGCACATGCGGGTTCACATTTTCCCGACAACAAATAATTCTCAAAAACTCAGACGGGTTCACATTTTCCCGACAAGAAATAGATTTTCAAAAAGCCCATGACGGGTTCACATTTTCCCGACAAAGATATAGATTTTCAAAAAGCTCGACGGTTCACTTTTTCCCGACAAAGATAAAATAATTATAGCAACGGTCAATCGCGAGAAATTTTATCGCATTTTCATAATTCCGTCGTTTTACAAACGTTTAAAAATCGGGTAAAGTTATTTTTCTGTTTTTAAAATCGCGTAGCATTTTTAATACGTTTTCTCAATCGTGTAGGATTTTTAAATCATTTTCTTATTCGAATGCCCTTAAAATTACTGTATAAACAGATAGAAATAGTACTTAGTACATTTAAACTACGTAGAATAATTTTTCATACCGCATACTGTCATTAAGATGTTTTTACTATCTTATAGGATCATTTTTACTAAAAATTGACAGCATTTTGTTTATAAACTTATAATAATGGTTTTCTAAATTTTCCATAAAATTTTCTATTTACCTAATTTTTAACCATATCATTTAATTCTTTTTGAAATCTCTAACATGCTTCAAAACTTAAAGTGAGCTATATGTTAGAAAATTTCTCAAAATTTCTGTATTTTACTTCCTAATGATAAGATCTCTAATTTTAATCCTTTAAACTTAATTCTACTCAATTTGTTTCTTCAAAAATCATTATAGAAAATTTCTTTTTAACTTGTATTGTCTCTTTTTGATTGAAAAAGGTTTGAAATCAAGTTTTAGAAATCATAATTACCTATAGTGGCATGTTGGCGAATTTTGTAAAACTTTTTCATTTGATTTCTAAATCATGTCAAAGGTATTATCTTATCTAAGTTCATTAAATCATGTTACAAAGTAATGATTTTAAATCAAATAAATCCTTTAGGCATGTTGGCCCAAAATCTACTAAATCTTTACCATTTAATTTCTAAATCCCTTTTCTTTGATCAAATCAATTTGAAACCTTCTTATTTCTCCTAATTAATTAAGTTACACTTTTAGGAAAAATTAAGAGAACATTTTGGTCCTCACACTTTGGCATTGCCGTGAGCTAGGGAATGTGTTCTTTGGAACACTCATGCAAATTTACACATGTTATTCACATCTTATACTTTATCATACAATTCTAACACATGCATTTATATCTCTAACACATGCAAAATATTTCTAACACATGCAAAATATTTCTAACACATAAAACCTAAATTAAAGCTTATAGACATACAATCAAAAGCTAATAGACATGCAAAATTATTACAATCACCAAACAAGAAAGCTACTAACACATAACACTTAAGCTACTAGCAACCACAAAAATTAACAAATACACATCAATAAACACACCACAACCGAATCCTTATGGATTCTACAAACAATCCATCTTCTTACCACCATCAAGGGATGATAAGAATTGTCTTCCTCTTACCTTAAATGAAGACAAAAAGCTTGCTTTCACACCTCCTATGGTTCGGTTTTCACTCCACCAAATACCTAAAAATCTCAAATAAAATCTACATGTTATTAACCATGAAAAAGAAGCTAAACCATGGAGAAATCATGGTTTAGAACTTTGAAAAAGAAGAGAGAGAAAAGAAAAATATGATATTTCACCTTCTAGATCAAATCTACAAGGTTGATTTCCAAGCCCTTAATGGAAGATTTTGAAGAAACTTCCAACTAGAAAGGTTCTTAGAATGGTGTTTAGGTTAAGGAAACTTGGTTAGAAAAATTTTTGGATGGTTGGATGGTGTAGTTAGTGTCTTGGCCGAATGGAAGGGAAAAAGGAACAACAATGGTGGCTAGGGTTCTTGATGAGAGAGAAGAGAGAAAAGTGATGAAGAAGAAAGTGATTTTGGGTCTCCAAAGGCCTCTTGGCCGTGGACTTCAAGTGAGGTGCAAGGTGGGCACCTTGCTTGGCTTCATCCAAGCCATTGGATGAATCAAAGGCCAAGATCAAGCCTTGGTGAGCAAGCTTGATTCCCTTTGGTTGGTTCCTGGTGACTCACATGCTGAGTCACACAACAGTATTAAATGCTCTCTCACGAGTCGCAATAGTCGAGTCACTGCTCGAAAGTTCTACCGCTTACGGTGATTAATTAAGCTACCGATCTAACCATTAGGCTAATTGTGGGTCCCGCAAAATATTTTCGGTCCACTTTGTCACTAAAACATACTTGACTAATAAAATAATATTATAATAATATAAAATTATTTTATTTGACAAGCTTAAATCCTAAAAATTAAAAGATTATTTTTAGTCTCATTCAGAATCGGGTTAAGTAAGATCCCCCAATTCTAAATAATAAAATAAGATTTTCCCTACCCGAAAAAATATTATTTTCCCGCCTCGAGCAAATCACACAAAAAGTCCATATAAAATCATAGACAGATTTTCGGGCATTAAATCAAGAAGAAAACAATTAAAAACAAAGAAAAACAAATAAAACAAGACGTTCGGGACGTAACGGTCATTTTCCGTTTTTTCCCACAACGTAGGTAATCGTCCAAAACGTTCAAATAAAATATCCAAAGAAGATTATATAGTTGTATATCTTTCGAAAAAATTAATACAAGAGAGCTTCGAGAAAAATTTTTATTTTTCCGTCTCGAAACAAATTACGTAAAACGATCAAATAAAATTTGAGCAAGATTATCGTAATTGTTTTCATACAGAAATCGAGAACAGAAAAATAGGGACACAGCGGTCATTCATACAAAAGCATGAAAAACAGAAAACAGTACATTCAGAATATTTTCTAAAAATTGGGGCGTTACAACATTCTTTAGTAAAGTTATCACTATTTGAGTTACAATTATCTGATTAATGTGATTCTAGTCTTGTTGGAAAGGTAAGATAATTCGCTAATAACTATTCACTTGATAGCAAGAGCCACATTAATAACAATATATTTCTTTTATTGTATAATCTTCTCACTTGGCTTTTTCAATAAACTAGCTATAATTTGAGTTACAAATATCCGATGGATGTGATTTTAGTCTTGTTTTAAAGCTAAGATAAATTTCTACAACTTTCATGAATGTCTCAAGATCGGGAGCACACGTTTGGATAACTCAAATTGGAGTTAAAGTAAAATCTAGAGTTTTGAACCTGACAACTTGACCTCTATGCACTCATTAGGCTATATCTCAGGTTATAGGAGTTCAACAATTCTAAAATTTTGACAGTGGAAGGTTAAGACCTATATCTACAACTTTTATGAAGAACATATGAGCCAAATCATAAGTCCTGAAGGTGATATTGAGCTTGGAAATCAGAACAGAGGAGCTAAAGTTGGGCCTGACCCATTAGCTGTAATTAGGCTATATCTCAAGCTGTAAGTGATGGATTTGGATGAAACTGGCAGCTATGGAAAGCTAAGAGAATTTCCTAGAACTTTTATGAAGACCACTTAGCTCAGAGCAGAAACATTTCAGAGACAAGAATCTTTATAATTTCAGCTCATTCATTATCATCAAGCAACTATTTTGGCATTTACTTCTCATCATCAAACAACTCCTTTATCTTCTTGTACTCCTTGAGCTCTATAAAAGGGAGCTTGGGTGCTTATTTAGATCATCTTTGATCTTAATTTAGTTTTTGCTATTGTGTTATTTGTTTCTCTTGTAGTTTTCTTTGTTCTAAATTTATTTTCATCTTTTTCTTCTTCTCTGTTTCTTTCTTCTTATCTATGAGTAACTAATTTTCATTTTGCTTGGGTGAAAGGGTGAAGCTGTTGATAATATGTTAAGGTTAGATTAATTTTCTTCTTAATAATCACATATTTTATACATTAATAAACCCTTATTTTTAGTTATTTACACTCTCCATGTACTTAATTGATTAAGTCTGGTTATGATTTGTAAGTTTGGACTTAAATTAGACTTAATTGATTTTTCCAGCATTATTTGGGTCTTACATTGTTTCTGTATTTTCGCCATATCTTGAGTTTTAGATGAGTAAAAATTATGTATCTTTCCTTGTAGGAAAGATAAGAGAGAGCTCTACAACTTTCATGAGAGCTCCAGGTAAAATATGGACATATAGAGGAGCTAATTGGGCTTGGAAGTCAGAACACAGGTTTTGTGACTAGAACCTAAATAGTGTGCAGTAATTAGAGCATAACTCGGGCTGTAGGAACTTTCTTGGGCTAAAATTTGGACATTTGAAAGCTAAGACCCATATCTACAACTTTTATGAAGAACATAAGAGCTTATTCGGATAGCTTGGAGGTGATATTGGATCTGGAAATCAAAACAGAGGTGCTAAAATTGAGACTAAATAGTCTGCAGTAATTGGGTCATATCTTGGGCTATAGGTCGAATTTTTTTATGATTTTGGTGGCATTGGAAAGCTAAGACAAAATGGCACAACTTTCATGAAGACCACGTTGCTTCATTCTAATGGCATCCATGAGACCAATCTGAATGATTTCGGAGACAAAGAATCTCAATAATTTTCCACTCACCAACTCACCATTTGGCATTTTCCACTCATTCACCCACTCATCTGCCTACTCTTAATCAGCCCCCTTGTCATTTTGTATCCCTAATCCTCTATAAAAGGCACCATTGGTTGATCATTTGGTGCTCTTAGTGTTAGACTTAGTTTTTAGAAGTTACGGTTATGTTTGTTTATTGTTTTCCTTTGTTGTAATTTTTGCTTGTTCTAAATTGAAGCTATGTTCATCTTTCTCTTCTTCTCTCTTTCTTTCTTCTTATCTATGAGTAACTAAATCTTCATATTGCTTAGGTGAAAGAGTGAAGCTCTTGGTAATGAAATAATGTTAGATTATTCTATTTCTTGTGCTTAAATGATATATTATCAAATGAACATTATATGTTTTGTATTTTGTTTCCAATCAATTTAGAAACCTTTTTTTGTATAATGGAGATCTTGATTTATTGTAGACAATAGGATTGACACAGTGAATACTTGAACTCATTTACAAATGTTGGTAGATAATTAAAGGAATCATAATATTATTGCATATATAATTGAATTTTGAATGTTATATTTTCTGATTGGAACCTCCGTGTGTGTGGATTTCAATTGAGTTATAAAGAGAAATAATCTTGCCTTTAATTTATTACCAAGAGTGGATCTCCTAACTCAAACAAGTTCTTAAATTCATTTGTGAACATCTTTTATTACTTTTGGTGTTGTGACAAGTCTTTTTCTTACCTCAATTAATTTTTCTTCATCAATTCCCTGTGGATCGACTCGGACTCCTGAGAAATTTATTACTTGAGACAACCTGCACTTGGGTTTGCACCCTTTAATCCCGTAATCAAGTTTTTGGCATCATGCCGGGGACTTGATTTGAAGTTTTAATTTATTGAGGTTCTTTTTCTTTAATAAAATCTATTCTTTCTTCTCCCTCACCGGAGCAAAAGATCGGCTTGTTGATCCTTTGGTTTCTTTACTAACTCTCTAACTTTCTAACTTCCTAACCTACTAACTTGCTAACACTAACATACTAACTTTCTAACTTTTATATTTATGTCATTTATTTATGTTTACTAACTTTTAATTTATGTCATTTATTTTTACTTACTAACTTTTATATTCTCGCTCTCTAACTTTTAATTTACGTCATTTATTTTATGCTCTCTAACTTTTTAATTTCTGTTATTTATTATTGCTTTCTAACATAATGAAATAATCTTTTTTCTTCTCTTCTCTTTTGCCAGCTCTGGTGGGGCTCTGCCTTTCTGTGGTTTTCATATTTTAAATTTACTTTCTGCACTTTATTTTCTGCAATTTATTTTATGTACTTTATTTTCTCGTATTTTACTTTCTGTACTTTCTAACTTACTAATTATTAACTCTCTAATTATCTAACTTTTTACTTTATTAGTTATCTAACTTTTTACTTGTTAATATTTATTGGGTGGTTGGTTTATACCACATCGTTATTAATATTTAATGGCTGGTGTAAACTGTCGACTTGTATATTATTTTTTCTATTTTAAGTCATTTATTTATGCTTAATTGGTATTGTGATTTAAATTCTGATCGTTTAGTTAAAATTAATCCTGATACTTTATATATTGATTTGTTTGAATCACAATCACACACAATTGACACAATGGTTGAAAATGAAAGTGTACATGAGGAACATAAAAATCAACTATTGCGAACCATGCGTGAATATTTGCAACCACCTCGAAATTCTAGTCCATCATGTTTTATCTTTCCACTCAATGCCAATAATTTTAGATTCAAGCCAGGTATGATTTCTTTACTTCCTAATTTTTATGGTTTAGAGTCTGAAAGCCCATATTTACATCTGAAAGAATTTGAGGAAGTATGTATTACTTTCAATGACCAAAATTACACTGAAGAGATTATTAAGCTTAAATTGTTTCCTTTTTCTTTAAAAGATAAAGCAAAATCTTGGCTTAACACTTTGAAACTAAGATCAATTGGCATATGACAAGAAATGCAAGGTGAGTTCTTAAAGAATTTTTTTCTAACACATAAAACCAATGCTTTGAAAAGACAAATCCAAATTTTTTTCCAAAATTCAAATGAAGCATATTTTCAAGCTTAGGAACGGTTTAAAGATTTGTTAAATTCTTGCCCACATCATGGTTTTGAAAAATGACATATTATAAGCTTTTTTATGAAGGTTTAACTCTTGAAACTAAACAATTTGTGGAAACAATGTGCAATGGTGAGTTTCTTGATAAAGAACCTGATGAAGCTTTAGACTATTTAAATCAATTAGCTAAAAATTCTCAATCTTGACATGGTACTAATATTTCTAAAAATTCAATTAGATCTAACCTTGCAAGTGCTAATAAAAGAAAATATCACCTTAGTCAAGAGGAAGATCTAAATACAAGGTTTTCCAGTTTGACTAGAAAGGTTGAAGCCATGAAATTAAGAAAAACAAAAGAAATCAAATCTGTGCAAAATAAAGAAAGTTGTGGCATTTGTGATGACTTCGGACACTCAACACATGAATGTCCTAAGATTCCTATTTTTAAAGAAGTTGTATGTAACATCCCGAAAAATATCTGTTTAAGTACAAATGATCATTTTATATTATTCTTGATTTTTAAGAATTTTTCTAGAATTTTTCGGAAACGACGAATATTTTAATATATTTCTCATTTTACGTGCACACTGAGCTGAGAATCGCTGAGGTCAGTGTAACGCTCCGAAAATTAATTATTTCATCACAAATAGTCATTTTCTAATATTTGTGATTTATGTGAATTCTTTCAGAATTTTTTTTCGGAAAACGTTGAATATTTTAATATATTTCTCGTTTTACGTGTGCGTTGTGCAGACCCGGGAAGATGCGATGTCTTCTCTGTGGCTGGTAAACTCTAAATTATGGACTTGTCGACAGGGAATCTTACTAAACCCGAGGCCGGGCACAATTTATGAAGTTTACATTTTACGAGGTTTTACCCGATGAATGAAATCACGATATTGTAAAATCATCTGATGAATAATGAAATATTATTTTCATCATCAGTAACCCTTCTACACTGGAGGAAAAATAATATTGACAGTGTAAATATTCATCTGTGTTAGTGTGCCCAATTAGGAAATAACTTTACTTTTACTTTATCGAGGAACGTGCAAAGCTTCTCATGGAAGCTTGGAGGAAGCTTCTTGGAAATTTCCTCTTCCTCCTTCCCCATGCAAAGCAGCCCATTCCCTCCTCTCTCTCCTTCATGCACGGCTGGACAACATTTGGGGGGGGGGAATTGATTTTATTTCCTAAAGCATTTCCTTTACTTCTTGTTTCTTCTGCTTCTTTCTTCTTCTTCTTCCTCATGAAATTTTCTCCTCCCTCTCTCCAGAAATCCCACGCAACCAGCAACCCTCTTCCCCCTCATTCATCACCAAATTTTCTTCCAACCACACTCTCTTAACCCTCTTCCTCTCCTAGACATCCTTCTTGTTTGGAGCATCTTGAGATTCCACCATTCTCACCATTTTCTCCAAGCTCCAAGCTTTGAGCTTTTTGGGTAAGACTCAAGACTTCTCTTCTTTCTCCTCTATTTTCGTGGTTATGGTCTTCATGTTGGCCATCCATGGCTTATTGTTCAAGCCTTGGTATTGATTCTAACAAAGTCACCATTTTTAGGGTTCTTGGAGCTCAAATCCAAAATTCAAAGGAGGTTCTTGGTGTTCTTCTTTTGTTTTCTTCACTTAGGTAAGAGAAAGACACTCCTCCTCAACCTCTCTTAGCATCTAGGAACCTTGATTGTGTTGTTGGTGGAAAAACCCTAATGAGGGTTATCCTTTGATTTAGTGATTAGCATGTCTATGTGTTGTTATTAATTTCTGAATCCATGTATAAAGTTCTCTTATTTTTATGTTGTTCTTCATGATAGTGCATTTTGTTGGGTTTGTATGATTGATTGATGCCTCTTGCATGATTTGAAGGTATATTTGAGTAACTTGTTGATTAAATATGATAATGATTGGTTTGGTTTGAGTTAAAGAACCTGGAGAACTCTGTTTTCTGCAAGTTTACGCGTGGTAATCGATTACACGGGGCTTGTAATCGATTACCAAGCTCTTAAGGGTACGAAGTCGTGATTCTGGAAATTTGGTAATCGATTACATCTTGTGTGTAATCGATTACAGAGATTCTGTCTAGCTTGTAATCGATTACAAGAGTGGTGTAATCGATTACCAAGCCTCTGATGTCACGAAATGATGCTTCTGGGAATCACGTAATTGATTACAACTTGTGGGCAATCGATTACGGAGGTTCTATCCGATTAGTAATCGATTACCAAGGCTGTGTAATCGATTACCAGGTCCTTGAAGTTACGGATCGTAGTTCTGAAAATCGTGTAATTGATTACAATGAGATTGTAATCGATTACAGGGATTCTATTTCGCTGGTAATCGATTACTAGGGTGATGTAATCGATTACCAAGACCCAAAAATGAGATTTTTGAGCTGGAAATGATTGAGATTACAGTTCTTTGTCCTTTGTAACTCAAACATAACCTAAAAACCCTGGATTCAAGGATTTTACTTTACTTAAATGTGATAGGAATATGTATTCATACCGATAGAGAAGAAATGATTTTGAAAATGGAATTCTTGGATCCATGACATGGAAATTGTGGTATGTGTGTGATAATGAACATATATTGATGCTTATATTGGCCTATTGTGGCATGTTATGTAATGGTATGAGATTGTGAATCATACATGTCCATGCATAGTGTCATATGCATTGTGAATGTCCTTGTGGACTGTTGTAAGGCCAAGTTGCCTAGGAGATTGAACACACCTTAGTGCGGGTACGAGTAGACTAGTGTGGATCTTGTTATGACCTTGGGGGCGTCGGGGTGCGAATCCTCCACAATGGGTAGTTGGTAGCTCCTTTGCCTGTGGGGCAAACCGATGCAAACGCACCGACGATCCAGACATGACACTGTCCTATATTGTGATCTAGTGTAGAATGTTTGTACAATGTCATGATTGTGCACGAGAACATTTATTGATAACACTGGTCTCGACAGTCGAGTTACAGACATGTCTCTTGATCTTTCTCTCCGACTGTTTGAGTCTAGCTCCATGGAGTAGGAATTTGGGAAAGCATGCATGTGAGTCATGATATACATTGTCATTGTTAATATTTATTTTTCCATATCTATGACTGATTTGGTTATTACTGAGATGACTATCTGCCTGGAATTGTTTATTTGCTTACTGTTGGAATTACTGCTTATTAGTTGAATATGATATTCTGAATTGCTATTTGGGCGCGTGGCGCCGTACTGTTTCTAGCTGCTATAATTGGTAATGATGGTAGGATGTCTTACCTCTTTCTTGTATCTCTGTTACTTGCTATATGTGTGTATACTGTATTGATCGAAGATGACGGTAAGGAGGCGGAAGATCCCGATTTTCCCAACTTCTGGCCCAAACGAGACTAGCTTCTACTGAGACGATGGCGGCACGTATGCGCGGATTTCTTGGTAATGTGCATTTGACCTTCCTCGGAGGGCCGGAGTGTTGGCATATCAACTTGAATTCTGATCGCTGCGTCTACTTGGGAGATGTGTCGATCGCCCTAGCCTAGAGACGTCATGAGGCACATGTCCTCACCTGCCACATCAGCCTGTGACTGGAGTTTTACTTGTCCATCCGTGAGATGTGGGGTGATCGTTATTACACCCCTTGGGAGGACTCTTTTGATTCTACTGCTCGGGCTCCTGCCCGTGGTTCTGTGGTTCCCATGGAGGTTTCCTTTGAAGAGGAGGATCCTGCTGAGGACCCGGATTTGGTCCCTCCTCATCTGAGAGACTGAGTTTACTGGTAGCTACTGATGGCTACCAGTGTTTTATTTTGGGGCCTGATGTATTTTTTTTGTGTGGGTTGTATATTTTGGTATCTCTCGGGGCATATTTGTATAATCCTTTGGGGCAGTTATAGTTTTGTTTTTGGGTAATTCAGGCTTGTATCTAAGTATAAATGATGTCAGTACATTTGATATATATATCTATATGCATGTTATTCAGATGAGAATTTTGTCTACTATTTTATCCTTCACTGTCATTTATATTCCGCATGGTTAAAATGATTATCAAAACAAAAAAAAAATATTTTTGCTATTCTGCTCGCGTATTTAAGAATTGAACAAGTTAAACTTAAACGAATGAACCGGGTCTTGAAATGTTAAAACTTTACTTTTTTGCATTTTTTTTTATTTGACAATGTGACATTCCCTCCCAAAAAGGGGCATTACATTAAGTTGGTATCAGAGCCCCGGTTTATGTCTTCTTTGGGTCTTGTGTGTGAGTCTGACTTGTTTGTGTTGTGTGAAATCTCTGTGGTTTGTGTTTTGAAATAAATCCCTCTAACTTACCTTGTGGTTTTCAGTTAACCTGATCTGAGAAAGAATAAGATGGCGAGAAGTGGAGAAATTGCAGCTGCTGTTGAGGCAATGCAGCGGATGGCAGAAGTCATTGCGCAGCAAAATGAGCGTGCGACTTAACAACAAGAGAGAGCTGCTAAACAGCTCGAGGAGACTGCCGATGCCCAGAACTTGGTGGAGTTTCGTCGTCACAACCCACCACAATTTAAGGGAGAATTTGACCATGACAAGGCTAGTCTGTGGATCAAGGAACTAGAGAAAGTCTTCCGTGGCATGAACTGTGCCGAAGACAAGAAGGTGAATTATGCTACCTTTATGCTTGTGGGCAACGCCGAAGACTGGTGGAACGGAGCTCAGAGAGCATTAAAAATCGAAGGAACTGACATCACATAGGATGTGTTTAAGAATAAGTTCTTGGACAAATATTTTCCTGCTAATGCGAGACATGCGAAAGAGCTGGAGTTCCTCAACTTGAGATAGGGGAACATGACCTTCAGTGAGTATGCAGCTAAATTTGAGAACCTGGAGAAGTTCTCAACACACTACCAACACTAAACCGATGAAGCCTGGAAGTGTTGGAAGTTCACCGAGGGATTGAGGTATGAGGTGAAGAAAGCTGTAATCACCCTGAAGATGAAGGTATTCTCAGAATTGTTAGACACTTGCTGTGAAGTTGAAGCCTTGGAACATGCTAGAGACTCGAGAAACAAGAGCTTTGGGCCTATACGGTCCCAAAGAGGTGGAGGCAGTGGTTCAAACCGCTTCCAAAAGAAGCCTTATTCCCGACTAGCGGGAAGTCAGCAGCAAGCCGGTGGAAGTTCTAGTGGAGGTTCTTCTGGGAACCGAACTGGCCAAATTACGACATATCCTTCTAAATGCCTGAAATGTGGGAAGGATCATCTCACGAGAGATTGTACGATCAAGGGAATCATCTGCTTCAGATGTGGCAAACCGTGCCACATGTCCAGAGACTGCAATCAAGCAAAGGCTGAACCTTCAGTCAACGCGACTCGAGCCAAGAAACCGCAAGTCGGAGGTCGAGTTTACATTATGAGCGGAACTGAAGCCTCCGAATCCGAAGACTTGATTCAAGGAGAAGGCACCATAGAAGGTAATCTTTTAAAAGTACTGTATGACTCTGGGGCAACCCATTCCTTTATATCATATGACTGTGTGCTACGACTTGGCTTACCTGTGTCTGAACTACCTTTTGAATTGACTGTTTCAACCCCCACTGATAAACCGGTAGTTACTACCAAAGTCTACTTGAAGTGTCCCTTAATTGTTGAAGGTCGAATCTTTTCTGTCGATTTGATCTGTTTGCCTCTTTCACAGTTAGATATAATCCTAGGGATGGACTGGTTATCTTCCAACCATGTTCTATTAGATTATTCCAGAAAAACCATAGTTTTCCCTGTGGATGAGAATTTTAGGTACTTGACGGCCAACCAAGCACGAGCTTTCTTGAAAGAAGGAGCTCAAGGGTACATGCTACTATCTTCTTTGAAAATCGAGAGCGATGCTGACCTGGACACTATTCCGGTTGTGAGAGAGTTCTCTGAAGTTTTTCTAGAAGTACCTGGTTTACCACCAACACATGAGATCGAGTTTGCTATTGATCTGGTACCGGGAGTTGGTCCCATGTCTATAGCACCTTATCGTATGTCGCCAACCGAATTGGCCGAACTCAAGAAACAGCTAGAGGAGCTTTTCGAGAAACAGTTTGTTAGACCGAGTGTGTCACCGTGGGGAGCACTAGTATTGTTAGTTCGAAAGAAGGACGGTACCTCAAGATTGTGTGTGGACTATAGGCAATTGAACAAATTGACAATCAAGAACAAGTATCCACTCCCAAGAATTGATGATTTGATGGACCAACTGAAGGGAGCAGTAGTGTTTTCAAAGATTGATTTGAGATCTGGGTACCATCAGATAAGAGTGAAAATGGAGGATGTGCCCAAGACTGCTTTTCATACCAGATACGGTCATTATGAGTACCTTGTAATGCCGTTTGGTGTTACGAATGCACCTGCTGTCTTCATGGACTACATGAACAGGATCTTTCATCCTTACTTGGACAAGTTTGTTGTCGTCTTCATTGACGATATCCTGATATATTCCCAGAATCAGGAGGATCATGCTGAGCACCTCAGCATAGTTCTTCAGATTCTAAAGGAGAAGGAATTGTATGCCAAGCTGTCGAAGTGTGAATTCTGGCTTGATGAGGTGAAGTTTCTAGGCCATGTGATCTCGAAGGAAGGGATTGCAGTGGATCCGTCGAAAGTTGAGGCAGTGTTACAGTGGGAAAGACCGAAGTCAGTGACGGAAATTTGTAGCTTTGTGGGCTTAGCTGGATATTACAGAAGGTTCATTAAAGGATTTTCCAAGATTGCTGGACCGCTCACTCAGTTGACAAGGAAGAACTAAGCTTTTGAATGGACTGATAGCTACGAGCAAAGTTTTCAAGAGTTGAAGAAACGACTAACTACCTCACCGGTGTTAGTGCTACCTGATCCGAATGAGCCATTCAAGGTGTACTGTGATGCTTCGTATCAAGGATTGGGATGTGTTCTTATGCAACATAGAAGAGTGGTAGCCTATGCTTCACGACAGTTGCGAGTACACAAAAGAACTACCCTACACATGATTTGGAACTTGCGGCCGTGGTCTTTGCTCTAAAGATATAGAGGCATTTTCTCTATGGAGCAACATTCAACATCTTCAGTGACCACAAGAGCTTGAAATATTTGTATGATCAGAAAGAGCTGAATATGAGACAGTGGAGGTGGCTAGAATTCCTGAAGGACTATGATTTCCAGTTGTTGTACCACCCTGGCAAGGCGAACGTCGTGGCTGATGCCTTGAGCAGAAAGACTATCAGTGCTTCTGCCTTGATGATCAAGGAAGGAGACCTCATAGAACAGTTTAGGGATGTATGGTCGTTTGTTAAGTTAGAACCCGGAAGGATTTGTATGAATATGGTCACCATCTCAAGTGAACTAATGGATGACATACGGGAAAAGCAGAAAGCCGATGAATTCTTGCAAGAAGCGAGAGAATTGATAAGGCAAGGCAAAGAGACAGAATTTGAAGAAGGAACGGATGGAATTCTGAGATTCTGAGGTAGAGTTTGTATTCCCCGTGACCAAGAGCTTAGGCGATATATTGTGGAACATGCTCACACCAGCAAGCTGAGTATGCACCCAGGCATAACTAAGATGTACCAAGATCTGAAGAAATTGTTCTGGTGGCATGGAATGAAGAGCGACGTCACTAGATGTGTGTCGACTTGTTTAGTTTGTCAAAAAGCTAAAGTGGAACATCAAAGACCAGCGGGATTGCTACATCCATTATCTATTCCTGAATGGAAATGGGACAACATTGCGATGGATTTTGTTGTGGGTTTGCCGAGGACAAAGAAATGACACGATTCAATTTGGGTAATTGTGGATCGACTCACAAAGTCAACCCATTTTCTCCTAATCAACATGAGGTACAGTTTGGAGAAGTTGACCCAGTTGTATATTGGTGAGATCGTTAGGCTACATGGTGTGCCTACGAGTATTGTTTCGGATAGGGATCCGAGATTCACTTCAAAATTTTGGCAGAGTTTACAAGCATCGTTGGGAACAAAGTTATGTTTGAGTTCAGCGTACCATCCACAAACCGATGGTCAATCGGAAAGGACAATCCAATCTTTAGAAGATTTGCTTAGAGCTTGTACTATGGAACAAACTGGATGTTGGGATGAAGTTCTACCACTGATAGAGTTCACCTACAACAACAGTTATCGTTCGAGTATAGGGATGGCACCCTATGAAGCTCTGTATGGATGACAGTGTCGAACACCATTATGTTGGTACCAAGACGGAGAGCGTCTTACGATTGGACCAGATATCATTCAGCAGACAACTGAGAAAGTCAAGATGATTCAAGAAAAGATGAGAACTGCGCAGAGTCGGCAAAAGAGTTATGCAGATAAGAGGAGAAAGCCTTTTGAGTTTGAGGAATGTGAGCATGTATTCCTGAAAGTCACACCCATGATTGGGGTCGGCCGGGCCTTGAAATCTAGAAAACTCACTCCAAAGTTTCTTGGACCTTACCAAATCCTTCGCCGGATAGGTCCAGTAGCCTACCAGATAGCCTTGCCCCCTTTTCTTTCCAACATACACAATGTCTTCCATGTGTCACAACTTCGTAAGTATTTGCCTGATCCAAGTCATGTCATAGCACTGGATATAGTATAGCTAAAAGAGAACTTGACCTATGAGGCGCCTCCTGCGAGAATCGAGGACCGACGGATAAATAACTTAGAGGAAAGGAGATCTCATTGGTAAAGGTGATTTGGAATGAAACGACTGGTGACGCAACTTGGGAGCCAGAAGACAAGATGAGAGAGCAACATCCAGAACTATTTTGAGGTATGCAAATTTCGAGGACGAAATTCCTTTTAGCAGGGGAGTGTTGTAACATCCCGAAAAATATCTGTTTAAGTACAAATGATCATTTTATATTATTCTTGATTTTTAGGAATTTTTCTAAAATTTTTCAGAAACGATGAATATTTTAATATATTCCTCGTTTTACGTACACACTGAGCTGAGAATCGTTGAGGTCAGTGTAACGCTCCGAAAATTAATTATTTCATCACAAATAGTCATTTTCTAATATTTGTGATTTATGTGAATTCTTTCAGAATTTTTTTCAGGAAAATGTTGAATATTTTAATATATTTCTCGTTTTGCGTGTGCATTGTGCAGCCCCAGGAAGATGCGATGTCTTCTCTGTGGCTAGTAAACTCTAAATTGTGGACTTGTCGATGGGGGATCTTACTAAACCTGAGGCCGGGCATAATTTACGAAGTTTACGTTTTACGAGGTTTTACCCGATGAATGAAATTGCGATATTGTAAAATCATCTGATGAATAATGAAATATTATTTTCATCATCAGTAACCCTTCTACACTGGAGGAAAAATAATATTGATAGTGTAAATATTCATCTGTGTTAGTGTGCCCGATTAGGAAATAACTTTACTTTCACTTTATCGAGGAACGTGCGAAGCTTCTCATGGAAGCTTGGAGGAAGCTTCTTGGAAATTTCCTCTTCCTGCTTCCCCATGCAAAGCAGCCCATTCCCTCCTCTCTCTCCTTCATGCACGGCTGGACAACATTTTGGGGGGGGGGATTGATTTTATTTCCTAAAGCATTTCCTTTACTTCTTGTTTCTTCTGCTTCTTTCTTCTTCTTCTTCCTCATGATATTTTCTCCTCCCTCTCTCCAGAAATCCCACGGCACCAGCAACCCTCTTCCCCCTCATTCATCACCAAATTTTCTTCCAACCACACTCTCTTAACCCTCTTCCTCTCCTAGACATCCTTCTTATTTGGAGCATCTTGAGATTCCACCATTCTCACCATTTTCTCCAAGCTCCAAGCTTTGAGCTTTTTGGGTAAGACTCAAGACTTCTCTTCTTTCTCCTCCATTTTCGTGGTTATGGTCTTCATGTTGGCCATCCATGGCTTATTTTTCAAGCCTTGGTATTGATTCTAACAAAGTCACCATTTTTAGGGTTCTTGGAGCTCAAATCCAAAATTCAAAGGAGGTTCTTGGTGTTCTTCTTTTGTTTTCTTCACTTAGGTAAGAGGAAGACACTCCTCCTCAACCTCTCTTAGCATCTAGGAACCTTGATTGTGTTGTTGGTGGAAAAACCCTAATGAGGGTTATCCTTTGATTTTGTGATTAGCATGTCTATGTGTTGTTATTGATTTCTAAATCTATGTATAAAGTTCTCTTATTTTTATGTTGTTCTTCATGATAGTGCATTTTGTTGGGTTTGTATGATTGATTGATGCCTCTTGCATGATTTGAAGGTATATTTGAGTAACTTGTTGATTAAATATGATAATGATTGGTTTGGTTTGAGTTAAAGGACCTGGAGAACTCTGTTTTCTGCAAGTTTACGCGTGGTAATCGATTACACGGGGCTTGTAATCGATTACCAAGCTCTTAAGGGTACGAAATCGTGATTCTGGAAATCTGGTAATCGATTACATCTGTGTGTAATCAATTACAGAGATTCTACTTGTAATCGATTACAAGAGTGGTGTAATCGATTACCAAGCCTCTGATGTCACGAAATGATGCTTCTGGGAATCACGTAATCGATTACAACTTGTGGGTAATCGATTACGGAGGTTATGTCCGATTAGTAATCGATTACCAAGGCTGTGTAATCGATTACCAGGTCCTTGAAGTTACGGATCGTAGTTCTGGAAATCGTGTAATTGATTACAATGAGATTGTAATCGATTACAGGGATTCTATTTCGCTGGTAATCGATTATTAGGGTGATGTAATCGATTACCAAGACCCAAAAATAAGATTTTTGAGCTAGAAATGATTGAGATTACGGTTCTTTGTCCTTTGTAACTTAAACATAACCTAAAAATCTTGGATTCAAGGATTTTACTTTACTTAGATGTGATAGAAATATGTATTCATACCGATAGAGAAGAAATGATTTTGAAAATGGAATTCTTGGATCCATGACATGGAAATTGTGGTATGTGTGTGATAATGAACATATATTGATGCTTATATTGGCCTATTGTGGCATGTTATGTAATGGTATGAGATTGTGAATCATACATGTCCATGCATAATGTCATATGCATTGTGAATGTCCTTGTGGACTGTTGTAAGGCTAAGTTGCCTAGGAGATTGAACACACCTTAGTGCGGGTGCGAGTAGACTAGTGTGGGTCATGTTATGACCTTGGGGGCGTCGGGGTGCAGGTCCTTCACAATGGGTAGTTGGTAGCTCCTTTGCCTATGTGGCAAACCGATGCAAACGCACCGACGATTCGGACTTGACACTGTCCTATATCGTGATCTAGTGTAGAATGTCTGTACAATGCCATGATTGTGCACGAGAACATTTATTGATAGCACTGGCCTCGGCAGCCAAGTTACAGACATGTCTCCTGATCTTTCTCTCCGACTGTTTGAGTCTAGCTCCATGGAGTAGGAATTTGGGAAAGCATGCATGTGAGTCATGATATACATTGTCATTGTTAATATTTATTTTTCCATATCTATGACTGATTTGGTTATTACTGAGATGACTATCTGCCTGGAATTGTTTATTTGCTTACTGTTGGAATTACTGCTTATTAGTTTAATATGATATTCTGAATTGCTATTTGGGCGCGTGGCGCCATACTGTTTCTAGCTGCTATAATTAGTAATGATGGTAGGATGTCTTACCTCTTTCTTGTATCTCTGTTACCTGTTATATGTGTGTATACTGTATTGATCAAAGACGACGGTAAGGAGGTGGAAGATCCCAATTTTCCTGGCTTCTGGCCCGAACAAGACTAGCTTCTACTGAGACGATGGCGGCACGTATGCGTGGATTTCTTGGTGATGTGCGTCTGACCTTCCTCGGAGGGCCGGAGTGTTGGCATATCAACTTGAATTCCGATTGCTGCGTCTACTTGGGAGATGTGTCGATCGCCCTAGCCTGGAGACGTCATGAGGCACCTGTCCTCACCTGCCACATCAGCCTGCGACTGGAGTTTTACTTGCCCATCCGTGAGATGTGGGGTGATCGTTATTACACCCCTTGGGAGGACTCTTTTGATTCTACTGCTCGGGCTCCTGCCCGTGGTTCCCATGGAGGTTTCCTCTGAAGAGGAGGATCCTGCTGAGGACCCGGATACGGTCCCTCCTCATCTGAGAGACTGAGTTTACTGGTAGCTACTGATGGCTACCAGTGTTTTATTTTGGGGCCTGATGTATTTTTTTTGTGTGGGCTGTATATTTTGGTATCTCTGGGGCATATTTGTATAATCCTTTGGGGCAGTTATAGTTTTGTTTTTGGGTAATTCAGGCTTGTATCTAAGTATAAATGATGTCAATACATTTCATATATATATCTATATGCATGTTATTCAGATGAGAATTTTGTCTACTATTTTATCCTTCACTGTCATTTATATTCCGCATGGTTAAAATGATTATCAAAACAAAAAAAAAATATTTCTGCTATTCTGCTCGCGTATTTAAGAATTGAACAAGTTAAACTTAAACGAATGAACCGGGTCTTGAAATGTTAAAACTTTACTTTTCCGCATTTTCTTTTATTTGATAATGTGACGTTCCCTCCCAAAAAGGGGCGTTACATTGTACATGAGCAAGTAAATGCAATGAATAATTTTAAAAGGCCATTTACTTATTCTTTTTCAGATACATACAATCTGAGATGGAGAAATCACTCGAACTTCAGCTGGAGGAATAAAAATCAGTCATAATTTGTGCAACCACCACCACCTCAGGCACAACAAGACTCTCAAAATTCTCAAGGATATGCACCTTATGTCCTACCATATAGGAAAAACCTTGAAGAAACACTACATGCATTCAAAGAAAAGCAAGAGGCCATTAATAAACAAAACAATCAAACCATGATTGACATAAAAAAAACTCTTGCTAAACTTTCTTCTGCACTCACCATTCACGAGAAAGAAAAATTTCCTTCTCAACCTCAACTAAATCCCAAGGGTCAGTACAGTCTAAATAAGAGGAGTTCAAAAAACCAACAAATGGACTAAGTCAAGTCAGTGATAACTCTTAGGAGTGGAAAGGTTGTTGAAAAACAAATTCCAGAACCTTGTGAGAAAGAAAATGAACCAATTCCCCAAGAAAATGAAGAAGTTGACCAAAAGGAGATGAAACTCTCGCCTTCACTCCCATTTCCTCAAGCATTGAACAATTCAAGGAAATTGAACCATAACACTGCAATTTTTGAAATTTTGAAACAAGTGAAGATCAATATTCCTCTGTTAGATGCTATCAAACAGATTCCTTGTTATGCCAAATATTTAAAGGACTTGTGCATTGTTAAAAGGAAACTAAATGTGAAAAAGAAAGCATTTTTGGCTGAACAGGTAAGCTCCATTCTTCAGAATAATAATGCCTTGAAATATAAAGACCCTGGTTATCCTATAGTTTCATGCATTATTGGAGAACATAAAATTGAAAAAGCTTTACTTGATCTTGGTGCTAGTGTCAATTTGCTTCTATATTCAGTTTATTAGCAACTCAACTTGGGTGAGTTAAAACCAACTTCTGTAACTCTTCTACTTATCGCTAGATCAATTAAAATTCCAAGAGGAATAGTGGAAGATGTGTTGGTACAAGTTGATAAATTCATATATCCTGTAGATTTTATTGTCTTGGATACTAAACCTATGGTTGATAGTTGCAAGTCAATTCCTGTTATTTGAGGCCATCCATTTTTAGCAACATCTAATGCTTTGATAAATTGCAGAAATGGAGTGGTGAAGCTAACATTTAGAAACATGACACTAGAGCTCAATGTTTTTAACATGTGTAAGCAACCACAGGAAGTCCTTGATTAAAAGGAGGAAGTTGAAGGAATTGAAGCCATTATAGATGATCATCTTCAAACAAGGAGTTCTTCTGACCTATTAGAAATTTGTTTAGTTAATTCATTTGATTCAGGCATGCAATTAGAAGATGATATCTCTGAAATATGCTCTTTACTTGATTATACACAAGTAATGGAGTACAAGGGATGGAAACTAAGATTTGAAGAGCTAAAACCCATGAATGATAATGCCCATGAAGAAGTACCCACACCGGAACTAAAGTTATTACCTGTTGGGTTGAAGTACACATTTTTGAGAGAAGAGCAAAGCTTTCCAGTGATAATTTCCTCGTCTCTTACTGAAGAACAAGAAGGTATGTTAATAGAACTACTTAAAAGGCATAAAAGTGCAATTGGATGGACATTAAAAGACATAAAATGTATTAATCCATTAATTTGTACACATAGAATACATTTAGAGGATAATTCTAAAACTTCTCAATAACCTCAAAGAAGATTAAATCCACACATGAAAGAGGTAGTTAGAGCTGAAGTCCTTAAATTGCTTAATGTTGGAATTATCTATCCTATCTCTGATAGTCAATGGGTAAGCCCTACACAAGTTGTACCTAAGAAATCTGGAATAATAGTGGTTGAAAATGATAAGGGTGAATTAATACCTACGCGAGTCTCATCTAGTTGGCGTATGTATATTGATTTTAGAAAATTAAATGCTGCTACTAGGAAAGATTATTTTTCCTTGCCATTTCTTGATCAAATTCTGGAAAGGGTAGCAGGACATCCATACTACTGTTTTCTTGATGGTTATTCGGGTTATAATCAAATACCAATTGCATTGAAAGATCAAGAAAATACCACTTTTACATGTCTTGGTACTTTTGCATATAGAAGAATGCCTTTTGACCTTTGTAATGCTCCAGTAACATTCCAAAGATGCATGCTAAGCATTTTCAGTGACATGATTGAGCATTATTTAGAGGTTTTCATGATTGATTTGACAGTTTTTGGAAATTCTTTTGAAAATTGTCTTGATAATTTGGAAGAAGTTCTTAAAAGATGCGAAGAAAAATGATTTATGTTAAATTGGGAAAAATGTCATTACATGGTTACCTCAGAAATAGTGTTAGGTCATATGATATCTTCTAAAGGAATTGAAGTTGATAAGGTCAAAGTTGAATTAATTGCCCATTTGCCTTCCTAAAAAATAGTCAGAGAAGTTCGTTCCTTTTTAGGATATGCTAGATTTTACAGAAGATTCATTAAGGACTTTAGTGCCATATCTAGACCATTATGTAATCTTCTGTTGAAAGATGCATCATTTGATTGGACTCAAGAATGTCAAAAATCTTTTGAAAAATTAATTGGTCTTCTGACATCTGCTCTTATCATGCAATCTCCTGACTGGTCTTTGCCTTTTGAGTTGATGTGTGATGCTAGTGATTTTGCTGTGGGCACTGTTTTAGGCCAAAGAAAGGAAGGTAAGCCTTATGTGATTTGTTATGCAAGTAGAACTTTAAATAGTGCACAAATGAATTACACCACTACTAAAAAAGAACTACTTACTGTAATTTTTGCATTGGACAAATTTCGATCTTAATTGGTTCTTTTATTGTGATTTTCACTGATCATGTTGATGTTAGATATTTGATGTCTAAGCAGGATGCCAAAGCAAGATTGATACGATGGATCTTGTTGTTTCAAGAATTCAAATCACAATAAAAGATAAGAAATGAGTCGAAAATGTTATCGTTGATTCTCACGACCGTAATCGCGGCGGGAGCGGTGAAACAAAATAAATTAATAGGAGTCGCCACCAATTTTATTTACATTAGGAAAAATTGGAAAACCCTTTTAGAAAATGGTCTTTGGAACCAAATTGGATTCAAGAGTCAGTTATGCATAGGGAAGGGTGGAGACTTAGCCCTACAGCACCCCTAATACAGCCGTCTTAAAACAGTTACCCTAAATTAGTTATGTAAAACTTAATAATCTCATAATATATTTGTTTTACCCCTTATATAAAAAAACTAAAAAAATAAATAATTTGTGAAAAATTAAACTTTAGCTTGACAGAATAAAAATTCTGCTCCTACGTACCCTCAGGTACAATGAGGAACTCAAAGTCACGTAGTTCTTTAGAAAATAAGTGTGGGTTGGTTGATTTTTTTTTAAAGAAAAGATTTAATTTTTTTATTTTACAAAAATTTGAATTAACAGGTCATCGTGACTCTATTAATCAAATAAAGATTTGAATAAGTGAAGCTCGCATCACGCTAGAAACGTCACCTACCGATTATTGAATTTATTACTATTAAATGAGATTTTTTTTATCTAAAATTACCTAAAAAAAGAAGAAAATAATAATAAAATGAATTTTGAATCTTTATTAAATAGTAATTTATTTTTTAAAATAATTCGAATAATTAGGTTGTCACAACTCAGATGATCCGAAAATAGTTACAAGATTAACAAGCTGTCACAACTCGGTTAATCCTATTAATTAATTTTATATTTTTACTTTGTAGTCTTACCATTATTTTTTTTATATATATTTTTTTAGCTTAGCCCATTTAATTACAAGCCTATTTCACTTAAAACAAAAAAAAAACTATCAGAAATTAAAAGAACAAACTTACGAAAAACAAGACAAAGGAGTTTTGCTTCTTTCTTTTTGGGTATTTGCAGGAAAAAAAATAGAGGAGCAAGGAAGATGAAGGCCAGTGGTGACGGTGGCTAGGTTGGTTCGGGTTGGTGAAGCACCGACAATCGGGTCTGGTTACAGATTGTGCGGTGCGGTGATGTAACGCTGTTTCTACGGTGACTTCTGCGTGGTGGGTAGCGCGGTGTGACGAATGGCTTGCGACATGGTAAGGAGCAGTTTGTGGGTGTTAGTTTCGTATAGGAGAGGTGATGGAGAGGTATTTTGGTGGAAGCTAAAATCTGTAGGTCAAGGTTAAAAGTGTGTGCTGAAGGTCAAAGTGAAAGTCCCAAGTAAGGTGTGGGTTATAGGTTTTTATAGGAGAGGATTAAGTTAAGGTGTTTGAGTTAAAGTGTGATTAGGATTGGTTTAGGATAAGTGTTGAGATTTGTTTAGGATAAGTGTTGGGTTGACTGATGGGGTTTAGTTAGGATGGGTTTGTTTAGGCTAGCTGATAGGGTTTGTTTAAGATGAGTGTTTGAGTTGGTTTAGGATAAGTTTGAGTTATAGTTTGTTTAGGAGGAGTGATGGAGTTTGTTTTGGATGAGTGCTGAAATTGTTATAGGATGAGTTATGGGTTAATGGGTCGGTTATGGGTTGATGGACCAATTGGATTGGATAATGGGTTATGGGTAGGATAATGGATTATGGGTACATGGGCTAATGGACCAATGGGTTAAACTTTTTTTTTATATTTTTTTTATTTACAAAATGCCTCGGACAAAATTAGGTATTCACAGTTGCCCCTCTTTACTTGTTTCTTACTAGATAAAAAGAATAACCACAACTTTTCATTTTATCATAGTGAGGAACGAGTAAAGAAATGAACCCAAATTTTGTTCAGGAGAAAAAAAATGCGAGAACAAAAGGTGAAGAGCGATGCGCTCGAAGATAAATGGCATAAAGACAATGGGCTACCGCGTCCCTGGGCATCTACGTCACGAAAATTAAAGAGAATGGGCATCTACATCCCAAAAATTAAAAGACAGTGGGCTACTGCGTCCCGAAAATTAAAGACAATAGGCTACTGCGTCTCGAAAGACAATGGGCTACTGTGTCCCGAAATTTAAAAGACAATGAGCTACTGCGTCCCGGAATTTAAAAGACAGCGAGCTTTTGCATCCCGAAAATTAAAGATAATGGGCTACTGCATCCCGAAAATTAAAGACAGTGGGCTATTGCATCCCGAATTTAAAAGACAGCTGGCTACTGCATCCCGAAAATTAAAGACAATGGGCATCTACGTCCTAAATATTAAAGACAATGGGCATCTACGTCCCGAAAAAGACAATGAGCATCTCCGTCCCGAAAAGATTTTCTTCTTCTTCTTTTTTTCTCTCTTTTTGTTATTTTAATGCCTTGTAAATGCAAGATGATGTAAAAATATTTAAACCAATGCTAACCTTGGAAAGCTTTGACTAATCAAACCTTTGTTCATGTGTTTTTCTTCATCAGACACTTCGGCTCATTTGGAAATCCTCTTGACCTCATTTCCCTTATTTTTTTTTATTTTTTCTTTATTTTTTTTGCTCTTAACTCCCCTTTTAAGAAGTGAGAGGATTTTCTTCAACAAAGTCTTTGCGAGAAAATTTTTGCCCCAATATTTGTTCCTTGATCATTGATTTCCTGCAACGACCTTATGACTCCATTGCTGTCTTTGTTGCTACTTCCTTCAATTCCTCCTTAATTCTTCAAAAAAATTTGCCCCAGTCTAAGCAATTCTAATTTATTTGCCCTAACTTCTGCTTAAACCGCCCTTGCAGACTCTTTTTCCTTTTTTGCTCGAATACCTCTTATTTTTGGATTATCCCTTGGGATATCATTTTCCTTCAATTAGAATTTCCAAGTTCTCTTTGATCTGAACTGTTCATTAGGAGATTGTCATTAGATGGTCAAATCATAATGTTGCACTAATGTTCACTTACCTGAAGCATTACATAATAGACAAACATGGATTTAAAAGTACAATAAAAAGAAATTTACTAATGATCAACTTTCATATTGATCTTGGAAGTTTGACTACATAAAAGGGGAAAAGACACAAATGATGGTATGAGATTGAAAAAGGTATTGACCTGATATGAATTAGTTTGCTCTTCATGGGAACGATCTTGGCATTATGGACAAGGATCAAGCCAAATTGAACCAAAGAGAAATTTGCCCAGTCTATGATTGAGTAGGACCAAAACTTATCCTAATGACTAAAAGATTTGCCCAAGACAAATTGAACCAAGGAAAGGAAAAATTCCCCAGTTTAGAGTCGAGTCGATTGGGGTATAAACTTGTCCTAGTGTAAGGCCAAATTGAACTAAAGAAAAATTTTCCCAGTCTAGGACAGAAATGAATAAGGTAGGAGCTCGTCCTAGTGACCAAAAGATTTGCCCCAGTGTAGATTAAATTGAACCAGGGAAAGAATGCCCCGGTGCAGAGCCAACTCGAACAGGGTAGAAACTCGCCTTAGTGTAAATCTCTTTTTTTTTTCTTTTCATTTTCTATTTTTTTTTTAAAAAAAAAGCAATGAACTAAATACTTGGATGAGCATAACCTTTATCTCAAAATTAAAGTTAACGAAAATGACAACAAACTTTCATTGATCAGAATAGACTTTTTGAAGCTTGTAACGTGGCCAAGGCTAGGGGTTATGAAAGAAAAGATATAAGGCTCAAACAAGTGTTTAAGGGTGGAATAGGACTAAGGATCTTTATTCAAAATTAAATTTCATCAACTGCTTTTTCACACACCTTTATCTTATTATTCTCCTTTTCTTTCCTATTTCATTTCATTTTCTTTCATCCTCCTTTCCATTCTCCTTTTTTTTCATTTTTTTTATTTTTTACTTCTTGACATTTTCACCTTTTCTTCCTTTTCCATTATGTTTCAGAATATTCATCATTACAATCAACCTTTGTTTTGTATTATCCCTTAATGTAGGGGTGATCCTTGTCCAAGGTTTATTGAAGAAAATTTCAAGCTCAAAAGGGGTAATAAGGGATAAAAATGAAGAAATTTTATAAAAGATAGAGAAAAATGGCCAATCTTCATTTTCAAATCATGATTATTTATTTTCAAAACTTTAATTTTGAGAAAAAAAGATTGTGCAAACCAAGTAATTCCGTTTTTGGTCTTTTTTTCTTTTTGACCCCTTTTTTTTTGCAAAAGATACTCACACCCGCAAAATTTATTGGCAACTACCAAACTGAGAATTACCAAAGAAGACGCTTTAAATAAATGAAAGAGAATAAATACCGAGAAAGACAAAGGGATGAAAATGAAAGGAAACAAGACACCCATGCAAATTCATTACATTAATGCTTCAAGAAAGTTAATATGAGTCCAACATCACAAACTATTTTATGGCAATCATTTCAATTAACAACTTCAGATCTCTCCTTGTTCAGAGGTTTCGAGTTACTGGCATAACATTTACTTCATTCCTTCCACCATGATTAGGAATTGGGTTATTGACAATACTAGGTCCAGCTACTTCTTCAATATCAAGCTTTTCACAAGCAATTAGCTTTCTTACTGCAGTCTTGAAAGATTCATAATCTTCAATTGAGTGTCCTGGGATATCCATATAGTATTTGCAAGTTAAATTTGGGTTATGCCACTTTGGGAATGGTGGTTCAAAGGGACCTACAGGATTTCCTGAGATGAGGTGAGCATCAAACAACCTTTGGAATAAATCTGCATTTGAAATGGATAGTTTTGGGAAAGACGGTAGTTTTCGGGGGCGAGAGTGGCCTTGATTTTGAAAGTTTGACCGAGGTTGTGGGTGATTTGGGAAGTTATGTGAAGGTGGAGGTGGGTAATGAGTATAGATTGGACGATATGGTTAGGGTACGGGAACATTATTAATTTGAAGTTGTGGGATTTGAGGTGTACTCATGGGAAGGGCGATTAGGCCAGGTAAATGAGAAGGTGTAGGTATTTCATAAGAATGGTAAGTATTTGGGTTATATGCAGAGGCTTGGTAGGCAGGGTAAGATGGTGGGTGGTAGGCTTGTGAAGGTTGTTGGCTTTGCACGTAGCTCACCTCTGGCTCTCTTTTCTTAGGAGGAAACCCCTTCTTGAAACCATCTTCATCATTACCAGTTGGCAATTTTCCAGCATTTACCAGAATTTCAAACCTCTCTCCGGCAGCAATTAAATCAGCAAAGTCTTGATATGTAGCGCCCGCCATTATCCCAATATAAGGAGCTCCTAAGGTCCCCAAGAAGTATGAGCACATTTCTGTCAAAGTCAATGGCGGTTGCACTTATGCTGCGAGAGTTCTCCACCTCTGGGCGTATTGCTTGAACGTTTCTTCATTTTTCTTTTGCAGTGTTCCCAAGTGCTCTCGGGTTGGGGCTGTATCTAGATTAAACCGATATTGTCCCATAAACAAATTTGTCCAATCGTCCCAAGAAGAGATTTTCAAAAGGTCTTATTGGATACGCCATTCCAAAGCAGGTCCAATCAAACTTTCATGAAAGAAACTGACGAGGAGCTTCTAGTCCTTTGACCAGATGGACATTTTGGTAATGTAAGTTTTTAGATGGAAAAAAGGATTAGAGCTCCCATCATACTTGTCAAATTCTGGGATCTTAAAGTCCTTGGGGATGATGATGTTAGCAGTAGGGCACAACTCTTCTATTCTAAGGGGACCATAGGTGCTAGGACCCTTGATCACCTTGATTTGCTCCTTTATCTTTTCCATCCACTCTTCTTTCATCTTATCATTCTGAACAGTTGCATGACCAGAACCAGCAAGAAATCCAGTCAGCATCGGGATGGACATATGTAGTGGTTCCCACGTGAGCTCGGTGTTACCATGAACCTCATTTCGAGTACCTTCCAATGAATGATATCCTT
This sequence comes from Ormosia emarginata, assembly GCA_029884605.1. Taxonomy (NCBI): domain Eukaryota; kingdom Viridiplantae; phylum Streptophyta; class Magnoliopsida; order Fabales; family Fabaceae; genus Ormosia; species Ormosia emarginata. The sequence continues at coordinate 34,795,795 of JAQQTP010000074.1, read as the reverse complement.
CTCTGATAGGAATCATTACCGATGCAGTATTTGAGGTTGCTCCCACAAAGGGCATTTCAGTGGTGACCCTAGGATTTATTCCTATGGCAGTGATATTTGGAGGATGTGAATGTGCTCCAGTTACTCCTATACCTCTGGCTGCCCCCATCAAGGTGAGGGTCTCCTTCATAGCTAACAACATTTCCTCCATTCTTCTTTGAGACTCTTTCATCTCATCTACTTCCATACTCAGATTTCTTCCTTCATTCTGAGCTGCCATTGCTGCAAGCTTTGTTCGAGCTCTTATGTTGTGAACTTGGGTTTGATTAGTCTCTTCTTTCTTTGGTCACGCAATGGTGCTGGGCACGGTAACACCAAACAAAAATAATGAGATGAAATGAAATGAATGAGATTCATGAGATGCATAAGATGAAATGAATGAAATGAAAACATTTTTTTCTCTTTTTTTTTGCTAATGCTAGGAATGCCAGGAAAATGTATGTCATGAGAATGAATGATTTTTTTTATAATGCTATGAATGCCATGAAAATGCATGATATTTTTATTTTTTTTTATTTTTAGAATGCTAAGAATGTCATGAAAATGCATGATTTTTTTTTTAGGATGCTATGAAAATGCATGATTTTTTTTTTATTTTTTAGAATGCTAGGAATGTCATGAAAGGAGGATGAATAATTAGATAAAGAAGAAGTATGCTCCATTCGTGTCCTAAGGGGTTGGCTTAAATTGAGAAATTATATCATAAGAATCTATGGGTCTTTCTAATTCGTGAGAACTCTCATTGGGTGGCTCTTCTATTCTAAAGGTTTCTAGAGCCAAGTCCAATTTCAAAATGTTAACCACAAAATAGTGGGTAAACCACTAGGCCTGGGACATTCATGAAAAAGGCGCACTCTAGATGAGATTTTCGCAATAACCAAATAGGATGTACATCCAAAATGGCTACCACTACGCAACCTCTTCTTAACTTAAGCTTCACTCAGACCTGGGTATAGGGCCCCACTTAAATGTGTGTGACAAATGTATAGGTGCGGTGGGTGTAAGGAGCATACAAACCAACAAAAACAAATACAAAACAAAAATTCCAACAAAAAAAAATCTCTATCCTATGGTTTGAATAATTAACAAAATAATTAATAAACAATTAAAGGTGAGAAACAAAAAAAAAAGAAAGAGGTAAAATAAATATACAAAGATCCCAAAAATTTTGCACAACCAACTTATATGGGTTTGACCCTCAAGTATCCCCAGTGGAGTCACCATCTGTAGCGACCGTAATTGCGGCGGAGCGGCGAAACAAAATAAATTAATAGGAGTCGCCACCAATTTTATTTAAATTAGGTAAAATTAGAAAACCCTTTTAGAAAATGATCTTTGGAACCAAATTGGATTCGGGAGTCGGTTATGCATAGGGAAGGGTGGAGACTTAGCCCCACAGCACCCCTAATACATCCGTCTTAAAACAGTTACCCTAAATTAGTTATGCAAAACTTTATAATCTCATAATATATTTGTTTTACCCCTTATATAAAAAAACTAAAAAAATAAATAATTTGTGAAAAATTAAACTTTGGCTTGACAGAATAAAAATTCTGCTCCTACGTACCCTCAGGTGCAATGAGGAACTTAAAGTCACGTAGTTCTTTAGAAAATAAGTGTGGATTGGTTGCTTTTATTTAAAGAAAAGATTTAATTTTTTTATTTTACAAAAATTTAAATTAACAGGTCGTCGCGACTCTGTTAATCAAATTAAGATTTGAATAGGTGAAGCTCGCGTCACGCTAGAAACGTCACCCACCGATTATTGAATTTATTACTATTAAATGAGATTTTTTTATCTAAAATTACCTAGAAAAAAAAGAAAATAATAATAATAATAATAATAATAATAATAATAATAATAATAATAATAATAATAATAATAATAATAATAAAATGAATTTTGAATCTTTATTAAATAGTAATTTATTTTTTTAAAATAATTCGAATCATTAGGTTGTCACAACTCAGATGATCCAAAAATAGTTACAAGATTAACAAGCTGTCACAACTCGGTTAATCCTATTAATTATTTTTATATTTTTATTTTGTAGTCTTACCATTATTTTTTTTTATATATTTTTTTAGCTTAGCCCATTTAATTACAAACCTATTTCACTTAAAACAAAAAAAAATCTATCAGAAATCAAAAGAACAAACTTACGAAAAACAAGACAAAGGAGTTTTGCTTCTTTCTTTTTAGGTATTTGTAGGAAAAAAAATAGAGGAGCAAGGAAGATGAAGGCCAGCGGTGACGGTGGCTAGGCTGGTTTTGGTTGGGGAAGCACCAGCAATCGGGTCTGGTAGCAGATTGTGCGGTGCGGCGATGTAACACTGTTTCTACGACGACTTCTACGTGGTGGGTAGCGCGGTGTGACGAATGGCTTGCGACACGGTAAGGACCAGTTTGCGGGTGTTAGTTTCGTATAGGAGAGGTGATGGAGAGGTATTTTGGTGGAGGCTGAAATCTGTAGGTCAATGTTAAAAGTGTGTGCTGAAGGTCAAAGCGAAAGTCCCAAGTAAGGTGTGGGTTACGGGTTTTTATAGGAGAGGATTAGGTTAAGGTGTTTGAGTTAAAGTGTGATTAGGATTGGTTTAGGATGAGTGTTGAGATTTATTTAGGATGAGTGCTTTGGGTTGATTGATGGGGTTTAGTTAGGATGGGTTTGTTTAGGCTAGGCGATAGGGTTTATTTAAGATGAGTGTTTGAGTTAGTTTAGGACAAGTTTGAGTTATAGTTTGTTTAAGAGGAGTGATGGAGTTTGTTTTGGATGAGTGCTGAAATTGTTATAGGATGAGTTATAGGTTAATGGGTCAGGTTATGGGTTGATGGACCAATTGGATTGGATAATGGGTTATAGGTAGGATAATGGATTATGGGCACATGGGCTAATGGACTAATGGATTGAACTTTTTTTTATATATTTTTTTATTTACAAAATGCCCCGGGCAAAATTGGGTGTTCACACTGATCATTTGTCCAGACTTACAATAGGCTCACCTTTTGATAGCACACCTATCAATGATTCTTTTCCCGATGAATTTTTATTTTTTGTCTATTCCATGCCTTGGTTTGTTAACATAGTCATCTTTCTTATAATAGGAAAGATGCCGCCTCATTGAACGCACCAAGATAGAAAGAAATTTTTGACAGAGGTGAAAAATTTTTATTGGGATGATCCATACTTGTTCAAATATTGTCCTGACCAAATCTTTCGGAGATGTGTGCCCGACAGTGAGGTAGGTAGTGTCATTAAATTTTGTCACTCAGAAGTATGTGGAGGTCACTTTTCTTCAAAGAAAACAACTGCGAAAATCTTGCAGTGTGGATTTTATTGGTCCACTTTATTTAATGACTGTTATACTTTCTGCAAAAGTTGTGAAAATTGTCAAAAATTGGGCTCAATTTCAAAAAGAAATATGATGCCTCTGAAGCCCATCCTTGTCATTGAAATTTTTGATTAATGGGGAATTGATTTCATGGGTCCATTTCCATCCTCATTTAGATTTGTGTATATTTTAGTTACAGTTGATTATGTCTCAAAATGGATTGAGGCGATTCCTTACCGACATAACGATCATAAAACTGTTCTCAAATTTATAAAAGAAAATATCTTGTGTCGATTTGAAATCCCTCAAGCTATCATCAGTGATGAGGGAACACATTTTTGCAATAAACTATTTGAATCTTTAATAAAGAAATATGGTATTACATACAATTGCCATTCTTTATCACCCTCAGACAAGTGGACAAGTTGAATTAGCAAATAGGGAGATTAAACAAATTTTGGAAAAAATAGTTAACCCAAATCGTAAAAATTAGTCTTTAAGACTAAACGATGCACTTTGGGCTTACTATACTGCTTTCAAAACATCTTTGGGCATGTCACCCTATCGGTTAGTCTATGGAAAACCTTGTCACTTGCTTGTAGAATTGGAACATAAAGCATTTTTGGCCATTAAAGCTTTTAATCTAAATCTTGATGATGCTTGCAAGATACGCAAATTGCAATTAAATGAACTTAAGGAATTGAGAAATGATGCATATAAAAATTCAAAGATTTAGAAAGTTAGAACAAAAGCTTTTCATGACAAGACAATTTTGAGAAAATCTTTTGAAATTGGTCAAAAAGTTTTACTTTATAATTCTCGTCTGCACCTATTCCCTGGAAAATTGAGATCTAGGTAGAGTGGTCCTTTTATTGTCAAACATGTGTATCCTCATGGGGCTATAGATATTGAGAATCCTAGGAATGGTAATGTGTTTAAAGTCAATGGACAAAGGCTCAAACTATTTTTGGAAAACCAAGTTGATGAGGTAGAATTCATCTCTCTTTCTGATCCTTGTTATGAATAGAATTTATTCTAATTTTGTTGCCTTCTTTTTGCAGTTCTTTGTGTTGCTAGTTAAGTAGCGGATAACGGTACTCTGTGACTCTCAAGTCAGTTTTCTCAAAATAACTGAATCCTTCTCCTTTAAAATGGATGTCATTCTTTCAAACCTAAGCAAACATTTTCCTTCCCTCCCTCAAAATACTCTGACAAAAATCTACAAACTTAGATGTGAAAGATTGAGACCGTTAATGCACAAGGGTATGCCAGAAGATATACGCTAGATAATTAAAGCAAAGGTCCGACTAGCAGGTGAGTTTTCAATTTCATTTGACTCATACATTCTAGATCTTGGAAGAAGTTCATATTCTAAAAGGATAAGAGCAAAAAGGTTACAAGTCTATCACAAGTGTGCATGATAGAATTGTAACAAGCGATGTCATTCTTTGGGGATGGTTTTCGCAAACAGAAAAGATAAAATTTTCTTCATTAAGAATGGACTGAGTAAGGAGTCATTAGATGATATCTTATTGACTCTTGAGACACATTCTTGTGGATTTGTGCATCGTGAACTTCTTAATTTGTGGAATTTCTTCAAGGATGAAGAAAAACGCTACAGTCTTGGGAATCTGACTCTAAAAGACCATATTTGCCAATTTATAAGAAAATTGGATGGGAAGCTTATCCTTGACTCATAAAAGGCGTTTAAGCTATTACTGGACGTGGAACTAGAGGTAGATGTGAGCCATATCCATAACAATCTGTACATATTATCTTCTTCTTCTTCATGTTTTCTTTAAAAAAAAAGAAGAAAAAAAATTTCTAACCAAGGGCGATCCAGAAGGAGTACCATGACTTTAATTAGTTGTGGATTCCCAGCCTTTGGCTGACTCGTCATTGACTCGAGTGGACCTTTGCACGCTGGTCCTTAAAAAAGTTTATGTATTATGCTCTGTAAAGAGCCGCACTCCATAATCCAATGTTTACCATTTAGGCACTATGGAGTTGATGGACAGGTAGAAGCGTCCCACTCTAGTTATTAGTGAGAAGTAACTCGCAGCTGCCAAAGCATATGAGGCATCTGAGCTTGATCCTCTCTTTTATTAGAAGGGGCTCTCAGCGCCCTGGGATGGGACGTTCTGGATCTTGGACATTACGGGTTTCAGATTTTAGCATCTTTGTTGATGTTACGAGCCCAAGTGTGAGCTCTTCAGGTTCCAGACCCAGGATGGAAACCCACGACAGTTTCTTCTTTCTCTTTTCTTTGAGTAAACGGACATGATTATCTACCGCACTGGTGACACGCAGTATAAAGATATGTCACTACTGCACTCATGATGCGCAATATAAAGATACACCATGAAAATTATACATAAAGGTATGTCATCATTTGCTATTATATTTCTTTTATCTTTGTATGATTTTGCTGTATTTTGGTTTTGGACAGATGATCCTTTGAGCAGGGTCCTTTAGGGGTTTCTAGACTTCTTTACCCTGATGGTTTTCTTGAAGTAAAAAAAAAAAGATTTTATGTTTCTTAATTTCAAACTTTTTTGACAACAGCCAACCTACCTTTATAGGTGCTATTATTACCTTTTCCATTCTTTTTCCTATTTAAACACTCTATTTTCTCCACTTTGCTCTAACTCAGAATCATTCAGAGAGAAAGGTGAGTATATAGATGGAAGGTGTTTCTGTTAATCAAGTTAAAAATATATGTGTATTTTGTGGGTCTAAGTGTGGTAAGGGTTTAGAGTTTGTAAACGTAGCTACCACTCTTGGTCGATCACTTGCTGCGAGGAAAATTCATCTTGTATATGGGGGAGGTTGCCATGGGTTAATGGGAGCTGTATCACTTGCTGCATATATAGGAGGCAGTCAGGTTTTAGGTGTCATTCTTGGACCTTTAGCTCAATAGGACATCATTGGAAAGACAATTGGGGAGGAACTTAAGGTATCATCAATGCATGAACGAATGAAAATAATGCTTGAAAACTCTGATGCATTCATTGCCTTACCAGGTGATTTTGGTACCTTGGAAGAAGTTTTTCAAATTGTCTTTTGGGCTCAACTGAACATCCACCATAAACCCATAGGTTTGTTGAATGTAAATAATTTCTTTGATATTTTGTTAATCTTTCTTGACCAAGCTGTGGAATAGAAATTTATCACACCTTCGGCAAGACAACTTCTTATCTCTGCTTCCACTATTGATGAGTTGATTGATAAATTAGAAGCTTTTGTTCATAAACCTGACCCAACAATAGCTCAGATAGATTGATCAGCAGGAAGCAGTGAGGGAAGTAGAATGAAAAGAAAGCTAGATTTGACACTTCGTTTATAGCTTTCCTTTACTTTTAATTTTATTTATCGTACTTTGTTTTTGTTTAAATTTGTGTCAGATTTCTCCAACAGGTAATATTTTCTATCCTTTACTCATCTATATTTTAACATTAAGGACAATGTTGTGATCTGGTTGGGGGGGGAAAGGATAGTTGACCAAAAAAAATTTATTTTTTTGGAAAGTATGATATGATTGTCATGGACTTACTAAACCAATGAATGATGGCAGAGTAAGGAGTAATTTTACTCCTAAGACGCATCTAAATTGGAAAGTATGTTTAGTGATATGACTGTCAGAAACCTATTCGTAATAAAACCAATTAAGGATGGCAGAGTAAGGAGTAAATTTTGCCTTGGAGGTAATTTTACTCTTGAGACGCATCTTAGTTGAGGAGATAATTATTTTGTGTAGAAGTAGCAAATTGATTCTTGGATCGTAGCATAAATTGTCTTCTTTCTTAAAAATCACAAGCTTGGATATGAATGTTGATATAGTGGATTGAAAATGATAGAAATATGCCTTATGAGATTTTGAGCCTATTGATGAATGGATTGAATATCTGTACCATTCTCTTCTTTCTTGTGTGATTTTCACTCATGGAATTGTTACTCTAGAATTTACTTTGATTCTTTTTTAGGCTACATTTTCACATACATACATAAATATGATTGATGCATTTTGAAATAACTACTTTGACCAAATAATCATCCTTGTATATTTTCCCTTGTGTAACCCTTTTGAGCTTATTTGACCATTCCTTGTTTTCAGCTCATTACATGTCTCAAAAAAAAAGGAAAAAAAAAGAAAAAGAGAAAAATAAGAAAAAAAAACATGTTTTACCCAACTTTAGGGAATAAGAGAGCATTGGTCTTATTCTTGAATAAGTGTGGGGGTGTGTGTGCAAAATGATCAAAACAAAATAAAACAAAACAAAACAAAAACAAAAACAAAAAAAAAAAAAAAAAAAAACTGACCACCGTTGCACTCAAAAGATTATCAGAGTCTAGAATAAAGGTGGATACTTGGAAACAATAGGAAGAAAAAGAGAAGGTTCAGGTCTAACATTGAATTCAATTCACTAATTTGGGATTGATCTTCAACAAAACATTAGTCAAATATTAGTGATTGTCCTTTATGATGAATGTTCTCAAACATTTTCTCCACTCTAATTGTACTATAATGCTCTTTTATTCTCTTTGGTATTTATCTTCTCATATCTATATTATCCCCTCTCCTTTACCATGACCCCATTACAATCTTGAATAAAGTCCTCTTGATTTTTGTATGCATGTGGTTTGAGTAGCAGAGAAGTAGAAGATAAGCAAGCTTATGGTAGTGCAATTGTTCATGGGTTGAATAGAGTGAAATACTCACCATTTAAACACTTGAGAGATTGAGAGTGAATTCTGTAAGGATCTATCATTCTTGATTCATTCTTTTCAAATGAAGTTTCTTTGCTTGTTGGTTTGAGATGTGAAGAAATGTTACCTCATTAATGCTTTGATCCCTTGAATTTCTGGTTGCTCTTCTTGCTTCATCAAGTCTTTTAGAGTTTTTAGCTTTTAAGTCTATGTCGTTTTTCTTTGTTTCCTAGCTTTGGTCTTATGTGTTTTACCCAGGAGTGCAAAAAGCTAAGTGTGGGGGAATTTGATAATCACATATTTTATATATTAATAAACCCTCATTTTTAGTCATTTACACTCTCCATGTACTTAATTGATTAAGTCTAGTTATGTTTTGTAAGTTTGGACATAAATTGGACTTAATTGATTTTTCTAGCATTATTTGGGTCTTACACTATTTCTATATTTATGTTATATCTTGAGTTCTAGATGTCTAGAAATTATGTATCTTACTTTGTAGGAAAGATAAGAGAGAGCTCTACAACTTTCATGTCCAGGTAAAATATGGACATATAGAGGAGCTAATTGGGCTTGGAAGTTAGAACACGAGTTTTGTGACTGGAACCTAAACAATGTACAATAATCAGAGCATAACTAGGGCTGTAGGAACTTTCTTGGGCTGAAATTTGGCTATTTGAAAGTTAAGACCTATATCTACAACTTTCATAAGAACATAAGAGCTTATTCGAACAGCTTGGAGATGATATTAGGTCTGGAAGTCAAAATAGAGGTGCTGAAATTGGGCCTAAACAGTCTGCAGTAATTGGGTCATATCTTGGGCTGTAGGACAAATTTTTGGATGATTTTGGTGGCATTGGAAAGCTGAGACAAAATGGCATAACTTTCATGAAGGCCACGTTGCTTCATTCTGATAGCATCCATGAGATCAACACTGAATGATTTTGGAGACAAAGAATCTCAATTTTCCACTCACCAACTCACCATTTGGTATTTTCCACTCATTCACCCACTCATCCACCTACTCTTAATCAACCCCCTTGTCATTTTGTATCCCTAATCCTCTATAGAAGGCACCATTAGCTGATCATTTGGTGCTCTTGGTGTTAGGCTTAGTTTTTAGAAGTTATGGTTATGCTTGTTTATTGTTTTCCTTTGTTATAATTTTCTCTTACTCTAAATTGAAGTTATGTCCATCTTTCTCTTCTTCTCTCTTTCTTTCTTCTTATCTATAAGTAACTAAATCTTCATCTTACTTGGGTGAAAGAGTGAAGCTCTTGGTAATGAAATAAGGTTAGATTATTCTATTTCTTGTACTTAAATGATATATTATCAAATGGACATTATATGTGTTGTATTTTGTTTCCAATCAATTTAGAAACCTTCTTTGTATAATGGAGATCTTGATTTATTGTAGACAATAGGATTGACATAGTGAATGCTTGAACTCATTTATAAATATTGGTAGATAATTAAAGGAATCATAATATAATTACATATATAATTAAACTTTAAATGTTATATTTTCCAATTGGAACCTCTGTTGTGTGTGGATTTCAATTGAGTTATAAAGAGAAATAATCTTGCCTTTAATTTATTACCAAGAGTGGATCTCCTAACCCAAGCAAGTTCTTCAATTCATTTGTGAACATCTTTTATTACTTTTGGTATTGTGATAAATCATTTTCTTATCTCAATTAATTTTTCTTCATCAATTCCCTGTGGATCAACCTCAGACTCCCGAGAAATTTATTACTTGAGACAATCTGCACTTGGGTTTGGACCCTTTAATCCTGCAATCACTTCTTGTGCTTAAATGATATATTTTTAAGTGATCATTATATGTGTTGTATGTTGTCTCTAATCAATTTAGAAACCATTCTTGTATATTGAAGAACTTGATTCATTGTAGACAAGACGTTGGCACAGTATGTTACCAAGTGGCCTCAATACTCAAGAGGGGGTGAATTGAGTAAATAAAAGCTTTTCGCAAATCTTTCTAAAGACACTTGATTACTAATTTTTGTTGAAGCTATTAATTGATATAAATGAATGAATGGATAAGATAGATAAATATTGCCAACTAGTGAACCAATCAAGAGAGAAGTAATCAAGCAAGTAAGTAAATCAATGCTTAAATATAACGAGAAGGGTTTAGAGAATTAAACACAATGGTTTATCTTAGTTCGGCCACCAATTCACTTGTGACCTACGTCCAGTCCTCAAGCAACCACTCGAGATTTTTCGCTAAATTCCAAGCTTGAATCAGGTGCTTGTAACCTTTACAAATAGGAGCACTCAACAACACCTTGGGATGCCTCACCCTTGTGCTTTGAGTCTCAACTTCAAGGGATACCTCACCCTCACAACAGATTATACAGAGATTGAATAGATTGAAACTCTCTCAAAGAGTAGATAATACAAATTGAAGCTTATAGGTATTGATGATTCACACTTTAGCTCAAAAATATGGAGAAATATGAAGATAATATATAAAACATGTATTGATGTTCAAACAAGGTTTTTTAGAATATTTCTCTAACCCCATCAATGCCCAACAACCTTGCATTTATAGCCCATTGAGAATTAGAGCCGTTGGGGTAGTTGAGAAGCATTAAATGCTTCATTATATCGGTTGCACCCTGTTTCTGAAAACCACGTTATTCAAATAACACGATGGTTATTCGAATAAAGCTTTAAATAGCATTTAGAGGAAAAGCTTGCTGGAGACTGTTATTCGAATAACACTCACTTAAAACTATTTTCTAGGAAAAACATGTTATTCGAATAAAACAGGGTTTATTCGAATAAATCTTGATCAGTTTACAGACTTAGCTTTTTTTACTTTTGTTATTCGAATAACATAAGTCTTATTCGAATAAACCTTGTTTAGTTTGAATTTTTTGCTTTCTCCTGACTTTTGTTATTCGAATAAAGTAACCTTTATTTGTTAAAACTTGTTTAGTCAGTAATAAAGCAATGCTAAGGGATTTCAAGTGGTTTTATATAATTTTTGGCACTTAAAACAGTTTCTTTGGGAAACAAAAATCATTTTTGAAGCTTCTCTTCTCTTTTTGCTTTTAAACAATTGTTGCTTTTCAAGTTCTTTTTGAAAGATAGGTTATGGAGCATTTGTATGAATCACATTATACCTTTGCATATTGATTTAAGTCCTAAAGCTAGTTTTAAAGATCTTGGACTTGTTCTTGCAACATCTTCAAGTTTTGTTATCATCAAAACAAAGTTTTCATGGATTAATAGCCAATTACACAGTGGATGCTTGAGACCATTTACAAGTGTTGGTGGATAATTAAAGAAACAATAATATGATTACATGTATAATCTAAATTGAACTTTGAATGTTAAATCTTCCAATTGGAACCTCCATTATGTGTGATTTCAATTGAGTTATAATAAGAAATAATCTTATCTTTAATTTATTACTAATAGTAGATCTCCTAACCCAAGCAAATCTTTTTCATCTGTAAACAACTTTTATCACCTTTAGTATTGTGACAAATCTGCTTTTTACCTCAAAGAATTTTTTTTATCAATTCCTTGTGGATCGATCTTGGACTCCTGAGAATATATTACTTGAAACAACCTGCACTTGGGTTTGAAACTTTTAATTCCCATTAGTAGTCAACTGGGATATAAATCTAACAATATAGTTCAGTCTCCCCAAAAACCCACAAACTTCTTTTTTAGTGTGAGGAGCTGGCATCTCTAGGATTGCTCGAACTTTGTCTGGATTAACTTCTATCCTTTTCTAGCTAACCACAAACCTCAAAGCTTGCCTGATTTTACACCAAAAGTGTGTTTAGTAGGATTCAGTCTGAGCGTGAAACTTCTCAACCGCTCAAAGAACTTTTGCAAATTAACAACATGGTCTTCTTTTGTTCTAGACTTTACAATCATGTCATCCACGAAAACTTCTATTTCTTTATGAATCATGTCATGGAACAAAGTCACCATTGCCCTTTGATAAGTTGCCCCTGCTTTTTTTCAATCCAAATGACATTACTTTGTAGTAAAAAGTTTCCCACAAAGTGATGAATGTGGTCTTCTCCATGTCTTCAAGTGCCATCTTGATTTGATTGTATCTCGAGAAACCATCCATGAAGGAGAAAAATGAATGTTGAGTAGTGTTGTGCACCAAAACATCAATGTGAGGTAGAGGAACGTTATCTTTAGGGCTAGCCCTATTCAAATCTCTATAGTCAATGCACATTCGTACTTTCCCATCTTTCTTCGGGACATGGATGATGTTGGCAACCCATTAAGGGTACTTTGTAACAATGAGGAAACCTGCATCAAACTGCCTTTTAACATATTTTCTAATTTTTAGTGACATCTCTAGCTTCATTCGTCTCAACTTTTGCTTGACGGGAGGATATTTCGATTTTAATGGCAATTTATGCTCAACTATGCTAGCATCTAGCTTAGGTATATCTTGGTACGACCATGCGAAAATGTCGCAATAATCCGATAAGAGCTTAATCAACATGCTTCGCTCATTTTCTTTCATGGAAGTGCCAATTTTAACTTCTTTTTTATTATCCTCCATCTCAAAATTAATCACTTCAGTTGACTATTCGTGGGGCTTAATTTCTTTCACCTCTTGTTCTATTAATCTCATTAGCTTATGAGAAGGTTCCCAATTGTCATCATTATCCTCATCAACATGACAAATAGGATGGTCAAAATCATATAATAGGGTCATAGCAGTGTCATTTTCAAGAAAGTCACATTCATATATACATTTATTGATGTTAACACAAGAAAAAAAGGTAATAAATAAAGGTTAATGTAATGGTTGGGCAGAAACTAAAAAAATAGCAAAAAAATGCATTTATTGATAGTAAATATTGAAATGGAAACATGTGAGCATGTTTTCACAACATATTTTCCTAAAGCCTTAAGCGGAGCTATAGGATTAGTATTATAGAATTACTTTGAATCAATTTTAAAAGTCATGGGAAAATCGATGATCTCCCAATTGTTGAGCTCTACATATACGGAACAAAGGTACACCAGATTGACACCATAATTAATGAGTTGATCATCTTTGATAGTAGTCACTTAGTTTTGAAACACCAATCCTACACTTCGAAAGCTCTGTCAGATGTCATAGATAAGGATCCCCTTAACTTTAGGCTCCTGATTTTCTAACTGAGCCAGCTTCTTCTCTCTTTTCTCTTCTATGACCTTTCTCTTGTCAGCTTTGGTGGGTTTATATCCTAACCTAAACCTATCTTTATTTTCATAAGATTGCAGAAACTTCGCAATGTCTTGTTCGTTCATTCTCACTCCATTTCCACATTGATGTCCTCTTTCAAGCATGACATTAGCGATCATTATAGATGCACTAGATGGTAGTGGCTTTAGAATTTGAGTTTCTTCCTTCACATAAGTGGCATTGACAATCTTGAACGCTTGGAATGCGATTTCAAGAGCTTCTTCTATAGCTTCAATGTAAGGGGTTGATGGTGGCTTACTCACCAACAGGTCTTCTTCACCCAAAACGATCACAAACCTATTGCCAACTATGAACTTCACTTTCTGGTGCAACGTGGATGTCATAACTCCAACAGAATGAATCCAAGGTTATCCCAAGAGACAACTATAAGTTAGTGTCATGTCCATCACCTGGAAGAGTATATGAAAAGTAGTAGGTCCAATCTAAACTATGATCACAATTTCTCCTATCACTTCCTTTTGGGTCCCATTAAAAGCCCTCACGATCGTTGTGCTTGGTTTCATGTAAGTCCCATCAAAAGGCAACTTGGAGAGAGTTGATTTTGGCTTTACATTCAAAGAGAAACCATTATTAATGAGCACTCAAGTCATTATATACTCTTGGCATTTGATAGAAGTATGCAACGCCTTGTTGTGCCCCATTCTTTCAACAGGTATCTCATCATCAGTGAAGGTGACATAATTATCAATAGTAATGTTGCAAATAATACCGCCTAACTTGTTAATAGTGATGTCATGAGAAACATGGGCTTGATTCAGTATCTTCATTAATACTTTTCTGCGTGACTCAGAATTCATCAATAAGGATAAGAGTGATATCCTTGCAGGGGTGCGATTCAACTGATCTACAACCCTATACTCACTTTGCTTAATAAACTTCAAGAATTCACAAGCTTTATTATTAGATACCTCCTTTTTGTGCTCTTTCAATTTTATCAACCTTTCTTTTTATTTCATCTCATTTCCAATGGAAGCCTATTCTATCCTGTTTTTCTCTTTATAGTTCTTTTCTTCTTCTTCTTCTTGCTCTTTTTGCAGCTCCTTATGAGTGTAAATGCAACTACTTCGTGTCATCCTCCCGATCCCAGGTTGACTACTTATGCAAATGGATTTTGTTTTAAAAAAAATTATTTCAATATATAAGATGAATACAATGATAGATAAATAGTTGATCATTTAATAACGACTTGTCCCCTCTTTTTTTTGTAAAAAAAAATTTATTTTTTTTATCTGAGCAAAAAAAACTTTTCTTTAAGAGAGGTACGATTATGACTTATCACATTAATGGACCACACTACTTATAATATATATGTGCGAATAGAGATTATGATATGGATAAATATAAAGAAAATGAAAAGGTACGCTCCCTTTGTGCCTAAGGGATTGCCTTAAATTTGAGGAATTCTATCTTAAAGATCTATGGGTCTTTTTGACTTGTGAAAACTTTCATTGGATAGCTCTAGAACTAAGTCCCATTTTAGAATGTTGACCACAAACAATAGCTAAACCACTAGGTCTGGGATATTCATGAAAACAACACACTCTAGATAAGACTTTCGCGATAACCAAACATGATATACATCTAAAATGGCTACCATTACGCAACATCTACCTACCTTAGGCTTCACTTAGACCTGGATATAGGGCCTCACTCGAATGTGTGTTATAAATGTGTATGTGCAGTAAGTGTAGGGAGCATACAAACCTTCATAATTCTAAGGACTACCCACATCCTTCAAAACAAAACAAACGCAAAACAAATTCCAAAAGTTTCTTTATCCTAAGGTTTGCATAGAAAATAAAATTATAGTTAAAATAATCAATAAACAATTAAAACAAAAAAAAGAACAAAAACAAAATAAGGTAAAACAAACATGTAAATGTCACGATGTTTGCACAACCAACTTACAAAGACTTGACTCTCAAGTGTCCCCAGTGGAGTTGCTAACTGTCGCAACCAGGATCACGATGGGACAACCAAAAATAGGATTTTGAAATTAATGGAGTCATCACTAATGTTTATTTAAATTGAGAAAACATTAGAAAAAACCTTTTATTAGGAAAACCGATCTTTTGGAAAATAAGTTTAGATTCGGGAGTCGATTACAAGTAGGGAAGGTATTAGAACCCTACACTGTCCATTCTAGGAACGGTACCTTAAATTAGTTGTACAAATTTTAATAATATTAAATATATTTATTTTACCTCTTTTAAAAAAATATTGTAACTATTTATAAAAGAAAAAGAAACAATCAAATTATAAAAATTAATTTTGGCTTGAAATAATAAAGATTTTGCTTCTACGTATCCCCGGTGTGTAATGAGGAATTCAAAGTCATGTTGTTCTTTAAAAAATATTTGTTAGTTGGTTTGTTTTGATTATTAAAAAATGTATTTTTTTTAATAAAAAAAATTATTTATTTTTTTAAATTTGAATTTACAAGTCATCACGACGTAGTTAATTCAATTAATTCTTGAAAGGTGAAGCTCGGCGTCACGCTTGAGACATCACCCGTAAACAATTGTAATTCAAATAACACTTTTAAAAAAAATCAAATTTTTAGATCAACAAATTGTCACAACTCTTTAATTTTTAGTGCAACATTTGATAATCAATTAAAATACACACCAATAATACATAAACATGCCATGTAACTCGAATTGATAGAAAAATAAGAATAAACTTTATCCTATTAATTCAAACTCAATTTAATTCCAAAGAATCTAAAATCACATCATAATTATATTGAGACCAAGCAAATATCAAAATGCATTCAACATCATAATTATAACATATCACCAGAATACCATTAGCACATAAAATTAACTTCACCAGCATTTAATCCAATACAAGCTTGGATAATGTATGGTAAGAGAATGTACTTGTTGGCAAAGAAATCAGGGACTTCTATTTAGTTAACCCATATACACTTGTTACCTTCTACTAATCTTCACCTCTAAATCTAACTCTTCACATGGTAAGCTTACCTCCTGTATGTAATTGTGTGTAATTTTCTGAAATTGTGTGTAAATTGTCCCTTTGTGAATGGGTGAAGGTTTTATTTATAAGTGATTATTAAACCTTAATTCCCATGTAAATATCAATCCATTAATTGATAAAAAACTGGCCTCCTAAATTATCTCATGATTTATTTTAAGAAAATATAATTATGATCTCTTATTTGAAACACATTTCCCTTTTTTTCTTTTTTTATTGAACCATCACAATCTCTTATTTCGAGTCTTTCCTTTTAAATCTTGAACTTTTTTAAGAGGATCAAATCACAATTCCTCACTAAAAGCACGTCCTTCAATTATTTTTTAAGAAAATCAAATCATGATTTCTTATTAAAAGCATATCCCTTATTTTTCAAGAATAGCAAATCATGATTTCTCATTAAAAGCATATCCTTCAATTATTTTTTAAGAAAATCAAATAATGATTTCTTATTAAAAACATATCCCTTATTTTTCAAAAATATCATATCATGATTTCTTATTAAAAACATATCCTTCAATTATTTTTTAAGAAAATCAAATAAAACATATCTCTTATTTTTTAAGAATATCGATCATGATTTCTCATTAAAACCATATCCTTCAATTATTTTTTAAGAAAATCAAATCATGATTTCTCATTAAAAGCATATCCTTATTTTTATTTCTTTTTTCTTTCTTTTTTTGGTACAAATAATAAGAAAAAGTAGTGATCCAAATAAGATGAAAGTAAAAAAAACCTGAAAAAATATTATGTGTTCAAAACATTGAAATTAAACATCATTTAACACAAAATTATTAGTCCTTGATTACGCAACAAAAACAAAAACAAAAATAAAAAATTTATGGACAAAATTGGGTATCAATAAAGTTTAGGGACCCTAAGTATTTATGGTATAAGTTTTTTGGTCAAACTTTTAAGCATAGACTAAAGACATTCTTTAATGATGATGATGTTAGAAAGTTCATTAAAGCATAAGAAAAAAATACCTAAGTCAATACTTGAATTGTTTGTTGAACATGAGAGTGACCAGAACACAACTGTAGACCCTAATCAGTCCAACCCTGTAGACCATGAACCTCAAATTGAAGATTGAATCTTACCCTTGAACCTAGAGTTGAGTTTGAACTTCATCCTGAGCACCCTAATCTTATAGACCTTAAACCTTAAATTGTAATTGAACCGTATATTGAGATCAAACCTCATCCTACCAATGTTAGACAAAAGAAGAAGGAAAAAGAGAAGGGAAAAGGTAAACAAAAGCCAAAGGGGAAGGACAAGGGAAAATGTCAAGGCAAAGGGAAGATAAAAAATAGTCTTATAGATAATGAGGAATATGGTGTGTAACACCCACCGTAGGGTATATGTTACTTAATTACCAAATTACCCCTTCCATTATAAAATATGCTTTGTAATGTAAATATGAGTTATAAAATTTTCTTAATATCAATAAGATAAACTTAGTGGAAAATAAAAATATTACAACATCATCACAAATAATTTACATCATATACATTACGAAAGTACTGTCAAAATTATTTATATACAGACATAGTCCTCAAAGTATTTGAACATTATTTAAAATTAACATACTGCCCAAGTATTACTAGACAGCAGAACCCTCAGACGGGTCTTCCTCAGATTTCTCAGCAGGCTGGAATCCGACTTGACGCGAAGTCCTATGGACAGGTATCCGCGCAGACGACACAATACTGATCTCTATAGGGACGTGAAACCTACCGCCCCAATACTGTCTAATTAACAGCAGAAATTCAACATGTACATATATAGTTACAGCAAAGAACGAGTCTCCATGAAAAATCCTACTCCTGATGACCGTTAATTGTCCCTAATAAATTAGTCCTTCTTCATTGGGACTAAGCCTCCAAGCACCAGCTCGACCATGGAACTGTAGTCGCACGTACCCAAAGAAACTTGTCCGGGCTGCCATCCGATCAAAACCCAGTTTCCTCTATAGGAATCTGCTCCTCTACGCCTTCTTGTTCAATCTCTTGCTCAGCATCTTTACAAATATAATTACAGTACAAAATAGGTATATAAAGAGGTGAGATCACCTACGCCAATACTAACATAGTAGCATGGAGATAACACATACAATATATCATACAAATACATCATATCATAATTACAATCATGCCCTTATCATTATTTATCATTACCATAGATGTAATAAATAATAATTACGATCATGCCCTTAACATTTTCTAAATATTCAATAGTTCAAATATCATACCGATATCAATGCTCAATAATCATGCATGTGCACATAGACTCAATTTCCTACTCCATGGAGCTAAAACTCAGATCGGAGAGATTGATCAAAAAGATCTATCTGTACTAATATGCCTCAGACCACGTGCCATAATTCTCATACGTATTTGCATATCTAGCATATACACGATAGTCTTTATTAGATCTTGATTAAGAATAATGTCTCGGTCAGGATCATCGGTGTGTTGCATTGGTCTAACCCACGGTACAAAAGAGCTTCCAACTGCCCACTGTAGGCAACCCGCACTCCGATGCCCCCAAGGTCAACGAGTGACTTACATTATGCATATCGCACCCACTCAAGAGGTGTATTCTCTCCTAGGTAATCAGCCTTATCCAGTCCATCGGACCTTTCCAATGCATGTACAATGCACCATTCTCAGTTCAAATTCATAATCTCATATTCAGGGTCCACACACTAGCTCAACAATAATATTACTATATTTTCAATTGCAAAATCATATTATCGTATTTTCTCAATCACGCAACAGTTTTGTCGCGTTTTCAAATCACGTATTGATTTTTCAACATTTTCTCAATCACGTAAAAATATTTAAACGCTTTCCAAATCGCGTAGAAATATTTAAACATTTTTTTTAAATCGTGTAGCAATTTTTTATCATTTTTTTTGCAATCGCGTAGCTTAAAAATCACGTTTTTAAGTTACAAAAGCATTTTCTATCATTTTTCCACTACGAAAAATATTTCTCAACCTTCAAAATTCTATTTTGACCTTTCTCAAAATAATATGACTTCTCACTTCATTTTTCACATTTTCTTACTCAAGAAATCTTTTTCGCAATATATTCCACAAATTTACCATTTCATTGAATTAAATCAATGTTTCTAATTTAAAATTTCCTAACGCGCTCCAAAACCCAAAGGATGAGTTATACGTTAGAAAATTTCAAATCATTAATATATTTCTTATTATAATGTGATTAATCCAAAAATTAATTCACTTTATAAAATAAATTGAGATTCAAACACTTGCAAGCTCATTCTTTTTCTTTTCTTAAATCCTTGTACTTACTCAATTAAATTACCACTTAAATTAATAAAACAAAACCATTCCAAGCCTTCCAAAATCGTGGGGTACTTGGCCATTGAAACCATCATTTCTTTCCTTCTCTTTCATGTTTTTACACAAACAAAACCATTAAAATCCCCCATGGTCGTGAGGTACTTGTTCTTTGAAACCAAAACATTTATTCATTTTCCTTGCTCTTCTAAACATCAACTTTTACCATTCATGAAAATATTAATTTGTGAACACTTATTTTGAGGTGCCTTGGCCGTGAGCCTTAGTCATTGGAACCAAAAATTATTTTCCTTTCCAACAATTATTATGGCATACATAACATATAATCAACATATTATATTTCAAGCATACCATAAAAGCCATAAAAATCATACTAAACATGCAAGCATAAATAAATCATGCAAAGCACATAAACCACATAAACACCCACAAATTATTACACAACCATGGATATGAATCCTCACATGGATTCATTATCCATCAAATACAAGATTCATCTCTCACCACCATACTTGGTTGGTGAGATGGATTTCCCTCTTACCTCTTGAAGAACCTCAAAAGCTCCTTACTTTGCTTCTTTTTCAAGTCCTTCACCACCAAAGGTTTCTTAAACACAAAACAAAACATATATTTATTAGCATATTAAGCTTAAACAAGGTAAACCATAGATCAAACATGGCTTAGAACGTGAAAAAGAGATAAGCAGTGAAGTTTCCATAACTTCACCTTAAAAACCTTAGAACTTTGCTCTTGAAGAAAGTCCTTAAAGATGATGGATTTAGAACTTAGTCTAAACTACAAAGTGTCATAGATTGAGGCATAGATTTAAGAAGTAAGGTTGTTTAAAATTTTTGAAGAGTGATGGTGGGTTCTTGGCCTCTTGGCCGTGAGCTAGCTTGAAGAGAAATGGAGAGAAAAGTTTGATGAACTTAGCTTTTTGGAATGATCAAGATGAGTAATAGTTATGTCTTGAAACCTTGCTATGGCCTTAAGCCATCAAAAATCGAATCCCCCCTCTTGCACACTCAATGAGTGACCAATTACACTAGCCACCATTTTGGGCACTGTTAGCCATTGATTAGATCAATGGTTAATATTAATGTAACTTCTAAGTATAGCTTCTATATTGATAAGACTAAATCTAGGCCATTAGATCTTTCTCCTTGAAATCCTAGCCATTAGATGTATCTCCAAAATGAATGGTCAAGATCACCTCTTCATACTTTCTGTAACACCCCGAAAATTAATAATTTTATGATAAATAGTCGTTTTATAATATTTGTAATTTTTGTGAATTTTTTTGTATTTTTCTGCGAAGGTAGAATATTTTAATATTATTTTTTATGTTACGTGCGTGCTGAGTGGAGCCGAGAAAATGAGATATCTTTCCCGAGAACCTTAAACTGTGGAAACGTCGACGGGGGATCTTACTAAACCCGGGGCCAAACACAGTTTATGAGGTTTCATGTTTTTCGAGATTTTTATCCGATAAATAAAACTCGCAGAATAATTTTATTATTCGTTGGACAATGAATATCAATTTTTATTAACTGTAATTCTGTCCACTGATAGTAAATTCGATACAGTGTTAGTCATATTTTAGAGAACACTTTAATGATATCACCATGGTGATATCATCATCATGACATCACTTTGACTTTTCTAAAGGAGGAAGCTTCCTAGCACCTTCCTCTTTGGCTTATTGGAGAAGCTTAGAGGAAGCTTCCTTGCACCTTTCTATTGGCTTCTTCAAGAAGCTAATTCCTCTCTCCTCCTCTCCACCACACATTTTGAGGGCTCTTTGTGGCCATACATTTTAATTCACACACTTACACAAAACACACCTAATTACACATTTCACTTCATTTCACCTTACTATCACTTTCTCTCTCTAATATTTCTCTCATCTCACTTTTTTCTCAGACTCCATCTTCTCCATCTTCTCTCTACTCCACGACAATGCTCCATGTTAGGGGAGCCAAGGTTTGTTTCTTCATTTTACCACTTCTATTCTTACTTTCAAAAGCTTCCAAGACACTTTCTCTCTCCATTTTCTTTCTTCTCTCATTCTTCTTCAAGTTTGCTCTTTCTCCTCTCCTTCAACCTCTCCTCAGCACCACCATGTCCACCCACCTCTACCATGACAAAAATTTCAAGTAACCATATTTCCTTGATCTCCATTACATTCTAAACACTTTTCTACTTGGAGTCATCTTCAAAAAAAAAAAAAACTCAACCTTTCCACTCCATTTTCTCCCTTCTTCCACGGCCAAAACCACCATTTTTGGCCATCCAAGCTTTTTCATTAAAATAACCCTATATCTTGAATTTAGACACCATTCTAAGCAACTTTCATGTTGTGACCATCACCAAAATCATCCATTTTCATTTTGGATCTATCAAGCTTCAAAGTTGGAAACTTTAAGGTAAAGTTCATAGCTTTTCCATCCTTTTCTCCTCATTTTCGTGATCCTTGATCTCTTGGGTGATCAAGGGTCCCTTTTCTAAGCTTTGATGATGATTTTGATGAGTTTTGATGTCCTTAGGGTTTTCTTGAAGGTGTAGTACGAAAATCCCCACAAGGGACCAAGAGGCTTGCTTCCTTGTGTTGTCTTCAAGAGGTAAGAGGGAGATAATCTTCTTCAACCTATCTTGGTATTGAGGAAACTTTTTGGTGTTGTTGATGAGGAATCCATGTGTGGATTACTCTCTTTGTAGTATTGTTTATCATGATTGTGTATGTATTTGTACTTGTATGAATTATTGGTTATCTTTGCATGTCTTGATGGCTATGAATTGTATGTTGAATTGTTTGGATTGATGTATAGAAGAATATAGGTTTCCTACCACTTTTGGGGGCTATGGTCTTAGGGCAAATTTTGAGGGTTTAAGGTTGATTTTGGAGACATTGGAACTAGGTGACTAGGTATTAATGAATTGATAATTGTAATGGAAAAGAATTAGGAGTTCCTACTTTGGGAGGCTCACGGCCTCTAGGAGATTTATTGGGTTGAAGTTTGTGACCTTGTGCTACCTTGAGACTTAAGTGACTAAAGGATAAGTGACCAATATTGTGCTAAAAGAAAACGGGTGGACTTATGTTGTAATGAGGCTCACGGATTCTTAAGGCAAAATGTCACAAAATGTGGTGCTAAAATAGAGACTTAGATGATTAGAAAGTTCTAGACTTGTTAAGAGTTCACAACGGGTAAAGAATAAAGAATAAGACTTTATCTTATGGATTAGAATGAATTTGAACTTAAGGGAAGAATAAGAGAGTTGTGAGACTTGTAAAACCTTAGAGCAATTTCTAAGTGAGCATAATTGATTAGATTAAGGAACTTGATCAACCTAAAGGAATGAAGATTAAATGAGGACTACAAAAGAATCCCTCTAGAGAATGAATTAATAAGAGATGTTAATTAAAGTGAAACCCGAAATGAACCTCTAAAAGTGTGCTATCACTCTTGAGAAATTAATACTATATTATTGTGGGTCCGTGTTTGGGACTAGAATTCTGTTGAAGCTTATTTGGCCAAATTTTGGCATGTATGAAAAATATATCATTATTGTTGGATATACATGATTGTGCATGGAGTCAACATGTATTAAGCATCATACATTGTTGGTTATTGTGTCGATGTGCTGAAACCAGGTGGATCAGTGTTATTATGTAACTGTATGGGCGGTTATGTAATATTATTGATACTAATGGTGTTAGACAATTGTATGGGCGATTGCTTAATATCATTGGGGACAGTACCATGATGGCTTGAGTTATGTATATTCGCATTGAACAATTTGCTCAGTCGATGATTTCTAAAAGGCTGGATGAGCCTATGATTATGCATTGAATCAGTATGTATTGAACAAATTGCTTAGTCGATGATTGCTAAAAGATTGTATGAGCCTATAAATGAGGATGGAATAAGTGATGATCCCGTGGAAGGATCTTATGAGGACTGTAAGGTGCGGTGTATACCGATTGCACACATTACGAGCCTGATAAATCACTATTCTTTACTCAGAGAATGAATGAGAATTGAATGGTGAGGTCTGTGATGGATCTTGTGAGGACCGTAAGGAGCAGTATATACTAATTACACGCATTACGAGCCTGATAAATCACTATTCTTTTGTGGTAAATGAGCGAGAATTGAATAGTGTGATCCAATGGAAAGATCTAAGGGCATCAGGGCGGGTGATTCATCTTTATATATATGCCTCTGTGATTATGGCCGTGAAGAACCGTTGCAACGCTTTGAGGGTGACTTGATAAATACTAATCCTTTCGTGATCCGGTATAGACTGTCTGTGAGGCTGGCAGATCTTCCGGAATGTTCATCGTTGAAATGGAATAGAAAATCTTAGTACCAAGTGCACGTGCATTGTGAGTCGACATTATGGGGCCGCATATCATATGGCACTCATTTATATGATGATTTCACTATTGTTTTATGATGTCATAATTATTTGACATGTTTTGATTGTTCATTTTCTGAGATTCTGTTGCTGTTTTCTCTTATCATATGTGATTATTGCTGCTTAAATGTTATTGCTCTACTATATGGGCGCTTTGCACCTTTCTGTTTCTTTACTGCCATAATTGGTAATGTAAGTAGGATGTCTCACCTCATTCTTGTATCCTTGTATTTCTGTTTTATATATATGATGTTTGATAAAAGATCGTGAGGAAGAAGAGGTGAGACCACACCTTTACTGATTGGATTGGGCTGATTCATTACTTTCGATATGGCGTCTGGACGAGATTCCTTCGGTTACGCGCAGGTGCAACTTCATGGGGGCATTGATGCCTAACTTGTCTACTGGGACACCAAGCGTCATATACATATGGGGTTGCTGCTTTGTCTGCTAGTAGTGCCTATCCCAGGGTTACTACTTTCCCCTTTGGTGTTTTTGTATCCGTTACTTTTATTTGAATATGTAAGTATTATGTTTCGTGTTATCAGTGCTTTATGCTAAAGACGAATACATTATATATATGAAATAAGTTTTTCCTTCGATGGTTGTGTTTTAAATGGTTGGGTACTATATATATAGATTTCATGTCGTGGCTTGTATTTTCTTTCTATGCATAATGGAAATATAATTTTTTTTAAAATGCTGAAATTGAGACTGTGACACGCCTAGATTTAGTGACTGTAGTGTGATGACGATTGTGCCGTAGTTATTAGATCTAGGGGTGTTACAATAGGTGGTATCAGAGCAGTTCATCCTATTGAGCTGGGGTATGGACTTGCTATGTTCAGGCATATTAGAATTTTTGTATATTGTGCACTTCCTTATCT
The DNA here is from genome assembly GCA_029884605.1 of Ormosia emarginata. Taxonomy (NCBI): domain Eukaryota; kingdom Viridiplantae; phylum Streptophyta; class Magnoliopsida; order Fabales; family Fabaceae; genus Ormosia; species Ormosia emarginata. The sequence goes on along the minus strand of JAQQTP010000074.1, from coordinate 34,770,819 downwards.
CTTGATTGAGATGATGGGAAAGGAATGCATGACTTGCCATAGGTTGATTATTAGTAGCTACTGTTATACAGTTGCATGACATTGAGGACTGACCTACTCAATATGTAATGTTCTATGTGTACAGGAAACTATGACTTCACCTAGGCGTATTAGGAGAATAGGAATTCTTTAGTAAGGAGATCAAGAGGTTTTAGGGAAGCGATCTTCTAGAGAAAGGAATAACTAGTGTAAGTTTGGTTCGAGAAGCTGTTTAGAAGTTGAAGACTTGCAAGAAGTTACGCCATAGAAGGCAGAATGAAGAAGCTCGAGCTAGAGACTGTTAGGATTCGTGGATTGGACTTATCTTGTTTGAAATGTGTGATTCTTTGTGTTTGGTTTTCGAAAAGAGATAATGTTGTTTGAAATGATTACGTTTGCTTTGTTGTGCCTTGTTTTGTCCATCTTCGAAGAAAGTCAATGGCTCGTGGGGGACATACGCATGTGAGCACGGGACGAGACAATGGAAGCATGACTGCGACTGCAGAAGAAATACAAAGGATGGCTGACGTGATAGCTCACCAAGACCAGAGGGCCGCACAACAACGAGAATTGGAAGTTAAAGTTCAGAATCTGTTGGAAGAAATACGATTTTGGGGCAACCTTGGACTGCCTAGATTCCAAAGGAGGAATAATAGAAAGGTTAATTAGTTTAAGCGAAAATCGTATTCACGATTGTCAAGGAAACAACGACAACATCCAACTGATGGAGAAAGTGCTAGTGGCAACAAATCCAATCAGACCTCGAGGTCTTTACCAATATGTAAGAAATACAGAAAAGACCACTTAACGAGGGAGTGTAAGATTGAAGGGATAATCGGCTTCAGGTGTGGAAAGCCCAGACACGTTTCTAAACATTGTGCTTCGGCAAAGAAGAAGTCTTCTATTGATGATGCGCGTGCTTCAAGATCCTAAGCTGAAGGGAAAGATTACACCTTAGATGGAGCAAAGGTTTCTCAGACTGAAAATCCAAACAATGGAGATTGTGCCACAAATGACGATCCTGTAACTATGCTATATAATTCTGGGGATAACCCATTTCTTTATAGCATATAACCGTGTGGCTTATTTGGATTCATCTATATCTTCAATTATCTTTGACTTAGTTATTTCTACTTCTGTTACTAAGACTTGTCGTCAACACTTAAGATTGTTTAATCTATCCTATTTCTACTAAAGATTGAATCTTTTGTTGAGTTGACTTGCTTACCTAAAATCACACCTATTAGAGTTCATGAATTTAAAAATAGATTGGTTATTTTCCTAGCTAAATCCTACTAGATCATTTCAATGAAGACCTTAATGTTTCTTGAGACTAAGACTTTTGAATTCGTAACGGCCAACAAAGTTGAAGCTTTGTGAGGAAAAGGAATCCCATGATACATGTTACATTTTGTGGAGGAAAAAAGCAAGGGGAATATAAGTGTCACTCTTATAGTCAATAAGTTTCGCATGAGGAGCCACAGTGCTGTCAGTTAAGGAGAAGAATGGAACTTCTCGGTGAGATGAGGATTGTCGCCAATTGAACAAAATTACGATCGAGGATGAGAGTTCTCAAAAGAAGATAAATGATTCGATGGACCGGCGAGAAGGGAGTCATTGTTTTCTCTAAGATAGATGTACGTTTTGGTCATCATTAAATTCATGAGAAATTGAGGATATTCCCAAAACAATTTTTCGAACACGCTAAGGACATTATGGGTATCTCGTGATGTCGTTCGAAGTGACAAATGCTCCTGTCATATTCGTGGATGACATGAATTGGATCTTCCATCCTTACCTAGAACAGAATTGTCGTTGTCATTAATGATGACATTCTGATCTATTCTCGAAGATGTGGAGGGACACGTTGGACACCTCGGTATAATTTTCCAGACTTTGAATGAGAAAAAGTGAATGCCCAGAGTATCAGAGTACGAATTCTCATTTGAGGAGGTTCAGTTTTAGATCATGAGATTTCAAAGGAATGGATTGTTGTGGATTAGTCAAAAGTTGAAGCAGTTTTACAATGGGAAGACTAGAGACCATAATACCCTAGTAACTTGCAAGGTTAGTTGGTTTTATTGAAGGAGCGTCGATGGGTTCTCCAAGACAGTAGAACGTTTTACTCAGCTTACAAGAAGAGAATCAAAACTTTTATGGACCAACGCATACGAAGAAAGTTTTCAAGAGTTGAGGAGATATTTGAATACTCACTAGTTTTGGTTCTACCTGATCCCAATAAAACATTTGAAGTGTTTCGAGATACTTCACGTCATGGTCTAGGATGTGTGTTCATGCAAAGTTGAGAAGTTGTGACTTACGCCTCGAGGTAATTGAGGGTGCATGAGGAGAATTACCCAACTCATAACTTGGTGTTAGTCGCAGTTGTATTTGCTCTGAGAACATGGAGACACTTTTTGTATGAAACAATGTTCAACGCCTTTAGCAATCACAAGGGCCTGAAGTATCCATTTGATAAAAAGGGGTTAAACATGAGACAGAGAAGGTGACTAGAAATTTTGAAGGAGTACGATGTCTAGCTTCAGTGTCATCTTGTCTGAGTTACCAACAAACTCACTCCTAAATTTTTCGGACTATATTAAATTGCTCTTCGGATTGGTCCAGTAGCCTATCAACTGATTTTATCATCCTTTCTTTCTAAATCTTCATGATATCTTCCATATGTCATAATTGCGAAAGTATATCCCTGATCCAGCCATGTCATCGATCTGGACACAGTACAATTAAAAGGGGGTTTGATTTATGGAATGCTTCCTGTAAAGGTCAAGGTTGGGAGAGCAAAGTAACACGGAGGCAGGGAGATTATATTGGTAAAGATGATTTGAATTGACGTGACTAGAGACGTGACGTGAAAGTTTGAAGATAAGGCGAAGAAACAACATTTATAGTTATTCTAAGGAATGAAAATTTCGAGGACGAAATTTTTATTTGAAGGGGAGAGTTGTAACACCCCGAAAATTAATAATTTTATGATAAATAGTCATTTTATAATATTTGTAATTTTTGTGAATTTTTCTGTATTTTTCTGTGAAGGCAAAATATTTTAATATTATTTCTCGTTTTACGTACGCACTGAGTGGAGTTAGAAAAATGAGATATTTTTCTCGAGAACCTTGAACTGTGGAAACGTCGACGGGGGATCTTACTAAACCCGAGGTCAGACACGGTTTACGAGGTTTCATGTTTTTTAATTTTTATCTGATAAATAAAAATTACAAAATAATTTTATTATCCATTGGATAATAAATATCAGTTTTTGTTAACTGTAATTCTGTCCACTGATAGTAAATTCGATACAGTGTTAGTCATATTTTAGAGAACACTTTAATGACATCACCATGGTGACATCATCACTATGACATCACTTTGACTTTTCTAAAGGAGGAAGCTTCCTAGCACCTTCCTCTTTGGCTTATTGGAGAAGCTTGGAGGAAGCTTCCTTGCACCTTCCTATTGGCTTCTTCAAGAAGCCAATTCCTCTCTCCTCCTCTCCATCACACATTTTGAGGGCTATTTTTGGCCACATATTTTAATTCACACACTTATACAAAATACACCTAATTACACATTTCACTTCATTTCACCTTACTATCACTTTCTCTCTCTAATATTTCTCTCCTCTCACTTTTCTCTCAAACTTCATCTTCTCCATCTTCTCTTTACTCCACGGCAATGCTCTTTGTTAGGGGTGCCAAGGTTTGCTTCTTCATTTTACCACTTCTATTCTTATTTTCAAAAGCTTCCAAGACACTTTCTCTCTCCATTTTCTTTCTTCTCTCATTCTTCTTCAAGTTTCCTTTTTCTCCTCTCCTTCACCCTTTCCTCGGCACCACCATCTCCACCCACCTCTACCATGGCAAAAATTTCAAGTAACCACATTTCCTTGATCTCCATTACATTCTAAACACTTTTCTACTTGGAGTCATCTTCAAAAAAAAAAACTCAACCTTTCCTCTCCATTTTCTCCCTTCTTCCACGACCAAAACCACCATTTTTGGCCATCCAAGCTTTTTTTATTAAACTAACCCTAGATGTTGAATTTAGACACAATTCTAAGCAACTTTCATGTTATGACCATCACCAAAATCATCCATTTTCATTTTGGATCTATCAAGCTTCAAAGTTGGAAACTTTAAGGTAAAGTTCATAGCTTTTCCACCCTTTTCTCCTCATTTTCGTGATCCTTGATCTCTTAGATGATCAAGGGTCCCTTTTCTAAGCTTTGATGATGATTTTGATGAGTTTTGATGTCCTTAGGGTTTTCTTGAAGGTGTAGTACGAAAATCCCCACAAGGGGCCAAGAGGCTTGCTTCCTTGTGTTGTCTTCAAGAGGTAAGAGGGAGATAATCCTCTTCAACCTATCTTGGTAGTGAGGAAACGTTTTTGGGGTTGTTGATGAGGAATCTATGTATGGATTGCTCTCTTTGTAGTGTTGTTTATCATGATTGTGTATGTATTTGTACTTGTATGAATTATTAGTTATCTTCGCATGTCTTGATGGCTATGAATTGTATGTTGAATTGTTTGGATTGTTGTACAGAAGAATGTAGGGTTTCCTACCACTTTTGGGGGCTACGGCCTTAGGGCAAATTTTGAGGGTTTAAGGTTGATTTTGGAGACATTGGAACTAGGTGACTAGGTATTAATGAATTGATAATTGTAATAGAAAAGAATTAGGAGTTCCTACTTTGGGAGGCTCAAGGCCTCTAGGAGATTTATTGGGTTGAAGTGTGTGACCTTGTGCAACCTTGAGACTTAAGTGACTAAAGGATAAGTGACCAATATTGTGGTAAAAGAAAACGGGTGGACTTATGTTGTAATGAGGCTCACGGATTCTTAAGGCAAAATGTCACAAAATGTGGTGCTAAAATGGAGACTTAGATGATTAGAAAGTTCTAGACTCATTAAGAGTTCATAAAGGGAAAAGAATAAAGAATAAGACTTTATCTTATGGATTAGAATGAATTTGAACTTAAGGGAAGAACAAGAGAGTTGTGAGACTTGTAAAATCTTAAAGCAATTTCTAAGTGAGCATAATTGATTAGATTAATGAACTTGATCAACCTAAAGGAATGAAGATTAAATGAGGACTACAAAAGAATCCCTCTAGAGAATGAATTCATAAGAGATGTTAATTAAAGTGAAACCCGAAATGAACCTCTAAAAGTGTGCTATCACTCTTGAGAAATTAATACTATATTATTGTGTGTCTGTGTTTGGGACTCGAATTCTGTTGATGCTTATTTGGCCAAATTTTGGCATGTTTGAAAAATATATCATTATTGTTGGATATACATGATTGTGCATGGAGTCAACATGCATTGAGCATCATACATTGTTGGTTATTATGCCGATGTGCTGAAACCAGGTGGATCAATGTTATTATGTAACTATATGGGCGGTTATGTAATACCATTGATACTAATGGTGTTAGACAATTGTATGAGCGATTGTTTAATATCATTGGGGACAGTACCATAATGGCTTGAGTTATGCATATTCGCATTGAACAATTTGCTCAGTCGATGACTGTTAAAAGGCTGGATGAGCCTATGATTATGCATTGAATCAGTATGCATTAAACAAATTGCTTAGTCGATGATTGCTTAAAGGTTGTATGAGCTTATGAATGAGGATGGAATAAGTGATGATCCCGTGGAAGGATCTTATGAGGACCGTAAGGCGCAGTGTATACTGATTGCACGTATTACGAGCCTGACAAATCACTATTCTTTACTCAGAGAATGAATGAGAATTGAATGGTGAGGTCTGTGATGGATCTTATGAGGACCGTAAGGTGCGGTGTATACCGATTGCATGCATTACGAGCCTAAAAAATCATGATTCTTTTTGTGGTAAATGAGCGAGAATTAAATAGTGTGATCCAATGGAAGGATCTAGGGGCATCAGGGCGGGTGATTCATCTTTATATATATGCGTTTGTGATTTTGGCCATGAAGAACTGTTGCAATGCTTTGAGGGTGTCCCGATAAATACTATTCCTTTCGTGGTCTGGTATAGACTGTCTATGAGGCTGGCAGATCTTTCGGAATGTTCATCTTTGAAATGGAATAGAAAATCTTAGTACCAAGTGCACATGCATTGTGAGTTGGCGTTGTGGGTCTGCATATCATATGGCACTCATTTATATAATGATTTCACTATTGTTTTATGATGTCATGATTATCTGAGATGTTTTAATTTTTCATTATCTGAGAATCTGTTACTGTTTTCTCTTATCGTATGTGATTACTGCTGCTTAAATGTTATTGCTCTGCTATGTGGGCGCTCTGTGCCGTTCTGTTTCTTTACTACCATAATTGGTAATGTAAGTAGGATGTCTCACCTCTTTCTTATATCCTTGTATTTCTGTTTATATATATATATATATATATATATATATATATATATATATATATATATATATATATATATATATATGAATAAAAGATCGTGAGGAAGAAGAGGTGGAACCACACCTTTACTGATTAGATTGGGTTGATTCATTACTTTCGATATGGCGTCTGGATGAGATTCCTTCGGTTACACGCAAGTGCAACTTCACTGGGGCATCGATGCCTAACTTGTCGACTGGGACACCGAGCGTCATATACATATGGGGTTGCGGCTTTGTCTACTAGTAGTGCCTATCCTAGGGTTACTACTTTCTCCTTTGGTATTTTTGTACCCGTTACTTTTTATTTGAATATGTAAGGGCGCTCTGCGCCGTTCTGTTTCTTTACTGCCATAATTGGTAATGTAAGTAGGATGTCTCACCTCATTCTTGTATCCTTGTATTTCTGTTTTATATATATATATATATATATATATATATATATATATATATATATATATATATTTTGATAAAAGATCGTGAGGAAGAAGAGGTTGGACCACACCTTTACTGATTGGATTGGGTTGATTCATTACTTTCGATATGGCCTCCGGACGAGATTCCTTCGGTTACGCGCGGGTGCAACTTCATGGGGGCATTGATGCCTAACTTGTCTACTGGGACACCATGCATCATATACATATGGGGTTGTTGCTTTGTCTGCTAGTAGTGCCTATCCCAAGGTTACTACTTTCCCCTTTGGTGTTTTTGTACCCGTTACTTTTTATTTGAATATGTAAGTATTATGTTTCGTGTTATCAGTACTTTGTGTGAAGGACGAATATATTATATATATGAAATAAGTTTTTCCTTCGGTGGTTGTGTTTTAAATGGTTGGGTACTATATATATATATTTCATGTCGTGGCTCATATTTTCTTTCTATGCATAATGGAAATATAAATTTTTTTGAAAATGCTGAAATTGAGACTGTGACACGCCTAGATTTAGTGACTGTGGTGTGATGACGATTGTGCCATAGTTATTAGATCTAGGGGTGTTACACTTTCCATCCAACGGTCATAAAAAGTCCTTGTCACTTTGTAAGACCAATCTCCACCCTTGATTAAATCAATGGTGGATCTCCAAAGGCTTCAACATTAAGCTTGCTTCCTATTAGTCCGTCATAAAGTTGTCATAACCACTAATGTTGACTAAGAAGTATAATATTTATTTTTATTTGCTATTACCCTATGGACACAATTAAATGTAGTTTTTATTGTCTGATAATTAAATACAGTATAAAACACAGTAAAAGAAAATTTCAAAAATTATTTCCAGTTTCGGGTTTAGTAAGATCCCCTGTCCTCGTCTCAACAGTATAAAATTTTCTAGCTCTGGAAAAATTTTCACTTTTCCAGGCTCGCCTAGGCCCACGTACAGCCCCTTGGGCCCACAAATAGCCCAAGAACAATATTAAAATAATCAGAGAAATATAAAAATATCATAATAATCCACAAAATCATAAAAATTATAAAACTTATGAAAATCAAATCAGTTTTGAAAAAATAATTAAGAATCAATAGCAATAATTAAATTACGTAAGATTTTTCTCGGCCCAAAAATTATTATTTTCCTGACACGAAGTAAATCACACAAAACGATCAAATGTATTCATGGAATACTCAAAATAATTTTACAGTACACAAAAATCACTAAACAGTAGAATTCTGTTATTACTGTCAAATAGCTAGAAAATTTGGGGTGTTACATGGTGAAGTTGATTTGAATGGCTACGATTTTGAGGACAGTGACCGGAACATTCCTAACTTGTTTTTTTAAGACCATGCAAGGAAAGTTAAGGAAGAAATGAGAAATTGTATAGGTGTTAATGAGAGAGCATAAGGGGATAATGAGGTGAATGGTGATGGGCAAGTAGATGGTGATACTGGTGAGGGAGGACAATCAGGGAAAACTCCAAAAAAATCCTCTGAACTATATGCGATGTACACTTTGGTTCTGTACCATCTAGTATTCTTTCTGATCGAGATCCGTAATTTACATCAAGGTTTTGGCACAATTTACAAGGAGCAATGGGGACAAAGTTACATCTAAGTTCTACTTACCATCCACAAACAGATGGTCAATCAAAAAGGACAATTCAGTCATTAGAAGACTTACTAAAGGCATATGTATTGGAGCAAATTGGATGTTGGGATGAATTCTTACCATTGATAGAGTTCATGTACAATAATAGTTTTCATTCGAGTATAGGGATGGCACCCTATGAGGCATTGTATAGGAGACGATGCAGAACGCCATTATGTTGGTATCAGGATAGTGAGAGTGCTATTCTAGGACCATAATTTGTACAACAGACAACGAAAAAAGTGTAGATGATTCAAGATAAGATGAGGATAACTCAAACATAGCAAAAAAGCTATTCAGATAAGAGGAGAAGACCATTAGAGTTTGAGGAAGGTGACCATGTATTTCTACGAGTGACACCTATGACTGGGGTTGGACGAGTACTTAAGTCTAAAAAGCTCACTCCAAAGTTTATCAGGCCATATCAGATACTCCATCGGGTAAGTCCGGTAGCTTATCAGATTGCGTATCACAACTACGAAAATATATTCCTGATCCCACCCATTTTATCGAATCAAACACAGTACAACTAAAGGAGAACTTAAGCTATGAAACGTTTTCAGTCAAGATTGAGGACCGAAAGACGAAGCAACTACGAGGTAAGAAAATTTCATTGGTTAAAGTAATTTGGAACGACGTAAGCGGTGAAGCTACATGGGAACTGGAAGATAGAAAAAAAAGAACAATATTCGTATCTGTTTTGAGTATGTGTTTCAGTTTCGAGGACGAAACTTCTTTTTAGAGGGGGAGAGTTGTAACACCCCAAATTTTCTAGCTATTTGACAGTAATAACAGAATTCTATTATTTAGTGATTTCTATGTACTGTAAAATTATTTTGACTAATCCATGAATGCATTTGATCGTTTTATGTGATTTACTCTGTGTCAGGAAAATAATAATTTTCGGGCTGGGGAAAATCTTACGTATTTTAATTATTCCTATTGATTCTTAATTATTTTTTTAAATCTGATTTGATTTCCATGAATTTTATAATTTTTATGATTTTGTGGATGATTATGAGATTTTATATTTTTTGATTATTTTAATATTATTCTTAGGCTGTTTGTGGACCCGAAAAAGTTAAAATTTTTTGAAGTCGAAAAAGTTAAAATTTTTCGAAGTCAAAAAATTTTGTACTGTTGAGACAGGGACGAGGGATCTTACTAAACCCAAAACCGAAAATAGTTTTTAAGATTTTCTTGTACTGTGTTTTATACTATATTATTTATTGGGTAATAAAAATACAGTAAATATTGTCTGTAGGGGAATAACAACTAGAAAAAAATATTATACTAGTTAGTCAAATTAAGTGGTTATGACAACTTTATGAAGGGCCAATAGGAAGCAAGCTTGGTGAGGAAGGCTTTGGATATCCACCAATGATTTAATCTATGGTGGAGATTAGTCTCACAAAGTGGCAAGGACCTTTTGTGACCATTGGATGGAAAGTATGAAGAGTAAATCTTGACCCTCCATTTTGGAGATATATCTAATGGCTAGGATTTCATGGAGGAGAGATCTAATGGCTCAAAATCAATCATATCACTTGGAAGCTTCTACCAAAGATCAACCATTGATTTAATCAATGGCTATTGATGTCTCAAATGGTGGCTAATGTATTTGGACATAACCCTAGTGTTTAAGGGGGGGGCTTCGGTTTTGAAGACCATAAGGCTATAGGAAAATTTTCATTACTCATCTTTATCACTTCCAAAAAGCTAAGCTCACAAAACTTTTCTCTCTTTTTCTCTTCACTCAAGCTCACAGCCAAGAGGCCAAGATCATACCCTCACTCTTCAAAAATTTCAACCAACCTTATTTCTTGAATCTATACCTAAATCCAAGACACTTTGTAGTTAGGACCAAGTTCTAAATCATTCATCTTCAAGGACTTTCTTCAAGAACAAGTTCTAGGGTTTCTAAGGTGAAGTTATGGAAACTTCACTACTTGTCTCATTTTCATGTTCTAGGCCATGTTTTGATCCATGGTATTTCTTGTTCAAGCTTTAGATGCTAATAAACTTGTGTTTGTTTTATGTTTAAGAAGATTTTGGTGGTGAAGAACTTGTAGAAGAAACAAAACAAGGAGCTTTGGAGGTTTCTCCAAAAGGTAAGAAGGAGATCTATCTCACCAACCAAGTATGGTGGTGAGAGATGAATTTGTATTTGATGGATGGTGAATCCATGTGAGGATTCATATCTATGGTTGTGTAATTTATTTGTGGTGTTTATGTGTTTTATATTTATTTGTTTATGCTTTTATGCTTTACATGATTTTATTGCTTTTATGATATGCTTGATGTATGTGTAGTATAATATATGATTATATGTCACAATATATGTGGGAAAGGAAAATTATTTTTTGGTTCCAAAGACCATAAGGCTCACGGCCTCAACACCTCAAAATAGGTGTTTCCAAGTTAAGATTTTTATGAATGATAAAATTTAATATTTAGGAAGGAAAGGAAAAGGAAAGATATGATGGATCCAATGGTCATGTACCCATGGTTTTGGAAGGCTTGGAATGATTTTGTGTTATGCAAAAATATAATTTTTAAGTGGTAATTTAGTTGATTTAGTACAAGGATTTGAGAAATGGAAACATAACACTTTGTTATTTGAAGATGAAGATTTCGTTTATGAATGGAAAAGAAAGATTGAAAGTGTTTGAACCTCAACTTATTTTAAAAAGAACTGAGTTTTAGAATTGATTTAGAATTATGGAGAACACGTTGGTGACTTGAAATTTACTAACGTATAGCTCACTCATGGGTTTTTAAGCGCGTTAGGAAATTTTAAGTGAGAAAACATGGGAAAAAAGAGCAAGAAATTATATGAATTTTTTGAAAGGTGGAAATGAAATTTAGATGGTTGAGAAATATTTTACGTAGTGGAAAATGGTGAAGAATTCGTAACTTAAAAACGTGATTTTTAAGCTACGTGATTTCAAAAATGTTGAAAAATCGCTACGCGATTGAAAAACGATGGAATATTTTTACGCGATTGAAAAAATAATGGAAAATCACTACGTGATTGGAAAAACGCGACAAAAGTGTTGCGCGATTGAGAAAATGCGATAATATGATTACGCGATTGAATATACAGTAGGATTACTGTTGGACCAATATATGGACTCTGTATGAGAAATAATGAATTTTGCCTGTGATTGGCTTTGGTGCATTAAACATGCATTAGAAAGGTCTAATGGACTGGATAAGGCTAATTGCCTAGGAGATAACACACCTCTTGAGTGGGTACGATATGCATAGTATAAGTCACTTGTTGACCTTGGGGCCGTCAGGGTGCTGGTTGCTCAGAATGGGCAGTTGGTAGCTCTTCTGAATCGTGGGTTACACTGAAGCAACACACCGATGATCTGGACCAAAACACTATTCCTAATCAAGATCTGATAAAGACTGTCGTGTATATGCTAGATGTGCAAACACTTATAAGAATTGTGGCACGTGGTCTGAGGCATGTTGGTACAGACAGATCTTTTAGATCAATCTCTCTAACTTGAGTTAGCTCAATAGAGTAGGAAATTGAGTCTATGTGCACATGCATAATCTGAGCATTTTTATCAGTGTGATATTGGAACTATCGAATAATTAGATAATGTTGAGGGCATGATTATAATTATGGTTTATTATATCTGTATCATTGCATGATATATCTGTATGATGTGTTGTTTGTGTTATCTTCATGCTACCATGTTGGTATTAGTGTAGATAATCTCACCTCTTTGTATATTATTTTGTATTGTATTTATATTTTGGTAAAGACGCTAAGCAAGGTACCGAGCAAGAAGGTTAAGAGGAACAGATTCCTACTGAGGAAGCTGAGTTTTGATCGGATCGCAACCCGGTCGAGTTTCTTTAGATACGTGAGACTACAATTCCATGGTAGAGCTGGTGCTTGGAGAATTAGTACCAATGAGGAGGGACTAATATATCAGGGGCATTTGACAATCAACATGAGCAGGATATTTCATGGAGATCCGTTCTTTTTTGTCACTATTTATGTACATGTCGAATTTTCGCTGTCGATTAGACAGTATTGGGGTGGTAGGTATCACATCCCAACGGAGATCAATATAGTGTCGTCTGCACGGACACCGGTCCGTAGGACTTCGCATCAAGTTAGATTCTTGCCTGTTGAGGAATCTGAGGAGGACCCGTCTGAGGGTTCTGTTGTCTAGTTATACTTGGGCAAGTATGTTAGTTTAAATAATGTCAAATACTTTTGAGAACTATATCTATAAATATTTAAGTATATCAGTACTGAAATTCATGTATATGATGTAAATTATTTGTGATACTGTTTAGGATTTTATATTCTGCTAAGTTTATTTTATTAATATCCCAGCAATTTTATAACTCATATTTACATTACAAATCATATTTTTATAATAAATAGGTAATTTGGTAATTAAGTAACATAAATGTGATACCCTACGATAGGTGTTACATTAGTTGGTATCAAAGCCCAAGTTAGAGTTTTTTGGGTTTGTGGTTAGGTTTGTCTTGTTATGTTGTGTGATTCTCTGTGACTAGTTTTCGAAAAGAAATAATATTTTTTGAAGATTGACCTTAACTCTTCTTTGTGTTGTCCAATTTGATTTAGAGAAAATGTAATGGATGGACGAGGAAGAAGACACGAAAATACTAGAGCAGGAGTTGGAAATGTTGGTGACGACAACCAAAACATGGCTGCAGCTGTAGCAGTAATGCCACTGATGGCTAATGTCGTTGTGCAGCAAAACCATAGAGCGAATGAGGACGATGCTCAAAGTTTGTCAGAATTTCGTAGAAATAATCCACCAAAGTTTCATGGAGAATTTGACCCAGAGAAAGCTAATCTGTGGATCAAAGAGTTAGAAAAGATATTTGAAGGTATGGGTTGTACCGATGAATGGAAGCTTACTTTTGCAACTTTTGTCTTAGTAGGAGATGGAGAAGACTGGTGGGCAGAAGCCCGAAGATTGATACGAGCTGAGGGAAGAGTTGTGACATGGCAGCTCTTTAAGTAAAAATTTCTGGGAAAGTATTTCCTAGCTAGTGTTCGGCATGCTAAGGAAATGGAATTCCTTAGTTTGAGACAAGGGGCGATGTCCATAAGTGAATATGCTGCAAAATTTGAAAGCTTGTCTAAGTTGTCGAGGTATTTTCAGATGCACTCGAACGAGGAATGGAACTACAGAAAATTTGAAGAGGGACTGAAACTTGATATTAAGTAGGATGTGGCAACCTTGGAAATTGATCAGTTTCCAGCATTGTTAGATAAATGTTGCAAGGTTGAAGAAATTGATCATCAACGTGAGGCGAGGAATAAGAACTTTGGATCGACACGGTTCCATTGAGGAAAAAGTAGTGGTGGAAATCATTCTCAGCAGAAGTCGTATGCTAGGCCAACAAGGGGGTCAGAATTGGCAGCAATCTGTTGGAGGAAGTTCTGGTGGCAACAAGATAGGTTAAGTAGGAACTTCTACACTTAAATGCTTTAAGTGTTGGAAAGATCATCTAACTAAAGATTGTCAACATAAAGGAGTTATCTGTTATAGATGTGGAAAGCCTGGACATCTCTCTAGAGAATGTGATCAGCTAAAGGCGGAACCCTCTGTGGGGAACGTCTGTACTACGAGACCACAGGCAGGTGGTCGTGTATATACCATGAGCGAGGAGGAAGCCGCAAAGAGTGTAACGCCCCTTTTTGGGAAGGAATGTCACATTGCCAAACAAAAATGCGAAAAATAAAATTTTGCGAAATTAAGACCCGGTTCATTTTAAATATGATTTATTTGTCCAATTCATTAGTACATGAATAAAAAGGCGATATATATATATATATATATATATATATATATATATATATATATATATATATATATATATATATATATATGTTAATCAATAAAATGGAGTGACGAAATATGAATAACAATAAAGCGTAATACGGAAAGTAAAACTCACATCAGAACCACATGCATATATATATATTTAAATGTCAATTGTGTTTTAGATACAAGCCTAGAATTTCTAAAAAGTAAAACTATACCTGCCCAAAGGATCATATATATACATCCCAAAGATATCAGAATATACAGCCTAACAAAAATAAAACATCAGGCCCCCAAAATAAAACACTGGTAGCCATCAGTAGTTACCAGCAATATCAGTCCCTCAGAGGAGGAGGGACCGTATCAGGATCCTTAGTGAGGTCCTCCTCATCCGAAAAAACCTCCATAGGAACCACAGAACCGCGAGCAGTGGAATCAAAAGAGTCCTCCTGCAGGGTGTAATAACGGTCACCCCACATCTCCCAGATGGGCAGATAAAACTCCAAACGCAGGCTGATGTAGCAGGTAAAGATCGGCGTCTCATGACGTCTCCAGGCTAGCGAGATTGATACGTCTCCCAGGTAGACACAGCGGTCGGAACTCAGGTTAATGCGCCAGCACTCCGGCCTTCCAAGGAAGGTCAGCCGCACATCTCCCAGAAATCAGCGCATGCGTGCCTCCGTGCTTCACAGTAAGTGTTAGTCTTGATCAGGCCAGAAGCCGGGGAAATCAGGGGCTTCAACCTCCTTGCTGTCGTCTTCAATAGACACAATACACGTGTAGGCAACAAATAACAGAAATACAGGAAAGAGGTAAGGCATCCTACCATCATTACCAATTATAGCAGCCAGAAACCAACATGGCGCAACGCGCCTATATAACATTCCAAAATAATGATAATAATAATAAGCAGTAAATACATCAGTAAGCAGGTAAACAGTTCCAGGTAGTTAGTCGTCATAATACTAAATAAACAGTTCAAATCCACATAAAACAATAACTATCATATAGTGTAACATCTCATGATGCATATGCACACTATACTCAATTTTCTACTCCATGGAGCTAAACATAAATCGTCGGAGAGAAAGATCAGGAGACACGTCTGCAACTCAACTGTCGCGGCTAAAGTGCTATAACTCAACAGTTTTTCCACGTGCACATTCAGGCATTGTACAGACAGTCTGCGCTAGATCATGATATAGGATAGTGTCTAGGTCCGGATCATTGGTGCGTTTGCATCGGTTTGCCCCACGGACAGGAGAGCTACCAACTGCCCAATACGAGGTACCCGCACCCCGACGCCCCCAAGGTCGTAACATGACCTACACTAGTCTACTCGCACCCGCACTAAGATGTGTTCAATCTCCTAGGCAACTTGGCCTTACAATAGTCCATATGACATTCACAATGCATAAAGACTCTATGCATGAACATGTATGATCATAATTACATATTATTTCATAATATGCCACAATTGGCCAAAAAGAGCATCAATACATCATTGGTCACTCACATGGACCCATAATCGCATAATATTGAAATCAATTAAGGTAATACATTTTTAAGGTCCATTATGCATTCTTATTTAAGATTTGCCTTCCTTATAAGATCCCTCACTAGGTAAGTTTTCATAATTAATCCAATTTTCTAATGCACTTTATTCTCATACACTTAGAAGGTTATTCTAAGGTCTCAAAGTCTCACACTCTCTTGTTCTTACCCTAATTGAATTTACCTTAAGTTTTATGACAAGTTTCATTCTTGGTTCCTTAGAATTTATAAATCTTCAATTGTATTTAATTCTTACAATTTGCTAATTTTCTAATCCATTACCTATGATTTAACCATTTAATTTTCTAAGTCCCAAGGTTACTAAAATTTGCATAATTAAGTCCTAAAAAGCCCTAGAGGTTGTGGCCTCCCTAGAGGATTAAATTCCCAATTTTCCATACCATTGTTTTTTTTTTATATCACATACTTGATTAATTTAGACAATCACTTGTTATAATTTGTTCACAAAGAAACTCCCAATTTTTGTCCCAAAACCGTCCAAGAGGAAATCTCAAATCATTTTCTTCCATTTCAAGTCTTCTAATCCATTCCTATATACCCATATACATCAACAAGCAATCTAATGGCACAAACCAAGCAAAATCAACATGCAAACATACTAATCATACAATCAAAGAATAATCTTCATTAGGGTTTTCTCACAATCAACCACAAACAAGGTTCCTAGGTGCTAATAGAGGTTGAGGAAGAGCGTCTTCCTCTTACCAAGGTGAAGAAATCAAGAGAAACCTCTAAGAAACTCCTTGCAAATTCGGATTGGGTGCCACCAAAACCCTAGAAATTTTAACTTGGTTAAAATAGCACAAAGGCTTGAAAAATGAAGTGTAGATGGTCACAAAGAGGACCTTGAAAACGAAAATGAAGAGAGGGAGTGAAGAGTCAAGAAACTTACCCAAAAACCCTAAGCTTGAAGCTTGAAGAAAATGGTGAAAATGGTGGATTTTCAAAATGCCACAAGCAAGAGAAGTGTTTAGGAGGTGGAGAGGATTAAGAAAATGTTGTTGTTTGAAAATTTTGTGAAGGATGAGGGGGAGAGGGGCTGCTGGCCGTAGCACTCCTAGAGAGAAGGAGGAGAAAATGCTAAATGAAGAAGAAGAAGAAGAAGAAGAGAGAGAGAGAAGTGCTTATGGTAAAATTTTGAAATTAAGTGTTATGATGAATTAATGAAAAGCAAACTAATTCCCCCTACCCCCAAAATGGGCTGCAGCCGTGAGGTGTGGAGAGAGAGGAGGGAGAGTGTCCTTTGCATGGGGAAAGAGGGAAGGAAACTTCCAAGAAGCTTCCTCCAAGCTTACAAGAGAAGTTTCGCACGTTTCACGATGAAGTGAAAGTAAGGTTGTCTCCTAATTAAGCACACTAACACAGATGAATATTTACTATGTCAGTATTATTTTTCCCCAGTGTAGAAGAGTTACAGATGATGAAAACAATATTTTATTGTTCATCGGATGATTTTACGGTACCACGATTTTAATTTATCGAGTAAAAACTTCGAAAAACGTAAATCTCGTAAATTGTGCCCAGCCTTGGGTTTAGTAAGATCCCCCATCGACATATCCACAATTTAGAGTTTACCAGCCATAGGAAAATATCGCATCTTCCCAGCTCCGCTCAGCACGTACGCAAAACGAGAAATATATTAAAATATTCATCGTTTCTAAAAAATTTCAAAAAAATTCACATAATTCATAAATATTAGAAAATGACTATTTATGATGAAATAAATGATTTCCGGAGTGTTATACTGACATCAGCAGGTTTCTGCTTAATGTGCACGCAAAATGAAAAATATATTAAAATATTCATCATTTCCGAAAAATTTCCAGAAAAATTATTAAAAATCAAGAATATTAATAAATGATCATTGATGATTAAACAAACACTTTTTAGGGTGCTACAAAGAGGACTTGATTATGGAGGAGTGTGCCATCGAAGGTAATCCTTTAACAGTGTTATATGATTCGAGAGCAACACATTCTTTCAGGGCATGTGATTGTGTGGAGCGTTTAGGATTGTCTGTGACTGCATTACCTTATGATTTGAGTGTTGCTACTTCTACTGATAAGCCTATAGTTACTTCAAAAGTATGTTTGAATTGCCTGTCTGTGTTAGGGATAGAATCTTTTATGTGGACTTGATATGTTTGCCTTTTTCCAAGATTAATGTAATCTTAGGAATGGATTAGTTGTCTTCTAACCATATCTTAATAGATTGTTCTAGTAAGACACTAGTTTTTCCTGAGGCTAAGGATTCTATATTCCTAACAGCTACTCGAGTAGAAGAGTGTTTGAAAAAAAGAGATCAGGGGTATTTGTTGTTATCTTCTTTGGAGGTTCAATGTGAAGATGTCTTAAAAGATATTTTTGTCGTTAATGAATTTCCTGAAGATATACCTGGACTACCGCCAGAAAGAGAAATCGAGTTTGCTATTGATTTAGTACCTGGAGTTAGACCTATATCTATGGCACCTTACAAGATGTCGCTAGTAGAGTTGGCAGAGCTTAAGAAACAGCTGGAGGATTTGTTGGCAAAACAATTCGTGAGACCTAGTGTGTCACCATAGGAAGCTCCAATATTGTTGGTAAGGAAGAAGGATGGGACTTCTCGTCTATGTGTAGACTACCGATAGTTGAACAAAATTACAATTAAGAATAAATATCCATTACCAAGCATCGACAATTTGATGGATCAATTGCGAGGAGCCGCAATATTTTCCAAGATTGATTTATGTTCTGGTTATCACCAAATTCATGTGAAGGTGGAAGATATTCCCAAGACTGCATTTCAGATACGTTATGGGCATTACGAATATCAAGCGATGTCGTTTGGTGTGACTAATGCACCAGCCATATTCATGGACTTCATGAATAGAATTTTTCGTTCGTACTTAGATAAGTTTGTTGTTGTCTTTATTGACAACATTTTAATCTACTCTCGAAGTCAGGAGGAACATATTGAGCATCTCAGAGTGGTTCTCCATATCTTGAAAGAGAATAAGCTATATGCCAAGTTGTCCAAATGTGAATTTTGGCTAAGCGAAGTTCAATTTTTGGGACATGTGATATCGGAGGAAGGAATTAAAGTTGATGCTTCAAAAGTGGAGACGATTATTGAATGGGAAAGGCCGAAGACTGTATCAGAGATCCGTAGTTTCATCGGATTAGCCGGTTACTATCGACAGTTTATTGAGGGGTTTTCCAAGATAGCAGGACCTCTTACCCAACTTACACGAAAGAATCAACCATTTGCATAGACTGATGCATGTGAAGAAAGTTTTCAGGAGTTGAAAAGACGATTGACTACTTCACCAATATTGATTCTACCTGATCTGAACGAACTTTTCGAAGTATATTGCGATGCTTCGTATCAAGGATTGAGTTGTGTACTTATGCAGAACCGTAAGGTGGTGGCATACGCCTCAAGGCAGTTGAAAGTGCATGAGAGGAATTATCCGATTCATGATTTGGAATTGGCAGTTGTAGTGTTTACATTGAAAGTGTGGAGACATTTTCTCTATGGGGCAACGTTCACTATTTTTAGTGATCATAAAAGCTTGAAGTACTTATTTGACCAAAAAGAGTTGAACATGAGGCAGAAACGTTGGTTGGAGTTTTTAAAGGACTATGATTTCCAGTTACAGTATTATCCCGGGAAGGCGAATGTAGTAGCGGATGCTTTAAGTAGGAAGATACTTAATGCTTCTGTTATGATGATCAAGCAGAAAGAATTGATAAAAAAATTCCGGGATATGCATTTGTCTGTGAAATTGACGCCAGGGAGGATACGTTTAAATATGATCACCATCTCAAACAGTTTGATGGATAGAATACGAGAAGGACAAAATAGTGACCAATATTTGTGAGAAGCAAAGGAAGCAAGGAGCCAAGGTGCTAAGGTAGAACTCAATGAAGGTGCTGATGGAATTCTGAAGTTTAAAGGAAGGATTTGTGTGCCAAACAATCAAGAACTTAGGAGATTAATATTGGATGAAGCTCATCGAAGTAAACTGAGTATGCATCCTAGAGCCACAAAGATGTACCAAGATTTGAAGCAGTTATATTGGTGGCAAGGAATGAAGAAGGATATTGTTGAGTGTGTATCATCTTGTTTAGTCTGTCAGAAGGCTAAGGTTGAACACCAAAGACCTTCAGGAATATTACAACCTTTTCCTATTCTTGAATGGAAATGGAATGACATAGCAATGGATTTCGTAACAGGACTACCAAAGATTCAGAAAGGTCACGATTCTATTTGGGTAATTGTTGATCGGCTTACTAAGTCGGTGCACTTTTTGCCGATTAATATTAAGTACTCGATGGAGAGATTGACCCAATTGTGCATCGGTGAAATCGTTAGACTTAATGGTGTACCATCTAGTATTCTTTTTGATCGAGATCCTTGATTTACATTAAGGTTTTGGCACAGTTTACAAGGAGCAATGGGGACAAAGTTACGTCTAAGTTCTGTTTACCATCCGCAAACAGATGGTTAGTCAGAAAGGACAATTCAGTCATTAGAAGACCTACTAAGGGCACGTGTATTAGAGTAAACTGGATGTTGGGATGAATTCTTACCATTGATAAAGTTCACGTACAACAACAGTTTTCATTCGAGTATACGGATGGCACCCTATGAGGCATTGTATGGGAGACGATGCAGAACGCCATTATGTTGGTATCAGGACGGTGAGAGTGCTATTCTAGGACCAGAATTTGTACAACAGACAACAAAAAAAGTGAAGATGATTCAAGATAAAATGAGGATAACTCAAACGCGGCAAAAGAGCTATTCAAATAAGAGGAGATGACCATTAGAGTTTGAGGAAGGTGGCCATGTATTTTTACGAGTGACACCTATGACTGGGGTTAGTCGAGTGCTTAAGTCTAAAAAGCTCACTCCAAAGTTTATCGGGCCGTATCAGATACTCCATCGGGTAAGTCCGGTAGCTTATCAAATTGTGTTACCACCTTTTCTGTCGAATCTTCATAATGTATTTCACGTATCACAACTATGAAAATATATTCTCGATCCCACCTATGTTATCGAACTAGACACAGTACAACTAAAGGAGAACTTAACCTATGAAACGTTTTCAGTCAAGATTGAGGACCGAAAGACGAAGCGACTATGAGGTAAGGAAATTTCATTGGTTAAACTAATTTGGAATGACGTAAGCGATGAAGCTACATGGGAACCAGAAGATAGAATAAAGGAACAATATCCATATATGTTTTGAGTATGTGTTTAAGTTTCGAGGATGAAACTTCTTTTTAGAGGAGGAAAGTTGTAACAGCGCAAATTTTCTAGCTATTTGACAGTAATAACAGAATTCTATTGTTTATTGATTTCTGTGTACTGTAAAATTATTTTGCTATTCTGTGAATGCATTTGATCGTTTTATGTGATTTACTCTGTGTCAGGAAAATTATAATTTTCGAAGTCAGGGAAAATCTTACGTATTTTAATTATTCCTGCTGATTCTTAATTATTTTTTTAAATCTAATTTGATTTCCATGAATTTTATAATTTTATGATTTTGTAGATGATTATGAGATTTTATATTTTTTTATTATTTTAATATTATTCTTGGGCTGTTTGTGGGCCCAGAGGGCTGTATATGGGCCCAGACGGATCAGAAAAAAAAAAAAATTCAAATCCATAAATTTTTGTGCTGTTGAGATGGGGACGGGGGATCTTACTAAACTCGAAATCGGAAACAATTTTCAAGATTTTTTTTGTACTGTGTTTTGTACTGTATTATTTATCGGGTAATAAAAATACAGTAAATATTATCCATAGGGAAATAGCAGCTAGAAAAAAATATTATACTGGTTAGTCAAATTAAGTGGTTATGACAACTTTATGAAGGACCAATAGGAAGCAAGCTTGGTGTGGAAGGCTTTGGATATCCACCATTGATTTAATCTATGGTGGAGATTGGTCTCACAAAGTGGCAAGGACCTTTTGTGACTATTGGATGGAAAGTATGAAGAGTAAATCTTAACCCTCCATTTTGGAGATATATCTAATGGCTAGGATTTCATGGAGGAGAGATCTAATGGCTCAAAATCAACCATATCACTTGGAAGCTTCTACTAAAGATCAACCATTGATTTAATCAATGGCTATTGATGTCTCAAATGGTGGCTAATGTATTTGGACATAACCCTAGTGTTTAAGGGGGGGCTTCGGTTTTGAAGACCATAAGGCTATAGGAAAATTTTCATTACTCATCTTTATCACTTCCAAAAAGCTAAGCTCACAAAACTTTTCTCTCCTTTTCTCTTCACTCAAGCTCACGGCCAAGAGGCCAAGATCATACCCTCACTCTTCAAAAATTTCAACTAACCTTATTTCTTGAATCTATACCTAAATCCAAGACACTTTGTAGTTAGGACCAAGTTCTAAATCATTCATCTTCAAGCCTTTCTTCAAGAGCAAGTTCTAGGGTTTTTAAGGTGAAGTTATGGAAAGTTCACTACTTGTCTCATTTTCATGTTCTAGGCCATGTTTTGATCCATGGTCTTTCTTGTTCAAGCTTTAGATGCTAATAAACTTGTGTTTGTTTTATGTTTAAGAAGATTTTGGTGGTAAAGAACTTGTAAAAGAAACACAACAAAGAGCTTTGGAGGTTTCTCCAAAAGGTAAGAGGGAGATCTATCTCACCAAACAAGTATGGTGGTCAGAGATGAATTTGTATTTGATGGATGGTGAATCTATGTGAGGATTCATATCTATGGTTGTGTAATTTATTTGTGGTGTTTATGTGCTTTATATTTATTTGTTTATGATTTTATGCTTTACATGATTTTTTTACTTTTATGATATGCTTGATGTATATGTAGTATAATATATGATTATATGTCACAATATATGTGGGAAAGGAAAATTATTTTTTTGGTTCCAAAGACCATAAGGCTCATGGCCTCAACACCTCAAAATAGGTGTTTCCAAGTTAAGATTTTTATGAATGATAAAATTTAATGTTTAGGAAGGAAAGGAAAAGGAAAGATATGATGGTTCCAATGGCTATGTACCCACGGTTTTGGAAGGCTTGGAATGATTTTGTGTTATGTAAAAATATAATTTTTAAGTGGTAATTTAGTTGATTTAGTACAAGGATTTGAGAAATGGAAACATAACACTTTGTTATTTGAAGATGAAGATTCGTTTATGAATGGAAAAGAGATGTTGAAAGTGTTTGAACCTCAACTTATTTTAAAAAGAACTGAGTTTTAGAATTGATTTAGAATTATGGAGAATACGTTGGTGACTTAAAATTTACTAACATATAGCTCACTCATGGGTTTTTGAGTGCGTTAGAAAATTTTAAGTGAGAAAACATGAAAAAATAGGGCAAGAAATTATATGAATTTTTTGAAAGGTGGAAATGATATTTAGATGGTTGAAAAATATTTTACGTAGTGAAAAGATGGTGAAAAATGCCTTTTGTAACTTAAAAACGTGATTTTTAAGCTACGCGATTTCAAAAACGTCGAAAAATCGCTACGCGATTGAAAAATAATGGAATATTTTTACGCGGTTGAAAAAATAATGAAAATTACTACGTGATTGGAAAAACGGGAACAAAAGTGTTGTGCGATTGAGAAAATGCGATAATATGATTACACGATTGAATATATAGTAGGATTATTATTAGACCAATATATGGACTCTGTATGAGAAATAATGAATTTTGCCTATGATTGGCTTTGGTGCATTAAACATGCATTGGAAAGGTCCGATGGACTAGATAAGGCTAATTGCCTAGGAGATAATACACCTCTTGAGTGGGTGCAATATGCATAGTGTAAGTCACTTGTTGACCTTGGGGGCGTCGGGGTGCGGGTTACTCACAATGGGTAGTTGGTAGCTCTTCTGTACCGTAGGTTAGACCGAAGCAACAGACCGATGATCCGGACCAAGATACTATTCCTAATCAAGATCTGATAAAGACTGTCGTGTATATGCTAGATGTGTAAACACTTATAAGAATTGTGGCACATGGTCTGAGGCATGTTGGTACAGACAGATCTTTTAGATCAATCTCTCCGACTTGAGTTAGTTCAATGGAGTAGGAAATTGAGTCTATGTACACATGCATAATCTGAGCATTTATATCAGTGTGATATTGGAACTGTCGAATAATTAGATAATATTGAGGGCATGATTGTAATTATGATTTATTATATTTGTATCATTGCATGATATATCTGTATGATGTGTTCTTTGTGTTATCTCCATGCTACCATGTTGGTATTAATGTAGATAATCTCACCTCTTTGTATATTATTTTTTATTGTATTTATATTTTGGTAAAGACATTGAGCAAGGTACCGAGCAAGAAGGTGAAGAGGAACAAATTCCTACTAAGGAAGCTGAGTTTTGATCGGATCGCAACCCGGTCGAGTTTCTTTAGATACATGAGATTACAGTTCCATGGTAGAGCTGTTGCTTGGAGAATTAGTCCCAATGAGGAGGGACTAATATATTAGGGGCATTTGACGATCAACATGAGCAGGATATTTCATGGAGATCCGTTCTTTTCTGTCACTATTTATGTACATGTCGAATTTCCACTATCGATTAGACAGTATTGGGGTGGTAGGTATCACATCCCAACGAAGATTAGTATAGTGTCATCTGCACGAACACCGGTCCGTAGGACTTCGCATCAAGTTGGATTCCTGCCTACTGAGGAATCTGAGGAGGACCTATGTAAGGGTTCTGATGTCTAATTATACTTGGGCAAGTATGTTAGTTTAAATAATGTCAAATACTTTTGAGAACTATGTCTATAAATATTTAAGTATATCAGTACTGAAATTTATGTATATGATGTAAATTATTTGTGATACTGTTTAGAATTTTATATTATGCTAAGTTTATTTTATTAATATCCCAGCAATTTTATAACTCATATTTACATTACAAATCATATTTTTATAATAAATGGGTAATTTGGTAATTAAGTAACATAAATGTGATACCCTACAATGGGTGTTACGAGCTCCATATAGCCTCCTTAACCACCCTTACTCATCTTCACCAAACCAACCACCATCTTGCCATTAAAACCACCGTGAACCACCTCCACTTCAACCAAGCCACCACAATTCCAAAACCACAATCTCCAGCACCATCCACTAAAGCTACCACACCGCTTAGTCACCATCGAAATAAACTTGTAGAACCACCTCCTTATCTCGTTAACCACCACGGACCAACCCAGAAACTGGAACAACTACCATCAAACTCGCCTAAAATCCACGAATTCCATCGCATCGTTGTCACCTGGACCCGGATTTGGCCAACACGAGTCTCTACCACCATCCTTGTCGCCCCACCAAGCTACTACCCAAGATCCAGGACCAGACCCACGACCTCCAAAGCCTTGCCACACCAAACCATGACCCGCAGTCGTTGCACAACTCAATCACTGGAGAACCAGAATTTGCCACCATCAGAATCACCCATTTCCTCTCCTCGAAGGTCTCAAGCCTAGTTGCCTTCCTCCTTTCTGTCACCAAGCCCCAAACCTACAACTAGCGAGCCCCACCGTCTCGCCCCTTGTCGATCCACCACACCATCGTGTTGTCCAGACCACACGAACCTATCATCGCCTGTGACACACCATGTACGCCGAAGCCACAATGCCGCCATTGCCATCAAAGCTAGGATCCACCAAAATCCCTATTGTAGCATCTCACACCAAGCAATAGAAACCCCCTATTTCTTTTTCTTTCCCATTTTGTTTGTTTTTATCGTTTTATTTTTATTAGTTTTGATTTTGACTTTGTTGATAGCTTAAGTTAACTTATTTGGGTTTGAATTCAAGTAAAAACAAAAAAATCAATTGGGTTTGAATTGTTAGGGTCGTATCTTGAGTTAACCACAATAGTGTCCATTGGTTGTGTTTTTTTTTTCTAAAAAAAAAGAATAAAATAGGATTAACTGAGCTGTGACAGCTTATTAATCCTGTAACTTTTA
Source organism: Ormosia emarginata (assembly GCA_029884605.1). NCBI lineage: Eukaryota > Viridiplantae > Streptophyta > Magnoliopsida > Fabales > Fabaceae > Ormosia > Ormosia emarginata. The sequence goes on along the minus strand of JAQQTP010000074.1, from coordinate 34,744,897 downwards.
GAATTATCTAAGTTGTGACAACTTGATGATTCAAAATTTTTTTTAAAACATATAAAAAAAGTCAAATGAGTTTTCAAAATAAAAATCTTTTCAAAATAAAAAATAACCAACCCACAATCGTTTTTTTTAAGAACTACGTGACTTTGAGTTCCTCACTACACCTGGGGATATGTAGGAGCAGGATCTTTATTCTGTCAAGCCAACATTAAATTTTCATAATTTAGTTGTTTCTTTTTCTTTTTTAAAAGGGTAAAATAATGATATTTGAGATTATTAAAATTTGCACAACTAATTTACAGTACCATTCCTGGAATGGGCAGTGTAAGGTGCTAACACCTTCCTTACCTATTATTGACTCCCGAATCCAAACTCATTTTCTAAAAGACTAGTTTTCCTAATTAAGTGTTTTTTTCTAATGTTTTTCCAATTTAAATAAACATTGGTGGTGACTCCATTTTTTTTCAAAATCACATATTTTTGGTCATCCCATCATGATCTCGGTTGCGACAAGGTACACCATGGTTAATGTCTACTGTCGTTAGCTGCAACATCATGTCAAACTTTCCTCCTAATAAAATTTAACTTTGCTTGTGTCTAAATATACATAATGTATTACTCCAAAAGTTCCAATATATCAAAGTCATTAATAGCAACATACCACACTTATAAATTCTGAAGTGTGAATAAGTAAAACCAAAATCTAAACATCATTGCAACTTCTCAAATGTTATCATTGAGCTCAAATTTCATCATTTTTTTCATTAAAATGCAATAAACAATCCTTCTTGCAAGCCAAATGTTTCAAAAAGGCTTGTCCCAAAAATGCAAGTTCTCAAAAAATATCAGGAGGCAAAATATGTTCATAAAGTACCTCAAATGAGCAATACAAAGTTGTATATGATAAAATAAATACAAGAGAAATATGTGAGTTCATGAAAACATGTTATAGCTTAATTTATCAACTCACTCTAAAAGCCAAACCACTTGGGTCCAAAGGTTATGCTGCTATAGAACCAACATAACTATCCTTTAGCAAATCTAAGATCTCAAATATCATAATCAATATTTAGAACCAAGAATTAACTCAAAGCAACTTCTATTTCAAAACCCTTAATTCAAACCCTAGTTCATAACAATAGCAACCTTAAATCTAAATACCTTCTGTAAAATCTAACTAAATATGTGAAATAGAAGAATTTATAAGTCTTAGGACTACCTTTAGAAGCCAAATAACCTTTAGAAGTTATGGGTAGCTTTGGGTCTCACCTAAACTGTAGCACCTAGCTCCAAATAGAACCTATAATAAGCAAGAAGAATAGAGAAATGCAACTAATTACTCAAAACGCAGATATATCAAGCAAGAACTTGAAAGAAAGGAGTGGATCTCCGTGGAGATGGTGGAGGGAAGCTTGGAGGATAAAATAAAGGAGAAGGTGGAGAGGGCTGAAAATATTATGGGTTAGATGAAGGTTCTGGAGTGTGGTGGTCTCTTGACTTACTCTTCACACTACTTATTTATATTTATTTTATTATTTTATTCTCCATTAACTTTATTATTTTACTCTCCATTAACTTTAAAACATAATTGTATAAGAAAATATCCCCATTTAGATTCAAATAAAATAACAAAAAATTTAAAATCCCTAAGAATCAAAAGTCAAAACTTGGGTTTTAGTTCAATTTTCAGATTTTATAAATTTTAAAATGTTCTGGCTTCAAAATGATTCGGTTAAAGGTTTCTAAAAATTAATTAAAAATCATTCTGTGACTTATTGATATCAAAGGATGAATTACTGACAATTTTTGCTTCAAGAAAATGCATATTTTATATAACCCTCCATATAAGTGTTAGGTTCTACACTTATGAAAAATCTTAAGACTCGAAATGGCATATAGTCACTAAAATTTGTCAAATGGTTTCAAATATATTTAAGCAAGGTAAGACTAACTTAAAGAAGTTTAAAACTAAGATAGAGCAACTTACAAAGTCAGTATTGAAAACTCAAGGTAACACAAGAATCTACATGTAGCTCAAAAAATTCTATATGAAACTAGGGTATTACAAAAGGGAAAAAAAACGTCTTGATACTAAAACACATTGAGGTATAGAGTCTCATTTATTGTAAAGTAAATTTACTTTGTTAATGCTTTGATCATGTTCACTATATGATATGTTAGAATGTCGATGTGTAGTAAGTTTCTTACTTTTCTAGTCATTTATTAATCTAGTAAGTTTGCAAATTATGGCCTCTTGTAGATTAATTCCTCTTCATTTGTCAATTGTTGCCTTCTTTATTAGATTATTACCTCTTGTGATTTTGCATCATGATTCTTCCTTTAAATTTAAAAATTTGGTTCACAAATTTAAGTAAATTCTTTTTTCCCTTGACTAGGAAATTAATGGATGGTGCAACTCCTTCTGGCCAAAATACGCCAGAAAACATAAACTCTTAGCAAATCTTGAAGGAGAAATAGTTGGTTGCCAAACTAACAAAGTGTGAGTTTTCGGTGCGAGAAGTAAAATTCTTAGGCCATGTATTATCTAATAACTCCATTAAATATAGTTATTTATGCTCTATATTTGTGTTATATAGAATGCTTAGTCCTTGTTATTAAGCATATATAGAAGATTTTAGGCTTATATTCATCAAATTCCATTTTGATATCTTCCTATATGATCTTGAGAAAATCTGGCATATTCTTTAGGTGATTAAGTGAATTTGCAACTGTTATTAATTTGGTGATTTCTCTAATGTAGGAAGGGATCCAAATAAGCAGATTTGTGGAAGACTTGGACTTACATTGGAAGATAAAGCCCAAGGTGAAATTCAGCATCACACGCTGCGACGCAGGAAGGTTTATGCCGTGGCGTGGTTGTTGAATCTTTAGCACAAGTGAGTTTTTGATGTCAAAGTGGGTTTAAAATTAAAGAAATTTGGAAGAAAATATATAAGTTTTAATTGTTTTTGAGCATGATTAGTTTGGGAGTTCACTGTCTGATGAGTTCCAATTTTTGAATGAAACAGGTTTGGATTCAATTAAGAAGAAGGAAGAAGTTGTTCTTTGCTTTGAACGTGTTATCGCCTTGCGAGGAACTTCCATCGCGAGGCGAGATTGCTTGCTATCGCGAGGCGAGGATCAGCCATCACGAGGCGAGCTGAGACGTGAAAGAATCTTTGAGATTGCAATGGGTTTTCCTTCGTATGCGGGCCGTCGCGAGGCGAGCTTGGGCCATCGCGAGGCGACGGCCGTTATCCTGCAAATTGTAAATAGTCAGAGAAAACAATTTTTACGTAGCTTTTGACTTTTGGTTCATTTTTCCAGATTCTGAAATTTTGGGGGTTTTACCCAAAGCTTTGCTAGGGTTTCATCTTTTTCTACCTCCATTGATGATTCAAGCTTGGGAACAAGACTTTGAAGAATCAATGGCTTCTTCCTCCTCCATTTGTTTGATTTTTCTCATCTTTTCTTCTTCTATTATGAGTAGCTAAATTCTTTATGGCTAGGGTCAGATGAACATTGTAAATACTCTTATGTGATCTGATTTGTTTATCTTTACAAGTTAATTTCATGGATTTGAACATTCTACTCATTACTTAATGCTAATCAATACTTGATCATTATTGGTTTGAATGTGGGTATTACTTCAAATTGGAAAATTCGTTTTAATGCTGGATCTAAGTAGAGTTGGCATAATTATGGTTGAATATAGGAATATATCATTGTAATTATATGTTCCATTAAATCACTATTATTAATGCTTAACTTGAATTAACAATTACCTAAGGAATTGAGAGTTGTGATTTGGGTTAAAGGGGTTTTGAATCAAGGAATTGATCTTGGCTTAATTTTGTTGATTGGAACTTCAAATGCATGATTATTGCTTGTATTGAGAGTTAATCAGTAGCATGAGAGGGTAAACAATGGGATTCGACCCCTAGCCATTTTTCTAGATTAATTTTCTTCTCCTTAAAAAATCCAAAAAAACATTCTTTAATTTGTCAATTGCTCTGTTTTTAGTACATTTCTTTTATACTTGTTTAAAAACCAATATAATTCAAAGTTACCAAATCATATTCTCAGTTCAAGTAGAAACAACCTTTTCTTTTGTGTTGATAAAAAGATTAAAATCCCTGTGGAGACGATATTCCTTTTTTCATCATTATATTACTTGTAGCGATTTGGTGCACTTGCCGAAATTGTCATCAACAAGTTTTTGGCGCTGTTGCCGGAGATTGTTGATTTGATTATCAACAAGGCAAAGGAGTTACTACTTTGGACATTTATTTTGTTTTCAGTTTGTTTGTTTAGAAATTTTACTGCATTATTTTAATTCATTTCTACATATAGTTGACTTGTACTTATAATTCTCCTAGTTGCTGTTTATGCGAGGGAAAAAGGCAACTGAATTGTTGTTTGATCTCGAGATTGTGAAAACAGAAAAAGCAAATAGGAAGAAAGCTAAGAAAGCAAGGCAACAGAAAAAAACTCAAGAAAAAAAAAGCATTAACTTTTTCTTCTCTTACTCTCACAGAAGAGGTCATGGCTGCACAACCACCACCTAGGCAAACTTTGGGAGATTTTGCCGGAGGAACAACCGTCAGAGGTTGGCTATTGAGTATCAACCGGTGGAGGCAAATGCTTTTGAGATCAGAACTTCTCTTTTGAATATTCTCAAGCAGAATCAGTTTTCTGGAGTGGATAATGAAGACCTCAACCAGCACTTGGTGAATTTCTTTGAGATTTGTGGTACATTAAAGCTGGATGGTGTTTCTGAAGAGGCTAAGAGGATGAGATTGTTCCCTTTTACTTTGATAGATAGGGCAAAGGATTGGTTGCAAACACTTCCTCAAGGGAGTATTACTACTTGGAATGAATTGGAGGACAAATTTATGGATCGGTTCTTTCCTACCTCCAAGTTCATTAAGAGAAGGGTTGAAATTACTAGTTTTGAGCAAAAAGATGGAGAAAATCTTTATGAAGCATGGGAGCGGTTCAAAGGGCTTTTGAAAAGATGTCCCGATCATGGCTTCGATGACTTAACACAAATGCAAACATTTTGCCATGGGTTAAGACCGAATACAAAGATGATGTTAGATGCTTTAGCAGGAGGTACAATGAATAACAAGATGGCTAAAGAAGCAAGAGGGTTAGTGGAAGCAATGACCTCAAATGAGTATTTTATTCATCATGATAGAGAAGTGCAAGTTAGGAAGGGTGTTCTAGAGCTGGAAACACATAATGCTCTATTAGCCCAAAACAAGTTGGTTTCTCAACAATTGGAGGTTCTCACCAAACAACTTCAAGCCTTACAAGTAGGTTATTCTCAATCTCATCATCCCAAGGCTGTGATGCAATGTATGAGGTGTGATTTTTGTGGGGGAGGACACGAGAATGGTGCTTGTGAAGCTTAAGGTGATCCAAATGAGCAAGCCAATTATATGAAAAATTTTCAAGGGCAAAGAGGGACTCTTTTTTCTAACACCTATAATCCAGGGTGGAGGAATCATCCCAACTTTTCTTGGAAGCAACATGAAGCTCCTCAATCAAGCAAACCTCCTCAACTACAGCAACCTAAAGAGAAGCCTACTGCCTTAGAAGAGGCATTGACTCAATTCATGCATATGACTCAAATTAATTTTCAAAATCATGAGGCTCATTTCAAAAACCAAGAAGCATCCATTAAGAACCTTGAAAACCAAATTGGACAGCTCTCAAAGCAACTTGTTGAACAATCCAGGGGACAATTTTCTGGAAATACAGTGGATAATCCCAAGAATGAGTCTTACAAAGCTATAATTTTGGGGAGTGGAAAGATTGTTACACCATCCATGGTGGAGCCATTAGTTTCAGGGTCTAATGGAACAAAGGAGCAAAAAACGTTGGATGAAGAGCCACATTAGATGAGTGACATTGTGAATTTAGAAGAAAATGAAGAAAAGAATGAAAGTCATAAAAAGGATGATAAAAAAAGTTCTAACTTAGTAGATGAAGACTCTTTTTTTAGGAGGACGAAGAATCAGATTTTGCAAGAAGGAAATAAGCCTCGAGTAATCCCACCATATGTGAAGTTACGTATCCTCATTTGAGCAAGAAAAAAAAGAAAGAGGAGCAGTTTGCAAAGTTCTTAGACATTTTCAAACACCTCCAAATCAACATTCCTTTTGCAGAGGCATTAGAGCAAATGCTTACATATGCTAAATTCATGAAGGAGTTGTTGACTAAGAAGAGAAATTTCAAAGAGGATGAAATAGTGGCATTAACAAAGGAGTGTAGTGCAATACTTCAAAGGAAGCTTCCCCCAAAATTGAAAGACCCGGGAAGCTTTACAATTCCGTGCACTATCAGCAACATGACCATTGGTAAAGCTCTCTGTGACTTGGGAGCAAGCATAAATTTGATGCCATTGTCTATGCTTAAGAAGCTTGGCGGAGGTGAGGTCAAGCAAACAAGAATGGCCTTGCAACTTGCGGATAGGTCAATTAAACATCCCTATGGAGTCATAGAGGATGTGTTAGTGAGGGTTGATAAATTCATATTTCCAACTGATTTTGTTGTGTTGGGCATGGAAGAGAACGTAGAAGTACCTTTAATTTTTGGAAGACCATTTCTAACAACTTCAGGAGCATTAATTGATGTGCCTAGAGGAGAGCTTATTTTGAGGGTGGATGGAGATCAAGTGATTATCAATGTCTTTGATAAGTCTTCACCAAAATCGGATCTTTATGCTCCCATTAATTGCATTAAAGATAAGTCTAAAAAGGAGTTGACTAGTAAAAACTATTCACCATTGATTAATATTGACTCTCTCACTTCCAAGATTGTTGATGAAAAGGAGAAAGGTCCTCCTCTCTCTAAGATTGTTGGAATAGGAAATGATCCTCCTATTTCCCCTGATTCATTGCAAATAGGTCCTCCCATTTCTCATAATTCAGTGCACAAAGGGCCAAAATCTTCTGATAAACTGAAACTTGATATGTCATCTGTTAAAAAATTGAGACCTCCATGGCCTGATGGAATCTCATATGCTAAAGTTTATTCAGAACAACTAAGTTCAAGTCAAGTTCCAAACGCCTCTGGAGAAGATGCCAAGGCACACTTGGGACAACCATTTTAAACTAGAGTTCAAAATGTTGGTGGAAGGGATACCAAGGCTAGTGATCAAGGAATGAAGCATTGGTATGAGAAAAGAAGAGTGTCATCTTACTCTTCCTGTTTCAAGCCACCTTGATGAGTTGAAGAGGCAACGTCGAGCTAATGATGTTAAACAAGCGCTTCTTGGGAGGCAACCCAAGCAATTCTTCTTTCTTAATCTTTTCCAATTCATTTTGAGTAGCAATTTCCTTTGTTTTGTTTACATAAGAATAAAATGCTAGTTTTGATCTGATTTTGTGCTTGCTGCTGCAGGAATAATGTTGCAATTGTGTTGGTTTTAAGCAGAGAATCAAGTGATGGGAGATGGAGTTGAAAAAAATGAAAAATTGTAAAAACTGGAAACATGAAGAAGTCAAGCTCATCGCTAGGCAAATTCACTTACTCGCCTAGCGAGGAAAATCCATCGCGAAGCGATTTGTAAGAAAAAAAAAGGGGATCTATGTGCTACGATCAGCCATCGCCTCGCGAGAGTTCACCATCGCGGGGCGAATTTCCAACCAACAACTTCTAACTTCCATCGCAAGGCGATATGGGACATCGCGAGGCGAGATGGGAAGTGTAAATTCAAAATTTTGTTTCCAGTGCTCATCGCCTCGCGGTAGTTCATTATCGCAAGGCAAATTTCCAGCAAGACGCCTCTGACTTCCATCGCGAGGCGGTAGTTCATCATCGCGAGGCGATATGGGAAGTGAAAATTCAAAAGTTGTTTCCAGTGCCTATCACCCCGCGGGAGTTAACTATCACGGGGTGAATTTTCAGCAAGGACTCACTGACTTTCATCGCGAGGCGTTGGTATAGCATCGCAAGGCGATAGCTCGAGAACCATCTCCCATTCTTGCCCAGTGTGTGTCATCGCTAGGCGACAGTGTGTTGTCGCCAGGCTATGGGTCGCATTCTAGAAATGGATGCCCATTTGCAACATTTTCCCACACACACATTCCACATGCTCTGCTAGGGTTTTCACTCGGCCCCTCACCCACTCTTCATTTCTCTCATTTATCTAACTATTTTCCCTTCTTTGCACTTCACTTCTCTACACTCCATTATCAGGTATGTCTTCTCCCCTATCTTTACTCTAGGGCTCATGGTAAATATTCATTATTGTGAAGGTTCTGTTCTTTCCCTTTTCTCATAGTGCTACCATGATCAGTTCCACGAGTTGTGCTTGATAACTAATGATTTTAATAGTATTGTATGGCTGAAATAAGTTGTGGATGTGTGATCTTGGTTCAAGTTCATGTCGGAATGGTAATATACGGGTATCTTTGTTCTCAATTGACCCGTTGCATATATTTCACACACCAAGTGTTTGGAAAAAGTTCACAATGATGATTGTTTCTTTTCCTATTCTTACCAAGATGTGTTCTTAAGGTTGTGCACTCCCTTGTTCCACAATTGTGAACTTGACACTTAAGTTTTGCATGAGTTGTATAATCAAGGAGCTGAAATTTTGCTTAAGTGTATACCTTTTAAGCAGCTCATTGTAATTTTAATCAAAGTGAAATTGATTGTGACATGTTTTTCCTCACTCTCACACACTTGTGAGTACTTAGGCCTAAACACTATCATCTCTTTTGTAACACCCCGAAAATACGTATTTTATTTGTTTTCGTCGATTCTGAATTATTTTGATAAATCCGACTCGACTTTTGTGAATTTTATGATTTTTGTGATTTTATGAATTTTTGGGAGTTTTTGCGTTTTTGATTATTTTAATATTAATTTGGGCGATATGTATATAAGCTTTCGTATTTTATTTCTTTCTCTCAATCCTTAATTATTTTTACTAATTTGATTTAATTTTCATAAGTTTCACAATTATTATGATTTTTGTGAATTTTTATCATATTTTAGATATTTTGAATATTTTAATATATTTTAGATATTTTAAGAAATTTTGAATATTTTATTATATTTTAGATATTTTGAGATATTTTTAGGATATTTTAAGATATTTTGAATATTATATTATATTTTTGATATTTCGATATATTTTAAATATTTAATATATTTCTAATATTTTGGGTCAGATGTATGTGGGCGAGTAAGGGCCTTGAAAAAATAAAATTTTTTATTGGCCGAGAAAGCTTTGTATTGTTGATTCGGAGCCGGGGGAACTTACTAAACCCGAAACCGGAAACAGTTTTTGAAGTTTTATTTTCTTGCGATTTTATCTGACAAATAAAATCAGGGTATGTTTTATTATTCATTGGAAGGTATTTTTCTTGAAAAATATCTAGTGGATGATTCTAGACGCAAGCCTAGTCACTCACTCTAGAATGTTCTAGATGATGACTCATCGTTGGTGACTCACCTAGGTGACTAGCCTAGTGACTCACATGTTCCAGACTGTTCTAGAAGACGCATAGTCAGCGCGCCTATATCATTGTAATTATGTGTTCCATTAAATCACTGTTATTAATGCTTAACTTGAACTAACAATTACCTAAGGAATTGGGAGTTGTGATTTGGGTTAAAGGGGTTTTGAATCAAGGAATTGATCTTGGCCTAATTTTGTTGATTGGGACTTCAAATGCATGATTATTGCTTGTATTGAGAGTTAATCAGTAGCATAAGAGAGTAAACAATGGGATTCAACCCCTAGCCGTTTTTCTAGATTAATTTTCTTCTCCTTAAAAAATCCAAAAACATTCTTTTTTTGTCAATTGCTCTGTTTTTAGTACATTTCTTTTATACTTGTTTAAAAACCAATATAATTCAAAGTTACCAAATCATATTCTCAGTTCAAGTTGAAACAACCTTTTCTTTTGTGTTGATAAAAAGATTACAATCCCTGTGGAGACGATATTCCTTTTTTCATCATTATATTACTTGTAGCGATTCGGTGCACTTGCCGAAATTGTCATCAACAGTGGTGCACTCTGCCTGATGCATACTGAAACATGAGGCTAGCATGCCATGACGCAAAGGAATGTATATTGTGGCATGGTAACCTAAATTAAACATGTGCCCCGGTGCAAGATGGTGCATGTCGCGGCGTGGCACTGAAAATTTAGCCTATAAATATTGATTTTAGCAAAATTAGTAAGGGAGCTTTTTACAACATTGAACACAACTTCTAGGGTTTACATTTGAGGTTGAAAGGAAGCTAAAGGAAGCAAAGTTGGAGGTCATCTTCTTTAAGAAGGAAGATTCAAGCATCAAATAGCACATCTATTGAGCTTCCATCTCTTATTCCTTTTACGTCTTCTCTTATATTGTCATGAACATGTTAATTTGTGATAGATTTTCATGTGTCATGTATAGCTAAGCTGTATATAGGGATTTCTTTAGATCCTCCTATGAATATTGGTTGATTTTGTAACTTCTTTAGTTAACAATGATGAATGGTTTTGCTCAATCATATTTCTCTTAATGCTATTAAATGTTTAGCTAAATTTTAATGTGATTTGATTAAATCTATTGAACTAGACATATGGATTTAGGTTTGAGATCATAGATATGGTTGATGCATGTTTAATTTCATTCTAATGGTGGGATAAGTTCATTAGCTAATAGGATAGACATATACCTATTAGTCATGCATAGTAAGTGTTGAGAATAGATCTTAATGAGTGGAGTTTGCACTAGTTTTCATGGAAACATAGTGAACTAGGTGAATGAAGCATGGTTAATTGACCTAGACATAGGCTTTTAACTAAGTTAGTTTCTCAAGCTAACAAAACTCTTCATTAAAGTTGCTTAGGAGGATTGTAAAATTACCAATTGAAGTAGGGGGTGAAGAAGGATTCCATATTCTCTAATCATTATCTTTTATTCCACAATTACTACATTTAAGTTTTTTAGTTAACTTATACAAACCTTTTCCAATTTGAATGTTCTTGAATGGAATTTAGTAAGTTATTGGTTAATAATTAGCATTAGAATTGATTGTATCCTCATAGGAACGATATCCTACTGATCATTATATTATTTGTGCGACCCGTGCACTTATGGTACACAAATGAACAAACAAGTTTTCGGCGTCGTTGCTAGGGAAACGACTTAATTTTTATAGTGCTACTATTAACAATGAGCTTATTTAGTTCTAATTCAAGTTTCTTTTTGTTTATTTTAATTTAAGTTTCCATTCTTTTTTTGTTAGACCACTTTTTCAATTTTTGAAATATTTTCTCTGCATGGTAATTTTCCAAAAAATTGTAGTTTTCATCCTGTGGCGGTCTCATATTAAAATTCATTTGATATTTTTTTTTATTTTTTCTGGCTATTTTTGTAGTGTAGATTTGCATGTTTTTGAGTTTTTGGCTTTCTAACACCCCTTTAGCCCTAATTGGTGCATGACTAGGTCTGATTCTGTTAATTTGTTTGATCTTGATCCTGAGGTTGATAGGACTTTGCATGCATTGATAAGAGCTCGTAAGCTTAGTCAAATAATTGATTCTTCATTTAATTCTGATACTAAATCTATCATTGAATCTGAGAGTTTAAGTGATTTTGCAACCATGGTTGATAACATGCATAGTAGGACTCTTAAAGAGCTTAGTGTCCCTTATATCACTTATCAACCAATATGTATTCAGTATCCTGAGATTGATACTGACTTTGAGCTAAAGTCTGGACTAATCCATTTGTTGCCTAAGTTTCATGGACTTGCAAGTGAGGATCCTCATAAGCATTTGAAGGAGTTCTATGTTGTGTGCTTAACCATGAGACCTCAAGGCATCCATGAAGAACACATTAAGATGAGGGCATTTCCCTTCTCCTTTGCTGATGTAGTCAAGAACTAACTTTATTGGATCAACAATTGATCACTGATTTTTAGAGAAGTTTTTCCCTGCCTCCAGAGCTGCTGCAATTAGGAAGGACATATGTGGCATCAGACAGATTTCTGGTGAAACTTTGCATGAGTATTGAGAGAGATTCTAGAAGTTGTGTTCAAGTTGTCACACCACCAAATCAGTGATCAATTATTGATCCAATACTTTTATGAGGGACTAATGCCAATGGAGAGAAGCATGATTGATGCTGCCAGTGGAGGAGCCTTAGTAGACAAGACCCTTGCTGCAGCAAGAGATTTGATAGCAAACATGGAAGACAACACCCAACAGTTTGGAACTCGAATGATCACCTCAACTAGAGGAGTTAATGAGGTTCAAGTGTCTCATGTAGACCAATAGAGAATGGAACACATATTGGATGAACTGACTTCTTTGGTGAGACATTAAGCAGTGGGACAACAACCACCTATGCAAATGACTGCAACTGTGTGTGGAATTTGCTCTTGTCCATCTCATCCTACATATGCTTGTCCAACACTTTAGGAAGAGAATTCTACCAACCAAGCCTACCATGTTGCTGTAACAGGCATTTTTATGGTAGGCCCCAATATCAGCAGCCTTAGTAGCCCAAATGTAATCCATTTTTGAGTACTTATAACTCTAGCTGGAGGGACCATCCTAACCTGAGATATGAGAGTTCTGGTCAGCAACAACAACAGTCGCACCAGCAACAGTAGCAGCAGCAATTTAGATACCAAGCTACAAGTTCTAGTGACAAATATTTACCACCTGCATTCAGACCACAACAAACTGTGCAGTCACTTATGCAGCAGCCCATCCTGTTGCCAAGTCCAATAGCCACTCTAACTAAGTTATCATTGGAAGATTTAATGAAACATATGGCCACAAATAACATTCAGTTCTAGCAAAATGTTAATGCCACCATTCAGAACCTGCAACCTCAGATTGGGCAGCTGACAACCACTGTGAATGAACTGAAAAGTCAAGGATCAAGCCAATTGCCTTCACAAATAGTCAATAACCTAAGAGGCAATGTAAGTGCTATTACCTTGAGAAGTGGCAAAGAAGTTAATGCTCCTAAGCAACCAGTTCAGCAACCTGAGCAACAACTTGAGCAACCTGAGCAACAACCTGAGATAGACCAAAAACAACAAAACTCACAGAAAATAAATACTTCAGTGCAGAAATTTGTGACACAGAAGACATGTGCAGAGAATTCAGATTTGGCCATTCCACTACCATTCCCAAATAGAGTCACACAGTCCAAGCAAACAGTGCAAGCAAAAATGGAAAGAGAAGTCATGGAGACATTCAGGAAGGTGGAAATCAATATCCCCCTCCTTGACATAATCAAGAAAATTCTAAAGTATGTCAAATTCCTCAAAGAGTTGTGTTCTCACAAGAGAAGACTTAAGGGCACAGAGAAAATTAATATGGGTAGAAATGTTTCTGCAATGATTCAGCCAAGTATGCCACAAAAATGCAAGGATCTTGGAACATTCACCATTCCTTGCATAATAGGCAGCCAACAATTCACTCATGAAATGTTGGATTTGGGAACCTCCATTAATGTCATGCCCAAATCAGTCTTTGAATCCCTATAGATTGGAGAGTTGAAGCCCGCTAGAATCATCATTCAATTAGCAAATAGGAGCATAACTCATCTTGTAGGAGTACATAAGGATGTTTTGGTAAGGGTAAATGAGTTAATATTTCCATCAATTTTTTATATTCTGAACAAGGAAGATGAATTTGCATCTAGTCAGCCGCCATTAATTTTAGGTAGACCTTTCTTGAAAACTGCTAAGACTAAGATTGATGTGCATGTTGGTACTCTTTCCATGGAATTTGGTGATAACATAGTTCAATTTAATATCTTTAATACCATGAAACATCCTTTAGAAGAGCATTTTGATTTTCAGTTAGATGTCCTTGATATGTTGGTTAATGATATGCATTTTGATATGCTTGCTGAGTTTCTTGGGATTATAGGATTTCTAGATGGTGTTGCTATTTCTGCTAAACTGCATGTGATGATTCTAATTTTGATAATTCTGTTGTTTCTATTTTTGATTCTGATCAATTTGCTGTTTCTAATAAATTTGTTGTTTTTGATTAATTTTCTACTAAATCTGCATATACTATTTTTGTTTTCTGCTGATAAAACTATTTTTGATGTTTCTGATTTTGCTTATTCTAATAAATCTATTTTTGCTATTTTTGATTTTGCTGATTCTGATTTTGCTTCTGTTTGTGATAAATCTGTTGTTGTTGTTGTCTCTGATAAATCTGGTTGTTCTGAATCTGATAAATATGGTTGTTTTGAATTTGGTAATTCTGGTTGTTCTAAAATTGATAAATCTACTTGTTCTAAGATTCTTGCTGATGTGAATGATAAATCTGCATGTTCTACATTACCTTATCCTATGAGATATGATCCTGCTATTTGGGAAGTTTCTGTAACTAGATTGGTACCTTCAATACAGAAACCACCTACCCTTGAGCTTAAACCTTTTCCTGAGTATATGAAGTATGCATATTTGGCGAATGATGAGTAGCTTCCGGTGATTGTAGCCAAATATCTCCTTACTGAATAGGAGGCGAGGTTACTGCAGGTTTTGAGAGAAAATAAGAAGGCCATCGGATGGACACTAGCGAATATTCCTGGAATTAGCTCTTCTATAAGCATACACAAAATTTTACTTGAGGATAGAGCTAAATCAGTATGATAACCCCAGAGGAGGCTGAACCCTCTGATTCTGGATGTGGTAAAGAAAGATGTCACCAAGCTACTGCAAGTTGTTATTATTTACCCCATATCTGATAGTACTTAGGTAAGTCCTATACAGGTTGTCCCCAAGAAATCTGGAGTGATAGTTGTGGCCAATCAGAAGAATGAGTTGATCCCTACCAGAGTGTAGAACAGTTGGCGAGTCTGCATTGATTATAGGAGGCTCAACCAGGCCACTCGGAAAGATCACTACCCCTTGTCTTTCATTGATCATATGCTGGATCAATTGGCTGGGAAATCCCATTATTGCTTCCTGGATGGATACACTAGCTACTTTCAAATTCACATTGCACCTGAGGATTAGGAGAAGACCACATTCACCTGCCCTTTCAGCAACTTTGCTGACAGGCGGATGCCTTTCGGCCTCTGTAACGCCCCTGGTAGCTTCCAGCGGTGTATGGTAAGTATTTTCTCTGACTTTCTAGAGGGGTGCATGGAGGTGTTTATGGATGATTTCACTGTATATGGTTCTTCTTTTGATTCTTGTTTGGATAGTTTATCTAGAGTACTACATCGATGCATTGAAACTAACCTTGTCCTGAATTTTGAAAAATGTTATTTTATGGTAAAACATGGTATAGTTTTAGGTCATGTAGTGTCTAGCGAGGGTATTGTTGTTGATCCTGCAAAAATAAATGTTATTGCCTGGGACATGCGGATTTCTACAGACGCTTTATCAGAGATTTCAGTCAAATAGCCCTTCCACTATCTAACCTATTGCAGAAAAATGTGGAGTTTTTTTTTACTAGAAGTGCACGGTGGCCTTTGATCATTTGAAGTGAGCTTTGACCAGTACCCCTGTCATTCTGCCACCTGATTAGACACTCCTGTTTGACCTAATGTGTGATGCCTTTAACTATACTGTGGGAGCTGTCTTGGCACAAAGAGTGGGCAGAGCTTCCCATGTGATCTACTATGCTTCACAAACTTTAGATGCTGCTCAAGCAAATTACATAACCATAGAAAACGAACTTTTAGCTATTGTGTTTGATTTAGACAAGTTTCAATCTTATTTGCTTAGTTATAAGGTTATGGTATTTTCTGATCATGCAGCTCTGAAATTTATTCTGAAGAAGCCTAAAGCTAAACCACGATTGATTAGGTGGATGCTGCTACTCCAAGAATTTGATGTGGAGATTCGAGATAAGAGCGGAGCAGAGAACCTGGTAGCAGATCACTTGAGTAGAATTGAGAGAGCTTCGAATCCCCTTCTCATTAATGATTTGTTTCCTAATGAGCAACTTTTATAGCTGCAAGGTAAGGTCACTTCTCCTTGGTTTGCAGATATGGTCAATTACCTAGTTGCTAGTGTTTTTCCTACATATTTTACTGGGACTCAGATTGATAAGTTGAAGAGTGAGTCTAAGTATTATGTGTGGGATGATCCTTATCTTTGGATATTTTGTAGTGACCAGGTAATTAATAGATGCATCCTTGATCATGAGTTTGATTATGTTCTTAGCTTTTGTCATACATTCGCATGTGGTGGACATTTTGGACCTACTCGTACAGCTAGAAAAGTTTTGGACTCTGGTTTATATTAGCCTACCTTATTCTATAATGCATATTTATTTTGTAAGTCTTGTGAACAGTGCCAGAGAACAGGTAATATTTCTCACAGGAATGAAATGCCCCAATAATCTTTACTATTTTGTGAGATTTTTTATGTCTGAGGAATTGATTTTATGGGACTTTTTCCTATTTCTTTTGGTTTTAGTTACATTTTGCTTGCTATTGATTATGTATCCAAGTGAGTGGAGGCGAAAGCCATTTGGACTGATTATTCCAAAGTAGTTGTGAATTTTGTTAGATCACAGATTTTTTGCAGGTTTGGAGTCCTGAGGGCCACTATTAATGATCAGGGTTCACATTTCTGCAATCAGAGTATGGAGGCTTTGATGAAAAAGTATGGAGTCGTGCACAGAGTTTCTACACCTTACCACCCCCAGACTAATGGGCAAGCTGAGATTTCCTACAGAGAGATCAAGTAGACACTCTAGAAGACAATTCAACCTAACAAAAAGGACTAGAGTGATTGTGGGATTTAAAGGATGCAAACCCAAGTGCAGGTTGTCTCAAGTAATAAATTTCTCGGGAGTCCGAGGTCGATCCATAGGAAATTGATGAAGAAAAATTAATTGAGGTAAGAAAATGATTTGTCACAACACCAAAAGTAATAAAAGATGTTCACAAATGAATTTAAGAACTTGTTTGGGTTAGGAGATCCACTCTTGGTAATAAATTAAAGGCAAGACTATTTCTCTTTATAACTCAATTGAAATCCACACACAACGGAGGTTCCAATCAGAGAATATAACATTCAACGTTCAATTATATATGCAATCATATTATGATTCCTTTAATTATCTACCAATATTTGTAAATGAGTTCAAGCATTCACTGTGTCAATCCTATTGTCTACAATAAATCAAGATTTTCATTATACAAAGAAGATTTCTAAATTGATTGGAAACAAAATACAACACATATAATGTCCATTTGATAATATATCATTTAAGCACAAGAAATAGAATAATCTAACCTTATTTCATTACCAAGAGCTTCACTTTTTTATCCAAGCAAGATGAAGATTTAGTTACTCATAGATAAGAAGAAAGAAAGAGAGAAGAAGAGAAAGATGAATATAACTTCAATTTAAAGCAAGAGAAAATTACAACAAAGGAAAACAATAAACAAGCATAACCATAACTTCTAAAAACTAAGCCTAACACCAAGAGCACCAAATGATCAGCCAATGGTGCCTTTTATAGAGGATTAGGGATACAAAATAATAAGGGGGTTGAATAAGAGTAAGCGGATGAGTGGGTGGGATGGTTGGATGAGTGGTTGGATTATTGAGATTCTTTGTCTCTAAAATCATTTCTTGCTTAACTCGTGGATGCCGTCATCAAATGGAAAAGTCATCTTCATGAAAGTTGTAGATCTGGGTCTTAACATTCAGATTCCAAATTTCAGCTCATTTCACCACCTACAGCACGAGATATGGCCCAATTACTGCAGACTATTCAGGCCCAGTTTCAGCACCTCTGTTTTGACTTCCAGACCCAATATCACCTCTAAGCTGTTCGATCTGAGTTTTGTATTCTCCATAAAAGTTGTAGATATGAGTCTTAACTTTCAAGTGTCCAAATTTTAGCCCAAATAAGTTCCTACAGCCCGAGTTATGCTCTGATTACTGTACACTATTCAGGTTCCAGTCACAAAACTCGTGTTCTGACTTCCAAGCCTAATTAGCTCTACTAGATGTCTGAATGAGACTTTGAGCTCTTCATCAAAGTTGTAGAGCTTTCTCTCAGCTTTCCTACAAGGTAAAATTCATAATTTCTAAATATCTAGAACTCAAGATATGACTAAAATACAGAAACAATGTAACACCCAAATAATGCTGAAAAAATCAATTAAGTCTAATTTGAGTCCAAACTTACAAAACATAACCAGGCTTAATCAATTAAGTATATGGAGAGTGTAAATGACTAAAAATGAGGTTTCATTAATGTATAAAATTTGTGATTATCAAATTCCCCCACACTTAGCTTTTTGCACTCCTAGGCAAAACACATAAGACCAAAGTTAGGAAACAAAGAAAAATGACATAGACTCAAAAGCTAAAAACTCTAAAAGACTCGATGAAGCAAGAAGAGCAACCAGAAATTCAAGGGATCAAAGCATTAATGAGGTAACATTTCTTCACATCTCAAACCAACAAGCAAGGAAACTTCAGTTGAAAAGAATGAATCAAGAATGATAGATCCTCACAGAATTCACTCTCAATCTCTCAAGTGTTTAAAAGGTAAGTATTTCACTCTATTCAACCCATGAACAATTGCACTACCATAAGCTTGCTTATCTTCTACTTCTCCACTACTCAAATCATATGCATACAAAAATCAAGAGGACTTTATTCAAGGTTGTAATGGGGTCATGGTAAAGGAGAGGGGATAATATAGATATGAGAAGATAAATACCAAAGAGAATAAAAGAGCATTATGATACAGTTAGAGTGGAGAAAATGTTTGAGAACATTCATCATAAAGGACAATCACCAATATTTGACTAATGTTTTGTTGAAGATCAATCCCAACTTAGTGAATTGAATTCATTGATAGACCTGAACCTTCTCATTTTCTTCCTGTTATTTTTAAGCATCCACCTTTATTCTAGACTCTGATAATCTTTTGATTGCAACGGTCGTTAGTTTTTTTTTTGTTTTGTTTTTTTTTTTTTTTATCATTTTGCACACACACCCCCACACTTATTCAAGAAAAGGCCAATGCTCTCTTATTCCCTAAGGTTAGGTAAAACATATTTTTTTTCTTTTTTTTCTCTTTTTTTTCTTTTTTTTTGAAGGCACGTAATGAGTTAAAAATAAGGAATGGTCAAATAAGCTCAAAGGGGTTACACAAGGAAAAATATACAAGGATAGCTATTTGGTCAAAGTAGTTATTTCAAAATGTCTCAATCATATTTATGTATACATATGAAAATGTAGCCTAAAAAAGAATCAAAGCAAGTTCTAGAATAACAATTCCATGAGTGAAAATCACACAAGAAAGAAGAGAATGATATAGATATTCAATCCATTCATCAATAGGCTCAAAATCTCACAAGGCATATTTCTATCATTCTCAATCCACCATATCAACATTCATAACCAAGCATGTGAAATTTAAGAAAGAAGATAATTTATTCAATCATGCTATGATCCCTGAATTTCAATTGGTTCAAAGGATGTGAGAGTGCATTCGCTTGATTCTTTCAAAGGAAATCAAACAGCAAAACTTTGTTACTTCCACAAATAAACACTAAATAGTTACTACCCCAACTAAGATGCGTCTTAAGAGTAATAAATTGTTTCTAAAATTTACTATTTACTCTACCATCCTTAATTGGATTTACTATGAATAGGTTTCTGACAGTCATATCACTAAACATACTTCCCAATTTAAATGCGTCTCAGGAGTGAAATTACTCCTTACTCTATCATCATTCATTAGTTTAATAAGTCCATGACAATCATATCATACTTCCCAAAAAAGAAAAAAAAATTTGGTCAATTATCCTTCCCCCCCCAACTAGATCACAACATTGTCCTCAATGTTAAAATATAGATGAGTAAAGGATAGAAGATATTACTTGTTGGAGAAATCTGACACAAATTAAAATAGAAAAAAAGTACGATAAGTAAAATCAAAGGTAAAGGAAAGCTATAAACGAAGTGTCAAATTTGGCTTTCTTTTCATCCTGCTTCCCTCAATACTTCCTACTGACCAATCTATCTGAGCTATTGCTGGATCAGGATCAGGATCAGGATCAGGATCAGGATCAGGATCAGAGATCAAAAGTAAAGGAATTTTTTTTTCTTTTACTTCAAGAAAACTATTAGGGTAAAGAAGTCTAGAAACCCCTGAAGGATCCTGCTCAAAGGATCGTCTGTCCAAAACTAAAATACAACATAATCATACAAAGATAAAAGAAATATAATAACAAATGATGACATACCTTTATGTATAGTTTTCATGGCTTATCTTTATACTACGCGTCATGAGTGCAGTAGTGGCATATCTTTATACTGCGTGTCACCAGTGCAGTAGACACTCACGTCCGTTTATTGGAAGAAAGGAGAAAGAAGAAACCATCGTGGGTTTCCATCCTGGGTCTGGAACTTGGAGAGCTCACACTTAGGCTCGTAACATCGACAAAGATGCTAAAATCTGAAATACATAATATCCAAGATCCAGAACATCCCATCCCAGGGCATTGAGAGCCCCTTCTAATAAAAGAGAGGATCAAGCTCAGATGCCTCATACGCTTTGACAGTCGCGGGTTACTTCTCACTAATAACCAGAGTGGGACACTTCTGCCTGTCCATCAACTCCATAGTGCCTAGATCGTAAACATTGGGTTATGGAGTGCGGCTCTCTACAGAGTATGGTACACAAACTTTTTTAAGGACCAGCGTGCAAAGGTCCACCCGAGTCAATGACGGGTCAACCAAAGGCTGGGGCTCCACAACTAATTAAAGTCCTGGTATTCCTTCCGGATCGCCCTTGTTCAAACATTTTTTTCTTTTTTTTTTCTTCTTTTTTTCTTTTTTTTTTTAGAAAACAAGAAGAAGAAGAAGAAGAAGAAGAAGAAGAAGAAGAAGAAGAAGAAGAAGAAGATAATATGTACAAATTGTTGTGGATATGGCTCACATCTGCATCTGGTTTCACGTCCAATAATGGCTTAAATGCCTTTTATGAGTCGAGGATAAGTTTCCCATCCAATTTTCTTATAAATTGTCAAACAGAGTCTTTTAGAGTCAGATTCCCAAGACTGTAGTGCTTTTCTTCATCCTTGAAGAGATTCCACAAATTAAGAAGTTCACGATGCACAAATCCACAAGAATGCTTCTCAAGAGTCAATAAGATATCATCTAATGACTCCTTACTCAGTCCATTCTTAATGAAGAAAATTTTGTCTTCTATGTTTGCGGAAACCATCCCCAAAGAACGACATCGCTTGTTACAATTCCATCATGCACATCTGTGACAGACTTGTAACTTTTTTGCTCTTCTCTTTTTAGAATATGAACTTCTTCCAAGACCTGACATGTAAGAGTCAAATGAAATTGAAGACTCACCTGTTAGTCGGACCTTTGCTTCAATTATCCAACGTACATCTTCTGGCATACCCTTGTGCATTAACAGTCTCAATCTTTCACATCTAACTTTGTAGATTTTTGTCAGAGCATTTTGAGGGAGAGAAGGAAAATGTTTTCTTAGGTTTGAAAGAATGACATCCATTTTAAAGGAGAAGAATGATTCAGTTATTTTGGGAAACTGAAAAATAAACCGACTTGAGAGTCACAGAGTACCATTATCCGCCGCTTAACTGGCAACACAAAGAACTGCAAAAACAAGGCAATAAAATTAGAATAAATTCTATTCATAACAAGGATCAGAAAGAGAGATGAATTCTACCTCATCAACTTAGTTTTCCAGAAATGGTTTGAGTCTTTGTCCATTGACTTTAAACACATTACCATTCCTAGGATTCTCAATATCTATAGTCCCGTGAGGATACATATGTTTGACAACAAAAGGACCACTCCACCTCGATCTCAATTTTCCAGTGAATAGGTGCAAATGAGAATTATAAAGCAGAACTTTTTGACCAATTTCAAAAAAATTTCTCAAAATTGTCTAGTCATGAAAAGCTTTTGTTCTAGCTTTATAAATCTTTGAATTTTCATATGCATCATTTCTCAATTCCTCCAATTCATTAATTGCAATTTGCTTATCTTGCAAGCATCATCAAGATTTAGATTGAAAGCTTCAATGGCCTAAAATGCTTTATGTTCCAATTCTACAAGCAAGTGACAAGGTTTTCCATAGACTAACCGATAGGGTGACATGCCCAAAGATGTTTTGAAAGCAGTACGGTAAGCCCTAAGTGCATCGTTTAGTCTTAAAGACTAATCTTTATGATTTAGGTTAATCATTTTTTCTAAAATTTGTTTGATCTCCTTATTTGCCAATTCAACTTGTCTACTTGTCTGAAGGTGATAAGGGGTGGTAATTTTGTGTGTAATACCATATTTCTTCATTAAAGATTCAAATGGTTTATTACAAAAATGTGTTCCTCCATCACTGATGATAGCTCGAGGGATTCTAAATTGACACAAGATATTTTCTTTTAAAAATTTGAGAATAGTTTTATGATCATTGTGTTGGCATGAAATCGCCTCAATCCATTTTGAGATATAGTCAACTGCAACCAATATATACACAAATCCAAATGAGGATGGAAATGGAGCCATGAAATCAATTCTCCAACAATAAAAAATTTCAATGACAAGGATGGGGTTTAGAAGCATCATATTTCTTTTTGAAATTAAGCCCATTTTTTGACAATTTTCACAACTTTTGTAAAAAGTATAGCAGTCATTAAATAAAGTGGGCCAATAAAATCCACACTACAAGATTTTCACAGTTGTTTTCTTTAAAGAAAAGTAACCTCCACATGCTTCTGAGTAACAAAATTTAATGACACTACCTACCTCACTATCGGGCACATATCTCCGAAAGATTTGGTCAGGACAATATTTGAACAAGTATGGATCATACCAATAAAAGTTTTTCACCTCTGTCAAAAATTTGTTCCTATCTCGGTGTGTCCATTGAGGCGGCGTCTTTCCTGTTACAAAAAGTTGACTATGTTAGCAAACTAAGGCATGGAGTTGACAGAAAATAAAAATTCATTGGGAAAAGAATCATTGATGGGTGTGCTATCAAAAGGTGAGCCTATTGTAAGTCTGGACAAATGATCAGCGATAACATTTTCGGCTCATTTCTTATCTTTTATTGTGATGTTGAATTCATGAAGCAACAAGATCCACCGTATCAATCTTGGTTTGAAATCCTACTTAGACATCAAATATCTAACAACAACATGATCGGTAAAAATCACAATAGAAGAACTAATTAAGTAAGATCAAAATTTGTCCAGTGCAAAAATTACAGCAAGTAGTTCTTTTTCAATAGTGGTGTAATTCGTTTGTGCACTATTTAAAGTTCTACTTGCATAACAAATCACATGAGGCTTACCTTCCTTTCTTTGGCCTAAAATAGCGCCCACAACAAAATCACTAGCATCACACATCAACTCAAAAAGCAAAGACCAGTCAGGAGATTGCATGATAGGAATAGATGTCAGAAGACTAATTAATTTTTCAACAGATTTTTGACATTCTTGAGTCCAATCAAATGGTGCATCTTTCAACAGAAGATTACATAATGGTCTAGATATAACACTAAAGTCCTTAATGAATCTTCTGTAAAATGTTGCATGTCTTAAAAAAGAACGAACTTCTCTTACTGTTTTTGGGGAAGGTAAATGGGCAATTAATTCAACTTTGGCCTTATCAACTTCAATTCCTTTAGAAGATATCACATGACCTAATACTATTCCTGAGGTAACCATGTAATGACATTTTTCCCAATTTAACACAAATCATTTTTCTTCACATCTTTTAAGAACTTTTTTCAAATTATCAAGACAATTTTCAAAAGAATTTCTAAAAACTGTCAGATCATCTATGAAAACCTCTAAATAATGCTCAACCATGTCACTGAAAATACTTAACATCCATCTTTGGAATGTTGTCGGAGCATTACAAAGGCCAAAAGACATTCTTCTATATGTAAAAGTACCAAATGGACATGTAAAAGTGGTCTTTTCTTGATCTTCCAATGCAATTGATATTTGATTATAACCAGAAAAACCATCAAGAAAATAGTAGTATGGATGTCCTGCTACCCTTTCCAGAATTTGATCAAGAAATGGCAAAGGAAAATGATCTTTCCCAGTAGCAGCATTTAATTTTCTAAAATCAATACACATACGCCAACTAGATAAAACTCGCGTAGGTATTAATTCACCCTTATCATTTTCAACCACTGTTATTCTAGATTTCTTAGGCACAACTTGTGTAGGGCTTACCCATTGGCTATCAGAGATAGGATAGATAATTCCAACATCAGGCAATTTAAGGATTTCAGCTCTAACTACCTCTTTCATGTGTGGATTTAATCTTCCTTGAGGTTGTTGAGAAGTTTTAACATTATCCTCTAAATGTATTCTATGTGTACAAATTAATAGATTAATGCCTTTTATGTCCTTTAATGTCCATCCAATTGTACTTTTACGCCTTTTAAGTACTTCTGTTAACATATTTTCTTGTTCTTCAGTAAGAGACGAGGAAATTACCATTGGAAAACTTTGCTCTTCTCCCAAAAATGTGTACTTCAACCCAGCAGGTAATGGCTTTAGTTCCAGTGTGGGTACTTCTTCATGGGCATTATCATTCATAGGTTTTAGCTCTTCAAATCTTGGCTTCCATCTCTTGTACTCCATTACCTGTGTACAATCAAGCAAAGAGCATATTTCAAAGATATCATCTTCTAACTGCATGCCTAAATCAAATGAATTCACTAAACAAATTTCTAATGGATCAGAAGAATTCCTTATTTGAATATGATAATCTATAATGGCTTCAATTCCTTCAACTTCCTCCTTTTCATCAAGGACTTCCTGTGGTTGCTTGCACATGTTAAAAACATTGAGCTCCAGTGTCATGTTTCCAAATGTTAGTTTCACCACTCCATTTCTACATTTTATCAAAGCATTAGATGTTATTAAAAATGGACGGCCTAAAATAACATGAATTGACTTGTAACTTTCAACCATAGGTTCCTGATAAACACATATTTTATTCATTAAGAAACCCTTATATTTAGTCATTTACACTCTCCATATTCTTAATTGATTGAGTTTGACATGATTTTGTGAGTTTGAGCTCAAATTGGTCCTAATTGAATATTTTCAGCATTATTGAGATTTTACACTGTTTCTGTATTTTGGTCATAACTTGAGTTCCTGATATCTGAAAATCATGAATTTTATCTTGTAGGAAAGCTAAGAGGAAGCTCTACAACTTTGATGAAGAGCTCGAAGTCCGATTCAGATGTCTAAGGGACCTAAGTTTACATGGAAGTCAGAATACGGGTTCTGTCAGTAGAATCCGAATAGTGTGCACTCATAAAATCATATCTCAAGATGTAATAATGGAGATGGGCTGAAATTTGGATAGTGGATAGTCAAGATCCAAATAAACAACTTTCATGAAGAACACATTTTCAGAAAAAGAAGTCTAGTAGGTCATTTTGAGCTTGCAAGTCGGAACAGAGGTGCTGAAGTTGGGTTTGAGCAACCTATGGTATTTGGGACATATCTTGGGCTTAAGGAAGCCAAATTGGACGAACCAGCTATCCATTTTATAGCCAAGACAAGGATCTACAACTTTCATGAAGAACACTTTTCGTGGTTCTGAAGTATAGTGGGTCGTTTTTGGCTTCCAAGTCAGACACGAAATTTTCGTCCTCAACCACCCACTCATCCATCCACTAATCCACTCATCCACTCATCCATCTCATCCACTAACTCACCCATTCATCCACTCATACACTAATCCAACCACTTAACCACTCCACCCACTCATCCACTAATCCATCCACTCATCCATCCACTCACCCATTCATGTCCATAATTTCCCACTCACCAAAAGTCCTTTGGCATTTTTCACTAATTCAACCACTCAACCATTCCACTCACTCATCCACTAAACCAATCCACTAAACCAACCCACTAATCCATCCACTCAAACACTCCACTCACTCACCCACTCATCCACCCACTTCCCTTTGTCATTTTGTTACCTTAGACTTCTATAAAAGGCACCATTTATCATGAACAAGATGTAACTCTCCTTCATTTTCTCTCTTAGTTTCTTGTTTCTTCATAGTTTCTTCTTGTTTCTTCATAGTTTTTCTTGTGATTTCTTTCTAGCTATGTGTAACTAAACCTCCCTTGGTTAAGGGGGTGATGAAACCGCTAGTATTAATGTTGTAAACTTTGCATATTTGATTATTTCAACACGCTTATGTTTTTATTCATATATTTCTAAATCTATTGTTGGTATGAAGGTTTTTGTACTTGTTCCTACTTTCAAAGTAGTAGATCTAGGTTTATTATGCGCGGTTGCGGTAGTAGATCTAGTGGGATGTATGATGTTCATGTGGGTATAATTATCTTTGTGCTATTTGCCGTTATAAAAGTGGTAGATCTGGGTTTATTATGCTTGTGGTTGCGGTATTAGATCTAGAGAAATATATGTTCTAAGTAATTTAATCCCTAGTGTGATTAGACCTTAGTGTAATTGGTTTTCTAAATCTTAATGCAATTGTTGGATAGTTGTAAGAGCGGTTGCTTTATGACTAATCGGTGATTAGGAGTTGATTTGAGCGGTTGCTAAATTGGCCAACACGTAAGGAAAACAGAGATTTAATATCACAATTGCATAAAAACATAATTGAGCATGTTGGAATAAAAGGATATGTGGATTTACATTATCATATAAATCTAGTGGTGGATTCAATCTCTTAACCAATTTTCTTATATTGTTGATTTCAGGTTTGTTTATTGTTATCTTTGAAGTCGCTGCTCATTGTTCATCAAAACTCCAAAACCCCCTTTTACTTGTTTATTGTTAATCGAGTCTAAATTGGGAATTGTTTAATAGTGTTAATTGAATTGGTTCTCTGTGGATCGACCCTTACTAACTACAACTAGTTGTAAGGTTTTTATTTTCTCGGTGGGCCCGACAACCGATTTTTATCTTAATTTTAATCACTACATCCGCACGCATCAAAATTTTGGCGCCGTTCTTGGGAACCAATTTTTTCAATTACACTATTAATTTATTTCCTATTTTTATTCTGTTTTTATTTTATTTTATTTTATTTTATTTTTAATCTTTCTTTCGAGTGTTTTGTAGGTGTTGATGTCCTTTGAAGGAGTAGACGAAGGATTGCTAAATTTGAGGAACTATATTGATCAACTCACTTCACATCCTCAATTTCCCTTCCATCCTAGCTAACTTCCAACTCACACTGCCGACATTGAAGTTGCCCGTTACATTGATCTATCAAGTTCGAGAGACATTTGAGCCATCTGAAATATCTGAAGAAGTGACAATGGCAGAAAACACTTTAAGGGCATTGGGTGCTCCAGATCTAGATCAACAACCTCTTTGCATAGACATTCTTGAAAATGAAGAGGCATTTGAATTGAAATCCGGTTTAATCCATCTCTTGCCATCTTTCAATGGATTACCCTGGAGAGGACCCCAACAAGCACTTGAAGGAAATCCATGTGGTATGTTCTAGCATGAAACCTGCAGAATTCATGTAGAGCAAGTCAAGTTGAGAGCTTTTCCATTCTCATTGAAAGACTCGGCTAAGGAGTGGCTTTACTACTTGCCACCCGATCCATCCAATCATGGCGGGACATGGCCCGAACTTTCCTAGACAGATACTTCCCCGCCTCAAAAGCTGCAACAATCGAAAAGAAATCATGGTATTCAACAAAGGCATGGGGAATCACTCCATGACTACTTGGGAGAGATTTAAGAAGCTATGTTTCAGTGCCCTCATCATCAAATAAGTGAGCACTTTTAATTCGGTATTTCTATAAAGGCTTACAAGTGATGGATCGCAACATGATTGATCTTTGCTAGCGGAGGAGCATTGATTGATAAAACTCCTCAAGAAGCTAGAAACTTGATCTCAAGAATGGCTGCCAATACTCAACAATTCTACTCTAGAAATGACACTTTGGAGTAAGAGCGATGAAAGAAGTAGAGACAACCAAGATACAAACGACAAATGACTCAATTGATTGCTATGGTTCAAATGTTAATGGATTCGGGTAAAGCACCAGTTCATGCTTGTGGGATCTATTGTTCATCCGGACATCCCAACGATATGTGTCCCACTCTCCAAGAAGACACAAATGAGGAGGTAAGAGCGATGAGGGGATATCTTTGGACTTTCAAAAAATTACAACCCCTACTCAAACACATATAATCCGGGTTGGAGGGATCATCCAAATTTCAGCTATGCAAAGCAACCTCAAAATCAACCTCCAACTTATGGACCTCCAGATTCCAACAAAGGCAAGTACCTTTCCCTCGAGAGACAAGAAGAAGTTCAAGCTCCTAAGCAATCGAGCCTTCATTAGAGGAGCTAGTAAAACAAATGGCCACTAATAATTTGCGCTTCCAACAAGAAACAAATGCAACTATACAAAGTTTCAAACAAGAAACAAGGATCGCAATCAATAACTTGCAGAATCGAGATAGGACAGTTGTCCACGAGAATTCAACAAGTTTCAAAGCCAAGCTTCGGGAAACTACCCTCACGACGAGTAAGTGAATCCGAGGGAAAATGCTAGTCTTTGTCACATTGAGAAGCGGAAAGACGATGGATGAGCCTACCTCTCTTCCACCAATCATTCAAGAGAAGGATGAACCACCCAAAGAAGCAAATGATAAGGGGCAAACTTCCAAAACCCCTAAGGTAAGTATTTACGAACCCCTTCCTAAATATGTCACTAAAGCTCCTTTTCCTAGTAGGTTGGTTAAAACCAAGAAAGAAGAAGCAGAAAAAGAAATACTTGAGACTTTTAGGAAGGTAGAGGTTAATATCCCTTTGTTAGATGCCATTAAGTAGGTACCTAGATATGCAAAATTTCTGAAAGAATTATGCACTAACAAGAGGAAGTTAAAAGGAAATGAAAAGGTCCAAGTGGGAGAAAATGTTTCAGCTGTAATTAAAAAGAAACTCCCAACCAAATGTAAGGACCCCGCACATTCACCATTCCATGCACTATAGGTAACACAAGGTTTGAAAGGGCAATGCTTGATTTAGGTGCATCTATAAATGTCATGCCATATTCTATTTATGCATCTTTATACTTGGGTCCTTTGGAACCTACTGGTGTTGTTATTCAATTGGGCGATGATAGATCTAATGCATACCCTAAGGGTGTGGTTGAAGATGTTTTGGTACAGGTGAATGAATTAGTGTTTCCTGAGACTTCTATGTTTTGGACATGGAAGAGGATGAGTCTCCCAAATCTGCTCCTATCTTGCTAGGAAGACCATTTTTGAAGACTGCACGGACAAAAATTGATGTGCACTCGGAATTCTAACAATGGAATTTGATGGGGAATTAATTAGATTCAATATTTTTGAAGCTATGAGATACCCAAGTGATGTGCACTCTACTTGTTTAATTGATTCTTTTGATCCTTTTGATTCTTTAATTTCTGCACTTTTGATCTTGACCATTTTGATGCTCTTGATACAATTCTAACTCATAGCTTAGATGTACAGGAGGAAAAGAAGAAGAGTGAAGAAGAGCCATGGAGTGAAGACATTGATGAAATTGTTGCTGCCTTACAAGAGCTCTCTTCCACTCCAGAAGAGCATGAGGTAACTTTTGTTGATTTACCTGTTACTACTGATATACCTCAACCTTCTGTTGTGCAGGCACCTGAATTGGAACTGAAAGCACTACCTGATCATCTTAAATACATCTTCTTGGGGGAGAAGGACACCCTTCCAGTAATAATTGCAAAGTCACTCACCCAAGAGCAAGAAGAGAAACTGGTAGCTGTTTTGCGAACATAAGACAGCCATTGGTTGGTCAATAGGTGATATCAAGGGTATTAGTCCCTCCGTTTGTATGCACGGGATATTAATGGAGGAGGATACTAAACTGTGAGAGACCCTCAACGGAGATTGAATCCTCCCATGATGGAGGTTGTGAAAAAGGAGATACTTGAAGCTCCTAAGTGTGGGGGTGATCTACCCCATTTCGACAACAAAGTGGGTAAGCCCGGTCCGGTAGTACCAAAGAAATTTGGAATTACTTGTGGTAAGAAATGCTGAAAATGAGCTTATTCCCACTAGGTTACGAGACGGGGTGGCGTGTTTGTATTGATTACGGGAAGTTGAATGCCGCCACGAGAAAAGACCACTTTCCTTTACCTTTCATTGATCAAATGTTAGAAAGATTAGTCTTGGTCATTCTTATTATTGTTTTCTCGGATGGTTTTTCGGTTACAATCAGATTGCCATAGCTCCGAAAACCAAGACAAGACTACATTCACTTGTCCATTTGGTACCTTTGCATATAGGCGAATGCCTTTTGGACTCTGCAATGCACCAGAACTTTCCAAAGATGCATGATGAGTATATTTTCTCGATTACATTGAAAACATCATTGAGGTTTTTATGGATGACTTTAGTGTCTTTGGAAATGATTTTGAAAATTGTTTGGAACATTTAACTTTGGTGCTTAAAAGATGCATTGACACTAACCTGGTACTTGAATTGGGAAAAATGTCATTTCATGGTGAATGAAGGTATTGTGTTAGGTCATGTAATTTCTGCTAGGGGAATTGAAGTAGATAAAGCTAAAGTAGAACTCATGCATTCTTTGCCACCACCCACTAGTGTGCGGGAGATTCGTTCTTTTATTGGTCATGCGGTGTTTCTACCGGAGATTCATTAAAGACTTTTCTAAAGTCTCATTGCCCCTTTGCGTACTTCTTCAAAAAGATGTTAATTTTAACTTTGATGAGAAATGTATGGAAGCTTTCAATAAACTCAAGAAGTTGTTAAGCATTGCGCCTATCATCGTGCCACCCAACCGGGAGTTACCTTTTGAACTAATGTGTGATGCCGGTGACTTTGCGGTAGGAGTTGTCTTGGGACAACGAGTTGATAGAGTTCCTTATGCCATTTACTATGCATCAAGGACTCTAAATGATGCTCAACTTAATTACTCAACCACGAAAAAGGAACTTCTAGTTTGTTGTATTTGCTTTAGAAAAATTTAGATCATATCTAATTGGTTTTAAAGTGATTGTGTTTTCAGATCATGCACCTTGAAGTATCTTCTAACAAAGAAAGAAGCAAAGCCTAGATTGCTCAGATGGATTTTATTGCTCCAGAATTTGACTTGGAGATTAAAGACAAGAAAGGGAGCGAAAACTTGGTGGCCGATCACTTGAGTAGATTGGTAACGAAGAGGAAGAAATGCCTATCATGGAGACTTTTTCGGATGAATATTTGATGGTTGTCAACACCATAATCCCTTGGTATGCTTTGACATTGTTAACTACCTGGTTACTAAGGACTTTCCGGGAGGATTTGAACAAGGCCCAAAGAGATAAATTAAGGAGGATCAGTAAATACTATATCCGGGATGACCGTACTTATGGAAGCATTGTGCGGATCAAGTCATTAGGAGGTGCATTCCCGATTCTCGAGACACACTCCATCCTCTCCTTTTGCCACACCTATGCATGTGGAGGACACTTTGGCATAAAAGGACAGCCAATAAAGTGCTTGACAAGTGGTTTCTATTGGCCTTCAATTTTCAAAGACGTTTACAACTTCGTAAGTCTTGTGACCGTCCGTCGAGAACAGTAATATTGGTCCTCGTAATCAAATGCCTCGGACTCCGATCATTTTTGTGGAACTCTTTGATGTGTGGGGTATTGATTTCATGGGACCATTCCCTCCTTCATTTGGTTTCACATACATTCTTTTATCTCGTTGATTATGTGTCTAAATGGGTGGAAGCAAAAGCCACTCGATCCGATGATTCTAAAGCTGTTGCAGATTTTGTTAAGTCACATATTTTCTCGTTCGGGACCCCAAGGGCTATCATCGGTGACCAAGGGACCCATTTCTCGCAACAAAACCTTTGATGCTCTATTGAAGAGATATGGAGTAATGCACAAAATTTCCACTCCTTACCATCCACGGACAAATGGGCAAACCGAAGTGTCCAACCGGGAGATTAAGTCAATCCTTGAAAAGACAAGTGAATCCCTCAAGAAAGGATTGGAGCACTCGACTTGAAGATGCTTTATGGGCTTATAGGACTGCCTATAAGACTCCCATCGGCATGTCACCATTTCGGTTGGTGTATGGAAAGCCCCATCATTTGCCCGTTGAGTTGCAACATCGATCTTACTTGGGCCATTAAACAAGTTAATATGGAATTGGAAGGTCTTTGGAAAGCAAAGGAAGTTCCAAGATTACGGGAATTAGAAGAACTAAGAAATGAGGCCTTTGAGAATGCCCCGATTTATAAGACTAAAGCTAAGGCATTCCACGACCAATTGATTTCCGAAAAGAAATTTCACAGAGGACAAAAAGTCCTGCTATTCCAATCAAGACTCAAATTATTTCCGGTAAACTGCGTTCTAAGTGGATTGGGCCATTTGTGGTAACTAATGTTTTTCCTTTTGGTGCGCTTGAGATCGGGAGTGAAAATTCGGCAAAGCATTTAAGGTCAATGGTCATCGTCTCAAACCATATCATGAACTTCCTGACGACGGTGCGAGAGATGGAAGTGATGACCCTCATCCTTCCACAATATGAGGAGCAGTGAAAGTATCATCATGTCGGGCTGAGGACAATAAACTAAGCGCTCATTGGGAGGCAACCCAACCAGATTTGCTCTCTTTATCCCTTTTTATTTTGTGTTTTCATTAGTTCCTTAGATTATGTTTTTATCTGTTTGTTGGTTGTAAGCATTTGAATCTCTAAAAAAAAAAAAAAGCAGCTGTGTGCCCGACAATAAGGTAGGTAGTGCCATTAAATTTTGTCACTCGGAAGCATGTGAAGGTCACTTTTCTTCAGCGACAACAACTGCGAAAATCTTGCAGTATGGATTTTATTGGCCTACTTTATTCAAGGTCTGTTACACCTTTTGCAAAAGTTGCGGAAATTGGTCAAAAAGGTTCTGCTTTGAGATTATCATCTGCACCTACTCCTTGAAAAATTGAGATCTAGGTGGCGCGGTTCTTTTGTCAAAACACGTGTATCCTCTGGGGGCCGTAAATATTGAGGATCCTAGGAATGGTAATGCGCGTAAAGTTAATGGACAAAGACTCAACCATTCCCGGAAAATCAAGTTCTTGAGTTCTTTGTGTTGCTTGGTTAAGTGGCGGATACGGTACTCCGTGACTCTCAAGTCGGTTTATTTTTCGGTTTCCCAAAATAACTGAATCCTTCTTCTCCTTCAAAATGGATGTCATTCTTTCAAACCCGAGAAAACATTTTCCTTCTTTTCCTCAAAATGCTCGAGAAAAATCTACAAAGTTCGATGTGAAAGATTGAGACCGTTAATGCACAAAGGTATGCCGAGAAGATGTACTGTTGGATAATTGAAGCAAAGGTTCGATTAGCGGTGAGTCCTCAATTTCATTTGACTCATATATGCCCTAGGTCTTGGAAGAAGTTCATATTCTAAAAGGAGAAGAGCAAAAAGGTTACAAGTCTGTTACAAATGTGGACGATGGAACTCAGTAACAAGCGATGTCATACTTTGGGGATGGTTTCCGCAAATAGAGAAGATAAAATTTTCTTCATTAAGAATGGATCGAGTAAGGAGTCATTAGATGATATCTTATCGACTCTTGAGACGCATTCTTGTGGATTGGTGCATCGTGAAATTCTTAAATTGTGGAATCTCTTCAAGGATGAAGAAAGACGCTACAGTCTTGGGAATCGACTCTAAAAGACCCTGTTTGCCACTTTATAAGAAAATTGGATGGGAAGCCTATCCCCGACTCATAGAAGGCGTTTAAGCCGTTTCGGACGTAAAACCGAGAGGAAGATGTGAGCCACAATCACAACAATCTGTATATATCATCATCATCTTCTTCTTCTTCTTCTTCTTCTTCTTCATGTCATCTCTCAAAAACAAAAAAAAAAAAAAAAAAAAATGTATACGTCTTAGGGTTGGCTTTGGTAACACACACCGTGAATGGGGAAATGCATGCATCCCGATCCACCTTCTTAATTGAAAAACAAAGAAGGTAGATTGTATCCCACATGTGAGGCAACAGCGTATTATGGCCACTTGTCCCTTTTGGGAGCCCTATGTTGCGGGTCTTGAATGGGTCGAATACTTGGTCAACAATGCTTTGGCACAAAGCCGAAAGAGCAGACTACCTCCATCCCAATCTTAAGTAAGTATACACTCATCTTTCATCAAGTTTTTCTAACAAATTCAAAAAAAAAAAAAAAAAGAGAGAGTGGATATCATCAAGTTTTTCTAACAAATTCAAAAAAAAAAAAAAAAAGAGAGGACGTGATATCTCACTCATGTAAAGATAAAGATACGCCATGGACACTGTACATACAGTATGTCATCATTTTCTATTTCTTTTATCTTTGTATTATTTTGTTGTATTTTAATTTTTGTACAGACGATCCTTTGAGCGGGGTCCTTCAGGGGGTTTCTAGACTTCTTTACCTTGATGGTTTTCTTGAAGTCAAACAAAAAAAAAAAAAAAATAAAAAAAAAAAAAAAAAAAAAAAGGAGAAAAGATTCTGTGTTTCTTAATTTCAACCTTTTCTGACAATAGCCAACCTACCCTCATAGGTGCAATTATTCCCCTTTCCATTCTTTTTCCTACTTAAACACTCCATTTTCTCCATTTTCCTTCAACTCAGAAACACTCAAAGGGAGGAAGAGTATAGAATGGGGCCTTCTATTCGTAACCTCAAAAATGTCTGTGTTTTTTGTGGGTCGAGTTATGGGAAGGGATTAGAGTTTGTAAACGCAGCTAGCACTCTTGGTCGATCACTTGCTGCGAGGAATATTCATCTTGTATATGGGGGAGGTTGTCGTGGGTTAATGGGGGCTGTATCACTTGTCGCTTCTATAGGAGGCATCGGGTTTTAGGTGTTATTCCTAAACCTTTGGCTGAAAATAACATCACTGAAAGACAGTTGGAGAAGAAATTCAGTAACATCTATGCATGGACGAATGAAAACAATGGTTGACAATTCGATGCATTTATTGTCTTACCAGGTGGATTTGGTACTTTAGAAGAAATTTTTCAAATTGTCTCTTGGTAGAACTAAACATCCACCATAGACCCATTAGTTTGTTGAATGTTAATAATTTCTTTGATCTTTTGTTATCTTTTCTTGACAAAGTCATGGAACGTAAATTTATCACTCCTTCAAAGAAGACAACTTCTTATCTCTGCCTCCACTATTGATGAGCTCATTGATAAATTAGAAGCTTTTGAGTATGTACCTGATCCGGTATTAGCTCGAGATAGATTGGTCAACAGGAAGCAAATAAGGAAGGAAGTAACAAGAAAAAAAGCCGATCTGCGACTTCATCTTTAATGGGTTTGATTTTATTGTACCTTGTTTCGTTTAAATTTGTGTCACTTTCTCCAACAGGTAATATCTTCTCGTCTTTACTCATCTATATTTTAACATTGAGGACAATGTTGTGATTTAGTTGGGGGGGAGGATAGTTGACTAAAAAAAAAAATAATAATAAAAAAATAAAAAAATAAAAAAATAAAAAAATTAAAAAATAAAAAAAAAAAAAAAAAAAATTTGTTGTCTTTGTTTGGAAAGTATGATATGATTGTCATGTACTTATTAAATCAATTAGTGATGGCAGAGTAAGGAGTAATTTTACTCTTGAGACGATCTTAATTGGTGGCAGAGTAAGGAGTTTTTTTAGGTAGTAACTAATTAGTACTAAAGTTTTATTGTTTGATTTCTTTTCGTGGTCCGATGCGAGACCGACAAGCAGGTGTTTTCTTTTCTCTTGGCGTTGATTCACTTCTTATCGGGTTGTGTTGCTCTTTTCTATATATTCTCTTTCACATTGAAGGCAATGTTATATTAAGCATGGGGGAGAGATTTCAGCATGTTCTTTTTGTAAAAAAAAAAAAAATTCAAAAAAAAAAAAAAAAAAAAAAAAAAAAGGAGTTCATTGCATGATTGAATAACTTTTCTCCCTTCTTGAACTGATATGCTTGGTGATGGATGATTAAATTGATGAATTGAGTTTGATGGATGCATACCTTGTGAGATTTTGAGCCTAATGGATGGATTCAACATTTATGCCATTCTCTTCTTTCTTGTGTGATTTTCACTCATGTTAATGACCACTCTAGAACTTGCTTTGATTCTTTTTGAGGCTACATTTCACTTGCATGCATGAACATGATTGAGGCCCTCTTTCTTAATTAGCTAGTTTAACCAAATAGCCAACCTTGTTTTCAATATGATATCAAGCACTCTTTTGATTTCTTGAAAATTCTCTGATTCCTGCCAACCTTGTATATTTTCCTTTGCTTAACCCCTTTGAGCTTATTTGACCATTCCTTGTTTCTAGCTCATCATGTGCCTTAAATGAGAAATCGTGTTCTTACTTTACCTTAGGGAATAAAAGAACATTAGTTTGGTTAATCGATGAGTTTTTGAACAAGTGTGGGGGTGTGTGTACAAAATGGTTGTTGAAAAAGAAAAGAGTGCCCAAAAAGAAAAAAAATGTATGTATATGGTTATGTTCATATATATAAAAAGAAAGAAAAAAAAAAAAAAAAACCAAGTGTTTAAAAAAAGAAAAGGATTGGGAAATGAATATGTAAAGGGATATACACTAGAGTTGGGATGAACTTTTATGCTTGTTATTTGAACTCAGCTCTCATTTGCTTTTATTCTCTTTGGTATTTATCTTCTCATATCCATTTTATCCTCTCCTGTTACCTTGACCTCACTACAACCTTGAATAAAGTCCTCATGATTTGTGTGTGCATGTGTTTTGAGTAGTGGAGAAGTAGAAGATAAGCAAGCTTATGGTAGTGCAGCAATTTTCATGGGTTGAATTGAGTGAAATACCTACCCTTTAAACACTTGAGAGATTGAGAGGGAATCTTGTGAAGATCTATCATTCTCGATTCATGTTGAAGATACCTTGCTTGATGGTTTGAGATGTGGAGAATTGTTAACTCATGAATGTTTTGATCCCTTGAACCTTTGGTTGTTCTTCTTGATTGTAAAATTTTGGTCATGAGTTTTGCCCAGGAGTGCAAAAAGCTAAGTGTGGGGGAATTTGATAAACACATATTTTATTCATTAAGAAACCCTTATATTTAGTCATTTACACTCTCCATATTCTTAATTGATTGAGTTTGACATGATTTTGTGAGTTTGAGCTCAAATTGGTCCTAATTGAATATTTTCAGCATTATTGAGATTTTACACTGTTTCTGTATTTTGGTCATAACTTGAGTTCCTGATATCTGAAAATCATGAATTTTATCTTCTAGGAAAGCTAAGAGGAAGCTCTACAACTTTAATGAAGAGCTCGAAGTCCGATTCAGATGTCTAAGGGACCTAAGTTTACATGGAAGTCAGAATACGGGTTCTGTCAGTAGAATCCGAACAGTGTGCACTCATAAAATCATATCTCAAGATGTAATAATGGAGATGGGCTGAAATTTGGACAGTGGATAGTCAAGATCCAAATAAACAACTTTCATGAAGAACACATTTTCAGAAAAAGAAGTCTAGTAGGTCATTTTGAGCTTGCAAGTCGGAACAGAGGTGCTGAAGTTGGGTTTGAGCAACCTACGGTATTTGGGACATATCTTGGGCTTAAGGAAGCCAAATTGGACGAACCAGCTATCCATTTTATAGCCAAGACAAGGATCTACAACTTTCATGAAGAACACTTTTCGTGGTTCTGAAGTATAGTGGGTCGTTTTTGGCTTCCAAGTCAGACACGAAATTTTCGTCCTCAACCACCCACTCATCCATCCACTACCACTAATCCACTCATCCACTAACTCACCCATTCATCCACTCATACACTAATCCAACCACTTAACCACTCCACCCACTCATCCACTAATCCATCCACTCATCCATCCACTCACCCATTCATGTCCATAATTTCCCACTCACCAAAAGTCCTTTGGCATTTTTCACTAATTCAACCACTCAACCATTCCACTCACTCATCCACTAAACCAATCCACTAAACCAACCCACTAATCCATCCACTCAAACACTCCACTCACTCACCCACTCATCCACCCACTTCCCTTTGTCATTTTGTTACCTTAGACTTCTATAAAAGGCACCATTTATCATGAACAAGATGTAACTCTCCTTCATTTTCTCTCTTAGTTTCTTGTTTCTTCATAGTTTCTTCTTGTTTCTTCATAGTTTTTCTTGTGATTTCTTTCTAGCTATGTGTAACTAAACCTCCCTTGGTTAAGGGGGTGATGAAACCGCTAGTATTAATGTTGTAAACTTTGCATATTTGATTATTTCAACACAGCTTATGTTTTTATTCATATATTTCTGAATCTATTGTTGGTATGAAGGTTTTTGTACTTGTTCCTACTTTCAAAGTAGTAGATCTAGGTTTATTATGCGCGTCATTGCGGTAGTAGATCTAGTGGGATGTATGATGTTCATGTGGGTATAATTATCTTTGTGCTATTTGCCGCTTATAAAAGTGGTAGATCCGGGTTTATTATGCGCGGTTGCGGTATTAGATCTAGAGAAATATATGTTCTAAGTAATTTAATCCCTGTGTGATTAGACCTTAGTGTAATTGGTTTTCTAAATCTTAATGCAATTGTTGGATAGTTGTAAGAGCGGTTGCTTTATGACTAATCGGTGATTAGGAGTTGATTTGAGCGGTTGCTAAATTGGCCAACACGTAAGGAAAACAGAGATTTAATATCACAATTGCATAAAAACATAATTGAGCATGTTGGAATAAAAGGATATGTGGATTTACATTATCATATAAATCTAGTGGTGGATTCAATCTCTTAACCAATTTTCTTATATTGTTGATTTCAGTTTGTTTATTGTTATCTTTGAAGTCGCTTCATTGTTCATCAAAACTCCAAAACCCCCTTTTACTTGTTTATTGTTAATCGAGTCTAAATTGGGAATTGTTTAATAGTGTTAATTGAATTGGTTCTCTGTGGATCGACCCTTACTAACTACAACTAGTTGTAAGGTTTTTATTTTCTGGTGGGCCTGACAACTGATTTTTATCTTAATTTTAATCACTACATCCGCACGCATCAGTTCCGTATCCAAAACAATAAAATCCACAGGATATATGAATTTATCAACTTGAACCAACATATCTTTCACTATTCCTCTTGGAATTTTAATTGATCTATCAGCAAGTAGAAGAGTTACAGAAGTTAGTTTTAACTCACCTAAGTTGAGTTGCTGATAAACTGAATATGGAAGCAAATTGACACTAGCACCAAGATCAAGTAAAGCTTTTTCAATTTTATGTTCTCCAATAATGCATGAAACAGTAGGACAACCAAGGTCTTTATATTTTAACGCATTATTATTTTGAAGAATGGAGCATACCTGTTCAGCCAAAAATGCTTTCTTTTTCACATTTAGTTTCCTTTTAACAGTGCACAAGTCCTTCAAATATTTGGCATCAGAAAGAATCTATTTGATAGCATCTAACAGAGAAATATTGATCTTCACTTGTTTCAAAATTTCAAAAATTTCAGTATAGTGGTACAATTATTTTGGATTATTCAATGCTTGAGGAAATGGGGGTGAATGCGAGAGTTTGGTCTCCTTTTGGTCAACTTCTTCATTTT
This sequence comes from Ormosia emarginata, assembly GCA_029884605.1. Taxonomy (NCBI): domain Eukaryota; kingdom Viridiplantae; phylum Streptophyta; class Magnoliopsida; order Fabales; family Fabaceae; genus Ormosia; species Ormosia emarginata. The sequence goes on along the minus strand of JAQQTP010000074.1, from coordinate 34,705,285 downwards.
CTTGGGGGAATTAGTTCATCTTCTTTCTCACAAAGTTCAGGAATTTGTTTTTCAATAACCTTTCCACTCTTGAGAGTTATCACTGGCTTGACTTAGTCCATTTGTTAGTTTTCTAAACTCCCCTCATTTAGACTGTACTGACCCTTGGGATTTGGTTGAGGTTGAGAAGGAAATTTTTCTTTCTCATGAATGATGAGTGTAGAAGAAAGTTTAGCAAGAGTGTCTTTTATGTCATTCATGGTTTGATTATTTTGTTTATTAATGGCCTCTTACTTTTCTATGAATGCATGCAGTGTTTCTTCAAGGTTTTTCTTATATGGTGGGACATAAGGTGCATATCCTTGAGGATTTTGAGAGTACTGTTGTGCTTGAGGAGGTGGTGGTTGCATGAATTATGACTGATTATTATTCTTCCAACTGAAATTCAGGTGATTTCTCTATCTTGGATTGTATGTATCTGAAAAAGAAGATGTAAATGACTTTTTAAAATTATTCATTGCATTTACTTGCTCATGTACAACTTCTTTAAAAACAGGAATGTTAGGACATTCATGTGTTGAGTCTCCTAAGTCATTACAAATGCCACAAATTTTTTCATTTTGCACAGATTTGATTCCTTTTGTTTTTCCTAATTCCATTGCTTCAATTTTTCTAGCCAAACTGGAAAAGCTTGCATTTAGATCTTCCTCTTGACTAAGGTGATATTTTCCTTTATTAGTACTTGCAAGGTTAGATCTAATTGAATTTTCAGAAGAGTTAGTATTATGCCAAAATTGAGAATTTTCAGCCAACTGGTTTAAATAGTCTAAAGCTTCATCAGGTTCTTTATCAAGAAACTTAATATTGCATATTGTTTCCATAAATTGTTTAGTTTCAGGTGTTAAACCTTCATAAAAGAAGCTTATAGTGTGTCATTTTTCAAAACCATGATGTGGGCAAGAATTTAACAAATCTTTAAACTGTTCCCAACATTGAAAATATGCTTCATTTGAATTTTGGAAAAAAATTTGGATTTGTCTTTTCATAACATTGATTTTATGTGTTGGGAAAAATTTCTTTAAGAACTCACCTTACATTTCTTGCCATGTGCCAATTGATCTTGGTTTCAAAGTGTTAAGCCAAAATTTTGCTTTATCTTTTAAAGAAAAAGGAAACAATTTAAGCTTAACAATTTCTTCAGTGCAATTTTGATCATTGAAAGCAATACATACTTCCTCAAATTCTTTCAGATGTAAATATGGACTTTCAGATTTTAAACCATGAAAATTAGGAAGTAAATAAATCATACTTGGCTTAAATCTAAAAGTATTGGCATTGAGTGGAAAGATAAAGCATGATGGACTAGAATTTCGAGATGGTTGCAAATATTCACACATGGTTCGTAACGGTTGATTTTCATGTTCATCATATACACTTTCATTTTCAGTTATTGTGTTAATTGTGTGTGATTGTAATTCAAACAAATCAATATATAAAGTACCAGGATTAATTTTAACTAAACGACCAGAATTTAAAGCATGATACTAATTAAGCATAAATAAATGACTTAAAATAGAAAAAATAATGTACAAGTAGGCAGTTTATACTAGCCATTAAATATTAACAAGGATGTGATATAAACCAACCACCCAATAAATATTAACAAGTAAAAAGTTAGATAACTGATAAATTAAAAAGTTAGATAATTAGAGAGTTAATAATTAATAAGTTAGAAAGTGTAGAAAGTAAAATACAGAAATTAAAGTACAGAAAGTAAATTGTAGAAAACAAATTTAAAATATGAAAATTGGAGAGAGGCAAAGCCCCACCAGAGCCGGCGAAAGAGAAGAGAAGAAGAAAGATTATTTCATTACGTTAGAAAGTAATAATAAATAACAGAAATTTAAAAGTTAGAGAGCAAAAAATAAAAGTTAGTAAGCAAAAATAAATAACATAAATATAAAAGTTAGAAAGTTAGTATGTTAATGTTAGCAAGTTAGTAGGTTAGGAAGTTAGAAAGTTAGAGAGTTAGTAAAGAAACCGAAGGATCGGCAAGCCGATCTTTTGCTCCGGTGAAGGAGAAGAGAGAATAGATTTTATTAAAGAAAAAGAACCTCATTAAATTAAAACTTCAAATCAAGTCCCCGGCAACGGCGCCAAAAACTTGATTGTGGGATTTAAAGGATGCAAACCCAAGTGCAAGTTGTCTCAAGTAATAAATTTCCCAGGAGTCCAAGATCGATCTACAAGAAATTGATGAAGAAAAATTAATTGAGGTAAGAAAAGGATTTATCACCACACCAAAAGTAATAAAAGATGTTCACAAATGAATTTAAGAACTTGCTTGGGTTAGGAGATCCACTCTTGGTAATAAATTAAAGGCAAGACTATTTCTCTTTATAACTCAATTGAAATCCACACACAACGGAGGTTCCAATCGGAAAATATAACATTCAAAGTTTAATTATATATGCAATCATATTATGATTCTTTTAATTATCTACCAACATTTGTAAATGAGTTCAAGCATTCACTGTGTCAATCCTATTGTCTACAATAAATCCAGATCTCCATTATACAAAGAAGGTTTCTAAATTGATTGGAAACAAAATACAACACATATAATGTCTATTTGATAATATATCATTTAAGCACAAGAAATAGAATAATCTAACATTATTTCATTACCAAGAGCTTCACTCTTTCACCCAAGCAAGATGTAGATTTAGTTACTCATAGATAAGAAGAAAGAAAGAGAGAAGAAGAGAAAGATGAGCATATCTTCATTTTAGAGCAAGAGAAAATTACAACAAAGGAAAACAATAAACAAGCATAACCATAACTTCTAAAAACTAAGCCTAACACCAAGAGCACCAAATGATCAGCCAATGGTGCCTTTTATAGAGGATTAGGGATACAAAATGACAAGAGGGCTGATTAAGAGTAGGTGGATGAGTGGGTGGAGTGGTTGGATTATTGAGATTCTTTGTCTTTGAAATCATTCATTGCTTAACTCATGGATGCCGTCATCAAATGGAAAAGTCATCTTCATAAAAGTTGTAGATCTGGGTCTTAACTTTCAGATATCCAAATTTCAGCTCATTTCACCACCTACAGTCTGAGATATGACCCAATTACTGCAGATTGTTCAGGCCCAGTTTCAGCACCTCTGTTTTGACTTCCAGACCCAATATCACCTCCAAGCTATCCAATATGAGTTTTGTGTTCTTCATGAAAGTTGTAGATATGGGTCTTAACTTTCAAATATCCAAATTTCAACCCAAATAAGTTTCCACAGCCTGAATTATGCTTTGATTACTGTACGCTATTTAGGTTCCAGTCACAAAACTCAATGTTCTGACTTCTAAGCCCAATTAGCTCTACTAGATGTCTAAATGAGACTTTGAGCTCTTTATCAAAGTTATAGAGCTTTATCTTAACTTTCCTACAAGATAAAATTCATAATTTCTAGGCATCTATAACTCAAGATATGACTAAAATATAGAAATAGTGTAAGACCTAAATAATGCTAAAAAAATCAATTAAGTCCAATTTGAGTCCAAACTTACAAAACATAACCAGACTTAATCAATTAAGTACATAGAGAGTGTAAATGACTAAAAATGAGGGTTCATTAATGTATAAAATATGTGATTATCATGGAGCAAGAGGCTTGAGGATGTTTTATGGGCTTACCGGACTACTTATAAGACACCGATTGGGATGTCTCCGTATTGGATTATTTTTGGAAAAGCATGCCACCTGCCAATAAAAATTGAGCATCGCACATTTTGGGCAGTGAAGAGGTGCAACTTGAACCTAGATCAAGCAGGCATGGAGAGGAAGCTACAGTTACAACAATTGGAGGAGATTCACTTGGAGGCTTATGAAAGTTCCAACCTTTATAAAGAGAAGACCAAAGCCTTCCATGATAAGATGATTATGAGGAAAACATTTGAGATTGACCAAAAAGTTCTCCTCTACAACTCCCGCCTCAAGCTTATGCCCGGAAAGCTCCAATCTAGATGGCTAGGTCCATTTATTATTACTAAGATTTTTCCTTATGGTGCTGTGCAGATTACAAGTTAGGCCACTGTGAAAGCTTTCACAGTCAATGACCACCGCCTCAAGCCATTTTATGAGGGAGCTCAAGCTCAAGCAAACGATGTGGAGGCGGTCACCTTGCAAGAAGCCGTCTAACCCACTTGATAAGGATGTTTCTTTTCCCTCTCTTTTTGTTTGTCTCAAATTCATTGATGTTATTGCTAGTTTGCTACTGGTTTTTGAGCTTTACATTGAGGGCAATGCAAAATTTAAGTGTGGGGGAGAGATTTTAGCATGCTATATACTGTTTTCTATTTTCTTTTTTTTTTATTTTCTGTTTTTGCTGGATAATTTGCTATTTTTATTTCTATTTTCCTAATTCTGTTTTTAATTTTCTACTATGCTGATTTTCTGCTGCTGCTAAATTTTTGGCTTTTATTAAATTCTGCTTTTTCTGTTTTCTTTAAAAAAGAAAAAAAAGAAAAATATTGTTTTCCAATGATGTTTTGAAGTTTGTAAAGTTTATGAGTTTAAGACAATTAAAATTCAAGGTTCCATAACATGATTGAATGAATTTTCTTCCTTCTTGAATTTGACATGCTTGGTGGTGGATGTTTGAATTAGTGGATTGAGTTTGATAGATATATACCTTGTGAGATTTTGAGCTTATTGGTGGATTTAACATTGCACCATTCTCTTCTTTCTTGTGTGATTTTCACTCATATCAATTGATCACTCTAGAACTTACTTTGATTCTTTTTTAGGCTACATTTCACTTGCATGCATAAACATGATTGAGGCATTCTTTCTTGATTAACTACTTTGGGCCAAATATCCAACCTTACATTATTTCACTTTAATTAACCTCTTTGATCCTATTTGCTTATTCTTTGTCTTAGCTCAGTATATGTCTTATATGAAAAATTATGTTTTTACCTTACCTTAGGGAATGGAAGAGCATTGGTTCATTTTCATTGGAGGAGCTCTTTTGCTTGTGGGCAATTAATAGTTCAAGTGTGGGGGTTGTGCAAATTGATGTGTAATATGCAAGATGATTGGTGAAAAAAAATGAATGAAAAAAAAAAGAATAAATGCAAGAAAGGTTGTGAAAGAAAAAAAAAGAAAAAAATATAAATAAGAGAACGAATATGTAAAGAGAATGTGCATTATATGGATTTTGGGGGGGGTAAATTTTCATGCTTGTTACTTGTCATTTGAGTTGTGTTTAGCTTCTTATATCCATATTGTTTCCTTCCCTTACCTTGATCCCATTACACCCTTGAATAAAGTTCTCTTAATTTTTGTATGCATGTGTTTGGTAGTGGAGAAGTAGAAGATAAGCAAGTTTATGGTAGTACAATTTTCATTGGTTGAATTGAGTGAAATACTTACCTTGCAAATACTTGAGGGATTGAGAGTACATCTTGTGAGGATCTTTCATTCTTGATTCATGCTTTTCAATTTAAAACTATCTTGCTTGTTAGTTTGAGATGTGAAGAAATGTTAACTCATAAATGTTATGATCTCTCAAACTTTTTCTTGTTCTTCTTACTTGTAAACTTTTGCATTCTTGAATGTCATTGGAATTTGAGTTTTTTTTGTTGATCCCTTGTGCCATTGTTTTGGTTTTTTATGTTTTGTCCAAGAGTGTAAAAAGCTAAGTATGAGGGAATTTGATAATCACATATTTTATACATTAATAAATCCTCATGTTTAGTCATTTACACTCTCCATATTCTTAATTGATTGAGCTTGGTCATGTTTTGTGAGTTTGAGCTCAAATTAGGCCTAATTGATTTTTTTTAGCATTAATGAGTTTTGACACTATTTCTATATTTCGACCATAACTTGAGTTCTAGATATCAGATAATTGTGAATTTTACCTTGTAGGAAAGCTAAGAGGAATCTCTACAACTTTGATGAAGACCTCAAAGTCTCAATCAGATGTCTAGTGGACCTAATTGAGCTTGGAAGTCAGAATATAAGTTCAAAGACCCTTTGATATTGTTTTGATCATAACTTGAGTTGTAGAACTCCAAATTGCATGGGGTTTGGGCCCAATTCCTCATAATGGACCTATGAAACTTCTTATCTTGGTCACAGTGGTTGGTCTTTCCCATTGTACCACTGTCTCAACTTTACTTGGGTCCACTGAAATTACACCTTAAGAAATCATATGGCCCCAAAATTGCACTTACTTTAGCCATAACTCACACTTAGATAGCTTGGCAAACAACCTATTTTCCTTAAGGGTTTCCAAAACTATCCTAACATGTTGCTCATGCTCCTCCATTATTTTATAATAGATTAGGATATCATTTATAAACACTACCACAAACTTGTCTAGGTAGGGTCTAAAATTCCTGTTCACGTAATCCATGAACATAAGTGGCGTATTCGTCAACCCCAAGGACATCACAAGATACTCATAATGCTCATACCTAGTTCTAAAAGTGGTTTTAGGGACATCCTCTTCCCTAACCCTTATTGGGTGATATCTTGATCTTAGATCAATCTTTGAGAAAATTGATGCTCCTCTCAGTTAATCCATACGATCGTCTATCATAGGCAATAGATACTTATTCTTGATGATTACCTTATTTAACTGTCTGTGGTCAACATAAAGTCTCATGGTACTATCCTTTCTCTTCATTAACAACACGGGCGCTCCCTACGGAGAAACACTTGATCTAATGAATTGTTTGTCCAACAATTCCTCTATCTATTTCTTGAGTTCCGCTAGCTCTAAAGGTGTCATTCTAAGATGATGAGTATTGAGGGAACTCCTATTCATAGGTTAAGCTTCCCAATGGGCACTCCACCCAGAGAAAACGTTAAATACGGTAAAATTCTTGACGAGAGAGTAGGGGTGTCAATAAGCTGAACTATTCGTGAATTATTCGAGATCAACTCATTAAATGATCGATCAAGTTTATTTGTTTAACTAAATAAACAAACTTAAACTTGAATTTAGGTTTAATTATATAAAATGAGTCAAACTCAAGCTATATAAGTTTTATATTAAAAAATCATAAATAACTCGTGTGTGTATGTGTGTTTGTGTATATTGAATCACAAAAAATTATAATTTTACATTAGTAAAGGTATAAATAATAATTTATATATTATCATTACTTAATAAAAATTTTAATTCTATTTAGAGAATTCTAATTTTATTTATTGCTATTTACCACTTACCTAACTCCAATTTTCATAAAGTCTTTTACTCTCCTTATTTTTACTTCATCTTCTATCATAATCTGTCAAATAATAAGAGTGTGTTTGTTTGTGCTTAATTTGCAAGAAAAGCATTTGTTTATTAAAAAGGTCACTTCTCATACATGCATAACTGTTTGGATAAGATTTAAAAATATATATATAAAAAAATTAATTTTCTACTTTTAATGAGAAGTTGAAATTGGTAACTTCTTAAAAAAGAATCAATTTTAGGAGAGATACAATAGATGAGAGATAAAGTAAAAAGTGCTTTTTGTATTTATATCCAAACAAAAAATAACTTTTGTTTTCCATAAAAATCTCTACCAAGAAAATATCTTTGTAATATCTTGAAATCACTTTTTTTTCAAAGTTTATCCAAATGCACCTTAAATTACTAAATTTAAAAAATATTTTTAAGATATATTTGATAAAGAGAATGAAAATAATAAAGTTATAAACGAGTTAAAGAAGTTGACCTCGAACTTCATATTTTTTAAATAAGTCATGCCCAAGCTTTAAATTTGACTTGTTTATATAAATGAGTCAAGCTTAAATAACATATTTTTTTCACAAGTCAAACATAAACTTTAATTACTCAACTTGACTCAACTCATTTACATTTCTACAAGAGAGCACAACAAAGAATTATTCATTTAGTATTTATACTTCTTATTTTTGAAAGAGTTTTTAAATCTTTTTATACAAAAGATTCGATTTAAAATTGGCGTACTCCAACTTATTGCGAGCTTTGTGTCATCTATGTTACAAAATATAAACAACTCTGATTTTTTTACTCATTTTTCTCTCACATCACTTTTTACACTCCTCCCAATATCATTCATCATACATACTTTTTTATATCACTTTCTCTCACTAAATCACACAACCTTAAAAATGGTGTGTACAGTGCATACACCCTTAAAAAGGGGTGTATGATAATCTTTATTCAAATATAAAACCAGTATCTTACATCTATTGAGCACATATCTTAACATATACACCAAGCAGATTTTGCCATTAATTTTGTAATAAAAAAAACATGTTAACGGTTGAGATCAATTACTCATTACCTAGACTAAAGGTTACCATGGAAACTTTTGGACCATCACGCCCACTTTGCATTATTGCAAGTCTTTCCTTTTTTCTCTCCACTCCTTCCTCCACCTCCTATCTCCACCATACCGGAAAAACCATGACGGAAGCACCATCTCAGCCACCCTTCTCGACCACTAAAACATTGCCACTCCCTTTCACCCCCTTCTGCCTCCACCTCTGACGGCTGACAATAAAATCTATTAATTTATAATTCATCTAATCCATCTATATTAAAACCAATCCATGTCATCTAATTAAAATAATATATTTTATTAAATTAGATCTAATGGATTAAATTTAGTTATGGATAGTTAGTAATGCAACCAAAACATACATTGGATATCCAATAAAAAACTAATCCAATGGATATACAATTAAAAACTAATCCAAGTATCCAATGTATTTTAAATTTTTTTTGGGACTCAAACAACTTAATGTAAATGTTACTAACTAAAAATTTTTAGAGAAAATTTTTTTAGAGAGAAAATTTTTAGAGAGATAAATATTTTTTAGAGAGAGAATACATTTTTTAGACAGAGAAATAATTTTTTTTTAGAGAGAAACATTTTTTAAAAGAGAGAACGGAAATTTTTTATCAAGACAAACATTATTTTAGATAGAGAATAAAAATTTTTAGAGAGAAAAAGAAAATTTTTAGAGAGACATGTTTTAGAGAGAGAATAAAAATTTTTAAAGATAATTTTTTTTAAAAATAAGTGAGTTGGATATCTATCTATCAAATTCATTAAAATGGATAAATAGATGAATTAAATATTTATCTATGAAATTGAGTCATAGATGGATTTAATAATATTAAACATTTTGTCATGAATCTTAAATGGATTAATAGTTTATTTTGGATTCATTAATTATGATCCAATTCAAAATCAAATCAATCCATCCATTTGACTAACCTATACGATCCCCACTTCGCCACCCAAGTCCTCAACCTTGTCACCCAATCAGCGCGTGACAACAACGCGTCTCCTCCTCCTCCTCCGTTGCCGAACCATCCCCAAATAACAATTTCCTTAAGAATAGGGACTTGACAACCCAAATAGTGGAAGCAAATCCAAGGAGAGGTCGTGTAATACGTGTAATACATGCTCAGGTGAGGTTTCGGGTTGTGATTTTGGGTTTAGTTTGAGGTAAGATGTGTCTGATCTTGGGGTGGCTATAGGTGTTGCCTGCTGTTTGGCATTTGATTTTGGGTTTCAAGTTATGTAAAGGTGGTTTTCTTGCTTGTGACGAGGGTTTCTGACTATGGAGGCTTGCCGGGATTGTGCGTGGCTTGATCAATAGGATTCGGTGGTTGAGTGGCGATTCAATTTTGTGAGGGCGGTGTTTACTGCCACAGTGGCACTCTTCCCATTGAACCCCAAATAGAGACGGTTGAAAAAATTGAATTGATTTCACAAGGTTTACATTTCACCTTCTAAGCAACACAACACTTTCTAGAACAAACTTCAACTTCTCTACCTAATTGATCAGCCACAAGGACAAAAGAACTACAATACACAACTATGTAGTTCAGCTAATTTTTAAAGCTAAAATTTCCCGTGGCAAAAGGACGTGTCCAGAACAATTGAACACTAAATTCCAAAAAACCCAGAAGAAAATTTCAGATCCATGGCAAAATATGACTAGAGTCGACAGAGCCTAGAGCCCACTGTTTATTCGGCATCATCATATGAACACGAAGTACATATTCCTGTATTATGTTAAGGAAGAGAGTTCTTTTACCGCACAGGTTGCTGGTTATAATGGTTCTTCTCTTTTTTCTTTGCTGCAGCAAGCTTTGCACTCCTTGCAGCAGCCTCTTGAGCAGCAGCCCTTGCAGCAGCATCCATGTCTTTATTAGATTTCTTCTTCTTCATAGACATAACTTTCTTAAGACGCTCTTTCACATCAACAGTAGATGTATCTTCCTCAAGATTTTCAGTGCACGTCGCCTCATCAGGCCCATTGTTTGTATTTGTACTGTTCGGGTGATCCTGAGATTCTTTCACCTCCTTGAACGCTTTATCCTTCTTTTTCTTCTTCTTGGCACTTCTGGATTCTGCAGTGAGATTTTCCTTCTTTTCTCCATCTCCATCAGTTTCATCATCTTTGTTATCCTGAGGTGCACCTGAAAATGCAATTTCACAATATCCTGTATGAGATAAATTCAACAACGATAAGCTACCTTTAGTAATTGCATCCTGACATGCAAAGAAATTTTACTTTTTCTCTTTGATAAAAGGTTTGAATGAAACACAATTACTAGTTAATTAGGAAAAATACCCATTAGTTCAAAAAGAAAAAGAAAAATGGGGTGAAATCTTCAAGCAAATTAGCAAAAACTGGAAATTTTGCAAATAAGAAAGGCCAATGAAGAAAAAATGCATGTTGTGGCCAATCAACAACCTAAAACACTTAGAAAACTATAATCTGATAAGTCATGTGGCATACAGTTGTTCACAGTTACCTTGTGACTCATCTTGACCATTACTTTCTTTCTGCGTAACTCCAAAATCAGCCAGAAGAGCCTCAAGTTCAGCAAGTTCCTTCTTCTTCCTTTCTTTTTTGGACAGCTGCCGTTCTGCCTCCTTTGGTGCCACGGAAACTTCAGTAGGCTTCTTAACCTCAGGTTCAGGCTTAGAGTGCTCTGATTCATGCTCATGCTCTTCCTCCACGTCATCATCCCCTTCATCTAAAATATCTTCCTCACTCTCACTATCCTGTAACAAGCAAACATAGATAAATCATTGTACACTTATATTGCTGAGATTGAGCTAATCACAAGTAAATGCATAGATAAATCGTTATCATTTATTATCATAATTCAGAGGATCTCTAATTTGCCAGTATAGGGAACTAGAAAAAATAAAATGGTGCACAGAACAAAACTTTATACTCTTTCCAAAGATAAAGCATAACTATATCATATTATACCTTCATGAAACAACAAGCATCATCAAGCTCAAGATTTCCGAAATCCAGGAATAGACGTACCCAAAGGGATAATCCAAAACGTTCAAACTTTATTGGAGTGAATCTGATACACTATGATACCAGCTAGCATCCACAATGCTTTAAAGCCATGAAAAGAAAAAATAAAATTGGTCCAATAACTAACGCTCACTTACTCATATTCACTGAAAGCATGTATCAAACTAACTACCATAGCAAATCAGTCTCTTATGTACTCATTCTTCATTTCTTATTTGCTTTCAGTTTCCAACAAAACACCAGCAGAAAATACTTTTGCAAATTATAAGCCTCACTTTCTATCAGAATGCCTTTTCCATAAAAACAAAATGGAAAACAAAACAATTTTTCAATAAATAAATCACCTCATATTTCTATTAGGGGAGGTTTCTTTTTTCATTTTTTTTTCTCCCTTTCTTATGTTTTCAATTTTCAATATTTCCCCATTCCAGCAACAACGGAATTAATCCACCACCCTGTGCCACTACTCTGACTTTCGTTAAGTGTTATCAGAGCACCACAAATTATTGGGTACACTCGCTACAAGACATTCCTCTCACATTGTACTATTGAATGTGTTCTACTTGCTATAAGTGCTATCATCGTCATCTCCTACTTTAATTACAAAAGTTAATATTTTTAATACTACAGCTAATGTAACACATGCTTACTACTATTTTTAGTACCTAAGAATCTTTCATTAAACCACATCCTTATTCAGCCCCCCAATAACCGAATATGAATATCTTGTAATATCTCCAAAGCATTCAAAAAGCCACACATATAACACATTAAAACAACCCAAGGAAAAGTTTCATATTCTTTCAAACTAGCACCACAGTCCATATCAAAAAACTGAATTCAACAGAATCATTCTATCACAACAGAATGTAAACTAAATCAAAACTTTAACAACAACATCACCGGACAAGCACAATACCACCAATTCAATCTCAAAAATAGACTTCAATCACATCAACAAACACCGACAAGTAAATATATAAATAAATCCATAAATCCCAAACCTCCAAAGTGCCCTGTTGCTCATTACTCTGATGCGGCTCGGGAACGCTCCACAAAGACTGAGGCGGCGCAGTGGTTGCATAATAGTCATCATCGTCGTCGTCGTCAACATCGGCCCAAGATTTTGCGTTCAGCGGAGCGGGTGCCCAGAACACCTGCGGCTCGGGTTCCTTCGATGACGGAGCCTGAGATGATTTCGACGGACCCTTGCCCTTGTTGCGCTCCTTATCCGGCTTCTTCTTCTTCAGCGTGTCGAGTGCAGCGAACACGTTCGTGTTGTTGATCATCAACGAACCCTCGTCCCTCCTGCTTCCGCCACCCACCATTTCCAAAATCAAACCAAATCAACAATCGAATAATAATTCTTGCAAAATTGCACGTCCACAGTGAAATTTTTTATCGTTTTTATTTTTATATTTTTGGGTAGTGAAATTCAAATCAAAATTGTTCGTTATCTCAAACGCAGATTTCAGGCGAAAAAAATCTGAAACGCTTGTTTGGGCTATAAAAAAATATAATAAAATTTCATTAACGATTAACGAAAACTCGAAGGGTTAATTGGAGATCCGATGTTGGCCGAGGGCTGTGAAATTAACGAATAGGGAGAAATTTATTGAGATTAGGGTTTCTTTGGAGGGGAGTTTCAGAAACAGAGGAAGTTGAAGAAGGAAAGTAACTAAGGGTAGGAATGAGTGAAACGCAGAGAATGGAACAAGGGTGCAATGCGTGTTGGGTTCTTTCTGCTTTGAGAGAGCTAGGGTTAAAAATTATTGAGAAGACAACGTAGCAGAAGAAGGCTGATCACGGAAGAGAGCTTTTATTGGGATTTGAATTCCGCAGAAGGGTTATTTTACTTTTTCTTTATATAATATATATATATATATATATATATATATATATATATATATATATATATATATATATAATATAAAAAAATACAGAACCTAAGTTTTTTTATATATCACCTAAGTCTATTAATAAATATATTAAATTTTTGACATATTACAAATATATTATTTAATTTTTTATTATGTATTTTTTGATGTAATAATTTAAAAAAAATATTGACAAGTGTAAAAAAAATTTATCACATATACATCAATATAATCAATCAATAAATATAATTAATAATAATTATTATAATTAAAAATTAATATAAAAAATAGATAACTTGAAATTTTATTTTACTTCATCCAAGTCAATTAGAAAAAACATTAAGCTTTTGACATTTGATAAATACATTATCTAATTTTTTATCATATGTGATCTGATGTTAACTTAAAAAATATTGACACGTATAAAAAAATTATCACATATTCATAAAAAGAAAAAATAAAAAAATAAAACAAAAAATTACAAAGAGAAATAAAGAACAAAAATTACAAAAAATGAATTAAAAAAAAGTCAATGAACCTAAGAAGCAAAATGTCAAATGATTGATTTAATTAATGTGTTATTTTTATTTATCTTACTCAAATTTTATGACCTAAATGTATATGTTAAAGAATGTTAAGGAATTCAAATTATTGTAATTTTTTACAAATATATATTTTTTAAATTGTCACTACAATATCTATCAACCTAAGATTTTTTTTTTAAAGATAGAATTTGACATTAGTGGTTCACTACAAAAAAAAAAATTGTTTAGTCACGGTTTTAACCGTAGTTAATATCCTCAAAACCGTGGCTAAATACATTTACCCATAGTTATACCAACCAAGGCTAAATACGACGTCGCAAATACATTAGCCACAGTTTTTAGGACATTAGCAACGGTTTGTAAGACCGTGACAATATTTTGTTAGCAACGATTTACAATCGTGGTTAATTAAGTAATAAACATGCCTAATTTTAATTAAAAATATATTTTATACAATATGTTTGTCAAAATCGTGACTAATTTAATTATTAGTTACGATTAAATTGTGGCTAATGTGATGGGTGTGTGAACTTGGTTTGTCACGGTTAAACCGTGGCTAATTTTATTTTATTTTTTTAAAAAAATACTAGTTTGTTCCAAATCATATCAAAAAAGGAGATTTGGTCAATCACATAATACAAAGTTTCAATTAAGTAAAACATTCAAATCACTAATTAATACAAATGATTGAACAAAAAGTTTTGAATATTTGTCAAAACTAAACCATACCTTTCATATTTACAACTTCACTAATCAATCATACTCAAAATGTACACCCTAATTAGCATCATCACTATTTTAAACCATACACTTCATGTTCACAATCACCAAAAAGTTTTGAATATTTGTTACCTCTATCATTTTCCATAATTGGCGCCTTTTGTCTTTCGACATCCAACGTCAATCAACAATGTGTATAGGACAAAGATGTGGGTTTCGAATTGTGATCTCATTAGTAGTAGTATCTATCCATGTATACATAAAGCACAGTGAATATGAAATATCTTTGCCAGATTGTTGTAGCAAGTCAGGCTTGTTGGTTCCGAGTTCCCACAAGCATGGTGGCTGCTACAAGCATGACATATGGGATATGGTGCCCACCTGAGTTAAAATGATGTAGAATGACGAGGATTTTCTCATCTGCCCTCATCTGCATCCTATATGTACATGACTCTTGAGATGGTATTTTTGTGTTTTTGGCAAATCTGTGTTAAAAAAATTAAAGGAAAACCACATTTACCTCTGCAAAAATAATATTTCTCAGCTGCACTGCTCTGCTCTCTCTCTCTCACACACACACGGTAACTGTTAGGCACACTCCTACTACTTGGGTGCATGCTAGGAAGATGGGGAGGGACTGCAGAGGATTTGTTACTCCTTTTGAGGGCTGCGTGGGAAAGGTGAGAGGGTGGTCTATATCATTGTTACCTTTATCATGATATGTTTAACTATATGATATGTTTATCTTTATCATTGTTTAACTATATCACCGTTGGCATCCACATTTTGTTCTTCATTTGTTTAATTAATATTAGGACATGTAAATAGGCACGTTGCAGAAATAAAAAAACTACAAAAAAATTACGTGTAACACCCCAAAGAAAATGGAGTCACCTTACCTGCTTCCCACTTGAGACCAAATTCTTGTGCAATTCCTCTAGAGAAGCAATTCCAGAGGTGTCAATGCTCAGCAAATCTACCATAAGATCAATTATAATGAAACTGTTGAGTAGAAAATTACTACCCATAAAAAGAACAAATCCACAAATGAACCATCCTTAATGATGGCTGTTGCACTCAAAATTTATCTATCGGTAACTGTTAGAATTTGATGCATATGCTAGAATTTACAAGAAAGATGGCAACTGGAAGTTTCTAGGGACATGAAGCAGAGGCGGCAAATTAAAGAAGCTTCAAGACATAGGCTAGGCGTTGACATCTCTAGAAGCATGAACAAGCTATACGAATGTATCAAAATATAACTAGAAACTTCTAGAAATATGTACACCGCCATTCACAGGCGGTGGAACAAGTAAAGAAAAAGACTATATAATGTAACCAACTATAATCTAATTAAACAGAAGAACATGTATATTCTGGACCGTGATCCGGGATACTGTCATTAGGGGTCAAACCTGGCATATACGCCACTAAGATCTAGAGTACGCACCTCAGCAAGACGTCCGTACGTGAGTACTAGTCGTACTCCCCAGTTAAACACTCCATAGGTCTGCACATGGCCTGATCACTACCTATGATGACCTTTATAGTGTGGGGACCATGACTACCTGCTACAGTGGTTGGCTACTAATACGACAGGTCCGCGATTTCAGGGATCTGTCTGGACAATCGTGGGAGGGAGACACCCTCCGTCAAGCCTCTGCTCGAACGATCATGGAGAGGAGGCACACCCTCCTCCCACAGGCCACGATCTCTGCATACCTGCACTATGCGACGAATGCTCAAGGACTATACACATGCACTATAAGTATCAGAAAACACCACTCTAACGAGGTAACCCTTAATTCCTATGGTGTATACCCTCATTGTGCCCTATTTAACTTGAGCATTGGAGTCCTTTGCAGGTACCCAACCCCCTTGTTCAAGACTCTCGGAGGTAACAACCGCACAAGGAGGAGGAAACCACCGTGCACGTGTCTTCTCAGGCACCCTCTGGTTCTACTTCAGAACATTGGTGTCGTCTGTGGGAAACCATAAACTTCTAATCCCACTCAACCATGGTGAACACGAGACAAAACTCAAGGAGGGACATTGCGCAAACTTCTGCTAACCATAGGCAGGCTTTTGTTACGCAACATCCCCATCACTCTGTCCCACCACCTACCAACGAAACCTCTGTCGTGAGAAACCAGGTGTCGCGACCGGGATCGCGGCGAAATACAGCAACTCGCGTATGATTTTAAAAAAATGATTAAAATATGGAGTCGCCACCAATTTTATTTGAATTTAGGAAAAATTGGAAAACCTTTTTAGAAAATGGTCTTTGGAACCAAATCGGATTCGGGAGTCGGTTATGGATAGGGAAGGGTGGAAACTTAATCCCACCGCACTCCCTATCACACCCGTCCTGAGACGGTACCTTAAGTTAATTGTGCAAAAATTTGATAATCTCAAATTTATTTATTTTACCCCTTTTTTTAAAAAGACTTTGCAAATATTTTATTTTTTATTTTTTTTATTTTTTTTTTTTTTTATTTTAAGAAAATAAAAACCAAATTGTAAAAATTTAATTTTAACTTGACAATTGAAATTACGCTCCTACGCCCTCAGTCGTGTGAATGAGGAACTCAAAGTTACGTAGTTCTTAAAAAATAAGTGTGAGTTGATTAATTTTAATTAAAAAAAAAATTTGGAAAGAAAATTTTTTATTTTAACAACAAAATCATTCTTACACAGATTCAAGGTAAGACTAGACTACTCAACAAACCCTTATGATCCAAATGACACTGAAGATAGCATCTCTTATTCAATCACCGCCGTCGATCATTGCAAATGATTAATTTATTATTTTTATTTTTCATTTTTTTAAAATTTTATATTTGTATTTTTTTTACTTTTCATTAGTCACAAAACACAACATAAAATACACTATCAAATAAAATAAACACTCTCAAACAGGAATAGATCCTAAAAAAAGGAAAAAAAAAAAAATAAACTCAAATCACAAGCTTTCATTATTATTATTACTTTTACAATCAATAAATTAACCCAAAAAAAATTTATTTATATATATATTAAAAGCCAACAGAAAAGGGGTGGGGGATTAAACCAACCCACGTAAAAGTATATATATTTTTTAAAAAAAAAATAAAAAGCTACCTACAGAACCCTTCATTTCACGTTTTCATGCAAGTTTACTTTTTAAAACAAAAGAGAGGCAATAGCACGTTAAAAAAAAAAACTCACCTCCTGTTAAACAGAGAAAACTAACAGCAAGAATATCTTCTTGCTCTAGAGAGGAAAAACGATGGGAGCTCTGCAGGTGCAGTGGGCTGCGGTGTTGGATGATTGTGGTGGTGCTCCGGTGTTGATGGGTGTTGGTTGCTGAGTTAACTCAGTTGGTTCACGGTGGAGGCGCTGCTACCATGACGTGCTTGGAGGTTTGGAGAAGATGAAGATGGTGGTGGATGGGTTCACGTGGAGAAGGCTGAGGGTGTTGAAGGCTTAGTGATGGTGAAGGTGGAGTGTTGTAAAGGCTTGGTGATGGTGAAGGTTGTTTGGTGGGGCTAGGTGGAGTTGAAAGGAAGATGGTGAGAAGGGTGTCTTCTTGGATGTTTACAGCTTGGTTTGCGGGTTATGTGCGGGGAGCTGATCTTGGAGGTTTTACGTGGTGGAGGGTGATGAGGTCAAGTAAAGGTGGTGGAGGTGATGAGGGTGACTTTTGCTTTGAGGTTAAAGATGGCTATGGAGTTCAAAGAGATGGCCACGGTTTGGGTTCTTGGTTGGTCTTCACGTAGAGCTGGTGATGGAAGAAAATGAAGGTGGTGAAGAATGGTGAAGGAGTTTGGGAAGCTATGGAGAATGGAAAATGATCACGGTTGTTTCTTGGTGAAGTGAACATGATGAAAAATGGATCCTTCCCCTGGTTGCTCTACGTGAGTCTTCTGTGTAAGAGTGAAAGTTGGTTTTGGCTGCTACTTGTTGATGGTGATGGGCAAGGATGAAGATGAAGGATGAAGTTGATGGCTTGGGGAGAATGAAGGTGGCACGGGAAGGTGGTTTGAAGGGTCTTTGCTTGAGATTGATGATGTAGAAAATGGTTATGTTGGAAGGTTATGGGTGACGGGTTCTTTGGGGCAAGTTTTCCGAGTCACGGTTGGAAGTGAAGGCTTGGAGGTTTGATGGATGATGGATGGAGATGAGGAGGGAGATGGTGGTTGGGAAGGCGTGGCGCAGGTTGGATGGAGGTTTGATGGAAGTTTGAGGAGCATTTGGAAAGCTTGGTGGGTGGATAATGGGGTTGCTAGAAAAATGGTGCATGGGGTGATGGTGGCTACGGGTGATGGAATGGCTTGTTGTTATGGATGCTAACGTTGGTGAAGGTGGTAGCATCTAGGTGGAAGAAGGAAGCTTGGTGGAGTGCTACGGGAAAGTGAGTTAGAGGTGGAGTTTGGTTTCACGTGGGGAAGTGAAGCTGGTGTTTGGAAGAAGATGGTGATGCTGGTGGTGAGTGGAGCTGCGTGGAGTTGGCTTCTGTTATGGAAAATGGAAGATGGAAGGTGGGTGAGGGTGGAGCTACGGTTGAGTTGCTGAAAATGGTTGAGCTTGGTGAAGAAGGGTGATGGTGAAGGAGTGAAAATGAAGGAGAGGAGTAGGAGAATGTGAATGGAGGTGTGGTGCGAATGAAGGAAAAGAAATCCCCCTCTCGTGCTTGCGTGAAACCGTGAGGAAGAAGGAGGAAAAAAAAAAACTTGTGTGCTTCCCTCCCTCCTTGCTCTACGTGAGAAGAAAGAAAATGGCCAGAAACTGTGTAATCTTGCCCCCTCTGTGTTGCCTCTCTTGTAATGTGCCCCTGTTATTGCTTGCGTGAGTGAATATATAGGAAAGAAAAAAGTGCCGTGAGTGGAGTGGGTGCAATTAGTGAGTGCCATTGAGTGCAATTGTGAGTGCAGAGTGTGAGTGGAAATTGAGTGCAATTTGGAGTGTTGTGAGTGTAGAGTGGAGTGCAATTGAGTGCATGGTGAGTGCGTGGGAAAAAAACGAAAGTGAGTGCGAGTGGGTGAGTCTTTGTAAAGTGAGGAAATTGAGTGCTAAGTGATTGTGTGCGACTGCAGAGTGTAGTGATAGTGGGTATATGTGGGGACGTGAGAATAGGTGAAGGTGGTTATGGAAGGAAGAAAATGGAATGGTGGGTATGGGATGAAGAAATGGAAGTCCCCCCATTGTGCGTGTGTGTCTTTGTGCCTTCTTTTTTTTTTATATTATACCTTTTTTATTTTTTTTTTTTTATTTTATTTTATTTTTTTATTTTTTTTTATTTTTTATTTTTATTTTCATTTTTTTTATATTATTATTATTATTTTTAAGACTAAGATGAGCTTAATCTGTTTAAACTAAAAAAAGGCTAGGTAAAATGGGCTAAAAGGTGGGCCATAAATTTTTATTTTTTTTTTTAAATTTCCTCTTTTTTTTTTTTATATATATTTTATTTTTTAGTCCGGTCAAAATTGAGTGTTCATTGCCCCTCTTTACTTGTTTCTTATTAGATAATAAGAATAACCGTAGTTTTTCTAATTATCGTCATAAGAAATGAGTAAAGATATGAACTTCAATTTTGTCCAAGAAAACAAAACAAGGCAAGAAATTGAAATGCATGGAGTCGATGCACTCAACAAAAATTTAAAAGAATAGAGCCAATGCGCTCAACAGAAATTAAAATGAACAGAAATTAAGAATGAATGGAGCCAATACGCTCAACAGAAACTAAAATGCAAAGAGCCAATGCGCTACACGTGAAATTAAATATGCAAGGAGCCGATGCGCTCAACAGGAAATTCAATATGCAAGGAGCCGATGCGCTCAACAGAAATTAAAATGCATGGAGCCAATGCGCTCAACAGAAATTAAATATGCAAGGAGCCGATGCGCTCAACAGAAATTAAATATGCAAGGAGCCGATGCGCTCAACAGGAAATTAAATATGCAAGGAGCCGATGCGCTCAACAGGAAATTAAATATGCAAGGAGCCGATGCGCTCAACAGAAATTAAAATGCATGGAGCCGATGCGCTCAACAGAAAATTAAAATGCATGGAGCCGATGCGCTCAACAGAAATTAAAATGCAAAGAGCCGATGCGCTCAACAGAAATTAAATATGCAAGGAGCCGATGCGCTCAACAGGAAATTAAATATGCAAGGAGCCGATGCGCTCAACGTAAATTAAAATGCATGGAGCCGATGCGCTCAATGTAAAATTAAATATGCAAGGAGCCGATGCGCTCAATGTAATTAAAATGCAAAGAGCCAATGCGCTCAATGTAAATTAAATATGCAAGGAGCCGATGCGCTCAACAGGAAATTAAATATGCAAGGAGCCGATGCGCTCAATGTAATTAAAATGCATGGAGCCAATGCGCTCAATGAAACTAAATGCAAAGAGCCAATGCGCTCAATGAAAATTAAATATGCAAGGAGCCGATGCGCTCAACAGAAATTCAATATGCAAGGAGCCGATCGCGCTCAATGAAATTAAAATGCATGGAGCCGATGCGCTCAACGTAAAAATTAAAATGCATGGAGCCGATGCGCTCAAAATTAAATGGCAATGGGCAAACTGCGTCCCGAAAATTAAATGGCAATGGGCAAACTGTGTCCCGAAAATTTAAATGACAATGGGCAAACCTGTGTCCCGAAAATTTAAATGACAATGCAATGAGTGATGCACTCAAAAATTTAAAATGCATGGAGCCGATGCGCTCAAAGAATAAATGACAGAGCCGATGCGCTCAAAATTAAATGACAGAATTTAAAATGCATGGTGCATGATGCGTTCAAAGAAATATGGAATTAAAATTTTTCTTTTTCTCTTTTTATTTTCCCTTTTTCTTCGAAAACCAATACGAACCAACAATGCCATGGAAAGCTTTGACCAATCAAACCCTTTGCCCACATGTTTTTCTTCATCAGATCCTTTGTCAGCTGAGACTCCCTTAGATTTTCTCTTTTCCTTTTTCATTTTTCTGACCACCTTGTTTTCCTTAGCAACACATCACAACCTGTTTCTTGAATTATTGAGATCCTTTAATCTGAATTAATCATTGATGGATTGCTGCAAAATTGTCAGATCAAATTGTTGACCTTAAGTTTATTTTATTTGAGACATAAATTAATGAGTAAGCATGCATTCATGAATGGACAGAAATTTGTTGAATGAACAAACTTCCCTTTTATTATTTTGGTAATGTAATCGTACATGACTTTTGACAAGACACATACTTGAAAGACAAAAGAAAGATTGCAAGAAAAATAAAAACTTTGCCCCAGTGTTGGTTCCTTGTTCCTCATTCAATTAATTCATTGCAAATGCTTGACAACTCAATCACTGCTTCTGCTGATACCTCCTTCAACATGAATTCTCTTTAATTTCCTCAAAAATTTTGCCCCAGTATTGCCAATTCAATGCGAACAACTTGCCCACGTGTAACTGATTGGACACACATCAAAAATTGCCCCAGTTTGGTGAATCCCTCGAAGAGTTTCGACTCACTTCCTTTGAGATTTTGCCTATTTATTTGTCCTAACTTTTGCTTAGACTCGCTTTTTCGGTTTTTCACCTAACGGACTCTCTCTTTTTTTCATTTTTTTTTTTAATTGCTCTAACTTTTGCTTAGGTTGCCTTTTCGGGTTTTCAACCTAACGAGCTTTTTCTCTTCTTTTTAGGCATAGAATTTCTTGACAACATCGGTATTCACGAGCCTTGGCAATTCTTCTCCATCCATATTCTCGCAAAATTAACGCTCCTCCGTAAAATGTCTCTTGACTATGTACGGGCCTTCATAATTCGGAGCCCATTTTCCTCTGGCGTCTTCCCGGTTAGGGAGAATCTTTTTCAAAACCAGATCCCCGAATAGAATTCCTTGGGACGAACTTTCTTGTTGAAGGTTCTCCGCCATTCCTTTGATACAATTGCCCATGACAAATAGTGTCAATCTCTTCTCTTCTATCATATTCAATTGCTCATATCGAGTCTTCACCCATTCGTTCTTCATTCTTCTAACTCCGCTTCCACTAGAACTCTTAGAGAAGGGATCTCGATTTCTATTGGAGAGACAAATTCCATCCCATATACCAAAGAGAAAGGCGTTGCCCCGGTGCTTGATCGTATATTAGTACGATATGCATGCAAAGCATAGGGTAACATTTCATGCCAGTCTTTGTAGTTCACCACCATCTTAGCAACAATTTTCTTAACATTCTTATTTGCTGCTTCAACTGCTCCGTTCATCTGAGGCCTGTATGGAGCTGAATTATGATGCTTAATTTTGAAATTCTCACAGAACTTTTTAATCTCAGCACCATTGAGATTGGTACCATTATCTGTGATTATCCTTTCTGGAATTCCATATCTGCAGACAATATCCCTTTTGAGGAATCTCAAAAACACCTTTTGAGTGATGCTGGCATAAGAGGAAGCTTCTACCCACTTGGTGAAATAGTCAATCGCCACTAGGATGAAGCGATGACCATTGGAAGCTTTGGGATTAATGGGCCCAATGACATCTATTCCCCACATTGAGAAAGGCCAGGGAGACACCAAATTATGCAAAGGGAAAGGAGGTGTGTTGACTCGATCCGCATACATCTGGCATTTTTGACACTTCCGTACATGATTTATGCGATCTGTTTCCATTGTGGACCAATAATAACCACTCCTTAGAATTTTCCGAGCCATCATATGACCATTAGCATGAGTTCCACAGATTCCTTCATGAACCTCACCATGATTACACGAGCTTCACAAGCATTCACGCATCTAAGTAAAGTACCATCGTGACTTCTTTTATACAAAACCTCTCCATTCAAGAAAAGGTCACCGCCAACCGACGGATAGTCTTCTTATTCACCTCACTTGCTCCCGTTGGGTATTCTCTATCTTGAATATACCGCTTTGATATCATAATACCAAGGTTTACCATCCGGCTCGCTTTCCACATTAGCGCAATATGCAGGCTCACCGTGCATCTTCACTTGGATGGGTTGAACATTATTATGAATATCCAACTTGGTCATTACAACTAAAGTGGCCAAGGCATCTCGCAAACCGATTCTCGGTCTCGGGTCAAATGGGAGAAGGTCACCTCCTCAAACTTCTCAACCAACTGGATTAAATACTTTTGATAAGGTATCAACTTCGGATCCTTGGTTTGCCATTCACCATTCACCTGATAAATGACGAGTCTTTGAGTCTCCAAATACTTTTAACCGCTTGATCCCCAAGTCAATTGCAACTTGTAAACCATTAGCACAGGCCTCATACTCGCAACATTATTGGTGCATTCAAAATCCACTTGATAGCAACTGGGTATTGCTTTCCCGTTGGTGAAACAACCACGGCTCCTATGCCACTACCATGCATGTTAACCGCTCCATCAAAATACATCTTCCAAATGTTCTTCTTCTTCTTTTCCTTCTTCCGCCATCGTATTTCTTCATCGGAAATTCAGATATCACTAGTTGTCCACCCTCAAGAGGGTTTTCACCGATGATCAATCGAATCACACTTCCTTTGATGGATTTCCGAGTCATGTACTTGATATCAAATTCGATAGCATCACTTGCCACTTTGAAACTCTTAATGAAATATGAGGACTTTCAAATATGTATTTTATGGGGTCTATTCGAGAGATCAACCATGTGGTGTAATAGAGCATATACTTGTCGTAGCCGTTTTGAGGTCCATACCAAATAGCACAACAAGTTTTCTCAATAGCCATGTAACGAGCTTCACAATCATTAAACTTCTTACTCGGATAGTAAATTGCTTGCTCTTTCTTTCCCGATTCATCATGTTGTCCCAAAGATTGCCCCCATTGAGGCGGTAGAATACGCTTAGGTACAAAATTAAGGGACGACCCGTAGGGGGTACCAAAATAGGAGGATTCATTAAATAAGCCTTTATCTTGTCAAAAGCTTCCCGACATTCTTCATCCCATTTGCCTGGTTGATGCTTCTTCAATAACTTGAATATAGGCTCACAAGTCTTGGTTAAGTTAGCAATGAATCGC
Organism: Ormosia emarginata; assembly: GCA_029884605.1. Taxonomy (NCBI): domain Eukaryota; kingdom Viridiplantae; phylum Streptophyta; class Magnoliopsida; order Fabales; family Fabaceae; genus Ormosia; species Ormosia emarginata. The sequence goes on along the minus strand of JAQQTP010000074.1, from coordinate 34,680,790 downwards.
AATGTAATTGAGTCTCCCGAGAAAACTTCGCACCTCACGCTCCGTCTTAGGGCGGACATCTCTTGTATTGCTTTTGCTTTATCTGGATTCACCTTTATTCCTTCTCTCGCTAACAATGAATCCAAGCAATTTCCCGCCAGATGCTCCAAAACACATTTGGCAGATTCAACCTCAACTTGTACTTTCTGAGTCTTTCAAACACTTACGCAGGACCGCCCACATGACTTTCTCCTTCTTTAGATTTGGCCACTATATCATCCACGTACACCTCAATCTCCCCGTGCATCATGTCATGAAACAATGCTACCATAGCACGTTGGTAAGTTGCCCCAAGCGTTCCTTAATCCGAACGGCATCACCGTGTAACAAAACGTTCCCCAAGGAGTAATGAAAGTGGTCTTTTCTTTGTCATTGACATCCATGGGAATTTGGTTGTACCCTGAGTATCCATCCATGAATGAGAACCTGTGATTCTTAGCAGTGTTATCAACCAGAACATCAATGTGAGGGAGTGGAAAATCATCCTTCGGGCTGGCCTTATTCAGATCTCTATAGTCCACACACATTCTGACTTTTCCATCTTTCTTAGGTACTGGCACGATATTAGCTACCCACTTTGGGTGTCTTGACACTTCCACAAAGCCTGCTTCCAACTGCTTAGTCACCTCTTCCTTGATCTTCAGAGACATATCAGGATGCATCCTTCTCAATTTTTGTTTCTTTGCCTCAATATTCGGGTATAGTGGAATTTTATGCGATGCTATATCTGGGTCTAACCCTGGCATATCCCGATAAGACCAAGCAAAAACATCCATATACTCTTTGAACAAATATGATCATTTCTTCAAATTCCGGTTTCCCACTATCTTCAATTCTTTTTCTCTTCCTCTCGTCCCCATGTTGACCACCTCTCGCTTCTTCGCCATTCAAGTTAAATCCCCTCTCGAGTACTCCAAGAATTTTGAAAAATTTTCAACAATTTCCTCATCTTCTCCAGATTCAGGGTCTTCTTCATCAATCATTGCAGGAGAATCAATTGATGAGTTTTCGAAGTCCCTTTCATGAGGCAAACTTTCTACGAAACTCAAATCCCTGGAAAGCCATTTTGTGTGGAGTTGGAAAAGAATAAAGCAGGAATGACAAAGAAAGAACACGATATGGTACGCAAAAATGTAAAAAGAAAAAATGCAAAAGGATAAATCGAAAGTGCAACGAAGGGAAATGCCGAATATTCATGCAAGTTCATTTAATTAATGTCTCAAATAACATAAACCATAAGTTCGAACAAACTTAAACAGAAATTACTTTGAAACAATCACATCAATAATTGGTTCAGATTTCCGATTCTTTAGCGGCTCCTCATCGAAGAATGTGACGGATTGCCTTGTGCTCTTCTTGGCTTTCTTCATGCAAAGCATTGATAGTGAGGCGGTATTGAGGGTGAATGACCTCATCGCATAATCACCTCACCTCTTTGGGAATGTTTCTCTCGGATGGGGAATATACTTCGCTTTGCCCTTGTCATTCTTTCTTCCAAGAGTCATGCTCCTCATATGCTCCTCCACAGATACTTCGTACCCTATCCCAAACTTGTCTGACTTTCCTGGGAGTGACACTGGCGACCGAGTACCTTGCAGCTTTGAACCCAAACCCTTTCCTTCCTGGTATCCACTACTAGCCATGATCCGAGCAACCACCTGATTCACACTTAGTGTGAGAGATTCATCTTTACCGAGTTCAGTTTCAACTATTTCGAAACTATGCCACATATTCTCCTCTTCTTTTTCTGCACTTTCCACATACGGCACTGAAACCGGTTTTGACAAGCATAATCTCTTCCTCTCCATGTATGGTGATGACCGACCCATTCTCAATATATTTAACACTTTGATGCAGGGGTGGAAGGAACAGCCCGGCGGTATGGATCCATGGCCTCCCTAGTAACATGGTATAGCCGGCTCCATATCCATGACTTGGAACAAGACTTGAAAATTGCTTGGACCAATCTCTAGCGGCAACATTATCTCTCCCACAATGCCTCTCTTGTTTCCATCAAAGGCTCGTACCACCATCTCCCGTGGCAACAGCTTCATCCTCACTTATTGCCAATGAGGTTAGAGTAGACCTTGGTAGGATATTCAAGGTGCCCTCCATCGATCGAACCTTTGCAACTATATACCCTTTGCATCTTAGGGTTATATGTAAAGCCCGTGGGTTTTTCTCGACCGAGAGGTGATCTCTTCATCCATAAATACAATCATGTTGACACGCTTTCTTGGATCCACCATGCGACAACATTCTCGTGGGTAACATCGGGTTTGACATAAGCTTCACTTAGTACTCTTAGCAATGCTTTCCGATGCAATTCCGATGTCAATACGAGTGACAAAGAGATATCCTTGCTTTGGAGTCTTCTTCAATTGTTCCATCACGTCGTATTCACTTTGTTTCATGATCTTCTAAATTCTTCTTCACCTTCTTTCTCTCTCTCTCGTCTTCTTTTGACATTTCCTCTCTGCTCCCTTCCTTAACAATTTTCTCCTTTTCCAACTCTCCCGGGCCATAGAATCGCCCACTCCCGGTAATTCCTCCTACCTTGACTATATTAGTCACCAACTCCTCATCTTTGTGTGCTTCAACAATTTGAGCCTTCGAAGTCTCTTCCCGACTCCTTTTGTCTCTACCTTGGTTTCATAATTCCATGGTACCGAATGAGTGTCATTATAAACAAATGGCACCGGCTTCTTGACCGTCACCACTACTTTACCCTTGTGTCGAGACTGATTGAGAGGTGGTACCTTGAGCACAAAACGTTCAACCACATTAACCTCTTCGGAGGAAGCTACCCCTTGCCCGGCCCGTATTATTCCCAAAGTGAGTAAACCTTGGACTCGAACTTTAAAGTCCCAAAGAATTTTCAATATCGTGTCCTATTCCCCACAATGGTAAACACAATTCAACTCGCATCATATTTTTCCTCTTCTTTCATCGTGGCGGTGGTGCAACATATTGTAGCCAGCTTTCTTCAAATTTCTTCGAATATCCTTGTCATCGGTGTACGCAAGCTCATGACACTTCTTATGGATGACCCTTCCACCTCTAAAGCATTCACCATATTCCTTCCACCATGATTAGGAATTGGGTTGTTAACAATACTGGGTCCACCTCCTCCTCCTGGATATCAAGCTTCCCATAAGCAATTAACTTTCTTACTGCAGTCTTAAAGGACTCGCAGTCTTCAATTGAATGCCCCGGGATATCCATGTGATACTTGCAGGTTGAGTTCGGGTTATACCATGATGGAAATGGTGGCTCTAATGGGCGCACAGGAATTCCTGAAATAAGATGAGCATCAAACAGCCTTTGGAATAGGTCTGCATTTGAAATGGACAACCTTGGAAAAGGGGGAAGGTTTTGAGGACGAAAGCGGCTTTGGTTTTGGGGGTTCAGGTAGGTTGTGAGTGGTTTAGGTAATTTTGCGGAGGTGCGGTGGGTATCGGGCATAGGTTGGGCGAGTTGGTGTATATGGTTGTGGCGAGGGACATTGTTAACTTGGAATCAGGTGTTGGGATGAAGTTTGTGGCCGGTATAATTTGGTGGGATGGATAATGAGGCAAAGGGGCGTGTAACCGGTATGGAAAATGAGGGTCAGGGTTGTATGATGGTGATGACTTGGGCTATATCGAGGTCCGAAATTCTGTTGAGGCCGGGATATAATTCACTTCGTGTTCTTTTTCTTTGGTGGAATCCTTTCTTGAAAATAGTATTCTCTCGTGCTACTCATGGGCAACTTCCCGCTTTTGGCCAATATTTCAATTCTTTCTCCGAAAGTTATTAAATCGCAAAATCCTTATAGGTCGCTCCACCATCGTCCCAATAAAAGGGTTTCCTAGGGTCCCCAAGAAATACGAGCACATCTCAGACAATGTTAATGGGGTTGGACTTGAGTCGCCAAGGCTCTCCACCTCTGCGCATATTGCTTGAATGGTTCATCATTTCCTTTCTGCATCGAGCTCAATTGTTCCCGGGTTGGGGCTGCGTCCAAGTTGAATTTGTACTGGTCCATAAATAAGTCAGCCAATTCTGTCCAGCGAGAGATCTTTGAGCGATCCAACTGAAGGTACCATTCTAGGGCGGGACCTGTAAGACTCTCATGGAAGAAACTGATGAGGAACTTATCATCCCTAGACCAAACAGCCATCTTAGTCCCATAACTGATCAAATGGAAACGAGGATTGCCGCTCCCGTCATACTTCACAAAATCCGGAATCTTGAAGTTGTTGGGGATTACTACATCTGTGGTAGGACACAACTCCTCTATCCTCAAGGGTCCATAAGCATTGGGGCCCTTTATCGCCTTAATCTGTTCCTCCATTTTCTCCATCCAATCTTCTTTCATTTTATCCTTCTCACTTGACATGACTATTCCCATCAAGGCATGGTCACGTGTCCCGGAATGGACACATGAGGTGGTTCCCAAGTAGGGCCTCGCATAACCAGGATTTCATTATGAGCGCCTTCTAAAGCATGATACCCCTCCCCAATGGGCGTGACTATTGATGTTGTTTGAGGTGGTTGCTCGCGGATTCCTCAGCAGCGATGCTTGAGGTTACGGCCGAGTAGATTGGAGCAAGCATCGGTGGCACGTTTGCATACATTTCAACCCCATTTGCATTCCCGTTTCCACCGATTAAGTGGAGAGACTCCTTATATATCTTGCAATATTGCTTCCAACCTCGCTTGGTTCTCTCGACACCTCGTTTATCCTCCCCGTCACTTCGTCGACCTCCCTACTCAAGTTTCTTCCTCGTCTCGAATTATCGCTGACCATTCTAGTCCGAGATCTTGTATTGTGAACTCGGGTTAGATTGGTCTCTTCTTTCCTAGGTCGCGCAATGATTCCCGAACCAATTTGATTTATTAACAAAGACCGAGATGAAATGAATGAGATGCATGAGAAGCATAAAATGAAATGAATGAAATGCACGGATGCATAAGGTGAAATGAATGAACTTTGGAAACATTTTTTTTCTCTTTTTTTCTTTTCTTTTTTTTTTTTTTTTTTTAAAAGATGCGATCAATGCCATGGAAATGTAAAATGTACATTTTTCTTTTTTTTTTTTTTTTTTTTTGGAATTATGAATGACATGAAAATGCATGATTTTAAATTTTTTTAGAATGCTATGAAAATGAAATGTATATTTTTTATTTTATTTTATTTTTTTATGCAAGGAAATGACAAGAAAATGCAAGATGAAACATTCCCTTTTTATGATTTTTTTTTTTAACAAAGAATGAATGGTATGAGAAATGAACAGATAAAGAAAAAGCACGCTCCCTTTGTGTCCTAATCAGTGAAACTTAAAGGTTGGATTTTCCTTAAAGTCACGACTCTAATTTTGACATACTACGTTCAATCTATCGGTGCAAGATTTTCGGATGACAGATCTAAACTTCTAAAAAGTCATGGTCCCCAGATTGTCCCTTACATCGTCACCAACACTTTGGCTAGTAAGAGTCCTCAATCCTCACCCATGATAGGCTACAAGCGGAAAGAGTTCAATCTGAGTGAGGGATTTTCATGTGCACTCTGTACGGAGACCAAAGGTCTCTCAAAGCAACACTACTTCACCCTCTATTTAATCCTACAAGGTACCGAGCCTGGTATAGAGCTTGTGTGTGAGGTAAGTGATAGTGACGTGTGTGAGGAGCATACAAACCTCGTACAACAAAATTTTTAAAGACCAAAAAAACTACCCCCAACCTGCAAACATATATACAACAACCAACAAAGAATCATCTACCCTAGGGTTTCAACAAATAAGTACAAAAATATATACAAGTTAAAAATATACACAAAATAATGTTATCAAGTATTTACATAAAAGCATTAATCAAAAACTATTTACGAACAAATAAGAAAACAAAAAATAAAACAAGAAAAGGGGTAAAATAAATACATAGAGATTATTAAAATTTTGCACAATTAACTACAACAAGCCTGACTCTCCAAGTGTCCCCAATTGATGAGTCGCCATCCTGTCGCGACCGGGATCGCGGCGAAATACAAAGAATCTCGCGTATGATTTTAAAAAAATGATTAAAATATGGAGTCGCCACCAATTTTATTTGAATTTAGGAAAAATTGGAAAACCTTTTTAGAAAATGGTCTTTGGAACCAAATCGGATTCGGGAGTCGGTTATGGATAGGGAAGGGTGGAAACTTAATCCCACTGCACTTCTATCACACCCGTCCCCGAGACTGCATCCTTAAGTTAATTGTGCAAAAATTTGATAATCTCAAATTTATTTATTTTACCCCTTTTTTTTTAAAAAGACTTTGCAAATATTTTATTTTTTATTTTTTTTATTTTTTTTTTTATTTTTTATTTTAAGAAAATAAAAACCAAATTGTAAAAATTTAATTTTAACTTGACAGAATTGAAATTAATCGCTCCTACGTACTTTCGTGCAATGAGGAACTCAAAGTTACGTAGTTCTTAAAAAATAAGTGTGAGTTGATTAATTTTAATTAAAAAAAAAATTTGGAAAGAAAATTTTTTATTTTAACAACAAAATCATTCTTACACAGGATTCAAGGTAGCACTAGACTACTCAACAAACCCTTATGATCCAAATGACATGAAGATAGCATCTATTATTCAATCACCGCCGTCGATCATTGCAAATGATTAATTTATTATTTTTATTTTTCATTTTTTTAAAATTTTATATTTGTATTTTTTTTACTTTTCATTAGTCACAAAACACAACATAAAATACACTATCAAATAAAATAAACACTCTCAAACAGAATAGATCCTAAAAAAAGGAAAAAAAAAAAAATAAACTCAAATCACAAGCTTTCATTATTATTATTACTTTTACAATCAATAAATTAACCCAAAAAAAAATTTATTTATATATATATTAAAAGCCAACAGAAAAGGGGTGGGGGATTAAACCAACCCACGTAAAATATATATATTTTTTAAAAAAAAAAAAAAAGCTACCTACGTAACCCTTCATTTCACGTTTTCATGCAAGTTTACTTTTTAAAACAAAAGAGAGGCAATAGCACGTTAAAAAAAAAACTCACCTCCCGTTAAACAGAGAAAACTAACAAAGAAGAATATCTTCTTGCTCTAGAGAGGAAAAACGATGGGAGCTCTCCGCAGTGCAGTGGGTCTGCGGTGTTGGATGATTGTGGTGGTGCTCCGGTGTTGATGGGTGTTGGTTGCTTTGAGTTAACTCGGTTGGTTCACGGTGGAGGCGCCGCTACCATGACGTGCTTGGAGGTTTGGAGAAGATGAAGATGGTGGTGGATGGGTTCACGTGGAGAAGGCCGAGGGTGTTGAAGGCTTAGTGATGGTGAAGGTGGAGTGTTGTAAAGGCTTGGTGATGGTGAAGGTTGTTTGGTGGGGCTAGGTGGAGTTGAAAGGAAGATGGTGAGAAGGGTGCTGCTGGATGTTTACAGTTGGTTTGCAGGTTATGTGCAGGAGCTGATCTTGGAGGTTTTACGTGGTGGAGGGTGATGAGGCTGAAGTAAAGGTGGTGGAGGTGATGAGGGTGACTTTTGCTGGAGGTTAAAGATGGCTATGGAGTTCAAAGAGATGGCCACGGTTTGGGTTGCTGGTCTTCACGTAGAGCTGGTGATGGAAGAAAATGAAGGTGGTGAAGAATGGTGAAGGAGTTTGGGAAGCTATGGAGAATGGAAAATGATCACGGTTGCTGCTGGTGAAGTGAACATGATGAAAATGGATCCTTCCCCTGGTTGCTCTACGTGAGTCTTCTGTGTAAGAGTGAAAGTTGGTTTTGGCTGCTACTTGTTGATGGTGATGGGCAAGGATGAAGATGAAGGATGAAGTTGATGGCTTGGGGGAGAATGAAGGTGGCAGCAGGAAGGTGGTTTGAAGGGTGCTGCTTGAGATTGATGATGTAGAAAATGGTTATGTTGGAAGGTTATGGGTGACAAAGTTCTTTGGGGCAAGTTTTTTCGAGTCACGGTTGGAAGTGAAGGCTTGGAGGTTTGATGGATGATGGATGGAGATGAGGAGGGAGATGGTGGTTGGGAAGGCGTGGCGCAGGTTGGATGGAGGTTTGATGGAAGTTTGAGGAGCCGTTGGAAAGCTTGGTGGGTGGATAATGGGGTTGCTAGAAAAATGGTGCATGGGGTGATGGTGGCTACGGGTGATGGAATGGCTTGCTTTTATGGATGCTAACGTTGGTGAAGGTGGTAGCATCTAGGTGGAAGAAGGAAGCTTGGTGGAGTGCTACGGGAAAGTGAGTTAGAGGTGGAGTTTGGTTTCACGTGGGGAAGTGAAGCCGGTGTTTGGAAGAAGATGGTGATGCTTTGGTGGTGAGTGGAGCTGCGTGGAGTTGGCTTCTGTTATGGAAAATGGAAGATGGAAGGTGGGTGAGGGTGGAGCTACGGTTGAGTTGCTGAAAATGGTTGAGCTTGGTGAAGAAGGGTGATGGTGAAGGAGTGAAAATGAAGGAGAGGAGTAGGGGGTGTGAATGGAGGTGTGGTGCGAATGAAGGAAAAGAAATCCCCCTCTCGTGCTTGCGTGAAACCGTGAGGAAGAAGGAGGAAAAAAAAACTTGTGTGCTTCCCTCCTCCTTGCTCTACGTGAGAAGAAAGAAAATGGCCGAAACTGTGTAATCTTGCCCCTCTCGTGTTGCCTCTCTTGTAATGTGCCCCGTTATTGCTTGCGTGAGTGAATATATAGGAAAGAAAAAGTGCCGTGAGTGGAGTGGGTGCAATTAGTGAGTGCCATTGAGTGCAATTGTGAGTGCAGAGTGTGAGTGGAAATTGAGTGCAATTTGGAGTGTTGTGAGTGTAGAGTGGAGTGCAATTGAGTGCATGGTGAGTGCGTGGGAAAAAAAAACGAAAGTGAGTGCAAGAGTGGGTGAGTCTTTGTAAAGTGAGGAAATTGAGTGCTAAGTGATTGTGTGCACTGCAGAGTAGTGATAGTGGGTATATGTGGGGACGTGAGAATAGGTGAAGGTGGTTATGGAAGGAAGAAAATGGAATGGTGGGTATGGGATGAAGAAATGGAAGTCCCCCCTGTTATCAGTGCGTGTGTCTTTGTGCCTTCTTTTTTTTTTTTTATATTATACCTTTTTTATTTTTTTATTTTATTTTATTTTATTTTTTTTTTTTTTTTTTATTTTTTTTATTTTTATTTTCATTTTTTTTATATTATTATTATTATTTTTAAGACTAAGATGAGCTTAATCTGCTTAAACTAAAAAAAGGCTAGGTAAAATGGGCTAAAAGGTGGGCCATAAATTTTTATTTTTTTTTTTTTAAATTTCCTCTTTTTTTTTTTTTTTATATATATTTTATTTTTTAGTCCGGTCAAAATTGAGTGTTCACACCAGGCACCCAACACGGAGTACCAGCGTAAGGGACATTCCGCTTCGATTTCAGATGAGAGTCCAAACCCCTCGCGCAGGATCTCGGTAAGGGATAGACTTGGAATCCAAGGCAAAAGGGGAAACCCCAACACCCAAAAACACAGAATCCCAGTGCGTCAGCGCTTGGGAATGTCAAACGACGATGCTGGCAACCGAGTATCTCACTCTGAGCATGGGAGTCAGTCCCATATATCCCGGCATCAATTTTAGGACATGTTACAACAACACAGGATCATGTTGAACGGGCAATACCAGAGACTGGAAGACATGCAAAGAGCCATGCATGAAAACCAGCCCAGATCGAACCATACTGAGGGAGGACGTAAGGAAGGGAACAACCAAAAAAAGGGTCATGTTGAAGCCACGGTATTCAACGTGGGGAACAACAACTCGAACCGCGGCATCCAAGAACACAATTTCTCTGATCAACTGATGGAGTACCGGGTCCCAAGGAACTTTAAGTTCCCTGCTAACTTGGAGATCTATGATGGAACCACGGACCCCCAAGAACACGTAAATGCCTTTGAGCAATCTATGTGCTTCCATGGCGGATCCATGGAGTTACTATGCCGTGCCTTCCCTCTCTCCCTCAAAAAAGGAGCCCTTAAATGGTTCTCCGGACTACCACATAAATCCGTCGTAGATTGGTCGGACCTAAAATAACGGTTCCTGCTCCAATACACCACTAGTATGGAGCAGCCCAAGTCCATCGAATCCCTTGCCAAGATCCAACAGGGGCGAGATGAGCCCCTCCGTGATTACGTAAGACGATTCATGGCGGCATGTACCAACGTGGAAAGCTTTGACGATAAAATCACCCTTCACTATGCTAGGAGCGGTCTTCGGGTGGGGTCTGAATTCTTTGCATCCCTCGTAAAGAAAAAGCTTGAGAACTTGGGTGAATTCCAGAGACGCTCCTAAAAGTACGTCAACCTGGAGGAAGCAACGGAAGACTAGAGGAGATGGGATAAAGATGAGCGCACTCATCAAAAACCCAATCACGATTCCTCATGGTCCCGACGTCCTAAAAGTAGCCTACCTCGGTGAAAATTTGCTGAGTATACCGCCCTAAACGTCCCACGAGAAACGATCTTGAGGGTGGTAATGCAGACCGAGTTCCAGAACATTAGGAGATCACCTCCTATTAAAAAGCACAAGCAAAAAGACCACTCCAAACATTGTGTGTGACATAAAGGTTACGACCACGACATAGAAGACTGCTACCAACTGCGCGATGTCATCGAGTTCCTAATCAAGGCCGGATGATTGCAACAATATGTCCTCTGCGCCCAAAATGATGAGCATCGCGGTAGGCGCAGAGAGGACAAGGGATGGAGTCCATCCCCCTGCAGGAGGACAAACTGAAGTCCGAGGAGAAGATCCCTGACACCTCCCCACCGGAATGACACCGATCGTTAGGGAAGAAACAGGGACACTTCACCCAATGACAACAACGATCGTCGCCTTGAACCAAACAGGACGATCAACACTATTGCGGGAGGATTCGCTGGAGGAGGACCATCAAACGAAGCACGAAAGAAAGCATTAAGAATGGTGGTGTTTAGTGTCTCTCACTCTAACTCCAAACCCAACACAGCGGGAAGAAAGACGTTGTGCATCACCTTTTCGGATGAAGACTACGGCGGAATCATCTCGGATCATAATGATCCCCTTGTCATTTCCGGGGTCATTTCCAATGCCGAAGTCTGCCGAATTTTCGTGGATCAAGGGAGCTCGACAGACATTATGTTCTTGGACCTCTAACAGAAACTAGAACTCCCGTGGTCAGATTTGATCCCACACGAACGGGAACTCACGGGGTTCATAGGTGAGAAGATCACCCCGGTGGGGTACTACGAGACCCATCTGACCCTAGGTTCCTCCACATTTTTTAGAACAGTCAAGGTGAAATTCTTGGTCGTAGACTGTCCTTTGGCTTACAACATCATCCTTGGTCATCCTTCCCTAAACGCCCTCGGCGCCGTAGTATCCACCACCCACCTTGTCATGAAATTCCCCAATAAGCACAATGAGGTGGTCACTGTCAAGGACGACCAAGTTGCTGCAAGGAAATGCTACAATGAAAGTTTAAAAATCTGTAGGGCCCCAGAAAGAAGAAAGTCTGCCAAATCTGGCCTAGTCCTGGATCAGGTCAACATACTGATGACTGAGTTGGATGCTAGAGAAGAACTCTGCGGCATCAAACCCTAGCCAGAGGGTGAACTACAGCCTCTCCAACTTGGAGACAGGCCAGACCAAATTACCAAGATCGGAGCCCAGTTAGGAGATGACGAAAAATAACAGTTGATTAAGCTGTTACTAAAAAACAAGGACCTGTTCGCCTGGACGTCATCCGACATGCCCGGACTCGACCTTTCCTTCATCTGCCATCGTCTGTCCATTAGCAAGGATATGAAGTCGGTTGCTCAAGAAAAAAGGAAGGTCGGCCCTAAAAGGCAACAGGTCATCGAGGAGCAGGTAAAAGAGTTGCTAGGTTGTGGATTCATTAGGGAGATTGCTTATACCACGTGGTTGTCCAACGTGGTCCTGGTGAAAAAACCCAACAGAAAGTAGAGGATGTGCGTGGATTACATAGATTTGAACAAAGCCTGCCCAAAGGATCCATATCCACTTCCCAATGTGGACCAACTAGTTGACAACTCTTCAGGCTTCAGGTGGCTATCATTCATGGATGCCTACTCCGAATACAATCAGATTCCAATGTATCCCAGAGATGAAGAAAAAATCGCCTTCATCACTGGAAGGACGAGTTACTGCTATATGGTCATGCCTTTCGGACAGAAAAATGCAGGAGCCATCTATCAAAGAATGATGAACAAGGTTTTCAGGAACCAAATGGGGAAGATGCTAGAAGTCTATGTCGATGACATGATAGTGAAAACCCCACAGGGCGAATCCCACACAATAGACCTTGAAGAGGTGTTCGCACAAGTCTGAAAGCACAACATGAGACTAAATCCAAAAAAGTGCGCCTTTGGAGTCCACGCCGGTAAATTCTTGGGATTTATGCTAACCCACCGTGGAATCGAAGCTAACTCCGACAAGTGCCAGGCCGTCCTTGACATGAGGAGTCCACGATGTGTCAAAGAAGTGCAACAGTTGACAGGGAGGATAGCAGCCTTCACGTGTTTCCTCTCTAAAGTAGCCCATAAGTCTCTTCCTCTCTTCAAATTACTCAAAAAGGGAAGAAGTTTTGAATGGACCCCGCAATGCGAGGACGCCTTTTTGTCCTTGAAAAAACTTCTATCTTCCCCCATATCTTGTCAAGACCAAACAATGGAGAAACGTTCTTCCTGTATCTCTCAGTCCACGAAGAGGCTATAAGCTCGGCACTAATTCGGGAGACGAACGAAGGTCAAAAACCAGTCTACTTCGTGAGTAAAGTCCTTCAAGGACTAAAACTCTAGTACCAAAAAGTTGAGAAGGTTGTTTTCGCTCTGATCACCACAGCAAGAAGACTGTGACAGTACTTCTAGTGCCACCCTATGGTAGTAAGGATGGACCAACTCATCCGCCAAGTGTTGCACAAACTAGATTTGGCAGGAAGAATGATTGCCTGGTTAATCGAACTCTCTGAGTTCGGAATCACCTACGAACCATGACTCGCAATAAAAGGCCAGACATTGTCTGATTTCTTGGTAGAACTTACTTTTGACCCAGGGAACCCAGAGAAAATCTTTTGGACCATCTTCATTGACGGATCCTCTAACCCCAAGGGAAGTGGAGCTGGAGTAATTCTGGAGAATTCAGAAGGATTGACACTAGAGCATTCCTTAAAGTTCGAGTTCCCTACCTCGAATAACTGAGCTGAGTACAAAGCATGCATTACTGGAATATCCATGGCAAAAGACATGGTGGCAACTAGGATCACACTTTGTAGCGATTCACAGTTAGCAACCTCCCAAATCTGAGGTGAATATCAAGCCAAGGAGCCTCTCTTGCAAAGATACTTAGTCAAAGTCCAAGAACTCCTCAAAGGCTTTGAAGAAACAAAGATTGTGCATATCCCAATGGAGCAAAACTCCAGAGTAGACCTTTTGTCTAAACTCGCAAACTCTTCCTCAGCCCTCCATCATAGATAATGTCGTCTTTCAAGTAGAAGAGGAAGGGACGTCTTAGATCACCTTTATCATGGAATACTTGCAGTCTGGAGTCGTGCCTCCAGATCCCAAAGAAGCCTCAAAGCTAACCAAGATAACAGTAAGATATACCATATACGACGGTTGTTTGTACCGACGTGGTTACTCTTCTCCCCTCCTCAAATGCCTCACCCTGAAAGAAGCAGAATACGTTTTAGCCGAAGTTTATGAAGAAAGTTGCGAACACCACTTATGAGGAAAAGCACTGGCCCTGAAAGTACTAAGGGTGGGATACTACTGACCAACAATGGAAGCTGATTCCCATGCACATGTCCGAATTTATGATAAGTGCCAGCGCTATTTGGACTAGTATAAAGCCCCCTCAGAGGAGCTATCCATAACATTGGTACCTTGGTTGTTCTACAGATGGAAAATGGACATTTTGGGTCCTTTCCCTTAAGCCCCAGGCCAGCTGACATACCTGGTGATGGCGGTAGATTATTTCACAAAGTGGATTGAGGCAGAATCCTTAGCAACAATCACTGCGATTCAGATCCAGAAATTCACATGGCGCTACATTATCACCAGGTTTGGAATCTCGGAATCTATAGTAATAGACAACGGAACTCAGTTCAAAGATAAAGGATTCGAAGAGCTACTGGCCGAATTAAAGATAAAACATCACTACAGCGCCATAGAAAATCTCAGGACAAACAGACAAGCAAAGGCCGCCAACCAGGTTATTGTATAGGGAATAAAAAAGAGATTGATGAAGTAAAAGGAAATTGGGCTGAGCAACTCGACCACGTCCTTTGGGCCTACAAGACTACTCCCCACTCTACCACGGGTGAAACCCCTTTCAAACTCACTTATGGAAGCGAAGCAATGATCCCGGTGGAGATTGGAGAGCAAAGTGAGCGTCATCAATAATTTTCGCCTGACAATAACCCCGGTTTGATCAGAGAGGATCTGGACCTGTTGGAAGAAAGAAGATACGTGGCCCACATACATGATACCGCCCTCAAACAAAGGACAGCGGCCAGATATAATAAGAAGGTGGTTCCAAGGCGTTTCCAACCGGGGGATCTGGTTCTCAGGAGAGTGGACATAGGAGGAAAAAATGCCTCCCAAGGAAAATCAGCCCCTAACTGGGAAGGCCCCTACCGTATCATCGTCAGCACCGACAGAGGAACCTGCACGCTGGAAACCCTAACAGGCAGCACAATCAAAAACTATTGGAATGCAGATAAACTTAGGAAATATTATAGCTAGACGCTTATAATGACCTAGTCTGGTAGTAAAAACTAATGTTTAATCTGTCCTTATTTGGCCTTGTATGGACCTTTGTTCCCCAGCACTTATCAATGAAAAAGAGTTATTCAGATACCACTTTTTCGATAAGAAATCAAAAGCCCAGGTCAGGAGGCGTAGCATACCCAGTTACGGTAACAAGCTACAGGTTCAACATCCGACCTCAATACCCAGCATTGTCTACTTCAAAGTTAGTGGTACAACGGATCTGAAGACCCGTGATCCACCTTCATACCTAAGCCATGTGGGATCCCGCTTAACCAGTACGGTTAACAAGAGGACCCCAGGCAAGGTTTAAATAACAACACATGCCTAAGGCCAAAGGATTCGAAAGCACCAAGCCCTTTGGACAATGTATCCTAAGCTAAGGCGTTATTTCTTACACCTAAGTTCAGAAAACTCCATAAGTTTAAAACTATAAACAAGGGAGAAGATACTAAAGGTGTTTATTCTTTCCTAAGTCCATATTTCCAAAATGCTCATCAACATGAGCAACTGGATAATAGACTAAGGTGTTTTTTCAATACCTAAGTCCAGAAGGATGTTACCTATCCGGCATCACGCTTATGGAACTCAGACCATGGTTCTTACGTTAGTTGCAAAAGAAAATTTCCTAAGTCCACAACATGGCTGCAATAGACACCATAATGGGCGTTGGACCCAAAATAGACCACAGAAAGTAAAATACACAGACAGACATATATGAAGCAAAGATGCATAAATTTAAAAGCCCCAACTAAACGGGGCAATTGTCTTTACAACATAACCAAAGGCAAAAAAAAAAAAGAATCAGGATTTAACCCTGCTAGTTTTCGGAGTCTGAGTAGCCCCTGAAGATCTTGAGGAGACCCTGGGCCCTCAGAGACCTCTTCAACAACAACCTCATGGGGTGCCGGGGCTGTAGCAGGAGGGACACTCGAAGACCCCACCCCCTTTCTCCTTGCCCTGTATGCATGCAAAGCCCCGATAGATTGTCCGGACGCCCACTCATTGAAACAAAACAAGACAAGCAATTCAAAAGGCAAGAAATCAAGAGTACAAACAAAAACAATGCCACACACACAAGGTAAACCATTATACTCTACTTCCCACTTAACAAAGAAAGGAGAAGGTCATCACCAGGGGTCTCAAGGACATCTCTAATATTGATATTCCCATTCTCGGAATGCCGGGATATAAACTCAACTGTCCTAAGCTCTTCCAGGTTAAACTCATCCTTTTCTTTCTCCAAAGGAACGGTTGGGGTGCTCCAAGCATCCGACGTCTAATACAGCGGAAACTTCAGTTCACCCTCAGCATTTAAGAAAAAGGGATGGAATCCCTCGGCTGCCATAACCTTAAAAAACCTGGTCTTATATCCTTTGAAGTTATCCTGAAAGACATCAAAGGACTTGCGACTACTTCTGGATCGAATGGTGAGCCAATTTTTCTACTTCGATGAACCTTGGGGACTTAATCGGGTATAGAAGTAGAAAAAGGCGTTGACCAAACACCTTAGCCCGTTCACCTGGCAATACCTCTCAAAAGCTATAATATAACCCCAGCCGTTGGGATGGATCTGGGACGGAGCTGCTCGAAGAGTACGAAGGATAGCCATCTGAAACTCTGAAAATGGAAGACGGAGCCCTAGCTTCACAAAAAGAGGCTAATATATAAACATGAAGTGAGAGCCCACCTCACAACTGGAGCACACCCTCTCGTTCCATTCGGGACATACAGCCATAAACTCCTTGTCCCTTTTCTTCTCGTCAGTCAAATAAATGTAATCCATTAACTGCCTCAGGACAACCTCAGAAGAAAAGTTGGAATAATATTTCCAGACATCCTCCCCTACCTAGGAGTATACTAACCCCGGACCATGACGGATCCGAATTTGCTCAATCTCAGCCACAGTAAGATCCTCAGAAGAAAATATTCTGCTCCTAGACCCTCCTTTGCCTTTCGCCATTGAGCCCTGAGAACATAGAAAGGTGCCGGTAAGTAGTTGTCAGAATCATTCAAACAAAAGATTCAGATACGAACACAAAGAACCAGCGCATTGGCTTCCCTTCCCTCTAAAATTTAAATTTCAGAAGGGCACCTCCGCCGTACGCAGCGTGGCAGAGATAGAATTCCCAGGGTAAGAGGAGAAATTTAAAGATACCAAAGGAGCACATTCCATCAAGAAAAGAAAAAGGAATGCACGATTTTCCTACTACTTAGTGCTCGGTATGAGACAACTAGGAAAAGGAAAAACACCAAGGGGAAGTCAGAGAAGTAGTTACCTCAAATAAACGGTAAGAAACGGCTAGGAAATGAATGGAAAATGCCCTGAAACCTCCATGAATCACCTTTCTTCAACGCAAAGCTCTTTGAAGACTATTCAGAAAATGGCAGAAAAATGAATAAGGAACCCCTAAACCTCCACCTATAAAGGCCAAAATGGTTAGGGGGCATTTTCGTCCTCAAATATGTTACCCAAGTGGCTTCAGTACTCAAGAGGGGTAGTGAATTGAGTAATTAAAAACTTTTCTACAAATCTTTTTTAATACAAATTTTTTGAAGCAATATAATGAATATATGTAAGGAAGATAAAAAGCTTTAAGAACAGTAAATAAACAATTAAGCAATAATAAATAAATTGCTAAAAATAAAGAGATAAAGGAGAGAAGAGCAGACACAATATTTATCCTGGTTCGACCACCAACCACTTGTGGCCTACGTCCAGTCCTTGAAACACAGTTTGAGATTTTTCACTATTCAATATAAGCTAAAAACAGGTGCTTGCAACCTTTACACAACAGGGATACCTCTTCTTATTTACTAGAAGGATACCTCACCCCCTTTGAAGGATACCTCACCTTCTTTACAACAAGGGATACCTCACCCTTTTACTGAGGGATACCTCACCCTCACAAATTCACTAAGGGATACTCACCTTTTTACAAAAGTAGAAAATAGATGAAAAGAAACTCTCACTTAGAGCAAATATTACAAGTTGAAGCGCAGGAAGCTCTCTAAAGGATATCTCAAGATTTTGGCGAAAAGAGCACAAAAAATATGAGAAAAATGAAAATCACGTTTTGGCACAAGCAAATAATAATTCAGATCATTGGGCAACCTTCAGAAGAGACCCAAGGTCTCTATTTATAGAGCAATGAAGAAAAGAGCCGTTGGGTACCATTAAAACCATACTAAATGCAGAGACGTTGGCTGCCATTTTCAAAATCTAAAAAAGAGCCTCGTGGGTTATTCGAATACCATCAGGGGGTATTCGAATACCTCTGTCAAAACTTATTTAAAAAACTGATCAAAGCAGGGTTATTTGAATACCAGTCAAGGGTATTCGAATACCTCAGTTAAAAAGGTATATTCTGAAATCAGGTTATTCGAATACCACATGGGTTATTCGAATACCACATGGGTTATTCGAATACCTCACATTTTAAAACAGATTTTGAAAAGCTTTGTATTCAAATGCCATGCATGGTATTCGAATACCTCTGTTGAAAACATGAAACGTATGAACTTGAAAACCATTCTATTCGAATACCTTATGGGGTATTCGAATACCCTTAAATGAAAAATAATTTTAAACACTTTTAAATATCCAGAAAATGATTCTTTTGATTTGGAATATTAATTTTGAAAACATTTCTTTGCAATAAAAAACAATGAGATATCCAAAAGGCTCCTTACAAAGATCCTAAGTCCTAAACTATTCTTTGAAGATCTTGGACTTGGTCTTCTCATCATCTTCATGTTTGTTATCATCAAAACAACTATAATTGATGGCAGCTAGCCAATTACATTTTCCCCCATTTTTGATGATGACAAACTAACATTTGAGAAAAGAATTAGTTATATAAAATTGAAATTCACAAAGTTGTTTAGAAATACTTACTCCCCCTCTTTTTCGTAAGAAATGAATTATATCAGAGATGTGCACAGCAGCTCCCCCTTACTTTTGGAATCCAATTTCCAATTTTGTCTTACTGGACTTTTACTTTTTCTCCCCCTGACTTTTCTCAAACAAAGAATTCAAGCTTTTTCTCCCCCTTTTGTCATGATAAAAAAGATGGGGCAAGATAAAGCATACAAGAATAGCGACGGAGTATAATTTGATAAATTTAGCAAGATAAGCACAATATTCAACACATGAGCAAAGATATATTCATTCATAGATCAACCAATTGCATTGTATAGTCATCAAAACTGTCATTGCATTTACTAAGAGAATTACTTATATTTGATACCACTTGTTATCAAAATGTAAAACATTTACCACTCGTTATCAATTTCTTATAAATCTGCCATATATCAAGAGAATCATAGATATTAAACATTTTACTTTGATGAAATATGCTATAGGGATCAGAGCATTGTATAGAACTAACATTATTTACCCCATATGCAATGACAACATTAGCAAGTTAATATCTAATTTGGCATATTGTCAATGCTAAGCATACTACTCATGTAAGGAAAATATTCAATCATTTAAGATCAATTAATCAACGAGTATCATACAATCCATATAGAATATCACAATCGCTGAGGGATAGAGATACTTATTGAATTAAATAAAGAGAGATGCTTCTTTGTAATGTTCTTCATTTATTGGTCCTTTAAGTTTGAGCTTTCTTCCATTGAGTATTCCATTCCATTGTACTTGAAGAAAGTCTCATCATGTCTTTCTTCATTCATTTCCCTCAAGTTGAATAATTTTCATTTAAGTATGTGCTTGAGGTAGTTA
The DNA here is from genome assembly GCA_029884605.1 of Ormosia emarginata. Classification (NCBI taxonomy): domain Eukaryota; kingdom Viridiplantae; phylum Streptophyta; class Magnoliopsida; order Fabales; family Fabaceae; genus Ormosia; species Ormosia emarginata. Next base: position 34,661,224 of record JAQQTP010000074.1, on the reverse strand, counting down.
TCATCCTACAATAAAATTTAAAGAACTTTCCTTGGTATCCATTAATTTTTGGATCCACAAAGGTTAGCCAAACTCTTAAGCAAGTAAGCATTCAAAATAATAAGTCAAAAACAGCAAAGGAGTTCATAAGAGCAAAAGATATTCTGTTGATTAATTTGGCCAAGTGACCACTTGTTTAATACCACTTGTTGTAATTGTTATCACGTTCATATATTTATCAAAATAGTAGCCAATTACATTAAGCATTTGTATTACAAAAAATTTAAATATGCAGCATATTTTTTTTTTTGAGAAAAAGATGGGACAAGAACAGGCTAAGAATTATGCATTTAAGAACATTATGTAATTTTCATATAAGGCATAAATTTAGGCTCAAAAGAAATAAGATATGTTTCATCAAAAGTGTAACACCCCAAATTTCTGTATCTCTTAAACAGTAATTTTGACAGTTAACAAAATTTTACTATTTAGTAATTTCTGTACACTGTAAAATTATTGTTTATTCCATCAGCGTATTTGATCGTTTTGAGTGATTTACTCCGTGTCAAGAAAATAAAAATTTTCGGGCCAGGGAAAACTTTACGTAATTTAATTTTTACCGTTAGGTAATTAATTTACGTAATCTGATTTGATATTTGTGCATTTTCTAATTTTTGTGATTTTTGTGGATGATTATATTTTTTTGACTGTATGTGGGCCCATGTGGTCCTATGTGGGCCCAGGTGACCTTATGTGGGCCCAGGTGGGTCCCACAAAGTGAAAAATTTTTCTACGTATAGAAAAATTTGTAATGTTTAGACGGAGACAGGGGATCTTACTAAACCTGAATCCGGAAACAGTTTTAGAAAATTTCTTGTACTGTATTTTATACTTTGTATTTAATTATCGGATGATAAAAATACAAGAAAAATATTATTTGTAGGATACAAGAATAAATATTATACTTTAACGTAGTCAACAAAGAGAGCTTGACTTGATTTATACCCTTGGATGAGAATACTTAGTTTGAATATTAACCATTGATTTAATCAAAGGTTAAGAAACAAACTTAATAAAGAAGCCTTGGATAATAACCATTGATTTAATCAATGGTGTGAGAATAAGCTTGGTTAGGAAGACTTTGATATCAACCATAGATGTAATCAAGGGTGGAGATTTAGTCTTAAAAAGTAACAAAGATCATTTATGACCATTGGATGTTAATTTAATCAATGGTGAAGATTTAGTCTTAAAAAGTGACAAAGACTAATTATGACCCTTGGATTAAAAGTTTGAAGGAGCAATCTTGACCCTTAATTTTGGAGACACATCTAAGGGCTAGAATTTAAAGGAGAAAAATCCAATGGCCTAGATTTAGTCTTCTAAAATTAAAAATCTACCTAAATCCTAACCATTGAATTAATCAATGGCTAGAAATGCTTCAAATGGTGGCAAATAATGAAGACAACTTTATTGAATGCATTATGAAGAGAAGGTGATGGTTTTGGAGTGTTTAGAAGACAAAGAGACAAGCTTTATGTCATTTTTGCATGTCTTGGTCAAGTTAGACATCATAATGGCTTACTTTTGATTTTTGCACTCAAGGAGAATGCATTGGAGGGGAGCTACGAAATTGAGAAGCTTTAGGACATAGGAAAAAGTTTGAAGACCATTATTGCCATCCTTGGTCATCATTAGACATTTTCAAGAAGCTAAGTTACCAAGTTTTCTCTCCATTTCTCTCCTTCTTCATGTTTTGGCCAAGCACTCCAAGAACACCTTCCATCACTTTTTAATTTCATCCAACTTGATTTTCTAAACCTAAACACCATTCTAAGAACATCTCTAGTTATGAGTTTTTCCAAAATCATTCATCTTGGGCTTCAAATCCAAGCTTCAAGTTTCTATCAAAAATCAAAAATTCCATCTTTGTGCTTCAAGAGGAACCATTCGGTCAAGACCCCTAAAACCACTCTCCAATCTCTTTTAATTTTATCCAACCATAGATCTTGAATCTACATGATATTCTAAACAACTTTTATGTTGGAGACTTTCTCTAAATCATTCATCTTCATGGACTTTCTTCAAGATCCAAGTTATGGGGTATTTATGATGAAGTGTAAGGAAACTTCATTTCTTCTCTCTTTTTCATGATCTAAACCATGTTTGATCCATGGTTTTCTTAATCAAGCTTAGTATACTAATTTTTATGTATTTTGTTTTCTATTTGAGAAGCTCTTGGTGATGAAGGACTTGGAAAAAGAAGCAAAACAAGGAGTTTTTGAGGATCTTCAAGAGGTAAGAGGAGATCCATCTCACCAACCAAGCATGGTGGTGAGAGATGGTATTTTATTTGATGGATGTGGAATCCATGTGAGGATTCATATCCATGGTCATGTAATTAATTTGTGGGTGTTTATGAGCTTTGATTAATTTTCTATGCTTGATATGCTTTGCATGATTTTATAGCTTTGATGATATGCTTGATATGCTATACATGCTTTTATGGCTTTGATGGCATGCTTATATTATTTATGATGAAATATATATGTATATGCCATGACTTGATGGTGGAAAGGAAATTGATTTTTGGCTCCAATAGCCAAGGAAGAGCTACGGTTTTGATGCCCTTGATTAGGGTTCATGTTGAAAATTTTCAAGAACAAAAGAATTGATTTTTGAGTACTTAGAACATGGTGGATTTAGAACAAGACACCTCAAAATAGGTGTTCACAAATTAATATTTTCATGAAAGATGAAAATGGATGATTTGAAGAGTAAGAAAAATAAACAAAGAATTTATTTTTCAAAGAGTACATGAATACGATTTTAGAAGGATTTTTATTGATTTATTTTGTGTGAAAAGTTTCTAAGTATTTTACTAAACATGAGATTTAAATGAAAATAGCAATGATAATTTTAAGGATTTGCAAAGAAAGTGAAAAAGGATTTGTAAGGAAAGTAAAAATGAATTTGAACAAATGGGTTTGGTTTTTATGAGCATCAGTATTTCGGTTTTGAAAACAAAGAATTTTTAATGGTTTTGTTTGTGTAAAACCATATCAATTTAGAAGAAAAATATTTGATGGCTTCAATGGCCAAAAACTCTACGATTTTTGGAGGATTGGAATAATTTTGGTTTTATGAAATAAAGTAATTTTAAAGTGGAAACAAAATATTTGAACAAAATGTTTTAGTATAAGGATTTTGGAAAGGGAATCAAAGTATTTTATCACTTGAGAAATGAACTTTCATATGAAAATGAAAAAGAAAAGTTGCAAGGGTTTGAATCTTAATTTGTTTTGAAGAGAATTGATTTGGGAAAAATGGAGAATATAATGGTGTTCTGAAAATTTACTAACGTATAACTTATTTTCAAGTTTTGAAATACGTTAGAAAATGTTAAGTTTTAAAACGTTGATTTACATAAATGAAAAAGTGATTTTGTGAATTATATTTTGAAAAAGAATTTCTTGAGTAAAGAACTGTGGAAAAATATTTTCTTGAGTAAGAAAATATATTAAATGAAGTGTAAAGTTATATTATTTTGAGAAAAGTTAAAAAGGAATTTTTAAAGGTCAAGAAATATTTTCTCAGTAATGAAATTGTGGTGAAAAATTATTTACGTATCTTAAAAATGTGATTTTTAAGTTACGTAATATGGAAAAATATTTCTACGGATTTTAAATACGTTAAAATATTTCTACGCAATTTGAATTACGTTTAAATATTTTACTTAATCTGAATTACTATTGAAAAATCACTACGTGATGGAAAAGTGATGAATTATTTTTACGTGATTGTGAAAATAGCGAAAAATCATTATGTGATTTGAAAAGTGTTTTAAATATTTTGAGAATGACGGAAAATGATTTATGCGACTTAAAAGAATGATTTTTTTAAGTTACGAGATTTTGAAACAGTGAAAAAATACTATGCGATTTTGAGAAACGTATATTTTTACGCGATTAAGAAAAATGTTAAAAAATTAGTATGTGTTTTAAAAGTACAACAGAAGAGTTGCGATATTTTAAAAACGTAACAAAAATGTTACTGTATTGTGAAAACGTAACAGAAGTGTCACGTTATTGTGAAAATATAACAGAAACATTTCAGAATTTTGAAAAACGTAACATAAGTGTTACGATATTTTGAAAACGTAATATAAACATTTTGGAATTGTGAAAACGTAACAGAAGCGTTTTGGAATTGTGAAAATGAAACGAAAATATTACGCAATTTTGAAAACATGACGAAAGTGTTTTATAACTATGAAAATGTGATAACATGATTTTTGCTGTTGAAAATACAATATAATTTGGTGCATTTTATATGCATTGGAAAGAGATGCTTGTGATTGGATTTGGTGCATTATACATGCGTTGGGAAAAATATGCATTGAGGCATATGATACATTGAACAAATGAAATTGAAAAGATTTGGCCCTTTGGGGTTGGACTTGCACGGATATATTCGTGCATTGTATATAATACCCTTGTGGTTGAAGAGGAATGAGAATTGATAGTGAGGTCTATGATGGATCTTGGGGCGTCGAGGCGCGGCGGTCGACCAGTGGACAACAGCGAGTAGTACCACTGTGCCACTTGGCGATGCAGTCCGTTGCAACGCATTGACGATACCTGACAAGAACACGATTCTTTTCAATAACTGGAAGATTGTCTTTGGGCTAAAGCTGACAATTGACAGAGCATTCTCCTCGAAATTGTGAAAACTTCCATGGAGTTGTTTTTGAAAAACTGAGTCTATGTGCACATGCATAACATATGCATAAATTTGAGTGTCCATATCTACATGATGTATATTAATTGAGGAATATTAGCTATGACAATTGTTTTGAAATACTTGGATGATGATGATGATAATCATGTTGATGGCATTATTGTGATTATTGTGTGATGATAATAATGTTAATAGTATGATGATGATAGTCGATTAATGTTGAGTGCATTATTGAAATTCTGGTATGACATATCTGTATGATATTGCTGTTTGTGTTATCTCTATGCTGCCATGTTGGTATTGGTGTAGGTGATCTCACCTCTTTGTTATGTTGTTTTGCTGTGTCTGTACTGTTAAAATCAAATAATAGAAAGATCGAGTTGTCTTAGACATAACGGGCGATGGATACTCTGAGATGGGTGACAATAATAAGGAGTGGACATTCAGGACTCAAATGTGTGCAGTGTTGACAAGGAACATAATGTAGAACAGATGTCTGGTGCAACAAGATATATACACAACAGAATAAGTATGATAAGTTTTAACGTTAGTGTTGTACCGTGCTATTAAGTAGGACCCGTCATGGGATTTGCTACTGTTAAAAAAAAAGTCTGTTACTTTTACATTTCTTTTTAAATTATGAAATATTAATTAGTGTCAATATTGCATAATGAATAGTTGAAATATGATTTTCAATATTACCTAATATTTTCAGTAAATTTATGTTTCAGTAAAGAAGAAATTTTAAAACCCACTTTTTATAACTCAAACTTTGTGCAAATTTCTTTTCAGATTATGAGTCGGGAGTCAGACATGTGATACCCTAGGGAGGGTGTTACATTAGTTGGTATCAGAGCACGGTTTGAGTCTTTTGGGGTTTGTGGTTAGGTCTGTTTTGCTTGTGTTGTATTCTCTGTGTTATTGATTTCCAAAAGGAAACAATGTTGTCTATAATGGATATCAGATCCATTGTATTTCGATCCGCATGCCTCGAGAAGAAAAAAGAAAAAAAGGAAATGGCTCGGGATAGTTGTACTTATGTGAAAGTGGAACATGTTACTAGTAATGCAGTTGCAGTTACGAGAGCAACGGGAGCAACGTGGAAGGATAACTGCAGGAACAAAGGACCGCTGTTCAGTGGGAAAGAAATAAAAGTTGAGGTTCAGGATCTGATGGAAGAGAATCAGTCTTGGAATATAACATTTCGTAATTTTGGAACCCGATATTTTTAAGGATATTTGGAAAGTGATTGATTTCAACGGAAGATGTATTTACAACCATTTAGGAAACCAAAGGCAATAACTGATGTGAAAGAAGGTACTTAATGAAGGAATGTACGTCAAGAAAATAAACGTTTATTTGAAATGGTTACATCTGGTTTCCATTTTATTTTGATTCGTCCATCTTTGAAGAAAAGAAATGACTCGTGATAGACGTACGCGTGTGAAAGTGAGACATAATGGTGGTGATATGACTGCAACTTTGGAAGTAATACAAACAGTGGTTGAAGCAATTATACAAAGAAACTCGAAGATTGTTCAAAAGAAGAATTGATTTCTTAAGCTAAGATTTTGTTAAAGTTAAATCAATCTCAAGATGAGAGACCCTGTAACGTTGGACTATATTGGTTACGAAAAAGGGAAAATCGTAAGGTCAAGCGATTCCAACAGAAAACGTACTTGCAATCTCCAAGAAGTCAACAACAATAATAATCATGTGGAGAAAGTACTAGTAATGACAGGTTTAGTTTGGCTGTGATATCTGCACTGAAATGTAAGAAGTGTGGAAAGGGGCACTTAACAAAAGATTGTACGTCCAAGGAAATAATTTGTTTTAAGTGCGAAAAGTTTGGAACACAATCTTTGAAAATAGAGTTACAATGAAAACAAAGTTTTCTGTTAGTAAAATCTCAGGTAGTAGGAAGTATTCGGAGCGGAAGATTTAAACAATGGAGATTGTGTCATTGGAGCTAATCCTATAAACCACACTGAATATTTCTGTGAATAACCTATTCCTTATGGCATATGATTGAGTAGATCAATTATATGTTAGAGTTATTCGTAATCCTCTGATTTGCTTACTTCTGTTTCTATTCTTAGCCGATCAAGCTACTCAAGTTATTCAAATCATTGTTATAGATCAAATTTTTGTGTTAGTTTGATCTGTTTCATAAACAGACATGATCTTTGAAAATGGATTGGTTATTTTCCAACCATATCCTATGAGATTGTCTCAATACAGTGTTAGTATTTCAAAAAAAAAAACTCATTCCTGAAAATCAGGCAAAATTAAATTCTTGTTGAATATGTTTGGTAACATATTAGATCATTTCGCTACCTTTTCTTCCTAAACCTCTATAATGTTCTTTCATATATTGCATTTGCAAGAAAGAATATTTTGCAAGAAAGGATATTCCTATTTAAAATCCATGTCATAGTATTTGATATAATGCGGTAGAAAGGAGAACTCGGTTAGTGAGACGTTTCCTGTTAAAGAAGCTAAAGCTGGAGAATAAAGTGATATGAGGATAAGAAAATTTTAAGTAATACATTACATTAGTTGGAAGTTATCTGAGAAAAACTATTCTAGGCATGAATGAAGGTTGGTAGCCGCTGTATTGGTATCAGAGAATTCATTCTTGAAGATCGAGTTACATCCAATTCTTTGCTGGATATGTTCGATAACATATTCGATTCGTTTTGTTCTTTTCCATGATGTTTTCTTTCATCTACTGCAATTGAAGGAATATTTTGCAAGAGAGAATATTCCTATGTATATCCAGGTCAGAGTATCAAAGTGGCGCAGTGGAAGCGTGGTGGAATTCTTCAAAAATTGAAGAAGTCTGTCTATGGGAAAAGTTAAGACGGTAATGAAAAATCGTAGAAAAAAAAATTATTATTAAGATATTTGTTTGATCAGAAGAAGTGAACAAGAGATAAAGAACTTTCAATGTAACACCCTTTGGGGATGCCACACATATAAAGAAAAATAAAATAAATAAATAAAATCTACCTAAGTTGTAAAACATTTGTTAAATAATATTACATATTGTAAGATAATTCCCGATAAACAGAATATTGTTAAATAAAATAATGTGGAAAAATAAAATAAACATTATAACATCACACATAATTTACATATGATTTACATTATAAGTGATATAAATAATTTACACCTAAAACTACCAATATTTAAACAAAAACAGTAAATAAAGCAATAAAAGAGTCAATATATACAGACATACGTAGACGCGCCCAAAAAAACATCATGCATATTTAATCCTCTGAAGGATCACTCTCAACATGAAAATGATCATCAGGAGACAAATATCCCGGATGTCTCGACTCTCGGCGGATATGAGACCGCGCAGTCGATACGAGTGTCATCTCACTAGGCTCAGTGGATATCCCACCCCAATGACGCCTAATGGATAAGGGTAACTCTAAGTGTAGAAATACTGTCGTAGTCATGATCGGCTCTCCATCAAACCGATGACGTAGAGTCACAGTTAGCCGTCCTACATATGTCACAGAATCTCGATCTCCTTGCAGATGCTAAGCCAATGAACCTCCATGAAACTCTAGTTGTACAAACCCCAAAAATCCTGGCACTGCCATCTCCCACAATCAATCCAAAGGATATGGATGATCGGATGGTTCTTGGTCATCGAACTGATCTTCCTCTTGCTGTTCCTTTTCTTCCTCGGGGTACAGAATCTCTAGAGGCTGTTCCTCTTCCTCAAACTCTTTACCATATAAACAGGTATATACAGAAAACACATACAATAAAGAGGTAAGACAATCTAAAATCACCACAAACATGGCCAATAAGAAGATGACAAACAACAGATATACAGTTCATGCAATATGAAAAGCTATAACATTAATAAGTAACAGAGTAGTGTAAAGATTCAAAAAGATTTAAATATCCCAAAAATATACCATCACGATAAAATAAAATAAGAAATAAATGATACAATACAACAATAGATAAAACAAATACAAGTAAACAAATAAATCAATATCAATATAATAAACAGATAAGACAAAAATAAATAGATAAGACAAAATAAATAAATAGATCCCAATAAATAAATATAAGACACACCCTACTCCATGGAGCTAAAAAAAAACACACAAGTATCAGAGAGAATGACCCGCCAAATCTATTAGTACCACGGCTGCCCAACCAAACTATTGCATTGTCTCACGTCGCGTCTATAGCCGCACGACACAAGAATCCATCATCCAGGCGTGGTGTAGTTCACGGTCTCACGTTGTGGCACTACAGGCAATGTACTATTAGATTTCACGAAATCTCGATTAAATATAGTGCGTGTCGAGTCCATTAGTGTGCTATCGGTTTACCACGGCCCAGCGGAGCTACCAACTATCCACATATGGGATACCGTACACTAACGTCTCCAAGTCCATTAGAACAATGAACCACACTACGTTTATCGCATCGACAACACGATGTGATTCGTCTCGTCAACCAATCCACCAAAAATTTGGCATAAACTCAATACATAATTCCAAAAATATGAAATTATGAAAATGCCCTCAAGATAATAATATGCCCTCAATGGCAGAAAAATAGAAAGCCTGTACGGGTTCACATTTTCCCGACAGCGAAAAATCCTCAAAAGCCTGTACGGGTTCACATTTTCCCGACAGCATAAAATAAATACATCAACAGTCAATCGCGTAGAAACTTTATCGCATTTTCACAATTCCGTCATTTTTACAAACGTTTATAAATCGCGTAAATATATTTTTCTGTTTTTAAAATCGCGTAGAATTTTTAATACGTTTTCTCAATCGCGTAGGATTTTTAAATCATTTTCTTGTCCAAATCCCTTAAAATTCACTGTTTAAATAAATAGAAATAATAATTAATACGTTTAAACTACGTATAATATTTTTCATACCGTATACTGTCTTTTGGACATCTTTTCTATCTTATTTGTCCATTTTTACTAAAAAAATTGACAGTATTTTTGTTTAGAAAATTAATAATAATGGTTTCCTAATTTTTTTTTTCGTAAAAACTCTGTTTATTTAAATAAACCGGATAATTTAATCTTTTAAAAACTCCTAACATGCTTCAAAATATAGTATGAGCCATATGTTAGAAATTCTTAAAGATTACTGTATTTCCTTTATAACAATAAAATCATTAATTTTAATTCCTTAAATTAATCCTAATCTATTGATTTCTTAAAAACTCTTTTTAGAAAAAAATTCTTGTTAACATATAATGCCTTCTTTATACTTGAAAATGGTTTGGAATTGATTTTAGAAATCAAGAATATCTAGTTTGGCATGTTGGCCGAATTTCCTAAATCTTTTGAAATTGATTTCTAAATTATTTCTCATCTTCTAAATATATGTCAAACTTATTGTATTGTCTAAATTCATTTAACCATTGTTTTAGAAAATGGTTTTTGAAATCAACACATTCATTTTAGGCATGTTGGCCGAAAATACTAAGTCTTACCATTTGATTTCTAAATTCATTTTCTTTGATCTAATCAACTTGAAACCTTCTTAATTCTCCTAGGTTAATTAAATTACCTTTTAAGAAAATTAAGAGAACATTTTGGTTCCCCATTTGGTTACAAACCGTGGGCATTATGGAGTGTTCTTTGGAACATACATGCATTTCCTTGACATGTTGTTCACATCCTATACATTATCATGCCATTCTATACTTTATTATGCAATTCTAACACATGCAATATTATCAAAGCTTATAGACATGCAACTTAAAGCTTGTAGGCATGCAATTTATTACAAACAACAAATAGGAAAGCTACTAACAAATACACAACCACATCAAATAAGCTACTAACAAGCACACACATGAATCCTTATGGATTCTACAATCACAAAATCAACTCCATCTTCTTACCACCATCCATAGGTGATAAGATTTGTCTTCCTCTTACCTTAAATGAAGACAAAAGGTTTCTTTCACTCCTCCTAGAGCTTCGATTTTCCTCCTCCAAAAACCTAGCAAGCTTAAACAAAAACTACAAATTACTAAACATTAAAAGAGAGCTTAAACCATGGATAAATCATGGCTTAAAACTTTGAAAAAGAGTTTAGAAAAGAAAAACAAGAGATTTCACCTCCTTGGTCAAATCTTCCAAGTAGGTTTTCAAGCTTCAAATGAAGGATTTTGCAAGAACTCTCAACTAGAGATGTTCTTAGGATTGTGTTTAGGTTTAGAAAACTTGGTTAGAAGAAATTTTGGATGATTGGATGGTATAGTATCAAGCTTGGCCGAATGGTTGAGAAAGGAAGCAACAATGGTGTTTAGGGTTCTTGGATGAGAGAGAGAGAAAAATGCATGCAAGCAAAGTGATTTTTGGTCTTCCAAACCTCACTTGGCCGTAGACATCATGGCTTGCAAGGTGGACATTTGCTTGGCTTCATCCAAGCCCTTGGATGCATCAAAGGTCAAGATTAAGCCTTGATTAGCAAGCTTGTTTCCTATTGGTTGCTCCTAACCTAGTCATTAGCCCTAGTCACCATGCTAAGTCACTAATAACCTAGTCATCAAGCCTTATCATCATGTTCAAGAATATTCCTCCACTAATCATGTTTAATTAAGCTACTAAGTTAATTGGTTTAGCTAAACGTGGGTCTCGCAAAACATTTTCGGGTCCACTGTCACTAAATTATACTGACTAATAAAATAATATTATAATAATACAAAATTATTTTATTTGATTAAATCCTAAAAATTAAAAGATTAATTTTAGGCTCATTCAGAATTAGGTTTAGTAAGATCCCCCAGATCTGAATAATTAAAAATAGATTTTACCGATCCGAAAAAATATTATTTTCCCGCCCGTAGCAAATCACACAAAAAGTCCATATAAAATCGCAGACAAGAATATTGGACACTAAATCAAGTAGAAAACAATTAAAAATAAAGAAAAAAAGACAAACAAAGACGTTCGGGACGTAATGGTCATTTTTCATTTTTTCCCACAACGTAGCTAATCATCCAAAAAGTTCAAATAAAATTACAGACAATATTAATTGTCTGTATATCTTCCAGAAAAATTAAAACAGTAGCTTCGAAAAACTTTTATTTTACCGTCTCGAAACAAATTACGTAAAAAGACCAAATAAAATTTGAGCCTGTATAAACGTATTTGTATTTCATGCAGAAATCGAGAAACAGTAAAATAGGGACACAACAGTCATTCACACGAAAGCTTGAAAAACAACAAACAGTACATTCGGTACATTTTCTAAAAATTGGGGTGTTACATTCAATGGTTTAGAATCGTTTGGAATAACGTAAGAGGTGAAACTACATGGGAACTGAAGAAAAGATAAAGGAATAATGTCATTATTTATTCTAGGGTGTGAAATCATGGTCATGAAATTTTGAGGACGAAATTTCTATAAAGAGGGAGAGTATTGTAGCACCCCAAATTTCCGTATCTCTTAAACAGTAATTTTGACAGTTAACAAAATTTTACTGTTTAGTAATTTCTGTGCACTGTAAAATTATTTTGTTTATTCCATCAGCGTATTTGATCGTTTTGAGTGATTTAGTCCGTGTCAGGAAAATAAAAATTTTCGGGCCGGGAAAAACTTTACGTAATTTAATTTTTACCGTTAGGTAATTAATTCACGTAATCTGATTTGATATTTGTGCATTTTCTAATTTTTGTGATTTTTGTGGATGATTATATTTTTTTGACTGTATGTGGGCCCATGTGGTCCTATGTGGGCCCAGGTGGGTTCCACAAAGTGAAAAATTTTTCTACGCATAGAAAAATTTGTAATGTTTAGACGGAGACAGGGGATCTTACTAAACCTGAATCCGGAAACAGTTTTAGAAAATTTCTTGTACTGTATTTTATACTGTATTTAATTATCGGATGATAAAAATACAGTAAAAATATTATTTGTAGGATACAAGAATAAATATTATACTGCGTAGTTAACAAAGAGAGCTTGACTTGATTTATACCCTTGGATGAGAATACTTAGTTTGCATATTAACCATTGATTTAATCAAAGGTTAAGAAACAAACTTAATAAAGAAGCCTTGGATAATAACCATTGATTTAATCAATGGTGTGAGAATAAGCTTGGTTAGGAAGACTTTGATATCAACCATAGATGTAATCAAGGGTGGAGATTTAGTCTTAAAAAGTAACAAAGACCATTTATGACCATTGGATGTTAATTTAATCAATGGTGAAGATTTAGTCTTAAAAAGTGACAAAGACTAATTATGACCCTTGGATTAAAAGTATGAAGGAGCAATCTTGACCCTTAATTTTGGAGACACATCTAAGGGCTAGAATTTAAAGGAGAAAAATCCAATGGCCTAGATTTAGTCTTCTAAAATTAAAAATCTACCTAAATCCTAACCATTGAATTAATCAATGGCTAGAAATGCTTCAAATGGTGGCAAATAATGAAGACAACTTTATTGAATGCATTATGAAGAGAAGGTGATGGTTTTGGAGTGTTAGAAGACAAAGAGACAAGCTTTATGTCATTTTTGCATGTCTTGGTCAAGTTAGACATCATAATGGCTTACTTTTTTGATTTTTGCACTCAAGGAGAATGCATTGGAGGGGAGCTACGAAATTAAGAAGCTTTAGGACATAGGAAAAAGTTTGAAGACCATTATTGCCATCCTTGGTCATCATTAGACATTTTCAAGAAGCTAAGTTACTGTTTTCTCCATTTCTCTCCTTCTTCATGTTTTGGCCAAGCACTCCAAGAACACCTTCCATCACTTTTTAATTTCATCCAACTTGATTTTCTAAACCTAAACACCATTTTAAGAACATCTCTAGTTATGAGTTTTTCCAAAATCATTCATCTTGGGCTTCAAATCCAAGCTTCAAGTTTCTATCAAAAATCAAAAATTCCATCTTTGTGCTTCAAGAGGAACCATTCGGTCAAGACCCCTAAAACCACTCTCCAATCTCTTTTAATTTTATCCAACCATAGATCTTGAATCTACATGATATTCTAAACAACTTTCATGTTGGAGACTTTCTCTAAATCATTCATCTTCATGGACTTTCTTCAAGATCCAAGTTATGGGGTATTTATGGTGAAGTGTAAGGAAACTTCATTTCTTCTCTCTTTTTCATGATCTAAACCATGTTTGATCCATGGTTTTCTTAATCAAGCTTAGTATACTAATTTTTATGTATTTTGTTTTGTATTTGAGAAGCTCTTGGTGATGAAGGACTTGGAAAAAGAAGCAAAACAAGGAGTTTTTGAGGATCTTCAAGAGGTAAGAGGGAGATCCATCTCACCAACCAAGCATGGTGGTGAGAGATGGTATTTTATTTGATGGATGTGGAATCCATGTGAGGATTCATATCCATGGTCATGTAATTAATTTGTGGGTGTTTATGAGCTTTGATTAATTTTCTATGCTTGATATGCTTTGCATGATTTTATAGCTTTGATGATATGCTTGATATGCTATACATGCTTTTATGGCTTTGATGGTATGCTTATATTATTTATGATGAAATATATATGTATATGCCATGACTTGATGGTGGAAAGGAAATTGATTTTTGGCTCCAATAGCCAAGGAAGAGCTACGGTTTTGATGCCCTTGATTAGGGTTCATGTTGAAAATTTTCAAGAACAAAAGAATTGATTTTTGAGTACTTAGAACATGGTGGATTTAGAACAAGACACCTCAAAATAGGTGTTCACAAATTAATATTTTCATGAAAGATGAAAATGGATGATTTGAAGAGTAAGAAAAATAAACAAAGAATTTATTTTTCAAAGAGTACATGAATACGATTTTAGAAGGATTTTTATTGATTTATTTTGTGTGAAAAGTTTCTAAGTATTTTACTAAACATGAGATTTAAATAAAATAGCAATGATAATTTTAAGGATTTGCAAAGAAAGTGAAAAAGGATTTGTAAGGAAAGTAAAAATGAATTTGAACAAATGGGTTTGGTTTTTATGAGCATCAAGATTTTCGGTTTGAAAACAAAGAATTTTTAATGGTTTTGTTTGTGTAAAACCATATCAATTTAGAAGAAAAATATTTGATGGCTTCAATGGCCAAAGACTCTACGATTTTTGGAGGATTGGAATAATTTTGGTTTTATGAAATAAAGTAATTTTAAAGTGGAAATAAAATGTTTGAACAAAATGTTTTAGTATAAGGATTTTGGAAAGGGAATCAAAGTATTTTATCACTTGAGAAATGAACTTTCATATGAAAATGAAAAAGAAAAGTTGCAAGGGTTTGAATCTTAATTTGTTTTGAAGAGAATTGATTTTAGAATTGATTTGGGAAAAATGGAGAATATAATGGTGTTCAAAAATTTACTAACGTATAACTTATTTTCAAGTTTTGAAATACGTTAGAAAATGTTAAGTTTTGAAACGTTGATTTACATCAATGAAAAAGTGATTTTGTGAATTATATTTGAAAAAGAATTTCTTGAGTAAAGAATCATGGAAAAATATTTTCTTAGTAAGAAAATATATTAAATGAAGTGTAAAGTTATATTATTTTGAGAAAAGTTAAAAAGGAATTTTTAAAGGTCAAGAAATATTTTCGTAATGAAATTGTGGTGAAAAATTATTTACGTATCTTAAAAATGTGATTTTTAAGTTACGTAATATGGAAAAATATTTCTACGCGATTTTAAATACGTTAAAATATTTCTACGCGATTTGAATTACGTTTAAATATTTTACGTAATCAATTACTATTGAAAAATCACTACGTGATGGAAAAGTGATGAATTATTTTTACGTGATTGTGAAAATAGCGGAAAATCGTTATGTGATTTGAAAAGTGTTTTAAATATTTTGAGAATGACGGAAAATGATTTATGCGACTTAAAAGAATGATTTTTTTAAGTTACGAGATTTTGAAACAGTGAAAAAATACTATGCAATTTTGAGAAACGTATATTTTTACGCGATTAAGAAAAATGTTAAAAAATTAGTACGTGTTTTAAAAGTGCAACAGAAGAGTTGCGGTATTTTGAAAACGTAACAGAAATGTTACTGTATTGTGAAAACGTAACAGAAGTGTCACGGTATTGTGAAAATATAACAGAAACATTTCAGAATTTTGAAAAACGTAACATAAGTGTTACGATATTTTGAAAACGTAATATAAACATTTTGGAATTGTGAAAACGTAACAGAAACATTTTGGAATTGTGAAAATGAAACGGAAATATTACGTAATTTTGAAAACACGACGAAAGTGTTTTATAACTATGAAAATGTGATAACATGATTTTTGCTGTTGAAAATACAATATAATTTGGTGCATTTTATATGCATTGGAAAGAGATGCTTGTGATTGGATTTGGTGCATTATACATGCGTTGGGAAAATTATGCATTGAGGCATATGATACATTGAACAAATGAAATTGAAAAGATTTGGCCCTTTGGGGTTGGACTTGCACGGATATATTCGTGCATTGTATATGGCCCTTGTGGTTGAAGAGGGAATGAGAATTGATAGTGAGGTCTATGATGGATCTTAGGGGCATCGAGGCACGGCGGTCGACCAGTGGACAGCTGGCGAGTACCCTGTGCCACTTGGCGATACAGTCCGTTGCAACGCATTGACGATACCCGACAAGAACACGATTCTTTTCAACAACTGGAAGATTGTCTTTGGGCTAAGGCTGACAATTGACAGAGCATTCTCCTCGAAATTGTGAAAACCTCCATGGAGTTGTTTTTGAAAAACTGAGTCTATGTGCACATGCATAACATATGCATAAATTTGAGTGTCCATATCTGCATGATATATATTAATTGAGGAATATTGGCTATGACAATTGTTTTGAAATACTTGGATGATGATGATGATAATCATGTTGATGGCATTATTGTGATTATTGTGTGATGATAATAATGTTAATAGTATGATGATGATAGTTGATTAATGTTGAGTGCATTATTGAAATTCTGGTATGACATATCTGTATGATATTACTGTTTGTGTTATCTCTATGCTGCCATGTTGGTATTGGTGTAGGTGATCTCACCTCTTTGTTATGTTGTTTTGCTGTGTCTGTACTGTTAAAATCAAATAATAGAAAGATCGAGTTGTCTTAGACATAACGGGCGATGGATACTCTGAGATGGGTGACAACAATAAGGAGTGGACATTCAGGACTCAAAGGTGTGCAGTGTTAACAAGGAACAGAATGTAGAACAAATGTCTGGTGCAACAAGATGGATACACAACAGAATAAGTATGATAAGTTTTAACGTTAGTGTTGTACCATGCTATTAAGTAGGACCTGTCATGGGGTTTGCTACTGTTAAAAAAAAAGTCTGTTACTTTTTCATTTCTTTTTAAATTATGAAATATTAATTAGTGTCAATATTGCATAATGAATAGTTGAAATATGATTTTCAATATTACCTAATATTTTCAGTAAATTTATGTTTCAGTAAAGAAGAAATTTTAAAACCCACTTTTTATAACTCAAACTTTGTGCAAATTTCTTTTCAGATTATGAGTCGGGAGTCAGACATGTGATACCCTAGGAGGGTGTTAAAAAAAGCATGTCATCCATAGAATCAAATTGACCAATTACATATGTATCAAAAAATAAGGCATAAATAAAGAAGGGATCAGACCCGTAAGCTTGGCTTTCTGCCAAGGGTTATTTGAATACCTCATCCCGTATTCGAATACCCACCACATAAATATGAACAAAGCAAGAGCAAGTATTCGAATACCTTGGAATCTATTCGAATACTCAAGAGAGCATGTGACAAACACTGATAAAGATGTCTCAGGTTATTCAAATACATGTTTAGTTATTCGAATACACCAACTTATAAAATTATAAGAACACTGTACTGATGTATGGTATTCGAATACCTTATGATGGTATTCGAATAGACCTATCAGAAAAACATAGATTTTCATGTACAGATGCAATGGTATTCGAATACCATAGGGTGTTATTCGAATAACTTTATCAGAAAAACAAATTTAACACATTCATAAGTGCATTATTAGAGAGGAAAACTTACCCGATGATGGAAATACTTATCCAAAAAAGAAATTACAAGTCCAAGCTTCATAGACAAGGAGGAGAGCTTGGAATTATTTTTAGTCTTGTGCTTGCATCAACCACTTTCAAAATGCCAAAGTCAGCTCTTGACCTTCAAGCACACCTGCAATATATTTCAATTTTTGGCTTTTGGTACCCAAATTTTCTTGGGTCCTTGAATGTCAGTTTTGGGTATAGTACCCTTGGGAACCCATACCATTTTAGTTCCAATTTTCATGTTGATGTTTTTCCTTGCATTACATGTTAATGCACTATGTCCTTTCTTTCCGCAATAAAAACGTTTAATAAAAGGACTACATGAAATGCTAGAATTAACAAAGAAATTTTTATAAAATTTTTGTTGATTTTTCGGGTTATATCCTATCCTAGCTTTTTGAAAAATAGCTCTTTGTTTTCTTAATAAGATATTTAAATTATCTCTTCCAAAAGTGAATTTAGCAAGAGTGTTCTTTAAATCTTCAATTTCTTTTTCAAGCATATGACATGAAGAGCAAGATGAAGAAGTAGAGGCATGTGAAGAATGAGATGTGCATGCATCAATTAATCCTAATATCTCATTTTCAATTTTTAATTCTTCAATTTCTTTATTCAAAATTAGAATTTGGTCTTCCAAAGAAAAAAATGTTTTCTTAGATGAAGAAATTATTTTTGTGAGCCTTATTGATTCGTCATGCAATTCTTCGAAGGCATCTTGTAATTCATCATAAGAATGAGATAATTCATAATTAGAAATTACCTCAATATCGCTTTCTTGTTCTTCTTCTCCTTTGGCCATAAAACATAGATGGGCTTTCTCACTATCTGAGCTATCAGCGGAGTCTATATCACTGTCACCCATGATATGTAGACTTTTCTTTCTTTGGAGGGTTTCTTTTCAAATTTCTTTGGGGAAAAAGACGGTCTTCTTTAAGTTCCTTTCTTTTTGAGAAACCTTCTGAATTTCTTCACTAGAAGACTGAGGTTCTCTTCATTTAACTCAATGTTGTCCACGTCATCTCCATCGTCTTCTTCTTCATTATTGATAGTGGAGGTGGTGGCTTTAAGTGCGATCCCTTTCTTCTTCTTATCGTGTTCCTCACTTTGGTTAAGTCTGTTGAGTTCTAATTTGTGCTCTTGAAGTTTTCCAAATAAGGTAGCTAACGTCATTGTTGATAAGTCTCTTGATTCTGATATAGTTGTTACCTTAGGCTGCCAAATCCCGCTCAAACATCTCAATACTTTGTTAATCAAATCTTCGTTAGGAAAATTCTTTCCTAATGATGTAAGATGATTTATAACGTGGGTGAACCTCTTTTGCATTTCTTGAATGCTTTCTCCTTGGTTCATTGTAAATAATTCATATTCACGAGTTAGAGAATCAATTCTCGACCTCTTAACTTCACTAGTACCCTCATGGGTAACTTGTAAAGTGTCCCACATTTCTTTAGCAGTTTTACAATTTGAAATTCTGAAAAATTCATCATACCTCAAAGCAGTGGTAATGATGTTTTTGGCTATCAAGTTATATTGAACTTTTCTTTTATCATCTTTAGACTAATCATTTCTAGGTGTCTCGGTTTTTACACCATCAATAACTCGTGCAGGTATAAATGCGCCATTTTCGACAACATCCCACACATCTAGATCAATAGCCTCGATAAAGATTTTCATTCTTTCCTTTCAATATGCATAACCATCCCTATTGAAAAAGGGTGGCCGATTTATGGAAGTTGCTTCTGAAAAACCATTTGATGAAGCCATGTACTCTTAAAACGGCTAAGCTCTTTATACAAGAGTCTAGCTCTGATACCACTTGTTACCCAAGTGGCTTTAGTACTCAAGAGGGAGTGAATTGAGTACTTAATGTAGCACCCTCCTTAGGGTATCACATTTCCGACTCCCAACTCCCAATTTGAAAATCAGTACATAAAATGTTTGAGTTATAAAAGGTGAGTTTTAAAATTTCTTTTTCTTGCTGAAGACGAAAACATAATCTTACTGATAATTATAAGTAATACTGAAAATACATTTAAACTGTTTAATATACAATATTGACACTAATTAATATTTAACAATTTAAAGAGAAATATAAAACTAACAGACTCTCTTTTTTAACAGTAGCAAACCCATCATGGGTCCTACTTAATAGCACAGTACAACACTAACGATAAAAACCCTACATACGTATTCTGTTGTGTATCCATCTTAATGCATCAGACATCTGTTCTACATCTGTTCTTTGTCCTCAGACATCTCTTCTTTGTCAACACTGTAAGCTATCCAATCTGGAAAGGTCATTCTCTGATGTTGTCTCCAAACGCAGAGGTATTTGTCACCCGTTATGTTTAAGATAACTCGTTCTATCTATTATAATTTTTATAACACAAGCCCAACGAAACAATATAACAAAGAGGGGAGATCGCCTACGCCAATACCAACATGGTAGTACAGAGATAACACAACAGCATATCATACAAATATATCATACCATCAACATTAATTAATTATCATCATCAAATCATTTATCAATTCAATTATCATAATCAATACTCAATAATGATGCACAATTGTCATAGCCAATATTCCTCAATTAATGTATCACATAGATATAAATGCTCAGTTTCATGCATGCGCACATAGACTCAATGTCCTACTCCATGGAGCTAATACTCAGTTCGGAGAAGTCGATCCGAAAGATCTGTCGATACCAAAATGCCTCAGACCAAGTGCTATAATCCTCATTTTGATTTTTGCACATCTAGCATATACACGACAGTCTTTACGAGATCATGATTAAGAATAGTGTCCTACTTTTACTCTTAAAAGAAGGTATCTCACTCATCGCGTTTTCTTTTAACAACTCTGTATTAGATACTATGACATGGATTTAAATAGGAATATCCTTTCTTGCAAAATATTCTTTCTTTCTTTGCAATTGCAATACATGAAAGAACATTATGAAAGATAGCAAAATGATCTGATATGTTATTGAATATATCCAACAAAGAATTGGACAAAACCCGATTTCAAAAATGAATTTTCTGAAATACTAACACTTTGTTGAAATAATGTCATAGGATATGGTTGAAAAATGACCAATCCATTTCAAAGATCATATCTATTTATGAAACAGATCAAACTAACACAAAAATTTGATCCATAACAACAATTTGAATAACAAGAGTAGCTCGATCAGTTAAGAATAAAAACAGATCAGCTAAGAATAAAAACAGAAGGAAACAAATCGGAGGATAACGAATAACTCTAACATATAATTGATCTACTCAATCAGATGCCATAAAGAATAAGTCACCCACAGAAATATTCAGTATGGTTTATAGGATTAGCTCTAATAACACAATCTCCATTGTTTAAATCTTCCGCTCAGAACACCCATACTACCTAAGATTTTACTAACAGAAAACTCTATTTTCAATAGAACTTTATTTTCAGAGATTGTGTTCCAAACTTCCCGCACTTAAAACAAATTATTTCCTTAACGTACAGTCCTCCATTAAATGCTCCTTCTTCCACTTCACTTATTGCTTCTGGTTTCTCAATGGTCGTAAATACATTTTCCGTTGAAATCAATCACTTTCCTAATATCCCTAAGAAGAAATACCAAGTTCCAAAATTACGAAATCTTATATTCCAAGACTGATTCTCTTCCATCAAATCCTGAACCGCAACTTTCATTTCTTTTCGCTGTTTAGTGATTCTCTGTTCCTGCAGTCATCCTTCCACATTGCTCTCATAGTTGTAACTGCATTACTAGTAACATGTTCCGCTTCCACATGCGTACATCTACCACGAGTCATTTCCTTTCTTCAAAGACGGACGAATCGAAATAAAATGAATCTGATATCCATCTTTAATAACCTTGTTTCCCGAAAGGAAAACAAACACATAGAGAACACAACACAAGCAAAATAGACCTAACCACAAATCCTAAACGACTCAAACCGTGCTCTGATACCAACTAAATGTAACACCCTCCTCAGGGTATCACATTTCTGACTCCCAACTCCCAATTTGAAAATCAGTACATAAAAGGTTTGAGTTATAAAAGGTGAGTTTTAAAATTTCCTTTTCTTGCTGAAGACGAAAACATAATCTTACTGATAATTATAAGTAATACTGAAAATACATTTAAACTGTTTAATATACAATATTGACACTAATTAATATTTAATAATTTAAAGAGAAATATAAAACTAACAGACTCTCTTTTTTAACAGTAGCAAACCCATCATGGGTCCTACTTAATAGCATGGTACAACACTAACGATAAAAACCCTACATACATATTCTGTTGTGTATCCATCTTGATGCATCAGACATCTGTTCTACATCAGTTCTTTGTCCTCAGACATCTCTTCTTTGTCAACACTGTAAGCTATCCAATCTGGAAAGGTCATTCTCTGATGTTGTCTCCAAACGCAGAGGTATTTGTCACCTGTTATGTCTAAGATAACTCATTCTATCTATTATACTTTTTACAACACAAGCCCAACCAAACAATATAACAAAGAGGAAAGATCACCTACGCCAGTACCAACATGGTAGTACAGAGATAACACAACAACACATCATACAGATATATCATACCATCAACATTAATCAATTATCATCATCAAATCATTTATCAATTCAATTATCATAATCAATACTCAATAATGATACACAATTACCATAGCCAATATTCCTCAATTAATGTATCACATAGATATAAATGCTCAGTTTCATGCTTGCGCACATAGACTCAATGTCCTACTCCATGGAGCTAATAGTCAGTTCGGAGAAGTCAATTCGAAAGATCTGTCAGTACCAAAATGCCTCAGACTAAGTGCTATAATCCTCATTTTGATTTTTGCACATCTAGCATATACACGACAGTCTTCACGAGATCATGATTAAGAATAGTGTCTTGGTCAGGATCATCGGTGCATTGCATCGGTCTAACCTACGGGAAGAAGCGCGACCAACCTCCCATGTAAGCAACCCGCACCCCGATGCCCCCAAGGTCAACAAGTGACTTACACTACGCATATCGCACCCACTCAAGAGGTGTACGTCTCTCCTAGGTAAATAGCCTCATACAGTCCCTTGGACCTTTCCAATGCATGTTCAATGCACCAATGCCAATCATAGGCAAAATTTATCATTTTCTCATATAGTGTTCATAGACTAGTTCATGCATAAAAAATGCACCAATGCCAATCACAGGCAAAATTCACCATTTCCAATGCATGTTCAATGCACCAATGCCAATCACAGGCAAAATTCACAATTTCATATTCAGGGTCCACACATTGGCCTATTCTCAGTTTAATTTCATAACCTCATAATCAGGGTCCACACATTGGCCCAATAGTATCTTTTGTATTTTTCATTGCGAAAATCATATTATCGCGTTTTTATAGTCACAAAACACTTTTGTCGTGTTTTCACAATTGTGCAACACTTCTGTTGCATTTTCAAATTACGTATTGATTTTATATCGTTTTCTCAATCATGTAAAAATATTTACACGTTACTCAAATCGCGTAGCGATTTTCCATCATTTTCACAACTGCGTAACTTAAAAATCATTGGAGCCAAAAATTGATTTCCTTTCCACCACCACATCATGGCATACATATACATAATTTCAACATATTCTCATCATGCATATTATAAGCATACCATATTATCATCATGCACATTATAAGCATACCATATAAGCCATAAAATCATGCAAAGCATATCAAGCATAATCAAAGCACATAAACACCCACAAATAATTACATGACCATGGATATGAATCCTCACATAGATTCACTATCCATCAAATACACAAACCATCTCTCACCACCATACTTGGTTGGTGAGATGAATCTTCTCTTGAAGATCCTCAAAAGCTCCTTGTTTTGCTTCTTTTTCCAAGTCCTTCACCACCAAAAGTTTCTTAAATACACAACAAAACATAAGTTTATTAGTATATTAAGTTTGAACTAGGGGAACCATGGATCAAACATGGCTTAGAACTTGAAAATCAAAAGAAAAGTGAAGATTAACAAACTTCACCATTAAAGCTTCAATCTTTAGCTTGAAGAACAAGGTTGAAGATGAATGATTTAGAGAAAATCTCCAACATCAAAGTTGCTTAGAATATCATGTAGATTCAAGATCTATGGTTGGATGAAATTAAAAGAGATTGGATGGTGATTTTAGGTGATATGGCCAAAATTCCTCTTGAAGAACAAAGATGGAATTTTTTATTTTTGTAAAGGAAAGACTTCTTAGACTTGGTTAAGGTAACGAATGAAGTGAAATCACTTGGTTTTCCTTCCTATCAATTTCGTAGAGCTCCTTGGAAAATCCCTAAAAAATCATAAACAAATCTTAAGATCAATAACAAGTAAAAGAATAGGTAAACCATGGTTCAAGCATGGCTTAGAAATTCAAAACTAAAAGATTGGGTGAAGAAATATGAACTTTAGCATTTTTGGTAGAAACTTGAAGCTTGGATTTGAAACTCAAAATGAATGATTTTGTGAAAACTCTTAACTAGAGATGTTCTTAGAATAAGGTAAGGATTCAAGAAATTAGGTTGGATAAAATTTTTGAGTGATAGAGGGTAATCTTAGAGTGCTTGGCTGAAACTAGAGGAGAAAAGAAATGGAGAGGAAATTTTTGATGAGCTTAGACTTTGGAATGATCAAGAATGATAAAAAATGACAATAATGATACAAATAATAGAAACCAAGAATTTTGGCCCCCTTTAGAGTGCATGGCCGTAGCTATGCTTGGAGAGAAAGAAGAGAATATTTTTGCTTTAGGAAAATGATCAATAATGATCCTTAATTGGCCAAGACATCTAATAATGTCTTCAAACTTTTCCTTTAGCTCCTAAAACAAGCACAAAACCGTCCCCCTTCCATGCATGCATTCCATAATGTTGTCATCTTTTTCAAGCCACCATTTAGAGCATTTTAGGCCATTGATTAGATCAATGGTTAGGATTAAGGTAGACTTTTGATTAGAAGACTTAATCTAGGCCATTAGATCTTTCTCCTTGAAATCCTAGCCATTAGATGCATCTCCAAATATGAAGGGTCAAGATTACTCCTTCTTACTTTTAATCCAAGGGTCATAATTAGTCATAGCCATCTTAGAAGACCAAATCTCCACCATTGATTAAATCCACATCCAATGGTTATAAATGATCCATCTCCACCGTTGATTAAATCCAAATCCAACGGTCATAAATGGTCTTAGCCACTTTATAAGATCAAATCTCCACCCTTGATTTAAATATAAATCCAATGGTTATAAATGGTCATAGCCATTTTCTTAGACTAATCCTACACCATTGATTAAATCGACGGTTGATATCAAAGTCTTCAATATTAGACTTGCTTCCTATTGGTCCGTCAAAAGCATTAAACTTGCTTCCTACTGGTCCGTCAAAAGTTGTCATAACCACTATTGTTGGCTTAAGCAGTATAATTTCTATTTTTATCTGCTAAAACCCTACGAAAGAATATATTTACTGTATTTTTATCGCCCGATAATTAAATACAGTACAAAACACAGTACAATAAAATTTTAGAAATTGTTTTCGGATTCAGGTTTAGTAAGATCCCCTGTCTCCGTCTCAATAGTACAAATTTTTCTATGCGTAGAAAACTTTTCACGTTTTGGGACTCACCCCGGGCCCACGTAGAACCACTGGGACCCACAAACAGTCCAAAAACGATCATAGAAATATAAAAATTTATAATCATCCACAAACGAAAACATAATCTTACTGATAATTATAAGTAATACTGAAAATACATTTAAACTGTTTAATATACAATATTGACACTAATTAATATTTAACAATTTAAAGAGAAATATAAAACTAACAGACTCTCTTTTTTAACAGTAGCAAACCCATCATGGGTCCTACTTAATAGCACGGTACAACACTAACGATAAAAACCCTACATACATATTCTGTTGTGTATCCATCTTGATGCATCAGACATCTGTTCTACATCAGTTCTTTGTCCTCAGACATCTCTTCTTTGTCAACACTGTAAGCTATCCAATTTGGAAAGGTCATTCTCTGATGTTGTCTCCAAACGCAGAGGTATTTGTCACCTGTTATGTCTAAGACAACTCATTCTGTCTATTATACTTTTTACAACACAAGCCCAAACAAATAATATAACAAAGAGGTAAGATCGCCTACGCCAGTACCAACATGGTAGTACAGAGAAAACACAACAGCATATCATACAGATATATCATACCATCAACATTAATTAATTATCATCATCGAATCATTTATCAATTCAATTATCATAATCAATACTCAATAATGATGCACATTTGTCATAGCCAATATTCCTCAATTAATGTATCACATAGATATAAATGCTCAGTTTTATGCATGAGCACA